>SKCR01027644.1:0-624568 GCA_019454045.1 Zanthoxylum bungeanum
GATGACAGACCTCCTGAAACTAGTGGACCTCAGGCAATAAGATCTGAGCAATGCAGGATTCCATCAACGAGATATCCAGGATTTGAATATATTTTGCTTACTGATGAAGAGGAGCCAGAGAATTTCTCACAAGGCAAGAAGACATTGAGGAATAAATGGGTGAAGAAACATGACAACATAACTGTGTTGTGCAGAGACACAGTAGAAGAGTGTGCAGAGACATAGCTGATATGTCGCAGAAAGGTGATTTCTCGGGAGAAGCTAGAGTTGTGCATAAACATAACCGAGATAGTTTTTTCAGATGACAATGGTTTCAGATGCAGCTGGAATGGGAGAATTGAAAGAATCCAGTTGTCATCTCCATTAATGTCATCACCATTTGTCAAAAGGTGGCGCAACAACCACCTCCATCATTGTCAAGGTTTTGGTGTAACCACCAACTACTATATCAATTTTCTTGTTAACATTATATTCATTGCTTTGGCTATAAATAGATAGCTCAATTCATCTCCAACAAGAAGTTCTAAGTAAGAGAGCTTAGAGTGTTTACTCTAAGTAAGAGAGTTGTTCCAAGTAAGAGAGCAAGATCCAGGAAGCTTCATGTCAAGAGAGCTTGATAGAGAGTATAGTTAGCGTGTGAGGTTTTTTGTACAAGTTTTGTAATACTTGTAAATTATATTCAAGTAATAATATATAGTCTTTATTTTTCCTCACAAACCACTCTTTAGTGATCAAAAAATCACAATACTATTCATGGGAATTATTTCTATTATCTTGGGAGCAACAAGTTTCCTATCATGAGAAATTACATCAAAACGCTGAAGAAGCATGGACTCAGTCGGGATCCACAAAAGAAAATATGATGGAGACTCTATTCCCTTTTAGGCAGTTCTTCAGTTAGAGAGGACAGATGATGAAACCAAAGTGAGAACCGCCGGTACTGTCATGCACCTGCGCTGTATTGCCTTTATGAAAGTACTCTGATCTGTTTCAGTATCCTTTACAAAATTTGCTTTTTTAATTTCTTGCTTAGATAAAAGGAAAAATCAACTGGGAAGATGAAGCAATTGAGTTCTAAAATAATTTTGTGTTGATTGTTCTGTTTCCATCATAGGTTTTTGCAGCATCAAGAATAGCTTAATCATGAAACTTGGTACTTGATAGAGAATCATTGGATCTTTTTCATTCAGTTCATAAATAGCACACATAATATAAACTTTTTTCATTTATCTTCATGAGTTTCAAAGTGAGTTAAATAATAAAACTCTATGTTCAACTAATCCCCAGTGCCGGCAGAAAATATAATGGGTGTGTAAACCCAACCCGACCTGTGGGTCAATCTGCAACCCATTTGGATTTGGTGCAAATTGGGTTGGGTTGATAAATTAATTCAACCCATTTGGGTAGAAATTTTCAACATGCTCGAGTTTGTGGGTTGGGTTAAATTTTTTTAACCTAACCCAACCTGCAAACCCACGTATGTTTATTAAATTTTTTTTTTCATTTTTCAAAATATATAACCTTAACAATAACATTATAAAAGAAACAAAACAAAACACATATGTTTTTGGTCAAGCTCTATATATTGTTTTTGCATTATACTTGGTGTGATTTACTATATATTAATTATGTAGTTTTAATTTAATTATATATTTAGATTATGAACTTAGTGAAATTGATTGTATGATATTTTAGCATTAACCATACTTTATTAATTTGTTATGTTTCTGTCTTTTTTGCATTTAAGTAAATCTATTTATAAATTATCTTAATATTTAATTTAAAATTAGGCTAAAACTCCAACCCGCATAACCCATCTCGACCCAACCCACAAATATACAGGTTGGATTGGGTTAGGTTGGGTTATAATTTATTTGCGGGTTGGGTTAGGTTAGATGTTCTCAACCCGCACTGTTTGCAGGTTGGGTGGGTTGAGTCTCAATCTAACTCGACCCGGCCTATACACACCCCTAGAAAATACTCCTAGGATGGAAATGTCCAAGAAAAATTCTTCTAAAGATGAGCTTAGATCAAGAAAGGATGTGTAGGCCTGTAGGGTCCGTTATGTGTGTGTGTATATATATATAAATATAACAATTTTATATATATATATATATATATTCTAAAGTACAATGATGGTGGTGAAAGAGAAGACAACATATGGTTAGGATTAAGAGAGATAATGTATCCAAATTCTATTTTTATGTGGCTTAATTGGCGACTCAGATCATTTCATTATAATCTAATGGCTAATAAAGAATCATTTCATTATAGAATTTCTATAAAATTGGTAATTATAGTTTACCAAACAAATATAACAAAATCATTTTCATTATAAAATCTTTCTGAAAATATTAATTGTAGATTGCCAAATAAATTAAATGACAGAATTCTAAAATCTCTATGAAAATGATAATGGTAAATCATGAGATAAATTCTTTAATATCATATCGTAGGCACAGACAATATCTAATATATATATATATAGACGAGTATGGGAATACTTTTTTTTTTTTTTTACCACATATATGTATATGTTTCTGGAATGTACATATTGTGGTCCTTGAAGGCCTTGATACTGTAACTGGACAACTTGAACACCCCACTCTAATGTCTCTGTGTGTTCAACTACCTCAAAAAATCTCAATCAGTTGAACGTAATCATACCCATTGTTCTATTAGGACCATTGATCCGGAACATGGACCCAAATTTGAAAATACCAAAAAAAAAGAGAATTTGATGAAGACGCGATTGGTATAATGCCAAACTAGAGCCTTGCGGGGCCCATATTTCTTCAATGCAACCAGAATGGACTGTACTGGACAGGAAAGGACTAATAGCTTGTAGAGAAGCCTAGAACATTTTGGAAGATTAATCACAATTCTACTACTGATTCTGGGCATATCCCAAATCCAGAAGCGTCATCAACACCCTATAAATCTCACTTTGGAGATGAAGCAATTTGCTTTTGAATATTGGTGACATCTCTATATCCAATAAATTATATTTCTTACAGATATGGCATCACATGTTGGTATCTACACTACCTGTGCATCCGAAAGAATCACTAGTTTTCCCAGCTACAGGTCTTCGCCCTTGTTAAGAACTGGCAAATTGGGCAGCAGGATAAAAGCTGTGGCAGATAACAGAAACAACCTTGACCACTTGCAAAGAACAACGCAGAATCACTCCCAGCCGAACAAGAAAGCAGCCCCGGTTTCATCTGCAGGTAACTGAAAAAAAAAAAAAAAACTGTACTGCTTTAGTTCGTAAAGGATGCAAAAACCAACATATATTTTTAAATAAGAAAGTGTAATGACCAACTTATTAAGGGATTCTTCTCTGCAGGGATCTGGGATAGGTTTCCTACTGCGAGGACAGTGCAACAGATGATGGAGACCATGGAAAGAATAATGGAGGATCCGTTTGCTTACAGCAGCAGCGGCACTTGGCCTTCGCAAGCAGAAAGGGTGAGAGGTGGATACAATGGATATGGTCAGGGAAGAACACCATGGGCGATAATGGAAGGGGAAAATGACTATAAGATTAGGTTTGATATGCCTGGCATGACCAAGAATGATGTTAAGGTATGGGTTGAAGGCAGCATGCTAGTAATCAAGGCAGAAAAGGTTCTGAGGAACAAAGGAAATGATGATGAAAATACAGGTGAGGTGGAAGAGTGGCCGACTTATGGTTACGGGAGATACAGCACTCGAATTGCGTTGCCGGAGAACATAAATTTTGAGAAGATTCAAGCAGAGGTGAAAGATGGTGTATTGTATATAACCATTCCGAAGGCCAGCTCCACCGGCAAAGTCGTAGGCATTAATGTACAATAAGAGTATTCTGGAAAGAATGTCACTCACTTTCCAGGTTGAAACTTTCATTTAAAAAATAAAATGTTCCATTTATATTTAGTAAAAGTTGAATAATGTACATTTTTTGTACCCATCAGATAGGTTTGTCGTATGATGAACTTGGCAATCCAAACACTAGTGAGTCTGCTCAGAAATAGAGGAGGAAAAAAAAGCAGCTATTGTATTCAATCTACACCCTAGATTGAATACAATAGGGCAGCATCAGATGGGGCAACAGAATAAGGTAGAAAATAAAAATACCAACTGAAGGGTACAAGTAAACAAAGATATAGAAAAAAACGTAGCAGCAGCAGCATCAAAATCAAAATGGAAGTAGCACGATAAGTCTATGCTTATCTTCTTCTGCAATTACGGAAAAAATAGAGGCAATGTAAGACGAGTATAACAAACAAAAGCCTTTCCATATAAACTCAATCTGAAGTGACATTAGGTTTGTTTATAAATGAAAGTCACATAGCTTCTTATTGGGTAGCCACAATCATGCATTAAACTATTTTATTTTCTTTTTGTAATGCTTCCCAGAGCGTGGGAATCGCAGAACCGGCGCAAGAAGAAACAAATGTAAATAGAAAAAACATTGTAAGGCAGTGATAAAATACATTTATATGTATGCATTACAAAAATAAAAAGATTAATTTACCATGAAGACAGCTTGCAGATGGACACTCGTTGACAGGAAAACAATTATTGGCCAGACCCTGCAGAGAATAATTACATTTAATGATAGAAAAATACAGGAATCACAAATGATAGGACACTTCAGAGATCACCTCACACAGATGTTGATTCCTTGCAGCAGCTGCAGGATAGCACTTGGGCTTGCCAGCATAAGATCACAGCGCAATGCGCCATATATATCAGCCAAGCATCTGCCGGTACTCTGGATTCAGCATGATCATGCCATCTTTCAATAATCACTCAAGTTAAGACAGTTGCTATATGTCATTGTTAAAAGACTTTTCTCAGAAAATTAGATGGTGATTTACAAAACCAGTGGAGCAAATATGAGGTGAAGAAGATGGGTTGGAAAATAAAGAAAGGTGACAGCCAGAAAAGCCAAGAGTCTGGCGATTAAGGGCCTGTTTTTACCTGCTGTGCTTCAGCTTAACTTTGAAAGTAAGCAGCTAAAATGTTTTACACCCAATTTCTTTACTTCATGGCTAGTGAAGCTTGTAGGTAAGGGCATGACTCTAATAAGACCCCTCACATGCAAGACTTATACCAAACAAGCTTGTCATGTGAACTAAGCCCAAACAGAGAGAAAGGACAAATGTAGAGACAAATCAAATCACATGAGGGCGGGAACAAAAGACCTATTACCAAAACTCATTTTGATACCATGTTGAGTTACTGGTTGACCTATAAGCTTAAGTTTGTAGGTAAAAATCCAAAATACAGTATGGAGAATGATAGTTATAAGTAACAACACCTTAATCCAAACAAACTGTATGATAGAGATGGAGAATGATTGAGTTCATGGAAAAATAAGTAACAACACCTTAATCCATGCAAACTCTAATACAGAGAATGGTTTACTTTCATAGCAAAACAAGAGGTTGCAAACTTGCAATATTATAATTCATGACATGAGATATTAAGGTAACTTGGGAGTTCATTAGGTAAAAAGAAACTTTTGAGCATTAAAAATGGAAGATTTATCAAAGTTATAGTGTGTCATGACCAGGGCACAAGCTTCATTTTGCAGAGCTTTCTGGTATTCTTTATAGTCTAAGAATGTAATTTGAACGGAAATTACAGCACTGTCAATGCAGATTTCTTTGAGCAAAACAATTGTCTTAAGAAAGAACTCATGTACCTTGACTCTCTCTAGGCAATGACAGATGGGAAAGATTCTTCACCAATAATTCTGACACAAAAACTACATATTTTCCCCAAATTGCTTTAAATCACTACGTTTGTAAAGCTTCCGTGTAAATATGTCTAACCCAAGTTTTGCATTTTGATCAGCAGATGTCATTATGAAAGTTTCCTTCTCTCTTCTTTCTTGCAGGATCCCCCAACACCTCAGTCACCAAAGCTCATGCTGAGCACTGTCCAGAGAAAACCCTCCAACTAAGCACATTGATTCCAGTCATGTCATTCAAAGAAGTCACGCCTCAGCTTGTCCTATCCCTTTAAGACCAACAAGGGTTACTCATGAGAATACATCTCCAAATATTCAGCATCAGTAACAAAACCACCAAGTGTTGCATGAGCAAAAATTTGGTTTGAGCAAAGTCGCGCTGCCAAATGCTCGACTTAAGTTTTCTGCTGAATCTAAATATCAAAATGAAATTGTTGGGGAATGAGCCGACTTGGGATCATTGCAAGTTATGCTTGTATTCAGAGTGTTTCTGTAATTAGTATTCAACAGAGTGACAGACTCGAGATATATTGTAAAAGAATTCCTTCATTCCTCTAGATATTATACCCCGGCTTTCTGAAACTTAAGCAAAATTTTGTGAGCCTCAAAAAGTCAAAAAATAATCAATGAGTTGATTGTGAACCTACCACAGGTTCCTTAGGGAGACAGCTTCTCTGCTGCACAAAAAGGCTATAAATTTTATTACAGCACTAAAGTTAGAGCCCTGGATCAGCTGAAAGCTCAGAGTCAGAAACATAAATTTTGTTGTGGAATACAAATATTTACCTGTCAAACTGGACCACTTTGCAAAGTTTCCTTTTCTGTACTCACAAGGGAACAATCCTCCACAGAAACAGGAAAAGAAAAATGAGGCCAAACCTTATTTCTTAAGGGAGTATTCACTGTACAATTATATTATGGCAGATTCAAATATCAGTATGCACTGTATGCTACCATTAAGAATGAAGCTGTCTGCAAATCCAACTAAATGTTCATGGAAATGAAGATGCTAAGCCTTTATATTTAAGACAGTGTGTATGTCAATTTTTAGACACCTAATACAAGTCAAACAAGGTAATCAAAAAAATGTTCTACAGATGTGATTACAATTACAAATTAACTCATCGGAGTAGTATCTCTGTACAAACACACTGATGCTTCATCAAATGCAGATATCCAAATCTAATATCCTGTCAAAATGATATGGGAGATCTTATTACCAGCTACCATAAGCCAACCAGTGGTCATTCTCATGACAGTACACACAAATATGTGTCTAGTATTTCAAACCCTTGCATTTCTTGTCCACCTCTTCAAGATGTAGTGGCTGGGGAGCACCTTGATATTCCTATAGTCGAGAACTTTCAGCGCGTGACTGCATAAAACTCCCATGAACTCAAATTTCATACAGTTGCACCTGACTGTCTCATCAGACAAATTATAAGTTACCGCATACTCTCGTAGTTGTCCATAAATGCTCAATTTATACTCAAACAGTGATCCACTCTCAGTGCATTGGTTAACTACAATATTCAGAGATGTTTCAAATTCTTGCTGGAACAATTCAAATATTTTTGGTGTGTATGCATCCCTTGCATGCTTCAAGAGAATCACATTCCCAATTAATCTGGGCATATGTTGGCTCATATCATAATTAGCGTCTAATTCTTTGTAGTGCCAATCACTCACCATTTTCCCAAGATGCTTGAAAAATGATATCACATCAGAGTCAGATCTTAGATGCTTCCTCAAATTGCAGTCAAATGCTCACGAAGTTGTACAGTTCCTAAATCAGCACAAAATATATGCCTTCTGTATGCTGTGGCCCACTTGTCTCTATCTTTAAATATCCCGTTCAACCACTCATTTTCCCAAAGATTATATACATCGAGCATAACCTTCCATGCATTCCTGAAGTCCTCTTCCTCCTCATGGTCAAAGAAGCAACTACGTAAATCATTTACAAAAGAATCTGAACCCACAAACAGGTGGTTAAGCTGTTTGAGTACCTTTTGGTACACATGCCAAACACATATTCGGTGATTTGTTTCTGGCAATGCTGAATTGATCGCTTCATCCAGTACTGCATCTTGATCAGTGAGGATTGTCTTTGGCTTCTTCCCAGACATTACCTCAACGAAAGTTCGAAATAACCACTTAAAAGATTCAACAGAGTCATCATATAAAAGTGCAGCACCAAAGATCACCATTTGCTTATGATGGTTCACCCCGATGAAAGGAGAAAATGGTCGACCATCTTTGATTAGTTTGGAGGTTGTGTCAAAGCAAACTATATCACCGAAGTCACTAAAGTCCACCAACATTTTTGCATCAGCCCAAAATATATTAGTTATTTGATCTTCAGCATCAAGTTGCATAGCATAGATGAAAGATGGATTTTTCAATTGCTTACTTTGAAAGTATTTCTGTAACCTTTCTACTTCTCCCTCATTCATTTCTCTTGTACGGTTGGAAGAAAGTTTACTTTTATAATCGATGGGATTATATCCACGCTCATTTGAAGCTAAGCTATGAGATAACTCTGAGGTTGATTTTGACTGATTCTTAGATACATCTTGCACATTGCCTTCAACAACTTGAGACACAGCTAATCTCTTTTGTGACCTTAACATGCCCACTCGACATGCAGCTACAAGCTCATGATTGTGCTTTTCTTCAAAACGAGTGACACGGTATTTACCGTCAGCTTGACGAGAAATTACCAGCTGGGCCAAACAACCAATTCTTGTTTCCTTTCGGAATCTCTTCACATTCAAATCCCGCTTGTCTTTCTGCCGAAAACCTTCTCTAAAACAAGTGAATCTCCTAGATGCCACAGCACCATCTATCTTACTCCTATTTACATAATCTTTTCGAACACTAAAGCCAACACGTCCAGCATATGTATTGTAATACACATATGCCTGATCTTCGGAATCAAACCCCATTCCAAGTTTTGGTGTCCCATCAATCCTAGAACAGTTAGATAAGTCAGCTTCAACTGCTTGAGCAAAGGTTAATCTCCTATGTGATGGTAACATGTGAGCTGTACTTTGGGTTCCAAACTCATGATTGTGCTTTGTTTCGAAATGGGTGACACGGAACCTTCCACTAGGTTGGCGTGCGATAGTCATATGTGCCAAGCAACCAGTTCTTGTCTCCTGCCGGGGCTTCCTCACATTTGCACTATGTTTGGTTGGCCGATACCCTTGCCTATAACAAGTGTATCTCCTAGATACTACTACACCATTTACCCGACTTTTATTCACAAAATCTTTTCTAATGCTGAATCCTTCTAACACAGCATATCTACTATAACACTTATATGCATGATCTTCTGTTTCAAATTCCATGCCAACAGTTGGTATCACATATGTCACTTCCTCATCTTTTACAACAATCCCAGGTTCAGATACATCGGAAGAGGGAACTTCAGAACTCTGAGACTCCCGCACCCCATCAACATTCTTCTCACACTTGTTCGCAGAGGAAACTCCAGGAGCCTGACACTCCTCTCCATGAATTTTCATCAGACTTTTGTTAATAGAAGAAGTACTTGGGCTTTGACAATCGCACTTGGTATCTGTACTTTCACTGCTCTTTCCAGTAGAGGAGTCATTAGAGTTTTCATGTTCCTGTCCCACTACAACGTTCACCCTCGGTGATGTTTGAAGTTCACTTTTACCATCCTCTTCTTGTGGATGACATGACACATCACGACTATCCATAAACCTTATATCCTTCATTCCAAGAAAGAAAAGGTAAAAAAAAAAATGAGAGAAACATTAAAAAAAATTTGTCACTCAGATTGACACATACAATTTGAATAAAATGATCACCAAAGATTCCTAGCTTATTAAAAAAATTAAAAACAATAACAAAATATTTCCTAGCAAGATTTTAACCAAAAATGTATTTCCAACTTGTTGCTTTTCTTTCCCTTTAATTTTCTACAAACCTAATAAAGCCCTTAAATTGTCCAGCAGGTATATTGCAAATATGTCTAGCCCGAAATTGGCTAGCTTCATTAGTAGAGTAAACACTAACACTTACCCTGCATTATTACTCAAACTCCGGTGACTGCGGACACAAACACCATTCACAACGGGCCAAGCTTAGCCCAAGGGGCTCATTAGTACTAAGCATCGCATGTATATAACTATTTTCTTTTGGAAATTTTGAGAACCCTGCCACCAAACCACTACTCAGACTTAAATGGAACAGGTAAAACCCCGGATGTTCCGAGCTCTTACCAGAAATGAACTCCTTGAACTCGAACCAAGACCTAACAACTAAGTCCTACACTTTTGCCACCAAGCTAACTATATCAAAAATGAAACACTTAAAAACTTCATCTTCTCTACATTTCTTAATGTGGGCAACAGTTCATAAGCATACTCAAAGAAGTAATCATAAGCATAAGTAAAGAATTAATTAACTAAACAACATTAACTAAGTACAGTCCTTCAAACGAACTATAATCACCAACTAATTAAACAATTTAAAAGTTGAATTTTTGAAGTACAGAGTGAGCAAAATTCAGTTGTTTAGAAGGTGCAAACCTTGTGATGCTCCGGCGGGAATTGTACGGAAGTGATCTTTCTGATTTTTTTTTTTTTTTTTTTTGTTTATTATTATTATAATTTTTTTTTTTTGGGGGTTAAAATGGCGGGAGTGATTAGTAACTAACTGTTAAGTGTAGGTGTCGTGATTAAAAGAGGAATCGCAAGAATTGTAGGGATTTAGGGGTTCCGGTGTTTTTTCCCTCATGTTCGGTTAGAAGAGAAGATGAGAAGGGAAGCCACGTGTCAGAGTCTTGCGCTAGTATTGGGTGGCGTTTTATGACGTGGCGGTTTACTATTGATTAACTGGACGTTACCTCATGTTGCTACCCGGATGGTACTTTGCACTTTAATTTTCATTTTCCAGTTACTATAGTCTATAATAACACTTGGTCCACATAGTTTTAAGAATATAAATTTTTATCCCTACAACAGTTTTAGAAAATATAAATTTTGATCCATGTCGTTAACTATTTTTGGTTAATTAAGTCACTTTTAACGAAAAATATTTAATGATATGAATTAAAATTTATATTTTTAAAATCGTAGGAAGTAAATTCTCATTATGACAATTTACAAAATAATTAGGGTGTTATTTTTCCTTTATAAAATGAATTGAAGTTGATAATGAAGTAGTTTTTATTTTTAAGTTTCTTTAAATTGTGAACCAAGCCAATATGGTGTGAATAAAACAAACTGGCAAATTGATGTCTCTGTTGGCAGTTTGGCACAATGCCAATGCTTGTGTTGATCAAAGTCTAGGAGGATATTAAGTAAATTTGTTTTGTTATTAGGAGGATACCAATTTTTTTTTAATAATTTTCTATCATGCGTATATGTATAATAATAAACGATTAAAATTTAAGTATTCATAAATTCTTATCTAATAACTACCGATCATTTTTTATTATAAAAAAAAAACTCAACATACCAAACAAATTGATAACTGCACGAATGTGCTTCTGATGAGCGGTTAATATATATACCGCCCCTCTATCTTGTATTTTGTGGGTTAGTTGGAGCCTTATGAACGTGTTGATATAGTTTGGGTGTGTTTTGTAGATCCAATTGAAATTACTGCTAAAGCGAACTTATCGAGCGAAGAATCAATAAAATTGGAGCGAAATCGGGCCTTATTTCAGGCTTCAGTGTACGCATCACGACGCATCCATGTGTGTCGCAACGCAATGTAGTTCAATTTTAAGGCAGAATGTGATTTTTGTTCCGCGTCGCGACGCCCAATCGAAGCATCCAATGTCGCAACGCTGGGCCATGCGCGTCGCGACGCAACCATGATTCCTAGCGCGTGAAAAACTCCTGCTACTTAAGAAGGAAAGCTCTCATTAGCCTCTATATAAGAATAAGTTCGTTCAAACCCTAAATGATCATACTTTTGGAGATCACAAAGCAGAGAAAAACACCCAGAACAAAGCAAGAACGAGATTCTCAACCAAAGCTAGAGATTGAAGCAGAATATTACAAAGAGAGTTATTTCTTCCTTTTCTCTTCTAGTTTTATCTTTATGAATTATCGTCTTGTATTAATGATTAGTTTGCTTGTAATGATGATCATGTGTAACTAAATCATTAATTTAGGGTTGTAATGGATCTCAAGCACAAGTATTTAATCTAAACTTACATATTTTTATTCTTTTGGGTTTGATTATTTATTATTCTATGTGTTTGATGCGTTTTATTGTCTGGCCAATAATAATATAATTGTAGTAAACCCCTAGGAACTTGGAAAATAAAATTTGGATTTAGTCTTGGGGATAATAACGCATGATGTAATTCTGCTTAATAGATTTTTCGTGCAAGATAAAATTATACTTTACGTAGCCAATATTAGAACTTGATCTTAATGAATTTGGTTTAAGTTAGTTAACATAGACATATAGTTAATTGATTTATTCAGAATATTTCTACATGACCATCAAAAGAGACTTGTAGAGAATGTAGTGTTTTAGGTTAATAATCCATAACAATAACTGTAGATGCTGGTTTTCGCCCGAGGTCCACAATCGAGAATTTATTGAGAGGGGCACTAGCGATCCTGCAAAATAAGAGGTAGAGTGAGCGTGGAGGTTCTACCCACCAGTGTGGTGGAAGCCGTAGGTACTCCGACGCCTAAGTCAGTGGTGGAGATGAGCTATCAATGCCGTAGGAGGATGAGTCAGGTCAGAGATTACCTTGATCCATGTGAGCTGCCGTGAGGGCGGTAAGTAGGATATGATGAAAGCTCTGGAGAGAAGACTATTGGGCTATGAGAGTTGTGATGATCCCCTCTTCTCGTGGACTTCCTTCTCTTATATACATACTTCGGGAGACATGGGTATTTACTGTGTTTGATAGTTCGTCCATTGGATGTTGGTAACAGCCGATTCATGAGGGGTAGTTATGTTTGCCTATTGAAGACTGAAAACGGCTGGGTTGTGAGGGGTGTTTATGAGTTTAAGCGTTTCATCGGTTGGCGTATGGTGGGCCTTGGTTATGGTTTGGATGTGGGGTACTTTACTGGGAGTGGACCCGTGAATATCCGGGCCTATATATACTAAACTCGGGGCTTCCTTTAGTGTGTGGGTTTGAAATAGCAACTTGGGCCTGGATCTTATGTTGGGGAGTCTGGGGTGCGTTCAGTATTGGGTCTGAAGCAAAAGATCGAAATTTCCCTTGGACCAAATTTGGCCCGTACAGTTTGTTCCCTACTCTCTAAGTCAATGAGTCATTGGCTTGGAGAGTATTCGTTGGTCGTGACGTCTGAACAAAACCATAAAAGTCTTCGTTACCTAAATCGGGCCATGATCGGGCGTCTTCAGTGTCGCCTACGGTCTTGAATCTGACTAGTCAGAAGTTAGGGGGATCTCCTCAGTTTGATCGAGTTGGGCGTTGTCCCCGATCATACTCCATCACAAGTTAAGCGGGGACTGTATTCGTCGACTGGACCTGATGAAGGCCAGGAGTTCAAATTCATTTGGTACCGAATAGGGACTAAGCCGAGTCTACATATCGTCTGGACCAGAAGAAGGTCCATAAACTGAACTTGACTCCATCACGAGTCAATTGGGGAGTGTTCTCGTCGACTAGACCTGATGAAGGCCAGGAAGACATTCACTCGTTTGGTATCGAAGATGGACCAAACCGAGTCTACACGTCGTGTGGACCAGAAGAATGTCCATGAACTGAACTTGACTCCATCACGAGTCAATTGGGGAGTGTTCCTGTCGACTGAACCTGATGAAGGCCAGGAAGACATTCACTCGTTTGGTATCAAAGAGGGACCAAACCGAGTCTACATGTCGTGTGGACCATAAGAAGGTCCATGAACTGAACTTGACTCCATCATGAGTCAATTGGGGAGTGTTCCAGTCGACTTGACCTAATGAAGGCCAAGAGGACATTCACTCATTTGGTATCGAAGAGGGACCAAACCGAGTCTACATGTTGTGTAGACCAGAAGAAGGTCCATGAACTAAACTTGACTCCATCACGAGCCAATTGGGGAGTGTTCCCCTCGACTGGACCTAATGAAGTCCAGGAAGACATTCACTCGTTTGGTATCGAGGAGGAACAAAACCGAGTCTACATGTCGAGTGGACCAGAAGAAGGTCCATGAATTAAACTTGACTTCACCACGAGTCAATTGGGGAGTGTTCCAGTCGACTGGACCTAATGAAGGCCAGGAGGACATTCACTCATTTGGTATCGAAGAGGGACCAAACCGAGTCTACATGTCGTGTAGACCAGAAGAAGGTCCATGAACTAAACTTGACTCCATCACGAGCCAATTGGGGAGTGTTCCCCTCGACTGGACCTAATGAAGTCCAGGAAGACATTCACTTGTTTGGTATCGAGGAGGGACAAAACCGAGTCTACATGTCGAGTGGACCAGAAGAAGGTCCATGAATTAAACTTAACTCCATCACGAGCCAAATTGGGAGTGTTCTCGTCGACTGGACTTGATGAAGTCTAGGAAGACATTCACTCATTTGGTATCGAGGAGAGACCAAACTGAGTCTACATGTCGAGTAGACCAGAAGAATGTCCATGAATTAAACTTGACTCCATCACGAGCCAATTAAGGAGGTTCTCGTCGACTGGACCTGATGAAAACTAGGAAATCCTTCACTCGTTTGGTACCGACTATGGACCAAGTCGAGGCTACATGTTGGCTGGAACAGAAGAATGTCCAGGTCTGAACTTGACTTCGTGACAATATTGCAAGGGTATTCAGCCGACAATATTCGTATTGGGTGTTGAATGATTATTGCTTACCTCGATTTCCCAACTTGCAATAAATGTAGTGTTGGTTTTGAGGCCATCTTGGCGGGAAAATGAAGAGCCAAAATGAGGAAGGGTATAAAGAGCTTTGAGGGGGTTTACTCATTTCATTTGCAAAAAATCTTCTCTCGAGTCGTAAGGTTGGAGGGCTCTCTTCGAATTCAATGTATTCTTCATTCCCTTCTTCATGTTCTTCAATTCTTCAAGTTGTTCATAAGGTATATTCGACTTGTTCTTGGCTAGGGTTAGGACTTTGATCTTTAATTGATTTAGGAATTTCTAGGATTGTGTTTGTGTGAGACCTAGGTTTGATCTTCTATCATATTGGTTTTGGGTTCATTCGTTGTTTGTAGAGTGAATTGATATGTCGTCTGAAAGTTTCTCGAGCTCAAGTGATTCACTGATGGAGATGTACATAGGCTCGCCCTTGCGGGTCGTCTCTCCTCTTAGTATATATGGTAGGGACATACTGAGAGGGGGTGATGAAGATGTGCTAATTATCGCGTCAACGGAGGCTCCGGTCGGTATCCCTAAAGATGTGCCACCACTACGATCTATTCCTACCGAGTCTGGTGAACCCAGCACAAGTGAACCGACTAATCTATTAACCAAAAATCCCCAAAGTAGTATAACTGAAATAGCCATGAGGGAGATAAAATTAAAATAACGGTTCCCTGATTCGGTTCAAGTGAGGTTAGTCTCCTCGAGAGAACGAGTCGACTATAGGATCCCTTGGTGGACTGGGTTTTATGAACGCCCATTTGCAGATGGATTTAGGTTCCCAATTCCAAACCTAATGTGGGAGGTACTAGACCACTATGAGATAGCCACATCCCAACTAATGCCAAACACGTGGAGGGTCTTGATGTCGGTTAAAGTTTTGACGTACGAGTTGGGAGTAAGATTCGGAGTGAAAGATCTACTCTACACGTATTACATGAACGAACATGTAGTGGAAAAAATGGAGATACCATATGTTCCTTCGACAAAAGAAGGAACATTTAATTTCTGGGCTGACTACAAATGATAGAGGGGGCTGGAAAAATGCCTAATTCTTTGTGAGATGAGAGGGTGTGTTCTGGTCGACTGGGCCTGATCAAATACCTGAGTGTTGGGAAATAACTAGTGAGTGCTGGTCTTATACTATTTTCTTGCTTGTAGACACGATGTTCCTCTTACACTTTCTTCTTTTGTCTCTTTTGTAGGTTCAAACCGTAATCGTAGCTTCGACGTGACGCCTGGGGTCGTAGCGAATACAAATTATATTATGAGCATTCCAGCGCCTGAGAGGAATTGCATGGTAGTTTTGGAGGAGAAAAGATTAAGGTTGACTCCGTTGTGGAAAGAGGTTTCTATTCGGAAGGTACCATCTTGCCTTGACAAAAAATATATTGACAGCCATCCTCATAACTTGGGCCTGTCGACTCCTATACGAAGAGGTTTTCTTTTGCGGACTCTAACCCCCAAGGAAAATTTATGCGCAGTGGAGAGGATGAGCCAGTTCAGACTTCCTACAGTCGAAGAAATGCTCGAGCGGAGGAAGAAGAAAAATACCAAGGGGAAGGAAATTGAAGTCGTACCTAAACCGCAACATCCAAAGAAAGATGCCCTACCAACTCCCCCAGTGGAAGCTGCTCGTAAAACATCGACTGGATCAGGTCAGCCTTCAAGGAAAAGAAAGCAATTGATGGACCTAGAAGAGGATCCGGAGAACGTCGTGATCAAAATCCCGAGAAGCACGACCGTTATGTCGGACCCTTCGAGTCTGTATAGGTTCACTGAGGTATTACTGCTGGAGGAAGATGAATGTTGTATGTTGACATTGGGGCCGTTGGAAGCTGCAAAAAGAGCTGTCGCACGAACTTATGAGGTAATTATTCTTTAACTTACGAGTTTCCTTGATTAAGTCATTGATATTTTCCCTGTCATTGTAGACTCTGGAGTATTGTTGGTTTCTAGGTTAGTCCCAAGATCGATTCAAGCAATGAAACATGTGTGAATACTCAAAGAGGTATGGCAGAATCATACTTACATTGATCGGATTTTGCGATGCGAGGAACAACAAAAATCTTCAAGCTTTTTCTTCCATGTAGCTCACGGAAAAGCCCTCCTTTTTGTGCTCCATTTCCTCGGCCAAGCTCCAAGCTTGGGTGTGCATTCCATGCCTATGGGTGGGATTATTTTTGTTCCTTTGATTTTCGGTCATCCCTCCATTGATGTTCCAAGCTCCAAGCTTTGCAAATGGTGATTCAATGCTCAAGGGTTTGTTTCCCTATCACCTTTGATGACTCATTTGTGTGCTAGCACTCTTGAAATTTTGCCACAAAAATTATTGTTCTTGTTCTTGCTCTCGGTTTTGGCAAGCCAAAGGAGAAAAGAATTGGCCCTTGGCCGTAGGTGAGAGAGAAGAAGAGAAAGAGTGTGTTAGTTGGTTTTGATTTCCAAAATCAATAAAAGATATACCAAATTCAAAAATGGTATATGGCATTTAAGCCATCCAACCACCACCATCAATCACTCAAAAGTGACAAGTTGTCAATCACTCAAAGTGACAAGACATCCATCATTTGATTGACTAGTGATTTGACGCTTGATGTGACTTGTGGGCCGCACTTGAATTTGAAATGCGAGTGGGCCCGCAAACACTCCCGGGCTCGGGTTCGCTAATTCCGAATTAACAAATTTTCCGTTGCGACGTAATTAATCAAATTTAATTAAATAATTATGTCTAGCAAAATTAATATTCACGTCGCTAACGAATTAATTCTAAATTAACTCGTTCGCCCGAATTAAAATCTAATTTTAAATCCGCGTCGAAATCAAATTTCGTATAATATATCGAATATATTATTTTATCGATTAATTCCAAATTAATCATTCTCTCTCTTTAAATAATATTTTATCCCAGATAAAATATCTCTGTAATTAATCTCAGATTAATTTTCTCTCTCTTATAATTAATCTCAGATTAATAAAGTGCGAGTCATACGTCATCGGTGAATCTTCGGGAAGTGACCCATGAGATCCCCGGATATGTTGGCAGTAAATCCAGTCGTCGGACTATCCGAACACATACGTACCTAGTACTACGTTTTTACCGATTTACAAGACATGGTTGGCTTCTAGCATACCGTGCCTACCCAATTCTCCAGAAATATTCTTAAAGGAATATGTGATCTATATCAGGCGTAGTATACGTAGTATTGCGTATTGCGATCCAGCATCGGATGTCACATGCTAGGCCTGGGGCTGGAATTGTGTCTGCCTCATACGAAGCACATATCGGATCTCTGGTAACTAGTCTCTATAATCGGATAAACATTACCTAGTCATAATATCCTGATAGCTACAGCATAAAAGAGCATCAGTTCTGTATCCTACGTGATCATCGTCTCCACTATGACTGGAGTGATACTTCCATCTTGACATCACACCCAATACACTACGATTCTCAATATACCCAGAAGAGGCGTACACAGAACCTGTTAAAGCCCTGGACGACCAAAACCAAAGTATATTGATTGTCGCAAGTATTAGCGGTGCAAGTCTCAGGTTAAGACCAAATACACCTACCCTGATTCGGACTTCCATAGACACATAGTCATACTACCAATGGAATTCTGAGGGGTCTATCCAGAGCGAAGCTATTCCCGTACCATCGGTAAACACAACCTCCTATTACACTTGCATGAGTATCCTATACCCAAATATATGAGAACTATGCTGTTTTGCTCCCACAATGCGCACAAGTGTAATACTAGTCTTTTACGCATTATCGATGTCCAATCTCGATAATACTCTGACTAGGGATATTTAATGATTAAACCTTTATGGATTTATACTGTCTCAAATCATCTCAATCCGGAACTAATCATATGGACCTTTTAACATTTATACATCTAGGTAATCCAATTACAAATGATAAAAAGGCAATTTCCTTTGTCACATAGTTAATTTGTACAACAACACCATGATCTGTACAAATAGTGATGCTATGGGTCATAATTGTCCAACAATCTCCCACTTGGCCTATAGCCAATCACTCAAGTGTCCTACACTCGAACTATGTACGGTTCGCTCAAACTTCTGCTAAGGAAAGGCTTTCGTCAGCGGATTTACGGTGTTATCATCTGATGCAATTTATTCAATCATCACATCACCATGATGTATGATCCGAATGAATCAGATCAATATTTGAAGTATATATCTGGATCATTGATGAGACCATTAATTCTTTAGCCTGTGTTGTAGCCTAGCTCAGCTGCTAACAGAACTACTTCTAATCTGGTTAGGATTATTATCGATCCAAAAGGCTTCAATTGCTGCCTCAGCTGCAGCAATATTCCGCTTTTGTTGTTTATACGGCAACAATATCATGCATGGAAGATTTCCAGCTCACTGTTCCGTTATTCAAACTATATGTACCTTTGTCACAACTTATAGTCATTTTCATCGGTTAGGAAACTTGCAGTAGTGAACCCAGTCACTTCAATTTCTCCTTCTCCATAGTATAAGAAAGCATCCTTAGTTCATCTAAGATACTAAAGGATGTTCTTAACATCAATCCAGTGACTATCACTTGGATTGGCCTGATTGTGACTCCATATGCTCAAAGCATATGAGATACCAGGTCGCGTACATTTATTTCAATGTACAAGTTCTCGGAGAGTGCGAACAACCTTTAGATTTATCCTAGTAGATCCTTATTCCTAGAATAAATGTTGTTTCTCCCAAGATTCTACGGAGAATTTTCTTGAAAGCCAAGCTTTCACCGATTTTTTATGGGAATATCATTTCCAAGAAATGATATATCATCATTATGTAGGACAGTTATTGTCAGTGCGCTCCCACTAACCTCCTTATATACACAAGAATCATCTTCATTTTGAATTAAATCAAATACCATTATGATTACATCAAAAATATAATTCCAATAACGCAATGCTTGCTTCAATCTATAAATGGATCGAATTAACTCGCAAACCTTATTTCCTTGTTTTGGTATGAAAAAACCGTCAGGATGTTATATACATCCTCCAAAAGGTTTCCGTTTAAGGAAAGCGATTTTGATGTTCCAACTGCCATATTTCATAAATGAAACATGCAGCATTAGAAAGTATTGTCCAAATGGATTTAACTATGACAACAGGTAAAAGGTTTCGTCGTAATCGACACAATGTTGATAACGATACTTTTTCGCTACAAGCCCAGCTTTGTACGTTGGTATGTTGCCTTCTGTTGGACAATTATGACCCATAGCGTCACTATTTGTATAGATCATGGTGATTGTTGTACAAATTAACTATGTGACAAATGAGATTGTTCTTTTATCATTTGTGATTAGATCACCAAGATATATAAATGATAGGAAGTCCATATGATTTGTTCCTGGATTGAGAATGATATGAGACAGTGTCAATCCACGAAGGATAAATCATTAAATATCCCTAGTCAGAGTATTATCGAGATTCGACATTGATAAATACGTAAAAGACTAGTATTACACTTGTGCGCGTTGTGAGGGCACAACGGCATAGTTCTCATATATTTGGGTATAGGATACTCATGCAAGTGTAATAGGAGGTTGTGTTTTACCGATGGTACGGGGAACAGCTTCGCTCTGGATAGACCCCATCGGAATTCCATTGGTAGTATGACCATGTGTCTATGGAAGTCCGAAATCAGGGTAGGTGTATTTGGTCTTAACCTGAGACTTGCACCGCTAATACTTGCGACAATCAATATACTTTGGTTTTGGTCGTCCAGGGCTTTAACCGGTTTCTATGTACGCCTCTTTTGGGTATATCGAGAATCGTAGTGTGTTGGGTGTGATGTCAAGACGGAAGTATCACTCCAGTCATAGTGGAGATGATGGTCACGTAGGATACGGGACTGGTTCTCTTAAATGCTGCAGCTATCGGGATATTATGACAAGGTCATGTATATCCGATTATAGAGACTAGTTACCAGACATCCGACATGTGCTTCGTACGGAGCAGACACAATTCCAGCCCAAGACCTAGCACGTGATCATCCGATACTGGATCGACATACGCAATATTACGTATACTACGCCTGATATAGATCGCTTATTCCTGTAAGCATATTTCTGGAGAATTGGGTAGGCATGGCGCTTTGCTAGAAGCCAACCTTATCTTGTAAATCGGTATAAACGTAGTACTAGGTACTTACGTGTTCGGATAGTCCGACGACCGAATTTACTGCCAACATATCCGGGGATCTCATGGGTCGCTTCCCGAAGATTCACCGATGATGTATGACTCGCACTTTATTAATCTGGGATTAATTAGATGAGAGAGAAAATTAATTTGGGATTAATTGCGGAGATATCTTATCTGGGATAAAATATCAATCAAATAGAGAAAACGATTAATTTGAAATTAATCAATTAAAATAATATATTCGATATATTATACGAGATCGGATTTCGACGCGGAATTGAAATTAGATTTTAATTCGGGCGAACGAGTTAATTTAGAATTAATTCGTTAGCGACGTGAATAGTGATTTCACTAGGCACAATCATTTAATTACGTGGCAACGGAAAATTCGTTAATTTGGAATTAGCGAACCTGAGCCCGAGATTATTTCTGAGCGCATTCCCATTTCAAATTCGAGTGCGGCACGCAAGTCAAATCAAGCGTCAAATCGCTAGTCACATCAAGCGTCAAATCATTGGTCGCGTCAAGCGTCAAATCACTTGTCACTTTGAGTGATGTGATGTCTAGTCACTTGTAATTGATGTGTGTAGATGGAAAAACTTTAATGGCTTGTACCTTTTGACTTTTTGAAAATCAAAAATTGGTATATATTAATTGATTTTAGAAATCAATAATTACATACACATTTTTCCATCTCTCTCAACTCTTTTCTCTCTCTCTCACGCCCTTGGGCATTCTTCTTCTTCTTTTCATTGCAGTTTAGGCGTGAATGATAGAGGAACAAAGCTTGGTTTTTGTGGCAAAGATCAAGAAGAGCTAGCACTCAAAGAGATATACGAAGGTGATAGGGAAACCCACCTGTGTGCTTGGAATACCATTCGAGAAGCTTGGAGCTTGCACCGATTTTGGAGAGCCAAAACAGTGGACTATTTTCACCTCACTGTCGTGAGCCTTGGAGCACCATGGAAGGGAGAAAAATTTTTGTTCTTCACCGTAGCATCCAACCCGTTCTATGTGAGTATGATTTTGCCATTCTCCTTTGTTGTATTCACTTGTTTCATGCTTGATAATTGATCCTTGGACCTTAGAGAATTCCAACAATAGTATCAGAGCCAATATTGAGCATGAAAATGATTTAGGGTTAAAAAATTGGGTAAAATTGATTTTGAGCATGAATAATGAAATTGGATGATTTAATATGTTTAATTGATGTTTAATTGAGGATTGATTGGATCAATTTGATGAAAATATGTTTGGAACATTTTTCCCCAATTTTGGAGGCTTGGCCGAAAATATAGATGCCCAAAATTGTCTTGGATTTTGATTTTTTTTA
Organism: Zanthoxylum bungeanum; assembly: GCA_019454045.1. Classification (NCBI taxonomy): domain Eukaryota; kingdom Viridiplantae; phylum Streptophyta; class Magnoliopsida; order Sapindales; family Rutaceae; genus Zanthoxylum; species Zanthoxylum bungeanum. Next base: position 22,098 of record SKCR01027644.1, read on the forward strand.
TTCATTGGATGAGTTAGAATAATGTTGGGGATGTTGATTTAATGTTGAATTGAATTTAATTGGATTGAATTTGATTTGGGCATAAATTTCCCATGTGGCCGAGAGTTAAGAAGCATGTAATTGGGTTTGATTTTTGTTAAATTGTGTTGGACATGATTTAATGATGAAGAGCATGATTAATTAAACTAATTTGGTGTTTTGGAAATATTGATTTGGGTAATTAATTGTGTTATACACTTTGTGTAATTAAATTGGGAATTTGGAATTTGCTAATTTAATTATTTGGGCTTAAAATTGGATTTGGGCTTGAATTGTTGTAAATGGGCTTATTGGGCTTGGTTGTACCAAGATGGGTTTAGGCAAAATTGGTTGGATCCAATTAGGCCCAAAACCGCTTCCATAAAGCCCAAATGTGACTAATGGACCTTTAAAGTTTAATTGGGCCTAATGGGCCTAAATTGATTTCTGGGCTTATGGGGTAACTCCCGGATTGGACTTTGGTTATTGGGTTCGACCCGAGTTGACCAAAAGTCCATGCCTTAAGAAATTAATTAAAAGCCCATTGAACTTTAATTAAATTGACGTTGGACGTTAATCGGGCTTTGAGACCCGTAACGATTAAATTTGGAATTTAAATCGTAAAGGTTTATTAATAAAGTGTAATATTTAATTTGGAATTAAATAAATGAGTTAGTATTAAATACATATTAAATTAGATTTAATGTTGTAGTTTAATTTAATTCATGAATTCGTACTTTGATTACTTATTCGCAAAACGAGTTTAACTCGCGCAAAATCAAATTGTTGTTTGAACATTGGATGGTCATTAATTATCAGATTAATTAATTTGATTAGATTGATTGATAACATGCTTGTGTGAATACATGGTTGCGATGCATGAATAATGTATATCAGATGGATATTAGATGGGTGAGACAATTTTAGAAATTATTGTAATAAATTTGATTTATTAATTGGACCTGTGTGTCCAACCTTATCACCTTCTTATTCTTTGTATTCTCTTCTCACATATTCCCCTCAATGTAAATGAGGTTTCTTTAGAAGTGTAGTGTAACGGGTAGAAGCAATACTTGTGCTAGCGGGAGAGAGAAATTGAGAGATTTGATCTAGGATCAATGTGTAAAGTATCCATCCGCATATCATTATTATTTTATTTATGCGCGCTTTATTATGTATTTAGAATGCATGTTTAAGGGTGTATGATGATGAGACCTTAACAAAGATAATAAATTGGTTGCCAATTTGCACTCGAAAAACCCTCGCAAAATATTAAGCGTTTTTCCTTCCATTGAGTAATTCTCACTCAAGATCCGAGACTGTCATTGGATTGTTGGCCAAAGTCAAGGCCTTTGTCCGCTTTATTCCATATTGGTGTCTTGTCCAAGTTGTGGTTTGTTGGCCAAAGTCAAGACCACTTTTTGTCCATCGACATTGATTACGAAGCTTTCCATGGTCAATGGGTCGCGCTTAACTGGGATCACTAAGTTTGTTGTGCCAAAGCCAAGGCTTAGTTGATTCAAAGGAAAAAGGTTAGGCAATATATTGGATATATTGGCATATATAAGATATATGTTTCGGACTTGGATGTCCCCCTACTGGATCTATGAATTGGATTGGATCCAATTGATCTTAGAGATCTACCTAATTAATTGTCATACAATTTGTTGGCCAAAGTCAAGATTGTGTGATATTTAATGGGATCCTAGCCCACAAGGAAACACGGTTTCCCGAGTACTCGACAGAGGGTTAGAGGCTCGCCGAAAAATAGTGGGAGGCAAGAATTGAATTTGCAATATTCGTTTAATTACTTGCCATACGCGCTCAAACAAATATCATTCGTCAAATAAATTAAATGTTAGTTGGACTAATATTTAAATCGTTGTTTTAATTAACAGTTGGACTGTATTCAAACTATTTATTTATAGTTGATTTTATAATTGGATTATAGTAATCAATATAATTGATTTTAATCTATTAAAAGTATAGTTGATTAATACAGTTGGACTATAATAATCATTATATTATATAGTACCTAAATCGTTGATTAACTAATTGGACTATTAGAATCAAGATAGAAATTGAAATATTGACATTTAAAACATAATCCTGGGGAAAATGTATCTATATGGTTTAATTTTCAAAATTGGGAATAATTTCACGATAGTCCTGGAAACTAATAAGTTACTTTATTTGATAAAATAACATTGTTGACGGATGATTTGGTCTCAGGGTAATATGGGAATATCACCTACGAGGTAATCCTCCTTCAACGGTGAATTTGTTTGGTTATGGGGGACCAAAAGCAAATTTAGCGAGAGACGGAAAAACACACCAATCGACAAAGAGATTAACGTGGTTCGGTGGATTTTGGGATCCGACCTACGTCCACGGACAAGAACAGGGTGGTACTTTTTATTGCTCAAATATGCTTCTCGGGTCTCTTCTTTGCTTTTACAAATCAGAGCTGATGATTCTGATCACTAACTTTGATGATGATTTTTTGATGCCTTCAACTTGTCTTTCTACACTCACTCTACCCTCCTATATATAATGGTGAAGAAATCAGATTCCTATTTGTACAAGAATTCCCAATTTGGAGATGGTCTCCTTTTCCTATTAGGATTCCTAGTCAAAACCATTCCCTTTTCCCATAAGGATTCCTAATCAAAAACTACCATTACTTTCTTTATCCTACTAGGACTCTGACTCACCAGTTTTCCCCATGAAAATAGGATAACTTGTCATCTTATCCGCAAGAATAGGGTGTCATCTTCTGGAGCATATCTCGCTATCTGGTCGGTCTTTATGAGGTCGGTCATAATAGTCATTTGAACTGAGAATGCTGCTGTCGATCTGATAACGCTCGGTCATCCGATCTCAAGTGCTCGGCCATTTAGTATAAAGTGCTCGGCCTCTTACCGTCAAGTTGTCGGGTCAGCTTTAACGGTCTCGATCAATGGAGTTACCCCTTTTACCCATGTCGTGTTGTTTTAAATAACATAGTGCCCGAAAAACACCATCAACATCTGTCCCCTAGTTCTCGGTAACAACGAGTTTGTGAGTTGATGCCGGGAACTATAAAAAAAGATGGTGTGCTGATCGCCTAGCTGGTGGTCGTTCCAGAAATCACAGAGAAATTGTCTTCTCCATCAACTAAGTCTTCTGTTTCTATCTTCATATCCTCGGTTATTGGAGATGCTGACCCTATTCAGAATGATTCTCCACCTCAAAGCAAATTGCTTACTTGGGTCGTTCCATCAGGAGATGAAGTTCCTCTTGTTGTCCAAACTAAAAATGACTCCTCTCTTGTAATATCTGTACCAGAGATTTAGAGGTCCTGACCCCTGACTGATCCAATCTCAATTGTGAGGAGAAAATTTTTCCTCTGAGCTAACGATGATGTGCTCGGTGGCATGTGATCCCGTCTCGATCTGTGAGAGATGCTCGGACTTGGGGGAATTTTTCGTCCCCAGTCCGAAGGACTGACTCGGTGGGACGTACCCCGACCCCGAGCTGAGAAAGGCACTTGGACCTGGGGGAATGTTACGTCCCCAGTCCGAAGGGCTGACTCGGTGGGACGTACCCCGACCCCGAGCTGAGAAAGGCACTTGGACCTGGGGGAATGTTACGTCCCCAGTCCGAAGGGCTGACTCGGTGGACGTACCCCGACCCCGAGCTGAGAAAGGCACCTGGACCTGGGGGAATGTTACGTCCCCAGTCCGAAGGGCTGACTCGGTGGGACGTACCCCGACCCCGAGCTGAGAAGGGCACTTGGACCTGGGGGAATGTTACGTCCCCAGTCCGAAGGCCTGACTCGGTGGGACGTACCCCGACCCCGAGCTGAGAAAGGCACTTGGACTTGGGGGAATGTTACGTCCCCAGTCCGAAGGGCTGACTCGGTGGGACGTACCCCGACCCCGAGCTGAGAAAGGCACTTGGTCCTGGGGGAATGTTATTTCCCCAGTCCGATGACCGAAGGGCTGACTCGGTGGGACGTACCCCGACCCCGAGGTGAGAAAGGCACTTGGACATGGGGGAATGTTACGTCCCCAGTCCGAAGGGCTGACTCGGTGGGACGTACCCCGACCCCGAGCTGAGAAAGGTAAAGTGGTCTCTGCAGAATGAAATCCAGCCCCGAGCCGATTAATCAAGTGGCCTCGGTGGAACGAATCCAGCCCCGAGCCGATTAATCAAGTGGCCTCGGTGGAACGAATCCAGCCCCGAGCCGATTAATCAAGTGGCCTCGGCGGAACGAATCCAGCCCCGAGCCGATTAATCAAGTGGGACTTATTCAGAAGGGAAGTGAATCAACCTTTTGAAACCCTACCGAATCTGGCAAGGGCGTCCCCGTACCAGACCAGTGAAAAACAAAAACAAATCTCTGGAAAATAAAATTAAAAGGCGGGGGCGACTTATCGCTTATCCCAAAACAAAAACGTTTCGCAAGTATAAACAACAACATGGATGCCTCAAAACAGCGTCCTGTCCGAGGCCTGCAAAACACAATTCTGAATCTTTCAATTCAGTGTCCCGGCGACCAGGATTTGGATCAGAGAGCGTTTAAATGGTAAGGGCACATCCTCTACACGTCGGTTCACTGGGGAGCCTGTGTATTGTATGAGGGCTCCTCCTTACCACGCTGGAGCAAGCACACGCCACAGGGGCACAACGCATCCCCGTGCTGTGTCTCTCGCGGATCCGGATGATGAATGGATCAAAGAGTGTCCGGGATACTAAGGGCACATTCCTCCTTAGGTCCGGCATCACTGGAGCTAGCAATCGTCACGGGGGCATCATTATCCCTCGTGCTATGCTTTCCCACGGATCCATTACATCGGGTACGTGAGGATCAAAGAGTGCTCGACACATTAAGGGCATATTCCTCCTTATGTTCGGTAACACTGGAGTAGGCAATCGCCACAGGGGTATCATCCCTCCCCGTGCTATGCTTCTCACGGATCCTATGCATCGAGTATGTCCCTGAATATTTTCAAGGACCTCGAGCTAAGAGAGATACTTGGTTCTGGGGGAATATCCCGTCCCCAGACCAATGAGCATGACTCGGTGGGATGTAACCCGACCCCGAGCTAAAAGAGAGACTTGGCTCTGGGGGAATGTTACATCCCCAGTCCAAAGAAGCTGACTCGGTGGGACGTAACCCGACCCCGAGCTGAATAAATAAGCGGCCTCGGCGAAACGAAATCCAGCCCCGAGCCGAAAAGAGACATCGGTCTCGGTGGTACAAGAGCAGACCCGAGCCGTAAAACAAATATCAAAATCATTGTGTGAGCCATAACAAACAAGCATAATCAAATGTTAACCTAAGTTAGAAGAGGTTTTACTCACCTTTTTGGGATTTGTTGCCTTTCTTGCAACTCTACAAGAGTCGATACAAGCAAGGCTCTTCTTAATACATCCTCTCTGCATCTCAGCATTCCAGGCGTTCAACCGGATGACTTCCGCTATCAACTTGGTCGACCTAAAAAACCGAATGGTCTATGTACACACTGAGATAGCCTTCTTTCACCAAGTCTTCCACCTGCTCCCGCAGGTCTCTGCACCCATTCGTGGCATGTCCCCTTACGTTGTGGTCCTTTCTCTGATGGTGTTCCCTCTTCGGGATATTTTCTCCTCATTTTCTAATAGAACGAATTTGCGGGCCACCTCTAGGGCGGTTGCGTAGTCCGGGGTGTCTTGGATCCTTAGATGGGTCCATAGCCTTCTGACCCTCAAGGCTCCTTTCAAGCTTTCCAGGGCCTCGGGGGATTCATACCCTCCGACTTCGAGTACCATATTATGGTACCTTTCAATAAATATCTTCAGAGGCTCATCGTCTCCTTGCTTCATGAGCCTGAGTTCTCCAATCATTTTTCTGGGGACACAAGCCCCCTTGAAGTGTCATATGAATGACTTCCTCAGTTGTGCAAAGCTGCTGATGCTTCTTGGGGCTAGGCTTCGGTACCATAGAATGGCTGGTCCGGCCAGAGTTAGGGGAAATACTTTGCAGATGGCGTCCCCTGTTACCCCTTGTACTTCCATTAACAGGACGAACCCTTCAATGTGGGTTTTGGGGTCGGTATGGCCTTTGTATGGTGTCATGGTCGGCATGCTGAATCTTTTTGGGAATTTCTCTGACTTTATCTCTTCTGTGAGGGGGGACTCATCTTTTCCGTCCTGGACATCCCATCTGTTTGTATTGGGATATACTCCATATTTGATTAGCTCCTCCCGTAACCAAGATTTCATGCTGCTGTCTTTGTTTCCATGCCGCCCCCTGTGGTTTCTCTTCTTTCTGCTGTCTCGGGAGTGGCGTTTCTCAGGGTCGGTGTCTTCTCGCACCTTTCGGTATGTTCTTTCCCTCTTCTCCGGGTGCTGTGAGGGCTATCGTAGTAGGAGTCTGGTGATGATGTTGTCATCTTCCTCCTCCCATGTGTCCTCAGTTTGGGAATCTCTCTCTGCACTACCACAGATCTCACCCTGTAAGGTTCCCTCCTCCGGGGTCTGTCGTCTTCGTTCGTATCGACAATTCTCTTTCCTTCTGTATCTCATTCCTTCGTCGGCTAGTCCCGGCCTCGAATTTTCCGTCGTGTGCTCCTTTCATCCTTTCCAACCGGTCCTACTATGGTTTTTAGTAGAGTTTGGTTTTCCTCCCTATCTTTCCTAAGGTTTTCCTCGATCTTTTCCATCCAGTCTGCAGCCGAGCTCCCTGATGATTGTTGGTTTCCGCCTTTAGCCATTTGTCTTACGCGAGTTGCTTTTTGTAGGATTCCCCAGACGGCGCCAACTGTTGACGGATGATTTTGGTCTCAGGGTAATATGGGAATATCACCTCCGAGGTAATCCTCCTTCAACGGTGAATTTGTTTGGTTATGGGGGACCAAAAGCAAATTTAGCGAGAGACGGAAAAACACACCAATCGACTAAGAGATTTAAAGTGGTTTGGTGGATTTTGGGATCCGACCTACGTCCACGGACAAGAACAGGGTGGTACTTTTTATTGCTCAAATATGCTTCTCGGGTCTCTTCTTTGCTTTTACAAATCAGAGCTTGATGATTCTGATCACTAACTTTGATGATGATTTTTTTGATGCCTTCAACTTGTCTTTCTACACTCACTCTACCCTCCTATATATAATGGTGAAGAAATCAGATTCCTATTTGTACAAGAATTCCCAATTTGGAGATGGTCTCCTTTTCCTATTAGGATTCCTAGTTAAAACCATTCCCTTTTCCCATAAGGATTCCTAATCAAAAACTACCATTACTTTCTTTATCCTACTAGGACTCTGACTCACCAGTTTTCCCCATGAAATAGGATAACTTGTCATCTTATCCGCAAGAATAGGTGTCATCTTCTGGAGCATATCTCGCTATCTGGTCGGTCTTTATGAGGTCGGTCATAATAGTCATTTGAACTGAGAATGCTGATGTCGATCTGATAACGCTCGGTCATCCGATCTCAAGTGCTCGGCCATTTAGTATAAAGTGCTCGGCCTCTTACCGTCAAGTTTTCGGGTCAGCTTTAACGATCTCGATCAATGGAGTTACCCCTTTTACCCCTGTCGTGTTGTTTTAAATAACATAGTGCCCGAAAAACACCATCAACAAACATATTAGGCCTAAGCCCGGAGTTAAGAAAATAGTAGAGCATAATCTTTGGAAGATTTATGTAATGACAACTTTAGTGTTTAATCCATTAAGCTTGTCGCAGTAGACTCCTTAATTTCTTTGTCAGAACTAAGGGTTAGATCTTTAAAGTACGATAATGAAATTGAAGGATCTTCATAGATCTATACTTATATCTTAGAAGTACTAAATTGCAATAATAAACTCTTGGAGAGTTAATAACTATTCTCAAGGAGATAAAGTCAAAATATTTGCAATATGGCAAGTAGCGTCTGGCGCACCATACTTCGATGTTCTAGAAACCTGAGGCTTGGCCAAAGGCTTCTGGAGTGTTGAAACTGGCAAAGGCAAAATCATTATAATCTTCTAGGAAGATAAATGACATATCCCAAAATGTGTGCCTAAATTGTGGCAAACGGGATCGCGGAAGCGTGACTGCCGTTTGGACAAAGCAGACATGAAGGAATTAAAGACGGTGCAAGGCTCCGACTTCAAATATGTTTGTCATAAATACGTAACATAACTAGTATTAAAATTGGATTTTAAATACTTAGTGTGATACATAAAAATATACTGATGTTCAGAATCTGCTATGAGTAGGATACTGACATCAATTGAGATTAATCTGCGAATTGGAAATGGGACGACTGTCGTTGTTTTAATCGTAGATACCTAAGTTTAGGAACTACCTTCGGGTGTGTACCTAAATTTGGAAACTGTTATAATGTAACTAGTTTGACTAGAAACATTATCTCTATATCAGTGTTTGACCCGCTGCGAGTGAACCTTTATATTCTAGAACACTAAAGTGTTTCATTATATAAAGATGATATTGGGATAAACACATTAGATGTGAATAACAGAATTTATATTTTGAATATAAATAAAATCTCAAATATATAACATAACAAACAAATAGCTCAAACTGGTTTGATCAGAAGAAAGTCATTTGTGGCATTGTTGTCTGGGACACAATTAAACAAGACTCGTATATCCACACTTTCGAAGAGTGGGTACTAGGACTGATTTGATTCTAGTCAAATAAAGTCTATGAATCTAGTTTATTGGGCAATGTGCCTATAACACTATTTACTTAGTAAAAGTGTAAATGCCACCGATCTGTTAGCCCTAGTTCATAGTGAAGCAAGTGGGCCCATGTCTAGCTAGGCTAGAAGTGGATTTGAATATTTCGTGACCTTTACGGATGTGGCATCGCGTTATGGTTATGTGTTTCTTTTGAAGAACACAAATCAAAAACTTTTATAAGTTTTCGTCGCGAAATAGACAAACAGATCGGCTAAAGTATTAAACTGTCACGGTAAGATCGTAATGGAAAATACTTAAGCATAAGTTTCTTATATACTTGAAAGAGTATAGTATTCTTTCAAATGAGGACTCCTCCCGGAACACGTCAATTTGACGGTGTGTCTGAACTGACTAACCGAATTTTGTTGGACATGATAAGGTTAATCACGAGTCGCTCTGAGCTACCATTTCCTTCAACGGATAAGCTTTAAACAGTGCATAACTTATTTTGAATAAGGTTCCATTAAAATCTGTTAGACAGATTTCATATTAGATATGAATGGGAAAGAAACCGGGTTTCTCATTCCTGATGATTTGGGAATGCTAGGCATTTGCTTGGATGATACCAAACTAGAACCCAAATTGGATAAGTTCCAATTGTAGGTTATCCTAGGGATACCATAAGTATAGTACTTATACAACTCACTAGAGAACAATGTAATTGTTGCTCACCATGCGGTTTTCCTAAGAGGAATACCGATATGCAGTGGTAAGTGGGAGGATAGTAAAACTCGATGAAAATCAGAGTAATATTATTCTAAGCATTGATTCCTTAATGGAACATGAATAGTTCATCAAGGATGAAACTATTACCAATAATCTTCGAATACACAAGAACCGCGTTGGTCGGAGAGAGTTAGAAAACAACCTGGGGTCTGGGTTTCTGATCTCACCTCGAAAAGATGTCAATCTTATTGAGGAACAACAACTGACTACGTATGAGGAAGTGATACAGGGTATCGACTCCCTAATTATGACAAAGTGTCATGAATCCGAAATGGATTCCATGTAAATCAACAAGTTTGGATACTAGTTGATGTACCGCAAGGCATTGTGCCTATTAGTAATATAAGTCTTCAAGGAAGACATACATGGATGGCAACATACCAACTTATAAAGCTAGGCTTTTAGCGGAAATGAATCGTTATCAACATTATGTTGATTGCGACGAAACATTTTACCTGTTGCCACGGTAAATCCATTTGGATAATGCTTGCTAAAGCTACATGTTTCATTTATGAAATATGTCAGCTTAACGGGAAAATCATTTTCCTGAAAAGGAAACCTTTCGGAGGATGTTTATAACATCCTGTCAGTTTTGTCGTACCAAAACTAGCAAACAAGGTTTGCGGGTTATTCGATCCATGTTTGGATTGAAGCGAGCATTAGATTCTTGGAATTATCTTTTTGATGTAATCATATCTGTTTATGATTAATTCAAAACGAAATTATTCTTGTGTATATAAGGAGGTTAGTGGGAGCGCACTAACAGTGGTTGTCTTATAAATAATGATAATATGTCATTTCTTGGAAATGATATTCCCATAAAACTATCGGTGAAAGCTTGGCTTTCGAGAAAATTCTCCGTGGAATTCTTAGGAGAAACAACCTTTATTCTAGGAATAAAGATCTTCTGGGAAAGATTTAAAGTTGTTGATACTCTCCGAGAAATCGTACATTGAAAAATGTAGCAACCTGGTGTCTCATAAACTTTGAGCATATGTATTCACAAACAGGACGATCCAAGTGATAGTCACTGGATTGATGTTAAGAACATTTGTTAAATTCTTAGAGAACTAAGGATGATGTCTTATACTATGGAGATGGAGAACTTGAAGTGACTGGGATCACTACTGCAAGTTTCCTAAACCGATAAGATGACTACGAGTCGTAAAACGATACTATAAGTTTGAATAGCGGAACAGTGAGCTGGAAATCTTCCAAACAAGATACTGTTACCGAATAAACAACAAATACGAGTTATTGCTGCAGCTGAGGCGGCAATAGAAGCCATTTGGGTCGATAACAAATCTAATTAGATTAGATATAGTTATGTTAGCAGCTGAGCTAGGCGTCAGCACAGGCTAAAGAATTAATGGTCTCATCAACGATCCAGATATATACTTCGATATTCATCTGATTCGTTTGGATCATACATCGTGGCGATGTGATGATCAAATAAATCGCATCAGATGATAATCATGCAAATCCGCTGACGAAAGCATTTCTCAGCAGTTTAAGCCAACCGTACATAGTTCGGTTGTTAGACACTCGAGTGACTGGCTATAGGCCAAGTGGGAGATTGTTGGACAATTATGACTCATAGCGTCACTATTTGTACAGATCATGGTGATTGTTGTACAAATTAACTATGTGACAAAGGAGATTGCTCTTTTATCATTTGTGATTAGATCACCAAGATATATAAATGATAGGAGGTCCATATGATTTGTTCCTGGATTGAGAATGATATGAGATAGTATCAATATACGAAGGATAAATCATTAAATATCCCTAGTCAGAGTATTATCGAGATTGGACATCGATAAATACGTAATAGACTAGTATTACACTTGTGCGCGTTGTGAGGGCACAACGACATAGTTCTTATATACTTGGGTATAGGATACTCATGCAAGTGTAATAGGAGGTTGTGTTTTACCGATGGTACGGGAAACAGCTTCGCTCTAGATAGACCCCATCGGAATTCCATTGGTAGTATGACCACGTGTCTATGGAAGTCCGAAATCAGGGTAGGTGTATTTGGTCTTAACCTGAGACTTGCACCGCTAATACTTGCGACAATCAATATACTTTGGTTTTGGTCATCCAGGGCTTTAACCGGTTTCTGTGTACGCCTCTTCTGGGAATATCGAGAATCGTAGTGTGTTGGGTGTGATGTCAAGACAGAAGTATCACTCCAGTCATAGTGGAGATGATGGTCACGTAGGATACGAGACTGGTTCTCTTAAATGCTGCAGCTATCGGGATATTATGACAAGGTCATGTATATCCGATTATAGAGACTAGTTACCAGACATCCGACATGTGCTTCGTACGGGGCAGACACAATTCCAGCCCTAGACCTAGCACGTGATCATCCGAAACTGGATCGATATATGCAATACTACGTATACTACGCCTGATATAGATCGTTTATTCATGTAAGCATATTTCTGGAGAATTGGGTAGGCATGGTGCTTTGCTAGAAGCCAACCTTGTCTTGTAAATAGGTATAAACGTAGTACTAGGTACTTACGTGTTCGGATAGTCCGACGACCAAATTTACTGCCAACATATCCGGGGATCTCATGGGTCGCTTCCCGAAGATTCACCGATGATGTATGACTCACACTTTATTAATCTGGGATTAATTAGATGAGAGAGAAAATTAATCTGGGATTAATTGCAGAGATATTTTATCTGGGATAAAATATCAATCAAATAGAGAAAACGATTAATTTGGAATTAATCGATTAAAATAATATATTCGATATATTATACGAGATCAGATTTCGACTCGGAATTGAAATTAGATTTTAATTCGGGCGAACGAGTTAATTTAGAATTAATTCGTTAGCGACTTGAATAGTGATTTCGCTAGGCATAATCATTTAATTACATCGGAAAGGAAAATTCGTTAATTTGGAATTAGCGAACCCGAGCCCGGGATTATTTGTGAGCGTATTCGTATTTCGATTTCGAGTGTGGCACGCAAGTCAAATCAAGCGTCAAATCGCTAGTTACATCAAGCGTCAAATCATTGGTCGCGTCAAGCGTCAAATCACTTGTCACTTTGAGTGATGTGATGTGATGTGATGTCTAGTCACTTTGAGTGACTTGACAACATGTCACTTGTGATTGATGTGTGTAGATGGAAAAGCTTTAATGGCTTGTACCTTTTGACTTTTTGAAAATCAAAAATTGGAATATGTTAATTGATTTTAGAAATCAATAATTACATACACATTTTTCCATCTCTCCCAACTCTTCTCTCTCTCTCACGCCCTTGGGCATTCTTCTTCTTCTTTTCACTGCAGTTTAGGCGTGAATGATAGAGGAACAAAGCTTGGTTTTTGTGGCAAAAATCAATAAGAGCTAGCACTCAAAGAGACATACGAAGGTGATAGGGAAACTCACCTGTGTGCTTGGAATACCATTTGAGAAGCTTGGAGCTTGGACCGATTTTGGAGAGCCAAAACAGTGGACTTTTTTCACCTCACTGTCATGAGCCTTGGAGCACCATGGAAGGGAGAAAAAGTTTTGTTCTTCACCGTAGCATCCAATCTGTTCGATGTGAGTATGATTCCGTCATTCTCCTTTGTTGTATTCACTTGTTTCATGCTTGATAATTGATCATTGGACCTTAGAGAATTCCAACACCTTTCATGTATGTCTCCCATGTATGTCTTCCTTGAAGACATATATAGTACCAATAGGCACAATGCCTTCCGGTACAACAACTAGTATCTAACTTTAGTTGATATACATGGAATCCATTTCGGACTTCATGGCACTTTGCCATTATAGGGAGTCGATACCTTGTATCACTTCCTCATATGTAGTCAGTTTGTATTCCTCAATAAGATTGACATATTTACGAGGTGAGATCATAAACTCATACCTCAAGTTATTTTCTGACTCTCTTCGACTTGCGCGGTTCTTATGTATTCGAAGAATATGTGTATAGTTTCATCCTAGATGAACTATTTTTGTTCCATTAAGGAATCGGTGCCTGGAATAGTATTACTCCGATTTACATCGAGTTTCACTTTCTTCCCACTTACCACTGCATATAAGTATTCTTCTTAGGAAAACCGCATGGTGAGCAACAATTACATTGTTCTCTTGTGAGTTGTATAAGTATTATACTTTAGTTTCCCTAGAATAACCCACAATTAGGCACTTGTCCGATTTAGGGTCTAGTTTGGTGTCATCCAAACATATGCCTAGCATTCCCAAATCTTCAGGAATGAGAAAACCCAGTTTCTTTCCTGTTCATATCTAATATGAAGTCTGTCTAACAGATTTCATGGAACCTTATTCAAAATAAGTTTTGCACTGATTAATGCGTATCCTTTGAAGGAAATGGTAGCTCAGAGCAACTCATGATTAACCTTATTATGTCCAACAAAATTTGGTTTCTCTGTTCAGACACACCGTCAATTGACGTGTTCCGGAAGGAGTCCTCATTGAAAAAATACTATACTCTTTCAAGTATTTGAGAAATTTATTGCTTAAGTATTTTCATCATGATCCAATCATGGTGTTTAATACTTTAGTTGATCTGTCTGTCTACTTCGTGTCGAAACTCTTTGATTTCATCAAAAGTTTATGATCCGTGTTTCAAAAGAAACACATAACCATAACGCGATGCCATATCCGTAAAGGTCACGAAACATTCATATCCACCTCTAGCCTAGCTAGACATGGGCCCACTTACGTCACTATGAACGAGGGCTAACAGATTGGTGGCATTTTCATTTTTACCAAGTAAAAAGTATTTCAGACACTTTGCATAATAAACTAGATTCGTATACATTATTTGAATAGAATCAAATTCGTCCTAGTATCCACTCTTCAAAAGTGTGGATATACGAGTCTTGTTAATCGTGTCCCAGACAATAATGCCACTTATAAGTCTCAACTGATTAAATCAGTTTGAGCTATTTATTTGTCATGTCATACGTTTGAGATTAATTTATATTCAAAATATAAGTATTGTTATTCACATCTAATGTGTTTATCTCAATATCATCTTTATATAATAAAACACTTTAGTGTTCTAGAATATAAAGGTGTACCCGCAACGGGTTAAACCCTGATATAGAGATAATGTTTCTAGTCAAACTAGTTACATTATAACAGTTTCTTAATTTAAGTACACACCCAAAAGGTAGTTCCTTAGCTTAGGTATCTACGGTTAAAACAGAGACTGTCGTCCCATTTCCGATTCGTAGATTGATCTCAACTGAAGTCAGTATCCTGTTTATTAGCAGATTCTGCACCCCAGTACATATATTTATGTACCACATCCAGTATCTAAAATCCAATTTTAATACTAGTAGTGAACATGTTTATGACAAACATATTTGAAGCCGGAGCCTTGCCCCTCTTCTCTTCCTTCATGTATGCCATGTCCATATGACTGTCACGCTTCCAGTGACCCCGTTTGCCACAGTTTAGGCAGACATTTTGGGATATGTCCTATGTCTTCCCTGAAGATTATAATGATTTTGTCTTTGCCACTTTTCCACACCCTAGAAGCCTTTGGCCAAGCCTTGGCCTTCTGGGATGTCGAAGTAAGATGTGTCTTATGCTTCTTGCCCTATTGCAAACTCTGGCTTTGTCTCCTTGAGTATAGCCATTAACTCTCCAAGAGTTTTCTATTGCAATTTGTACTTCTAAGATCTAAGGATAGATCTATGAAGATCCTTTAATTTCAATATCATACTATGAGGATTTAATCATTAGTTCTGACTAAGAAATTAAGGAGTCTTTGTGGCAAGCATAACAGATTAAGCACTAAAGTTATCATCACATGAATATTCTAAATATCATGTTCTACTATTTGCTCAACTCCGGGCCTAGGCTCGAGACGTCACTTTATAAAATAAAGTAACTTCTCGGTTCCCAAGATTTTCCTGAGATTTTATTCCCAATCTGAAAATTAAAGCCGTTTAAAATATTTTCACCCAGGATTATGTTTTAAACGCTAATCTTTCATTTATCTTAATTCCAATAGTCCAACTATCGAATCAACGATTTTAGGTACTATTGATTATATAATCAACTATAATTTAATAGGTTAAATTCAAATATATTGATTACTATAATCCAATTATATAATCAGCTATAATTGAAATAGTTTGAATACAGTCCAACTGATTAATTTAAAACAACATTAAATATTAGTCCAACTAATATATTAATTTATTGACGAAAAATGAAATGAGCGCGTATTGGCAAGTAACTAAACGAATATTGCAAATTTAATATTTGCCTCCCACTATTTTTCGGCGAGCCTCTAACCCTCTGTGGAGTATTCGGGAAACCTTGTTTCCTAGTGGGCTAGGATCCCGTTAAATAACACACAATCTTGACTTTGGCCAACAAATGGTATGATAATTAACTATGTAGATCTCTAAGATCAATTGGATCCAATCCAATTCCTGGATCCAGTAGGTGGACATCCAAGTCCGAAACATAAATCTTATATATGCCAATATATCCAATATATTCCCTAACCTTTTTCCTCTGAATCAATTAAGCATTGGCTTTGGCACAACAAACTTAATGATCCCAGTTAAGTGTGACCCATTAACTTTGGAAAGCTTCGTAATCGATGTCGATGGACAATAAGTGATCTTGACTTTGGCCAACAAATCACAACTTGCACCGATATGGAACAAATTCTTCAACACATCCGTGACGGACAAAGGTCTTGACTTTGGCCAACAAACCAGTGCCAATCTTGGATCTTGAGTAAGAATCACTCAATGGAAGGAAAAACGTTTAATATGTAGTGAGGGTTTTTCGCGTAATTGGCAACCAATTAATTATCTTTGTTAAGGTCTCATCATCATACACCCTTAAACATGCATTCTAAACACATAATAAGGCGCGTAAGTAAATAAATATAATAATGATATGCGGATGGATATTTAAAACATTGTTCCTAGAACAAATCTCTCTCTTTCCTCTCTCCCGCTAGCACAAGTATTACTTCTACCCGATTACATAACATTTCTAAAGAAACCTCATTTACATTGAGAGGAATAGGTGAGAAGAGAAATACAAAGAGTCAAGAGGTAATAAGCTGGACACGCATGTCAAATTTAATAAATTCTAAATTTATTACAACAATTTCCAAAATTGCCATCGCCCATCTAATATCCATCTGATATACATTATTCACACATCACATCCATGTATTCACATAAAGCATGTTATCAATCAATCTAATCCAATTAATTAATCTGAAATTAATGACCATCCAATGTTCAAACAACGATTCGATTTTGTGCGAGCCCGACTCGTTTTACGAATAAGTACTCAAAGTACGAATTCTCGAATTATATTAAACTACAACAGTAAATCCAATTTAATTTGTATTTAATACTAAGTCTATATTTAATTCTAAATTAAATAATTACACTTTTTAATGTGCCTTTATGACTTAAATTCTAAATCTAATCGTTATGGGTCTCAAAGCCCAATTAACATCTAATGTCAATTTAATTAAAGTCTAATGGGCTTTTAATTAATTTCTTAAGGCATGGACTTTTGGTCAATATGGGTCAAACCCAAATACCAAAGCCCATTTAAGGAATCACCCTTATTTGCCAAGAAACCAATTTAGGCCCATTAGGCCCAATTAAAATTAAAGGTTCATTAGTTATATTTGGACTTTATGGATATGGTTTTGGGCCCAATTGGATACAACCAATTAGCCTAAACCAAACTTGGCCCAACAAGGCCCATTAAGCCCAATTCCAAATTTGGCCCAATTAATTAAATTACCAAAATTCCAAATTTCATAATTTAATTAACCTAAAGTGTATGCTATAATTAATTAACCAAATTAATATTTCCAAAACATCAATTTACACAATTAATTATGCTTATTATCATCAAAACATGTCAAACACATTTGAATCAAAAATCAATCATTTCCATGCTTTACATGTCACGGCATTTTAGGGTTTTTATTTTCCGATTCGATTTCAATCCAATTGAATCCTAAATCAACATTTCCCTAATGATTTCAACTCATCCAATGATCAAAATCAAAAAATTCCATGACATTAGGGCACCTCCAAGTTTCGGCCAAGCCTAAGATTTGGGAAAAATTGATCCAATCCATTTTTCACAAAATTGATCACAAACAACTCCAAGTCATCCATATACAAGCATGCTCAAACAAGTAATTTAGTCAAAACATGCTCAAATCCAATTTACCCAAATTTTACCCTAATCAAATTTCATGCTCAAAATGGCTAAAGATACCATTGTTGGGTTTCTAGGTTAGTCCCAAGATCGATTCAAGCAATGAAACATGTGTGAATACTCAAAGAGGTATGGCGGAATCATACTTACATTGATCGGCTTTTGCGATGCGAGGAACAACAAAAATCTTCAAGCTTTTTCTTCCATGTAGATCACGGCAAAGCCCTCCTTTTTGTGCTCTATTTGCTCGGCCAAGCTCTAAGCTTGGGTGTGCATTCCATGCCCATGGGTGGGTTTCTTTTTGTTCCTTTGATTTTATGTCATCCCTCCATTGATGTTCCAAGCTCCAAGTTTTGCAAATGGTGATTCCATGCTCAAGGGTTTGTTTCCCTATCACCTTGGATGACTCCTTTGTGCGCTAGCACTCTTGAAATTTTGCCACAAAAATTCTTGTTCTTGTTCTTGCTCTCGGTTTTGGCAAGCCAAAGGAGAAAAGAATTGGCCCTTGGTCGTAGGTGAGAGAGAAGGAGATGAATAGTGTGTTAGTTGGTTTTGATTTCCAAAATCAATAAAAGATATACCAAATTCCAAAATGGTATATGATATTTAAGCCATCCAACCACCACCATCAATCACTCAAAGTGACAAGTTGTCAATCACTCAAAGTGACAAGACATACATCACTTGATTGACTAGTGATTTGACGCTTGATGTGACTTGTGGGCCGCACTTAAATTTGAAATTCGAGTGGGCCCGCAAACACTCCCGGGCTCGGGTTCGCTAATTCTGAATTAACGAATTTTCCATTGCGACGTAATTAAATCAAATTTAATTAAATAATTATGCCTAGCAAAATTACTATTCACATCGCTAACGAATTAATTCTAAATTAACTCGTTCGCCCGAATTAAAATCTAATTTTAAATCCGCGTCGAAATCCAATTTCGTATAATATATCGAATATATTACTTTATCGATTAATTCCAAATTAATCATTCTCTCTCTTTAAATAATATTTTATCCCAGATAAAATATCTCTGTAATTAATCTCAGATTAATTTTCTCTCTCTTATAATTAATCCTAGATTAATAAAGTGTGAGTCATACGTCATCGGTGAATCTTCGGGAAGCGACCCATGAGATCCCCGGATATGTTGGCAGTAAATCCAGTCGTCGGACTATCTGAACACGTACGTACCTAGTACTACATTTTTACCGATTTACAAGACATGGTTGGCTTCTAGCAAAGCACCGTGCCTATCCAATTCTCCAAAAATATTCTTAAAGGAATATGTGATCTATATCAGGCGTAGTATACGTAGTATTGCGTATTGCGATCCAGCATCGGATGTCACATGCTAGGCCTGGGGCTGGAATTGTGTATGCCCCGTACGAAGCACATATCGGATCTCTGGTAACTAGTCTCTATAATCGGATAAACATGACCTAGTCATAATATCCCGATAGCTGCAGCATAAAAGAGCACCAGTTCTATATCATATGTGATCATCATCTCCACTATGACTGGAGTGATACTTCCGTCTTGACAACACACCCAATACACTACGATTCTCAATATACCCAGAAGAGGCATACACAGAACCTGTTAAAGCCCTGGACAACCAAAACCAAAGTATATTGATTGTCGCAAGTATTAGCGGTGTAAGTCTCAGGTTAAGACCAAATACACCTACCCTGATTCGGAATTCCATAGACACATAGTCATACTACCAATGGAATTCCGAGGGGTCTATCCAGAGCGAAGCTGTTCCCGTACCATCGGTAAACACAACCTCCTATTACACTTGCATGAGTATCATATACCCAAATATACGAGAACTATGTCGTTATGCTCCCACAACGCGCACAAGTGTAATACTAGTTTTTTACGCATGATCGATGTCCAATCTCGATAATACTCTGACTATGGATATTTAATGATTAAACCTTTATGGATTTATAATGTCTCATATCATCTCAATCCGGAACTAATCATATGGACCTTTTAATATTTATACATCTAGGCAATCCAATTACAAATGATAAAAAAGTAATTTCCTTTCTCACATAGTTAATTTGTACAACAACACCATGATCTGTACAAATAGTGATGATATGGGTCATAATTGTCCAACAATCTCCCACTTGGCCTATAGCAAATCACTCAAGTGTCCTACACCCGAACTATGTACGGTTCTCTCCATCACGGGCTAATTAGGGAGTGTACCCGTCGACTGGACCTGATAAAGGCTAAGAGTTCAAACTCGTTTGGTACTAAATAGGGACCAAACCGAGTCTACATATCGTTTGGATTATAAGAAGGTCCATGAACTAAACTTGACTCCATCACGAGCCAATTGGGGAGTGTTCCCGTCGACTGGACCTGATGAAGTCCAGGAAGATATTCACTCGTTTGGTATCGAGGAGGGACCAAACCGAGTCTACATGTCGAGTGGACCAAAAGAAGGTACATAAATTAAACTTGACTTCATCATGAGTCAATTGGGGAGTGTTCCAGTCGATTGGACCTAATGAAGGCCAGAAGGACATTCACTCATTTGGTATCGAAGAGGGACCAAACCGAGGTTACATGTCGTGTAGACCAGAAGAAGGTCCATGAACTAAACTTGACTCCATCACGAGCCAATTGGGGAGTGTTCCCCCCGACTGGACCTGATGAAGTCCAGGAAGACATTCACTCGTTTGGTATCGAGGAGGGACAAAACAGAGTCTACATGTCGAGTAGACCAGAAGAAGATCCATGAATTAAACTTAATTCCATCACGAGCCAAATTGGGAGTGTTTTCGTCGACTGGACCTGATGAAGTCTAGGAAGACATTCACTTGTTTGGTATCGAGGAGAGACCAAACTGAGTCCACATGTCGAGTAGACCAGAAGAATGTCCAAGAATTAAACTTGACTCCATCACGAGCCAATTGGGGAGGTTCCCGTCGACTGGACCTGATGAAAACTAGGAAATCCTTAACTCATTTGGTACCGACTAGGGACCAAGTCGAGGCTACATGTTGGCTGGAACAGAAGAATGTCCAGGTCCGAACTTGACTTCGTGACAATATTACAAGGGTATTCAGCCGACAATATTCTTATAGGGTGTTGAGTGATTCTTGCTTACCTCGATTTCCCAACTTGCAATAAATGTAGTGTTGGTTTTGAGGCCATCTTAGCGGGAAAATGAAGAGCCAAAATGAGGAAGGTTATAAAGAGCTTTGAGGGGGTTTACTCATTTTATTTGCAAAAAAATCTTCTCTCGAGTCGTAAGGTTGGAGGGCTCTCTTCAAATTCAATGTATTCTTCATTCTCTTCTTCATGTTCTTCAATTCTTCAAGTTGTTCATAGGGTATATTCGACTTGTTCTTGGCTAGGGATGGGACTTTGATCTTTAATTGATTTAGGAATTTCTAGGATTGTGTTTGTGTGAGACATAGGTTTGATCTTCTATCACATTGGTTTTGGGTTCATTCGTTGTTTGTAGAGTGAATTGATATGTCGTCTGAAAGTTTCTCGAGCTCAAGTGATTCACTGATGGAGATGTACGTAGGCTCTGCCTTGCGGGTCATATCTCCTCTTAGTATGTATGGTAGGGACATACTGAGAGGGGGTGATGAAGATATGCTAACTGTCGCGTCAACGGAGGCTCTGCTCGATATCCCTAAAGATGTTCCACCCCTACGATCTATTCCTGCCGAGTCGGGTGAACCCACCACAAGTGAACCGACTAATCTATTAACTAAAAATCCCCAAAGTAGTATAACTGAAAGAGCCATGAGGGAGACAAAATTAAAATGACGATTCCCTGAGTCAGTTCAAGTGAGGTTAGCCTCATCGAGAGAACGAGTCGACTATAGGATCCCTGGGTGGACTGGGTTTTATGAACGCCCATTTGTAGATGGATTTAGGTTCCCAGTTCCAAACCTAATGTGGGAGGTACTAGACCACTATGAGATAGCCTCATCCCAACTAATTCCAAACACATGGAGGGTCTTGATGTCGGTTGAAGTTTTGATGTACGAGATGGGAGTAAGATTCGGAGTAAAGATCTACTTTACACATATTACATGAACGAACATGTCGTGGAAAAAAGGGCGATACCATATATTCCTTCGACAAAAGAAGTAACATTTAATTTCTGGGTTGACTAAAAATGATAGAGGGGGCTGGCAAAAGGCCTACTTCTTTGTGAGAGGAGAGGGTGTGTTCGGGTCGACTGGGCCTGATCAAATACCCGAGTGTTGGGAAATAACTAGTGAGTGTTGGTCTTATACTATTTTCTTGCTTGTAGATAGGCTGTTCCTCTTACACTTTCTTCTTTTATCTCTTTTATAGGTTCAAACCGTAATCGTAGCTTCGACGTGACGCTTGGGGTCGTAGCGAATACAAATTATATTCTGAGCATTTCAGCGCCTGAGAGGAATTGCATGGTAGTTTTGGAGGAGAAAAGATTAAGGTTGACTCCGTTGTGGAAATAGGTTTTCTATTCGGAAGGTACCTTCTTGCCTTGATAAAAAATATATTGACAGCCATTCTCATAACTTGAGCGTGTCGACTCCTATACGAAGAGGTTTTCTTTTTCGGACTCTAACCCCGAGGAAAATTTATGCGCAGTGGAAAGGATGAGCCAATTCAGACTTCCTACAGTCGAAGAAATGCTCGAGCGGAGGAAGAAGATAAATACCAAGGGGAAGGAAATTGAAGTCGTACCTGAACCGCAGCATCCAAAAAAATATGCCCTACCAACTCCCTCAGTGGAAGCTGCTCGTAAAACGTCGACTGGATCAGGTCAGCCTTCAAGGAAAAGAAATCAATTGATGGACCTAGAAGAGGATCCGGAGAACGTTGTTATCAAAATCCCGAGAAACACGACCGTTATGTCAGACCCTTCGAGTCTGTATAGGTTCGCTGAGGGATTACTGCTGGAGGAAGATGAATGTCGTATGTTGACATTGGGGCCGTTGGAAGCTGCAAAAAGAGCTGTCGTACGAACTTATGAGGTAATTATTCTTTAACTTACGAGTTTCCTTAATTAAGTCATTGACATTTTCCCCATCATTGTAGACTCTGGAGTATGCCATCTTCCAACAGAAATACGTGGAAGCTAGCCTGAGGAAGTCGAGGGACATGGAGAAATCTAACGCAGCCCTGCGAAAGGAGTAGGCCGAAGCTAAAGCTGTTCTGGAAGACTCGAAGAAGAAAGTGAAGGACGCCGAAAGTGAAACCAAAGCCGTGAAGGCTACCTTGGAAATAATGTCGACTGAACTGGAAGCCTATAAAGAAAGCGTTGAATCTCTGGAAGGGTAAAAGGCTGAGCTCCTAGATAGGCTGGAAGGAGTGACCATGGAGGCTATCATAAAGGATAGAAGCCTCCTCATGAAGGAATACTTTTCTCGGGAGCACGGCTCCTGGAATCCTAGGAAATGGATAACTCTGGGGGAGAGATTGGAGGTCGAGCTCTCTTTGTCGATTGAGGAAAACGAGGCCGAAGGAGGGCAGAAAGTCAGTTCCAAGGAAGTTGCTGCTAGAGAAATTGAGGGACCTATTATCGAGGGAATTGAAGAGGTTCCGACCGTTGGTGATCCTGTTGAAAAAGTCGCTGAGACCGTCACTGAGGAGTTTGGACCGAGACAGCCTATGGAGACTGACTCTCTTTCTTAGCCAATAGACTTAGATGAGCCTGTGGAAAGGCTAGAAGATTGATGTAAATATCGGTATGGGCCTCATTTATTATTATTTTTTGTAGTATCGGCTCAGGCCCTTTTATAAAAGACAATTTTTTCCTTTTTGATATAAATTCCAATTGTCGTTTATTTTCTGTCATCTGAACTAAATTGAATTGTTAACAACTCGTTCAGAGAAAACCTTAAGCAAAATTACATGAAAGAAATTATATGAAAGTAAAAACTGAAACAGAAATCAAATGATCAGGTCGTTTCATTGTGGAAGGACTGCGGTTTGTCAAGTGACTTCCAAACGTGATTATATGTAGAACTTCTTGAGGTGAATGGCGTTCCAACTATTATGGATATGTCTACCATCCTCTGTTTTTAGTTTGTAGGCTCTGTGGCCTACAACTTTCATGATGATGTATGGGCATTCCCAAGTAGGCCCGAGTTTCCCATCCTTAACTTCATTGGTATTTTGAAAGACTCTCTGTAGGACCCAGTCTCCTTCTTTGAAAGTTCTACTTCTCACGTTTTTATTGAAGTGTTTGGACATCTTCTGTCGGTAGGCTGTAAGCCGTATGGACGTGTTCTCCCTTAGTTCATCAACAATGTCAATTGCATTGGACATGAGTTGAATGTCCGTATCCTCATCAACCCATTGGTATCGTGGCGACGGTACACCATAGTTGGTTGGAATGACCGCCTCGGTGCCAAAGGTCAAGGAGAATGGTGTTTCGCCAGTAGATGATCTTACAGATGTTCGATACGACCGTAAGACTCCTGGGAGTTCGTCAGCCCAGACCCATTTTGCTTTCTCCAGCCTCTTCTTCAAAGTATTCATTACGGTCTTATTAAAAGATTTGGCTTGTCCGTTGGCTTGTGGGTAGCGCGGGGTAGATAAGTTAAGCTTGATTCCCCAATTCTTACAGAAGTCCTGGAAGCGATGACTGATGAATTGAGACCCAATGTCAGTAACAATCTCCTTGGGTAGTCTGAAACGACAAATGATGTTCTTCCAAATGAAGTTCTGTACTTCCTTATCCCTAACCCTCGTGAAAGCCTCTGCCTCGATCCACTTCGAGTAATAATCTATCAATGCCATTATGTAGACCCGTTGTCCCGAGGCGACGGGTAGTTTCCCAACAATATCCATTCCTCATTTCATGAATGGCCATGAGGACAAAGAATGACTGAGCTTTTCTGGTGGGAGATGGGAGACTGGGGCGAACCTTTGGTATTTCTCACATTTTCGAGTGTATTCAACTGTGTCGGCTCGCATCGTTGGCCAATAGTACCCGACTGTGTGGGCTCGAATATTATCCTCTTGTAGGGTGGACCCGAGAGTAGCCAGGGCATCCGCATGAATTTTCTCAGTCCTGGGAATCTGTGTGATTGTAAATGATTCCAAAATAGACTGGTTTTCCTTTACCTTCGATAAATAGGCTTCCATCTGAGCCCCTCGAGATTGGTAGGAGCCTTGGAGTTGGTTGACGACTAGTTGTGAATCAGACGTTGCATCAACTTTCTTTGCCCCAAACTCTCTGAGTAACGTCAATCTGGCTATCAATGCTTCATATTCGGCTTCATTGTTGGTAGTTTGGAAGCCACATTTAAACGCTTGCTGTATAATTTCAACTGATGGGGCGGTGATCACAACTCCTAATCCGGAGCCACATCTGCTGGATGAACCGTCTACCGTGAGTTTCCACACGTCGGAGGTCTGGACACAATGTACCTCTTTTTCCGCCTCGCCATGTGTGCTAGGACTAAAATCCACCACAAAATATGCGAGAGCCTGGGATTTGATGGCGGTTCGTGGCTGATAGATGATATTGTATTCTCCAAGTTCAACAGCCCATTTAGTTCATCTGCTGGAGAGTTCGGGCTTGTGAAGAATGCTCATCAATGGGTAGGTGGAGTATACGGTGATTGGATGACCCAGTAAGTAGGGTCGGAGCTTGTGAGCTTCCGTCACCAATACAAGGACCAATTTCTCCATTTTAGTGAACCGAGTCTTCGGGTCTAGTAGAGCTTTACTCACGTAGTAGACCGGGAGTTGCTGTCCTCCTTCTTCCCTTATTAAAACAACGTTGACCGCCTGTTCCGAGACTCCAAGGTAGAGGAATAATCTTTCATTGTCGACTGTCTTAGATAGGAGAATAGGTACGGTCAAGTACTCTTTCAGTCTATTTAAGGCTTCTTCGCAGGCCGGAGTCCACTCGAACTTCTTTGCCTTCCCAAGGGTGGAGAAAAATAAGAAGCTCTTGTTCGGTAGACTTAGAGATGAATCTGTTGAGAGCGGCGATCCTTCCCGCGAGTCGCATGACTTCTTTGGGATTTGTTGGGGATAGGATGTTGAGGACGGATTTTATTTGCTCTGGGTTGGCTTCTATTCCACGTCGAGTGACCAGGTAGCCAAGAAATTTTCCGGAGGCTACCCCGAAAGCACATTTGGTGGGGTTCAGCTTCATCCCATATTTTCTCATCACATTGAATGCTTCCTCTAAGTGTTCCAGGTGTTGTTTGGCTTGTAAAGATTTCACCAACATGTCATCAATGTAGACCTCCATGGTTTTCCTAATCTGTTGGGATAACATCTTGTTGACAATGCGTTGGTAGGTAGCACCAGCATTCTTCAGCCTGAATGGCATCATTTTATAACAATAGATTCATCTATTAGTGATGAAGGCCATTTTCTCCTGATCGTCCAGATGCATGAGGATTTGGTTGTAGCCTGAATATACATCCATGAAACTCAACAGTCCATGACCCGCTGTAGCGTCAACCATTGAGTCGATATAAAGGAGTGAAAAGGAATCCTTCGGGCACACTTTGTTCAAGTCTGTGAAATCAATGCAGACTCGCCATTTGCAATTCTTCTTTCGTACAACCACGATGTTAGCAAGCCACTGCGGGTACTGTACTTCTCGAACGGCTCCATTCTCCAATAATTTTTGGACTTCCTCGTCGATGATTTGGTTCCTTTATGGGGTGAACTTCATCCTCTTCTATTTGACAGGCGGGTAGGTTGGATCCACATGTAGTTCGTGTGTCATCAACTCTGGGACTATTCCTGTCATGTCTCTATGTGACCACGCGAAGCAGTCGTGATGTTTCTTGAGGAAATCCACCATTTCGGTGCATAACACGAGGTCGATGTCAGCTACAACTTGGGTTTTATGGTCTGGGTAGTAAGGGTGAATTTGGACCTCATCGAGTTCTTCCACTTTCGATGTATCTGTGTAGACTCGACAAAATTCCTCATGTAATTGCTATGTCGTCTGGGATTTAACCTTGAGGGTCGTTTGATAGCAAGTTCATGAAGCAAGTTGGTCCCCTCTGATTTCTTGGACTCCCCATTTGGTAGGAAATTTCAGTACCTGGTGATAAGTAGATGAGACGGCCTTCATATCGTGAATCCACGGTCGTCTCATTATCAAGTTGTATGCTGAATGGTAGTCTAGGACGAGGAACGTAGTCATTTTATTGACTCCTCATGCGTACACTGGGAAAGAGATTTCCCCCATAGTGAATTTATGTTCCCCGCTAAAGCCTATCAAAGCCATAAATTGATGATTTATATTCTTCAATCCTCCTCCCATGTCATTAAGGGTCGCTAGGAAGACGATGTTGGCTGATGACCATGTGTCGACTAATACTCTCTTGATCATGAAGTTGGCCACTTGCAAGAATATCACCAATGCGTCATGGTGGGGGTTCTTATGACTGGATACTCTGTCGTCCATGAACTCAATCGTCAAACCAGTATAGTCTCCTGCTGCCATCACCTGTGATCCAAGGTGACAGTTGTCACCATTCTGGTGTGTCGTTTCGCTGCTGAATAGGAGATCCCACTGACTTCTGATCCTCCTGAGATAAGATTGATCGTGTTGTTAATTGGTGGAGGTGGAATCGGGGCTTCTCCCCGTCATCCATTTCTTCTCTCCGGGCCAATGTGGCTTCCCCTTTCTCCATGAGCGGGTCTTTCAGGTGCCTCTTGTTTAGTAGTTCCAGGACTTTCAATCTCAGCGCTATGCAATCGGTCATCGTGTGCCCGTAGTCTCAGTGGAATTCACATCATCTACTAGTATTTTTCCTCCCGGAGCCTTCCTTGGAACATGGAGGCCACTTCACTTCACTCCCCATTTTCCTGAGAACTGAAAAAAATTCACCTGGTGATATGGTGAAGTTGTAGTCTGGGATCCTAGAGGCACCATTATGGGTTCTCTCTCTTTTGTCGTATGGGATTGGTCTGCGATTAGGAGTCCTGTCGTAGGGACAGATATCCCTACCATGATAAGTTCTTTGATCGATTGATTGATGGCCCCTTCTACCGAATTCTTTCGGTCACCTGGATGGATATACCCCCTTCTCTTGTAGACTGGATGAGCTTTCCCTCTTTGCATTCCTTTTATCATCTTCCCATCTGATTTCCATTCGGGCTCTAGCCATTGTCTGGTCCATAGTGTAGCATCGATTCTTTATCAACTTTTTGTAGAGGCCGCTGTCAGCCATCAATCCATTCCTAAATGCTTCTACTGTTGTCGGCTAGTGGAGATTTGGGATAGCAATCATTTCCTTGTTGAAGCGTGAGACATAGTGTATAGACACTTTCATTTTTGCATGAAAGCTTAATGATGAGCCTCGTATGGAGGCACTACCCGATAAGTTACGAAAGTCGTAGGAAACGGACGTCGGAAGGGAAAAATTTAAAAATAAATACATCAACAAATTTAATTCATTGTTTGGCCTCGGATTCACTCGATTAATCTATGTTTTAAAATTTTAAGCCTCGGCCCAAAACCTCATCACCCATCCAAAGCCCATTTCGCCCAAGCCCAATCCAAAAATAATTAAAACATTTAAAACACATGTCACAAATTAAAATCAAATCCAATTAAATTAAATCAAATCCAAATAATCTCATTCCTAAATTAAATAAATCCCTTCCTAATTTAAATAAATCACCTCCCAAATTAAAGATATTCCCCACCAAAATTACATAATTTATTTCCCTTAATAAACTTAATTAGATACATCCCATATTTGTATGGTTTCCTTCCTTACCTATAAGCCCTAGCTCACCATTATAAAAAGATGACAAAATCAAACCCTGGATCTCTATTCTCTCTGACACATACACTCAAAAAAAACCAAAAAAAGAAACCCTAAACAGCCACACACAGGCCTTGGCTCTTCACACTCGACTCCTCACGGCTCCCTCTCCCTTTCTCAACTCACGGCAACCTCACAAAATAAACCTAGAAACCCTCTCCTCTCTCACGGGAAAACACACAGATCTCACTCCTTCTCACCGACTTCCCTCTTGGCACACAGGTCTCACGCCCTTCAACAGCTCACACCTCTCACCAAGCCACAACTTACACATACAAAAAGACACAGCTCACCACTTGGACTATCTCATTTCAATAACAAACACAACAACGAACCCTAAAAGCTGTTCACCCCTCACATGCTCTACTCTCTCGATACACAGTCACCACGGCTCCTTCACTGCTCACAAAACACACACACACCGACTCCACAAACGATCTCTCTCTTATCATCTCTCTCTCAAAGCCGACTGAAACAACAACAAATAATAAACCCTAATTCACAGATCATGTCACCATAAACCCCTGCAACCAAGACACTCCTCACATGACAACAAAATGCCCCATCACCCAAGCCCACACACACCGACTCCACAAACCATGCACACGTTAACAAAACAGAACCCTCTCCCCTCTCATTGAAAACACACTGCAACAAAGGTCGTTCACTCTCTCGACCAAATCACAAAACAAAAACAAGCCACTGACCGAAATAAATAGCCAAATCACCCCTCATCAAACTGCCGAACCAATAACAAAAATAACCCTGAAATAGTGACCAAAAACAGCACCAAAAACAATCCAAAACCAGTCCAAAAATCAGCCCCCGAACCATCCAAGAACAGTCCAAAACAGTGAAGAAAACTGCAGTCCAAAACAGTGAGAAAACAGCGGAACAGCGAAGGAAAATTGTAAACCAACGAACCGAAAAAGTTACGGAGCATTAACCCTTCCGACGACGACGTAACGCACTCCCAGGAACCGACTTAAAAGGTAAGACCTGAGGGCATCTTTTGTTATATTTTATTTTGTTATCCCGGACACGGCATGCTTGGTTGGACGTGGAATACGTCCAACCGGGCATGCGAAGCCCTATATTAAAAATGGCAAAACCATTGGTCACATCTCTTTACTATTCCGCATTTATCTTCGGTCATTTATTTTCCTTTAATATTTCGCACTTGCTTACTATTTATCGTTTTTATTATTTATTGTTGTTTCATCACATGCATTATCATATTCCATGCATACATTGAGTTGATGATTGCGTGCTATCTCTTGCGGTATATCGGATGGAAACCCAGACGTAAATTCCGTAGCTGAATCCGAAAGGACGGTAGTGCGGTCTGTACTTGGGATACAACTCCACGTATCGCTTGAGAAACTTTCAAGCACGTGTTACATTTTGGTATTTAATTTTGTTCCGCTATTTATTTTCGATGTGTTGTTTCTTTAGTCATGCATTGATAATTTAATGTGTATGGGCTAACTAGGGTAGATTAAAGGTCCTCTATTCGAGGGAAATGCCTAAAAGCTACCTTTACCATGATGTTTTACCGCGCCTTTTATTATGTCATTTACCCTTTGCATATCATTGCTTTATTTACACATGCATTGCATTTTAGTGGGCATGGGCTAACTAGGGTGGATTAAAGGTCCTCTATTCGAGGGAAATGCCTAAAGGCTACCTTTACCACGATGTTTTGCCGCGCCAGACGAAGTACACTCGATTGAATGGGAAATGTGTTTAATCGGGCATACGAGGTCCTATATTATGTATTTGTTTATTCACGTATGGGTTTGCGTCGTTTCAGATACCATTTTGGTAATCTCGTTCGAACATGTTTCCGAACGTTACACGAACGTATGCATTCTGTCTTAGTCCGTTCGAACGCGTTTACGAACGCTACTCGAACGCGCATGCGTTTTGTTTTATCATGCATCAGGTCTTATCCCATTCGAACGCGTTTCCGAACGCTATACGAACGCGAACATTATGTCTCATTTCCGTTCGAACGCGTTTCAGAACGCTACTCGAACGCGCATGCATTCTGCTTTACCATGTATCAGGTCTCATCCCGTTTGAACGTGTTTCCGAACGCTATACGAACGTGAACTTTTTGTTTACCATTCGAACGTGTTTTCAAACGCTACACGAACGCACATCAGTGCACAGACTTCTTTTCGTCACATCTCATGCATGTTTTATTCTTTGGTCATTTCTTTTGCACTACATGATTAATCATATCATTTCACTATTTATGCTTAAACAATTATCATTTATTTATATTTCTGCATTCATATGCTTAACGTGTTCATGATATTGTGTGCTCGCCTTTATTTCACTTACTTCTGTGCATGTAAACTTAGATATAGGTTATTCTTACATGTGTATGTTGTGTAGACTTGGTTATATTATTGCGCGAATCCGTTCATTACAAGTGGCATAAGTAAGGGACCATTCTGAACCCAACGGTTTGAGGTCTTCCCTCGCGAAGGGTGAGTGCGGCCTTAAATCATTTCCCAGTTCACATTGGGTGGCGACTCCATTTTATTTCTCCGATTTAGTCCCCCGGGGGCTACTCCGTACTCCCGACCGGGCCGCGAGCCCAGGACAACATCGCCCACTTCTGTGTCCTACACGTAGCTTCACAGAGATTCTCTCTTCCGCTTATACATGGCAAAAAAGCCTGAGGCCCGGCCCGGCCCGGCGGGCGTTGGCCCGGCCCGAGGTGAAAAAAGCCCGGGCCGGGCTTCAAAATGGGGGCCCGACTCGGGCCCGAGCCGGGTTCAACCTAAAAAGCTCGGGCCCGGCCCGGCCCGGGCTTAAAATAAATAATAAAATATTTATAATTATAAAATATATATATTTATTTAATAAATTTCTTATATTTATAATTTTTTATAATAAAAAAATCGGGTCCGGGATTAAAATAAATAAATAAATATTTTTATTTATAAAATATATATATTATATAATAAATTTTTTATTTTTATAATTTTTTATAATAAATAAATCGGGCACGGGCCAAGCCTGGGCCCGAGCCCGGCCCGTTGCCATGCATACTTCCGCTGTTGTATCGTGTTGAGGTCATCTATGGTCTTCTCGAATTTGCAAGAACTAACGAAGTGTTCCACGAACTTGTCTGCCAATTCTTTGTATGACCCAATTGAACGGTATGGAAAATTGATAAACCATGTGAGGGCTGGGCCTGCCAACGTCTCTCTGAACCCTCTACACATTCCTGCTTCCCTCTGATGTGAAGAAAGACTCGTGGACATCATCTTGTATTTGTAGTAGATTATATGGTCGTCGGGGTCGATTGATCCACCGTACAACTTCATCTCAGGTGGGCTGAACTTTCGAGGGAGTTCGACTGATTTGATCCCCTCGACGAAAGAAGTGTCTGTAATGGTTCATGCTCTACTTCTCTTCAAGGCTAACCTGGTTCCTGGTAGGCTGGACATGATTGCTTCCTTGAATTCCTCAATTTCCTTGCGTATGGATGAGGCTGTTATCGGTTCGGCCGGTGGTGCGTGTTGGTTCCGCCCATGACCGATTGGATTATCTTCGGAAGGGGGAATGTCGCTCGTTTCATCGTCCGGTGTCTCCATCAAATTGGGTTGGCGGCCCGGTTCATTGGGGGGATCGGAGAGCCCTCCTCGCCTGGAGGTGGATGAAAGATTTTCCAATTGTTTTTGGAGGTCGCTATTAGAACTCTAAATGGCTGAATTCTCTTCTTCCAAAACATGTAAGCGTTCATGGAGAATGGCTAATTGGCCGGCTAGAAGATCTGAAGGCTCGCTACCGGAAGCCATGGTAACGCTTGCAAGTTCTCGTAGGCTGAACGAAAGCTTTGTTTGATTATAAATCGCTAGGGCCCCACGATGGGCGTAAAATTGTAGACGATGGTTTTCGCCCGAGGTCCACAATAGAAAAATTATTGAGAGAGGGCATTAGTGATCCTGCAAAATAAAAGGTAGAGTGAGCGTGGAGGTTCTACCCACCAGTGTGCTGGAAGCCGTAGGTACTCCGACGCCCAAGTCAGTGGTGGAGATGAGCTATCAATGCCGTATGAGGAGGAGTCAGGTCAGAAATTACCTTGATCCCCGTGAGCTGCCGTGAGGGCGGTAGGTAGGATATGATGAAAGATCTGGAGAGAAAACTATTGGGCTATGAGAGTTGTGATGATCCCCTTTTTTCACGGACTTCCTTCTCTTATATACATATTTCGGGAGACGTGGGTATTTACTGTGTTTGATGGTTCGTCTGTTGGATGTTGGTAACGGCCGATTCATGAGGGGTAGTTATGCTTGCCCATTGAAGACTGAAAACGGCTGGGTTGTGAGGAGTGTTTATATTGGGTTTTTGGGCGATGGGGCCCAACAGAAGCGCGGGTCGGGCGAAATCGTATTTTAAAACTTTTTCAAAATACCGAATAAATTATTCAATATCTAATATGAATAATTTATTCATATTTCACATAAAACTATTTATTCAATATCAAATATTAACATAAATATAGTTGAAACTTCGCGAAACTTTTACGAAAAAACCGATTTTCCGCAAAATGGCTTAAAACGCGTTTTTAACCGAACCGACTACCCGACACTTATGGAAACTGCACAGGTCAGCTCCAATAGTGTCGGGGCAGTTCATGGGCTGCCCGAACAGTGACATATTCACTATTTGGACAGCTGTCACCCGGTTGGCTCAAAATCCACCTGGTAACGCCGTTTTTTACCGTTTTCGCTTATTTCAAGTCGGAAACACTTTCCGGAAATTGTGCCAACTCCCAAAACACATCCAAAAAATTCGTAGGACATCAAACATCCCAGAATTTCCAGTTTGGGCAGATCTGATCTGTAGACTGAAATTCATCAAAATTCATGCTTTAATTCCAATTTTTCAAGACTAAATCAATTAATCCATAACACCAACTAGATTCACCACATATGAACAACCCAAGAACAATTCTAGGTGCCATAAGAGTGGTCACAACACTCTAAAATAGCAACAAGATTGTCCAACAATAATTTGAACAAATTGGATGCAAATTACATTAATTCCACCCAATTTCTACTTCACACATGCCTACAAACTTCCAATCCATCCACCAAACCACAAAGCCCCAATTTTTCAGATTTGAAAGAAACCCTAGAACACTTTCTAAGCTTGGGGTTAAAAGATTATCTTTTAATCTCATATTTCCTAAGCTTTTCCTTTGATCTCTTCCTTCAAATCTTCAAGGTTTTGAAACAAATTTTTAAACTCATTTTGGAGAGGGACTTACGGAAGTGGAGGCTTGGAGAAGAAGAAGAAAAACAACTTTCTCTTTCTTTCTTATAGTGGAAGAAAATTAGGGGTATTTTGGGGAAAAATTGTCATTTTCAACTTTAATCAAATTAAAGTCAAAATAACTTTATATTAGCCCATCAAAATTGGACAAAAATAAAGTGTAATTAATTCATGCCACATCAACCAATAATAATTCAACAAATTCCATTACATTAATGAAAAAAGATTATTAATTAATAATTTAAATATTTAACAATTAAATATCCAAATAATTAATTAATGTAATTATTATTATATATGTATTTTTATTTACAATAAATAACAAATACATATATTTATGGCATGTGTCAAAATCTCATTTGACGAATAATTAATGTGTATCTAATCGTATTATGTATCAAATACAAATACACAATAATTATTAGCGGACAAAATTCCCTAATGCATGTGTTATCGTTTAACCGATTAAACGATCTGAATAAACTAATTTAATCTGGTGAAGTATTATGAATAATTCGTATTATTCATATCGAGTTGCCTAAGTGCTCAACGAGTACACTTCATATTGTGAGACTCTCTAAGTTTAGGTTTATCTGTCACAAAATCCGATTTCGTGTCCATTATCCACTCATTCATGGATTATGACGACCACGGATAATCTCGTTAAACTATGCAAGTCGAGGTCATAGCATATGTATAATCCATCTGTCACAGGCCATCCATATTATACCTGGGATATAGATCAGAACGTCAAATCTGTTCGGTATAATACAATTGACTTTCAATTTACGATCATGAAATAACACTCGGAACTGGTTTCCGACGTTATACCACGGTCATGGATTTACTAGATCGTAAACACGTGATGATGCATATGCCCTGTACACAGGACTGACGGATCCTATCTTGATACGCACATGATATCATGAGCATCAGTCCACACCCAACGAACAGGCGAAGGTCTGATCATGGCTAGATCGTTGAGGTGATTGCCATCAAAGTGTGGAGGATAGCTCATATATCCACGGTGGTATCTCAAGTCGAAGGACCACTATGCTCGCTCAACTCGAGAAGGTTCCTATTGACGTTGGTGTACCATCTATTAGGAAACCTTCAGTGAGTCGTCCAGTGCTTATCAAATAAACACCTACATGTCTATATGATTCTCCCGAGACTCATGGTTCACTGGGATAAACCATCGGACCAAGTCACGATATACGACATGTACTGGTCTCAGCGGATTTTACTAACCGACCCGTGTTAGTAAATCTTGACCATGAACTTTATTTAAGGATATAAAACTGACAGCGCACTTCCAATGTCAATTACAAACTACGTTGTAACTGCGCACTATACTGTAAATCATAGGGTCTTTGTCTAATATACACGTATCACTGAACCAGATTCAGTTTCGATCTAATCGTAATCAGATATCTAATCGTGATTAGATCGAATAAGTGTATAAAAGACAAGGGTGCTACCATTAAAATTAGTAATATTATGGAAAATACAATTGTTCGTATTTATGAATCGGACATTAATACGATCCGGATTGGCACTCCAAGCATCAACCCTAATAGTTTATGAGTTTAAGCTTTTCGTTGGTTTATGGTGGGCCTTGGTTATGGTTTGGATGTGGGGTACTTTACTGGGAGTGGGCCCGTGAATCTCCGGGCCTATATATACTAAACACGGGGCTTCCTTTAGTGTGTGAGTTTGAAATAGCAACTTGGGCCTGGATCTTATGTGGGGAGTCTGGGGTGCGTTCAGTATTGGGTCTGAAGCAAAAGGTCGAAATTGCTCTTGGACCAAATTTGGCCCGTACAATAACTCAATTGAATGAAAAGTGTAATGATCCCTAAATTGTGTGTTTAGGTAAAATTACAACCCTAAGTTCTTCTCTTGCATAAGGTTTCCTAAAATAGCTCATTTTATGTTTACTTCAAATCTCCCTCAATCAATTGTTTAGTTTTAGTTAAGTTAAATTTAATTTTAGTATTAATAAGTTTAATAATAAATCTTTATGGGATCAATATTTTTTATACTACTTGAATAATACTGAAAATCGCGATTAGCTTCTTTCGTGGGCTTAGCAGTTAGCACCTTCTGTTATTATTATTGTCATAAACGTAAAGTCTGAGAAATTTACTGCAAATTTTGATAACATGCACTATTTTTGTACTCATTAAACAAATCACTACATCTTTGAGTACACTCCACAGCTTGTTTTTCCTCTCCTGCTTGTAACTTCTAAGATAAAAACTTTAAAACTTTACAATTTATATTTGGTACGCGACATGCTAGTGCTAAAACCTGCATTATTCTGGGGTTCTAATGGAGACTGATCAGAATTTATGGTTGTGGAAGGATGCGCATCACAGCATTCATACAGTCTGCTCCAGACTCTCCGGTTCATCCCCCGTCTGATCAGATCAGGTGTCCATCATAAAACCCCATCAAAGAGCCAAATATAAAGACTACATTATGCTTTAAAGTCAACAGCTTTATCAATCACATAAATTATAGTTCATATCAATTTCTAATTTCATAACACTGACTGTTTCTTCCTATACACAAATTGAGAAAATGAAAATGACAGTTTTATTCTGTACACAAGAGTGAGAAATTGAAAATCATACAAATTGCCGATGTGGTGTGCAAACAGCAACAATATTGTTTGATTTCTATGTATTTGTATAATAGATCTCGTCCTCACAAATTGTATTCGTGAGTCATTTCCCCTTTATACATTTTCTGACTCTGGGTGATCAGAGGACTCAATAAGTGGCTCTACGCCATCTTTGCTAAGTTTATAAGAGATTACCGCTTTCTTGGCTGGATATAACACATAATGCTGACAAATGAAAAGAAGATCAAAGAATATGGATACCTGCAAAACAATTACACCCAGAAACATTAATTATCTAAGAATTGAACAAGTAGACAAAATCATTTACAGTTGATTCTTGAATAGTCCCAATCGAATGGTCTTCAAATAAATTTGTTCCATTTTTTTAAAAAAAAAAATGAAACATTAGCAGAAGGAAAGGCGGACTAAGTCGTTTCATTACTATGATAGAAGGTCAGCTAAGTTTCAAACTTTGAACTGAACAGTCTCAGATGTAAACAATTCATACCAGAGATAGCAATGTCTTCCCTATATTTCCATAGAAGTTAACCCAAGAATCTGGGAAAAAAAAGGGCGATGAAAATTAATATCAACGGTAGACATAAAGGATAATTTCAAAGGCAAAGGTTATTTTGGAAAAGAAGGCATGACATACTTTGATCAATAGACTGCACAGCCATCTGTGCATAATTTGTACACCCTCCGAGAAAATCAAGTAATATATTTCCAATGCTGAACCCATCTGTACTCTTTAGCCTGAAATTCATGATGGCCTGCATTTTGTACAAGTTCATAAATAGTTATAAATGACCAGTGGCTAAACAATCAATTAAGACATGATGTCACAAGTTGTAAATTCCGCAAAGGGAGGATGGCCCAATACACGAGACTTCCCACACTGTGGGCTCTGCCACTCTGGGGAGAATTCAATACGTACGCAGCCTTAG
The DNA here is from genome assembly GCA_019454045.1 of Zanthoxylum bungeanum. Classification (NCBI taxonomy): domain Eukaryota; kingdom Viridiplantae; phylum Streptophyta; class Magnoliopsida; order Sapindales; family Rutaceae; genus Zanthoxylum; species Zanthoxylum bungeanum. The sequence goes on from SKCR01027644.1 coordinate 59,448, forward strand.
CCTTTTTTTTTTTTGCAAAGAGACTGTTTCCGCGACTCGAACCTATGACCTTCAGATCACAATGGAGTAACCTTACCGTTACACCAAGGCTCATCCTCAAAAATTCCACAAAGGGAAAAAGAAAATAAATATTTATTTTTTTGAATATCATACCTTTCATCTACTCCTCTTTGCTGATACTGTTAATTTCCTTATCAGTATATTTATTCTAGAGATACTTAACTTTATAGAAACAAATAAATATAAATATATGGAGATGAAATTGTAAATTGCATCAAGGCCATTTCAGTAAACATTGCCAGTGATCAGATAAAGACGGTATGAAACAAAAAACAGTCGAAAATTACTTCATTGAGATGATAATATCTTTTCTCATCAAATTAGAAGAGAGGTTCTGAAGTGACTGCACATTGGAAAAGAAAAGTTTCTGAAGCATTCGTCAAGGATTCTGTTAGGACCCAAGAGGCAAAATAGGAAATAGGAAAGGGTAGATGGGTCATTTTAGTTATTTAGGGTTTAGATATAAATTAGGTTGTTTTGTTTCATTTGGGGATATGCTATCATCATTGTTGAAATTGGAAATGGGGATGGGAATTGGAGGGGAAACCTAGGAGGCTGCCAACACCTTAATGTTGAGCAAGGGCTGGTTGATTAGTCTCCACCTTCAATTATCTTGTATTTCAATTTCGTTTTATGAATTATATTACATTCTAGTTTCTGTTTTGGGTGTTTTTGCCGTGAGATTGTTGAAGGATTTTGTGGGTTCCATCAATTGGTATCAGAGCGGTTGTTCCTTGGATCTGTGGTGATTATTGTTGGCTCTGAGAAGAAGAAAATCAAAGTAGAAATCAAAAAGAAAAAAAAAAAAAAAAAAAAAAAAAAAACAGAAAACAGCAAACCCTAACCCTAACCCTAACTTCGACTGCCGCCACCCACCACCACCTCCACAGCCACCCTCATCGTCGGCCGTGACACCCATTGTACTCAGACGGCGCCGGCGACCTGATCCTCACCATCGCCGACGCCAAGACGTCACAGAACCACCGCGTCTCAGCGCCAATCAGCTGCGCGTTTCGCGGTTGTCGCCCCTCAGACACCGTACGCCGTCGACCAAGCCACCATCACACCCCTCTCACGCCGGCAACTTCACCCAGCCTGCTGTCACCGCCGATCGACGTCTGTATAGTTAGAAAACGCCAGAAACAGCTCCAACAGTCGCGACTTTCTTCCCATCGATCCACCGCCTATGGCGAGCTTCTGACGTCGCCGTCACCACCAACGTACTCAGCACGTTCTACTCTTTTAGATCTGACCACCCCTTTGCATTTCCGATCACCGGCAGGTTATTTACATTTTCACCCCTAAGGTTTCTGATTTTTACAATTTGGCCCAGAAAGTTTCAAATTCTTTCATTTTAGCCCCTGCCCACTGGTACTATTTTCTGCTTCATTTCAACCTACTGATTTGTGAAAAAAAAAAAGTAAAAAAAAAAAAAAGGAAAGAAGAAGAAGAAACCGACAGAAAAAAAAATGAGGTGTATTGGAAGTTCGTACGAATTGGGTAACATACGGCAAGATGGTTCTCTCTGTGACTATATTGAGAGGTTCGATTGTGTGGCGGGATCAGTGTCCTACACATACAAGTACCATTTACCGGGCATCTTCATCAATGGATTGCAGTATGAGCTGCAATCGGAGGTTCGAGAGGGCTTAAAGCACTTGAGAGTGATTGATCTTGATAGGGTCAAAAAATTAGCCCTAGAGGCGGAAGAGAAACTAGCAGAATTGGTCAGATTGGCGGAATTCAGAAAACAAAGATTGATAAGTTCACGCAAGACCGGAAGATCCCGAGCAGGTAATGGTTTCGTGTACCAGTCAAATGTTAGAGGATTGGATAGAGTTGAGGAAGATCCTTGGAAAAAGCTTGACTCAATGTTGGAGAAGATGCAGAAGATGATAAAAGGATCAAATACCAATTCTGAGATTCACACTGATGCCACCACCTCACTTCAAGAGGCAAGTACTGGCCTGACACCGCTTGTGGAGAGCAATGGAAAAAAATCTGAGAACCTTCCAAACGGCCGACCGGGAAAATTCAAGCAACTTTCTGTGGTTGATTTTCAGTTTCGGAGCGATAAAGGCCTTTGTTTTCGATGTGATGAGAGATTTCATCCGAAGCATGTATGTCAAACTAAGACGGTTGAATATGTTGAGGTCAGGGATCCTGTCTTCATGGATGAGAGTGAAGCAAGTAATAAAGCCGAATGTAATAAGATGAAGAGTGAAGAACTCGATGTAGTGGAGTCTGTAGACGTTGAGGATGAGGATTGTGCTCCTAAGACGATTGAATTTTTAAAGAAACAAGAGCATGCTAAGGAGGAGGAACCATTGCGACTTGTGGAATTAGTGGAGAAGGATAATGAACTGGAACCGGAACCGTTTGTTATTCCTCAAGCGAAGAAATTGGAGGTGCCATTTGCGCATTTTTTAGGTTTTGTTGGTGGATCCGTTGTTTTCGGACCGGTTTTGCAAGGGATTATTCTGCACTCTTATCAATCAGCTGAAATTGTTGGTTATCGGGAGGAAGCGTGGGACTTCATCAGGACAATGCCGTTCAAGCCTGGGATATCCTTTGAGGCGATAGTCATATCCGCGCTCCCACGTTGAGGACAACGTGTTTTTCAAAAGGGGGAGTAATGTTAGGACCCAAGAGGCAAAATAGGAAATAGGGAAGGGTAGATAGGTCACTTTAGTTATTTAGGGTTTACATATAAATTAGGATGTTTGTTTCATTTGGGAATATGCTATCATTGTTGTTGAAATTGGAAATGGGGATGGGAATTGGAGGGGAAACCCTAGGAGGCTGCCAACACCTTAATGTTGAGCAAGGGCTGGTGGATTAATCTCCACCTTCAATTATCTTGTATTTCAATTTCGTTTTATGAATTATATTACATTCTAGTTTCTGTTTTGGGTGTTTTTGCCGTGAGATTGTTGAAGGATTTTGTGGTTTCCATCAGATTCTCATCACAAGAAAATCCTGGAGAAAGCCTAATAACTTGAATAGCACCTCTCATATAGAAGCTAAACATATAGTACATTAACACAACGGGTTTCTAATGTCCCATAAATCTTTCCACTTGCATTAATACACATAACATTCACTAAGGTGACATCATGATAACTTCTGATAAATGAAAACACATTCAACGATTGACTGATTAAAATTTTAAAGTACCATTAATTAACTTATAGCATACTAAATTTACAGTAGCAGGAAGAGTGATGGGCAAGTCAAGTCAAATTATAATGACCCACAACATCAGTACAGATACTTCAAGAACTAATTAAAATGTTATTAAAACCATTCACTCGTGCAATTTCACATTGCAACCAGATGGCAAACTATGATCGAGAGATACACCTATGTTCAATATATTGTGAACATTCTTGTTAGTTCCAAAACAATTTCATGCATTGTGAAATCCAATAAGTTAAAAAGACATAAAATGACGAATGCAGCATTCAAGCACATGTCTACATTACTTTTAAATAAATACATCGTCATTGTCACCGTCAACTTCATAGCATTTGAATAAGTCTATTTGCTACTTGAATAGACACTTGAGTCGTAGTTTCAATTATATAAATTTCATATAATTGTTAATATCTCCATGCTAACTAAAACACATGTACTCAAAAATATCTCGACTTACAAACCAATTTAAAGTTCCATAGGTCATCAATAACCTAATTTGAGTAGATAACCAAAGAATTATAATCATAGTTCATCATAAACACATGTAAGCACATTCAGAGTGAAGGAAATTCTGACCTGGGGAATATACTTGATGAGCGTCATAAAAACTTGAATTGAGCTGAAATAAGATACAAGTCACAGAAAGTTATAATCTATACAAGAATGCTATAAGAACTACAATTGAGCTGAACCAGGAATAAATGCTGAAACAATAAATGAAAATTGTGACTGACCAATCTGTTGATGTATTATGGAACTAAACAAAAGCAACTGACTACCCCCCATAAAAATTACAATGCAATTTAATTAATTGTTCACTCTCTAGAGATATAGAAGGAAAAAGAAGTGACGTTCCAACACCATTATATTCTTTTGAATAATATAAAGAAAACTCTAGAATTCAGAAATTTCCGTACTACTTTTAAATCTATATTTTCTTCTTTCTTTTTATTGGAGGGAGGAAGAGTAGGAGGAGAGAATATTGAGGAAGGAGGAGAGGAAGATAAACTACTATTACCTTTAACTGAAAAAGAAATGAGTATGGTAAATGGGGCTGAGGACAGACCACCTTCCATCTAAGAAGGAAGAAAAGGGCAAAAAGGCTGCCCTTTCATTACAGTCAGTAAGACATATACGCATAAGGGCACATAGCTATCAGAGCCATAAACAACCTAAGAATCAGTTTTGTACGGTAGTCGCCCCCGCTCAATCCAAAAATTTGTTAAATGTGTTCTATAAATTAATAAAAAGTCTGATTTGTTCATGAGATAATTTTGATTTTCCCCCGCAAACATGAAGAGTATCTATCACTTTTTTTGAAAATCAAAATTTTCGCCACTGGCTTTATATACACATGTAAGATTGTTCTCTGATCAACCTAAAACAAAGCGTATCTATGACCTGAAGTTCCCCCACGACATTAGTACATAAGCTTATTTCCCAGCATATATATGCAGCCAAAATCTTTTCAATGGGACTCATCCCACTCTTGGAAAATCCACTGCTGTCTATGTCAATAGCAATAAATACATACCCAAAACAAAGGCATGACAGTTAAGTAACTGAAAAAAAGGTACTAAATGTACTAGTACCTATTAGATAAACCTCATACTATGATATAATCTAAATCACAGGTCAAAAATTAAACATCGAAGGTGCAACTCACTTAAAGATGTTGAGGAGCCAAAGCCAAGAATGATGAGGCAATGCTATAAAGAAACAAACTGCAGCAGCCAACCACACAATAGAGACAATCGCTATAGAAATCTTAGAGATCTTTTGAACACCCCGCTGCATATAACCAAAACATTGATTACAATTACACACTAGCATCTTCAAAATATGAAGGAAAAAAAAAACACCACATTCAGAATTTAACATCCCCACCCAAAGGAAAGTGAAGCAAGAAACACTTACTTCATAGATTGCTAGCTGGAACAGGGTAATTGCTGTCAAAAGAACAGCATGTATTGAAAACGCAACATCATTTGCAGCCACTGGAATCATCTGCAATGTTTAGCAAATCAAACCCACATGGAATTATGAATTTCAAAACAGTAAAATCGAAAATTTGAGAAAGGCGCGAACCTGGTCGCGGCCGTACTTCTGAAGGTACTGTTGCTGAACAGCGGAGCTAAAAAAGAGGCAAACGTTGTAGATCATGTAGGAGGAGTGCTTGGTTAAATTCAGCACCACGAAATCGAAGTTCAAGCCCACAACACTACGTCGTTTGTTTTTTCAGAAAACACTAATCAATTCGATATATTATTATAGAAAATTAAAAAGGAAATTGGATTTTCTAAAATTATGAATCAAATTCAAAGGAAAGGTAATACCTTTTGCGTCGGAAGTTTAAGATGACTTGTGGGTAGAAACTAACGGACCATGCTACAAATGAAATCCAACCCAGAACTTGGTACGTGATTTCCAGCGGATATGAGTTCCACGACGCCATTTCTCGATCGGATTTGAAAGACAAATGATTTGACGAGCGGACCTATCTAGCTCTCAAGCTTTTATAGCATTTTGCATTGATAGTAGTGGTCCACGTAGTTTAAGTTCTCCTTGCTACATTTAGTGATTGGATCGACGTTTAAAAAAATGGCAGAGGCTTGATTAGGGTTGGAAAATGATGAAATTCCCTACCAGCACTCGAATGATAATTATAATAATAATAATATTTAAGAGGGGTGAATTAGGTACTAAATATGATAATGTGGAATTAAAATTTTTTCAATTTTATATTATTTGGTTAGTAATTTTATCAATTAAGTTTAGTGTACAATTTTTACTATTGATATAAACAGTGATTAAAATGTCGAAAGTAATTATCAATGTCAATTTCCCCAACAACTAGTTTTACTATGTGATATGCAAATATAATGTAAAACTTACGATAAGTAAAAGAGTTAGGGATAGAGAAATTTGACACCGTAATTATAGTGGTTTCGCCTCAATGCCTACATCCACTACTTCAAGCCGCGCCACTATATAAATTGACTCTCACACTTTACACCAAGAGTTTTTCATTGCTCACTTCCAAACTGTTATAATAAAGGTCTTTGATCCAAGGCTCCTCTTAACCTTCACTGAGGTTTTCTTTCCCTTCACTAGGGTTTTCTTTCAAGGCTCCTCAACTTTTACAATAAAAGATTTTCTTACAAGGCTTCTCTTAAATCTTTTACACAATTTCACCCTTTTGAGTATTCTCACTCACACAAGGGATTTCCGCAACCTTAATTGTTTGATATAAAAAAAATTTACGACACAACTTGGGTACTCACAAAAGATAAAGAAGATTTAAGTGTGAGTGTTTACCCAAGTAAGTGCAAGCTCAGTAAATGATGATGAAGATGTAGTGTATGAGTTTTTTAAGATGAAAAGAGTGAATGATCAAGATGGTTGTCATTCTCTTTTTGTTTTTTCTTTGCATAAACTTTTGAAAGGTATTAGAACTTCTCAAAATTTAGCAAAAGTAAATTTTGGTCTCAATTTACAGTGAAAAGCAAAATAAGCTATATTTCAGCGCAAAGATCGGCGTGACGGTGTCAGAGACCGATATGTCGATCTACAAATTCAAACGGTTATAAAAATATGACCATTGAGCACCGGTAAGCGCGAGCCTAACCGAATTAATGACCGGTATGGTCCATCTCGATTCCAGAAATTGTAAATCAATTCAGTGACACCGGTATGTCGGTATCAGTATAATAAAATATTTAAGTTTGAACTTAATAATATATAATAAGAGTATCAATTCTTGAATTTTTCTAAAATTTTAAAAATATAATTAATAAACAATACTTAAATTGGAAAATAATTTTTCAAAATCCGACCTATTTGCACATCATATAGAGGGTATTAAAAAAATATATGATTAAACAAATCATTTTAATGGTAAATAAAAATGAAAAAAAAACAAATTTGTTATCTTGTAGTCGTATTTTCATTCTTATATCATTTTTCCTTTTTAGAATTAAAATCTAGTTTAAAAATTGTTATAAATAATTTATGGTAAATTAACTCTTACACCTAATCCAGAAATTCGAAATCGAAACTCAAACTCTTATTTTTTAACAAAAAAACACGGAAATTGTTAGCGACACAATCGCGTAATTGATTTTGATGATGCAACGAGAGCGAAGTCTTCGACGTACAAAAGCGAGACAATACAAAAAGATGTCGAAGCACAATGTGGTGAAGAGTAAGAATGTGAAGACTAGCTGCAAATCGAAGATAATCTTGTGAATTTTTAGCTTAGGGCTCTAATTGTAATGTGAATTGTATATTCAAGTGCCTAAGCTCATAGGAAACATGCACATTCACTTAGATGCATTAGGTTCATGTACAAAATGCATTAAAATCTTCATATCTGCATTTTTTGATACAGAGACCGGCATACCGATCCCTTACCGGTGTCCATACTGGTGAGATGCTCTATTTTGCACACTTACTGGAACCGGCCCGGACCTTATCGGTCCCATACCGGTCACCATACCGGTGAACCTATGGATTGCTTGGCAACTGGAACCGGCACACACCAAACCGGTCTCCATACCGGTCTCATCCCTTAGTGGAACCGGCATGACCTAAACCGGTCAAGATACCGGTTACCATACCGGTCAATTTCTTCATTGTGCACACTCTCTGGAACCGGCACGGACCATACCGGTCCTCATACCGATTACCAACCGGTCCAACGGTCGGATTCTCCCAACAACTATATTAACGTTGGAGGCCGACATACCGGTCAGCAGAGACCGGCATACCTGTCTCAGCAGTGTCAGTTAGGGATGCTTTTCATTTTCTATATAAATGAACCCCAATTCTTTTTGCCAAGGTTAGAGAGATTACATACAACATTCATACACATTCTCTATGGGAAAAACAAGAAAGTTATCACACTTCATAATCAAACACTCTCAAGCTCACACACTACACCTTCATATCATTTGGTAGTGAGCTTAGATCACTTGGGTTTGCAACTCACAGAATCTTCTTTATATTTCTGAGTGCCCAAGTTTGTTTTACAATTTCATATCTAAAACACTTGTGGTTTATGAAATCCCATTGTTTGGGTAGTTGTAAAGGTTTGTGAGTAAGCCTACGTAGAAAACTCAAAGTGTAAGGGTTTGGAGTGAACCTAGTCGCTAAAACTCTTGGTTGCGGGTGAGCCACAGAAACTCGCTTTTAGTGGAAATCTTCAAGTGCGGCTTGAAGGAGTGGACGTAGGCACGTTTGGCCGAACCACTACAAATCTCGGTGTTGTTTTCTCTATCCCTATACTTTTACTTATTGCAAGTTTATTTATATGTATGTGTGTTGAATAGAAAACTTGCATATAGATTATTTATTGAAATAGAGAAAATTAACCTAAGTGCTTAATTGGTAATAAGAGCTAAAATCGGTAAAGATTTTTAATTCCGCATTTATAGGCGATAACCCAATTCACCCCTCTTGGGAATATAGTATTGTTGTCGCTAGTGCTTGTAGGTAATTTCAGTTGGTATCAGAGCGAGGTATTCTCATCAAAGACTTAACCGTCCGAGAATAGATCATGGCATCTACAAGCAACTCGTCAAATCTTGCCGAAGGATTTTCAACAACTAGACCTCCGTTTTACACCGGAACGAATTACAATTATTGGAAAATGAGGATGTTGAATTATCTTCTTGTCGTTGATCCGCAATCATATTTGGTAATTAACGGGGGTGCAAAAGTGCCAACGAAAAAGGATGACAGTGGGGTATTCCAAAGCCAAGTCTAGAATGGAATGATGAGGATTTAAAACAAGCCTCACAAAATACAAAGGCACTCAACCAACTTCTATGTGCCATTGATCGGGATTAAGTAAGCAAGCTTCTGGAATGTGGAAATGGATATGATTTATGGAAGTCTTTGGAAATGGTCAACGAGGGCACAAGCCAAGTGAAAGAATCCAAGATCAATCAGTTTATGTGCGAATTGGATAATTTCAAGATGGAATCCGGGGAAGAAATTGATTGTATGATTTCAAGATTCACAATCATCATAAACCACTTGCGTGCTTTGGGAAAAGTCATTGGGCCATCTGATCAAGTGACGAAAATTCTAAGATCATTCCCAAAGGAATTTAGAAGCTACACCTCCTCCATTAGAGAAGCAAACGACATGAACACCTTGAAGATGGATGATTTGGTCGGAAAATTACTTGAGTATGAATTGGAGATCAAGATGGATCAAAAGGAGGAAGATGAGAAGAGAACAAGGAATAATCTTACCTTGAAAGCAAGAAAAATAGATGAATCAAGCTCAAGTGGAGAAGATGATAGTGATGATGAATTGGCAATAATAACCAATAAAGTAAAGAAGCTCATCAAATCCGTAAAAATTAAAGGAAAATCAAAGACAGATGAAAAGAAAGAAGAAAAATGGCCGCGGAAGAACAAGAAAATTATTTGTTATGAATGCAACAAACCGGGTCATATAGCTATCGATTGTCCATTGAGAAAAATGAAAGGAAAATCCAAGAAAAATGCAATGAAAGCTACTTCAACTTGGAGCGATAGCGACTCCAGCTCATCCGATGAGGAAGAGGTCCAAGTCAAAGACAAATCAATAGCATTCATGGCCATCGAGGATGAGGATTTCTTCTTCGAAAGTGAAGAAGAAGAGGTACACAACTCTCAAGACTATAATGATTTACTTGATGCATTTAATGGTTTAAATGAGTTGTGCGATATGCTTAAGAAGAAATTAAAATTGGTTAAAAATGAGCATTCATCACTTAAAAATGAACATGCATCTTGTATGGATAAATTTCATGTTTTAGATAATGAGATTATATGCTTAAAGGCCAAACATGAAAATAAAATAGCATGTTTAAATGATGAAAATGCATGTTTAAAGGTTAAAAAGCTAGAACTTGAAAATGTCATATCCAACATGCCATCTAGCTCAAAAACATGCGATTGTGAATCTATGTTAAACGAAAATGTTTTATTAAACACTAAAGTTATAGATTTGCAAACCATACTTAGTAAATTCACATTGGGACATAAAAATTTTAATATGCTTATTGGATCCCAAAAATGTGCATTTAAAAGAGAAGGATTAGGATATAGGTCTTACGTTAAGAGAAAAGTTTTGAGAAATTATTTTGTTAAGGCATCCGACTCTCATGTTAGAAATGCTATCAATGAAAATGTCACATGTCATGCATGTAATGAAAAAGGACATAAATTTTTGAATGCATGAATAAGAATGTGATTAAAAATGCATGGATTCCTCAAGGAATCAAAATTAACCCCAAAGGACCCAAGAAAGTTTGGGTACCAAAGTGTAATTGATAAATTGTAGGGGGAGCTGATGAGTGGTAATTACATCACTTATTCCCACTCATTTAGCCTAATGTTTTGTATTGTTTCTCGAGTTTTATGAACGTTTTGATGTGTTTTGTTATTATTTTGCAGATAAATAAAGTTTGGAAAGCATTGGAGGCAATTTGGGACAAAAATGCGTCAACAGGGATATTTTCTTCTTTTACGCGTCGCGACGCTAAAGCCTTGCGCGTCGCGACGCCCAACATGCGCCGGACTTGCTAACTTGCGCCTTGTGCCACGTGTCGAAATCTGATTGGTCAAAACTTGCTAACGTGCGCCGATCATGCTAACGTGCGCCGTGACACGTGTCACCATCACAACGGTTATGCTAACGTGCGCCCGCAGCCATGTGTTAACATCTGATTGGACCAAACCAAGCGCGTGCCACGTGTCGTCTCACCATTGGACTGAATTATTGACGAATCAGGTGCCGCCACGTGTCAAGCTGCTATTGGACCGAAATTCCCACCTATCAGCGCCTGCCACGTGTCGTCCTGATATTCGACCGTATCGCCAGCCACCCACAGCGTGACACGTGGCTCAATTATTGCTACCGACAGACGCGTGGTCAACCCGCGTGGACTCCGCGTGAACTGTTGCCAGCGTCGCGACGCTAGTGCATTTTCAGCGTCGCGACGCTGGACCAAAATATGCCTATAAAAGGAGGCCGCCAGATTCATTTTCTTCATGCTTTCCTTGGGAGCTTTTCCCTGTTTTTAGAGGATTGCATCTATTTTTGTATATATAAATAATATTTTTAATTATGTATTTTAATTTTCAGTAATAGTAATAGTAGTTCTTCTTCTTCTCTTTTCTTTTATGTTTTGTAGTTAATTTACCGTTGGGGTAAAAGGTGAAACCTTTAATATAATTATTTAGGTAAATCTCACTTAATTATAATATTTAAATTATAATTTAACCGGATTAATTAATGTCAGACTTTATTACCACCTATATGGCTGGTTTAAATATAAATTACCTTACCGCCTATATGGCTGGTCTTTATGTGACAGATAATTACCGCCTATATGGCTGGTGTAATTGGACTAAATGGATTACCGCCTATATGGCTGGTTTTAAATGTTTAATATTATTAATTCCTGAGAAAGTAGAATATAAAATAATTTATATATTATAATAAGTGAGATTCATAGATAAGAAATATTAATTGTGGATCCTCTAACCCCAGTATTTTATTTTTATTCTAGGGAAGTGATGAAACACAATACACACACTTAATAATTGATTTTCTTTTTATGGGTAGTTCTTTAGTTTTGTTTATTGAGTCTTAAGCTTAATGCGTCTTGTTAACTGGCAATTAATAAGATTGATGGGGTAAATCTAAAATGAACTAGACATAGGGATTTTAGGTTTCAGCCTTAGATTCAATAGCCCACGATCTTCCTTGAGGATAGATAACCCTTTTAATAGATTTCCTTACAGGATAGAATATACCTGTCGGGCGGGGGTAGCCATAATTGGAACTTAAACTTAATGAATCCAGGTAATGTGGTTGACATAGACATATGGTTCAATTGGGTTATACTGGGTATTTGCGTCTGACCATCGGAAGAGGCTTTTGCATATTTTCGTGTTCCAGGTTAGCAAACTAAATTAGTACACATAAATAAAGAATCAATTCATCCTTTTAACAGCATTGTGTGGAGTCACGACCCTAGATCTTTTGAGTCTGTTTATTTATTTTCCTTAGTATTTTATTTTGTTTATTTTATTTTTATTAAGCAATTCCACATTCAACCAATCAAAGCAATCAATTCCCTCTCCCTATAATTAGATATCTGTAAATAAATAGATTCAATAATTAATAACAACAGTAGGAATTAAGTCCTCGTGGGATCGATATTTTTATACTACTTGAACGATACGTGCGCTTGCGTTATACGCGTGTGTTTACGCCGGTCAGGAGCTTTGGGAATGATCATAAAAAGAATTTTGAATTGATCCCTAAAGCTCAAAGCAATGAGGAATTGCAACGGTAAAGGTAAAATCCGTATTCACAGAAACATTGGTACCGTTTCCTCTAAATTGTGTATGTATGCATATTTCAAATTGGTATAAATATTTTTGAAGCATACAATTGATTAGGCAATATAATCAAACTTCTATTGATATCGATTTCCATTTGATATCATTAAATGCCTTAATCATAAATTTAAACCCATTCTCATATCAATTGGTATCACATTGAATTTATTGAGTTAAATTACATGTATGTGACTATTTAGTTGATTTGCATTGAAAATACCTTTTCCATTTAAATATTTTGAATGAAAATGAAATGCATATATATAGACATAATTTCCCATTGGTATAATGAAAAGCATGAATATTTGATTGTTTATTAATTGGTATCATAATTATGGGATGAAATCATTAAAAATTCATTGATCATTATTCAATTGGAATCATTGGTATAAAATTTTGAGAAATACACTATGCATGATTTCTACATCTTATGGCAAAAAGGGGGAAATGCCAAATGTGCATATTTTTAAATTTTGGTATCATCATTTAATGCACACAGTAATTGGTATCTCATTTAAATTTAAATTTTGCTTCTCCACTTTTTGATAATGTTAAAGGGGGAGAAATCATTTGGAATGAGATTAAAACTTGTTTTACCCTTACCCTTGGATTAAGGGGGAGTAAATGTACTAATGTGTTTGTCTAAATCTTATAGAGCTATTTTGAAGACAATCACACATTGAGGGGAGCTTATCTTTAGGGGGAGCAAAATCGTTAACATTTGGAGTCCTAGAAACTCACAAGTTTTAAGGGGTTGCCTCATCAAAAAAAGGAGATTGTTAGTGACACAATCGCGTAATTGATTTTGATGATGCAACGAGAGCGAAGTCTTCAACGCATAAAAGCGAGAAAATACAAAAAGATGTCGAAGCACAATGTGGTGAAGAGCGAGAATGTGAAGACTAGCGGCAAATCGAAGATAATCTTGTGAAGTCTTAGCTTATGTCTTTAATTGTAATGTGAATTGTATATTTAAGTGCCTAAGCTCATAGGAAACATGCACATTCACTTAGATGCATTAGGTTCATGTACAAAATGAATTAAAATCTTCATATCTGCATTTTTGGTACAAAGACCAACATACCGGTCCCTTATCGGTGTCCATATCGGTGAGATGCTATGTTTTACACACTTACTGGAACCGACACGGACCTTATCGGTCCCATACCGGTCACCATACCGGTGAACCTATGGATTTCATGGCAAGTGGAACCGGCACACACCAAACCGGTCCCATCCCTTAGTGGAACCGGCATGACCTAAATCGGTCAACATACCAATTACCATACCAGTCAAGTTCTTCATTGTGCACACTCTCTGGAACCGGCATGGACCATACCGGTCCTTATACCGGTTACCATACCGGTCTAACGGTCGGATTCTCCCAACAGCTATATTAACGTTGGAGACCGGCATATTGTTGGACAATTATGACCCATAGCGTCACTATTTGTATAGATCATGGTGTTGTTGTACAAATTAACTATGTGACAAAGGATATTGCATTTTTATCATTTGTGATTAGATCACCTAGATATATAAATGATGAGAGGTCCTTGTGATTTGTTCCTGGACGGAGAATGATATGAGACAGTATCAGTCCACGAAGGATAAATCATTAAATATCCATAGTCAGAGTATTATCGAGATTGGACATCGATAAATATGTAAAAGACTAGTATTACACTTGTGAGCGTTGTGAGGGCACAACGGCATAGTTCTCATATATTTGGGTATATGATACTCATGCAAATGTAATAAGAGGTTGTGTTTTACCGATGGTACGGGAAACAGCTTCGCTCTGGATAGACCCCCTCGGAATTCCATTGGTAGTATGACTATGTGTATATAGAAGTCTGAAATCAGGGTAGGTGTATTTGGTCTTAACTTGAGAATTGCACCGCTAATACTTGCGACAATCAATATACTTTGGTTGCGGTCGTCCAGGGCTTTAACAGGTTCTGTGTACGCCAATACTGGGTATATTGAGAATCGTAGTGTGTTGGGTGTGATGTCAAGATGGAAGTGTCACTCCAGTCATATGGAGATGATGGTCACGTAGGATACGGGACTGGTTCTCTTAAATGCTGCAACTATCGGGATAAAATGACAAGGTCAGGTTTTCCGATCCGATCAAGATACTAGTCACCAGACATCCGACATGTGCTTCGTACAATGCATACACAATTCCAGCCCCAGGCCTAACACGTGATCATCCGATACTGGACAGAAATACGCAATACTACATATACTACGCCTGATACAGATCCTTTATTCCTGTAAGGATATTTCCGGAGAATTGGGTAGGCATGGCGCTTTGCTAGAGGCCAACCTTGTCTTGTAAATCGGTATAAATGTAGTACTTGGTACTTACGTGTTCGGATAGTCCGATGACCGTATTTACTGCCAACATATCCGGGGATCTCATGGGTCGCTTCCTGAAGATTCACCAATGACGTATGACTCGCACTCTAAATTAATCTGGGATTAATTAGAAGAGAGAGAAAATTAATCTGGGATTAATTGCGGAGATATTTTATCTGGGATAAAATATCATTTAAAGAGAGAGAACGATTAATTTGAAATTAATCGAGAAATTAATATATTTGATATATTAAACCAAATTGGATTTCGACGCGGAATTAAAATTAGATTTTAATTTAGGCGAGCGAATTAATTTAGAATTAATTCGTTAGCGACGTGAATAGTGATTTCGCTAGGCGTAATCATTTAATTACGACGCAACGAAAAATTCATTAATTTGGAATCAGTGAACCCGAGCCCGAGATTATTTACGAGCGTATTCGCATTTCGAATTTGAGTGCGGCACGCAAGTCAAATCAAGCGTCAAGTCATTAGTCGCATCAAGCGTCAATCACTTGTCACTTTGAGTGATGTGACTTGACAACTTGTGATTGATGTGATTGAGTGATGGAAGTGGTTGAAGCTCTTAATTGTTTGACTTTTGAAAGGCCAAATTCATTCCAAATGAATTTGAAATTCACATTTGTGTATAAGATACACAAATTTGGAACACATCACACAATTCTCTCTTTCTCTCATCTCTTTCTCTTCACGCCCAAAGGGGCTTAAACTTTCTGTTTTTTGGTTTCTGAAACCGTGAGCAGTGGGAAGCAAGAGTGGGATTTTGTGGCAAAATCTCAAGTGCTAGCACACTTACGAGACATGCGAAGGTGATAGGGAAGTCCACCCATGAGCCGGGAATCGTTTGACGAAGCTTGGAGCTCAAAATTTGGAGGCAAAAACTGAAATCAGTGGGCTGCAGATCTGCCACTGCCGAACCAGTCCACTACCGAGCAAAATCAGATTTTGTTGCCTCCGCGTCGCTCAACCGATCGATGTGAGTATTCCGCAACTTCTTTGATTGTTATTCGCACATATTTCATGCTTATTATTGATCTTGGGACCTTAATAGAAACCAACAATGGCATCTAGAGCAAGGTTTGAGCATGAAAAAGTTTAGGGCTTAAAATTTGGGTAATTTGTATTTTAGCATGATTTGGTTGAATTGGATGATTGAGTATGCTTAAAACATGTTGAATTGAAGTTTGATTGGATCAATTTCATGAAATTGGATTGGATCAATTTTTGCCCAAAATTTTTATTTGGCCGAATGCCTTAGCCCTATTTTGTCTTGGTGATTTTTTGATTTTGATCATTAGATGTGTTGGAATCATTCGGGAATGTTGATTTATGTCGATTGTGGATTTAATTGGATTGAAACCAAATCGGATATATTTTCCCCACTATTGCCGAGACATTGAGCATGTAATTGGGTTTGATTTTATTCAAAATGTGTTGGACATGTGATGATGAAAATGAGCATGATTAATTGTATAAATTGATGTTTTAGAAATGTTAATTTGGGTGATTAATCATGATATACACATTAGGTTAATTAAATGTGAAATTGGATTTTTTATATTTAATTAATTGGGCCTTAAAATTGGATTTGGGCTTTAATGTTGTAAATGGGCTTATTAGGCTTTGTTGTACAAAGTTGGGTTTAGGCAAATTGGTTGGATCCAATTAGGCCCAAAAACCGCATCCATAAAGCCCAAATACGACTTAATGGACCTTTAAAGTTAATTGAGCATAATGGGCCAAAATTGATTTATGGGCTTATGGGGTAACTCCCGGATTGGATTTTGGTTATTCGGTTTGACCCGAGTTGACCAAAAGTCCACGCCTTAAGAAATTAATTAAAAGCCCATTGGACTTTAATTAAATTAATGTTGGACGTTAATCGGGCTTTGAGACCCGTAACGATTAAATTTGGAATTTAAGTCGTAAAAGTTCATTAATAAAGTGTAGTATTTAAAATTAGAATTAAATACATATTGAATTGGATTTAATGATGTAGTTTAATTTAATTCGAGAATTCATACTTTGAGTACTTATTCGCAAAACGAGTTTGACTCGAGCAAAATCAAATCGTTGATTGAACATTGGATGATCACTAATTATCAGATTAATTAATTTGATTAGATTGATGAAAACATGCTTGTGTGAATACATGGTTGCGATGCATGAATAATGTATATCGGATGGATATTAGATGGGTGGGACAATCTTAGAAATTGTTGTAATAAATTTGATTTATTAAATTGGACATGCGTGTCCAGCCTTATCACCTCCTTATTCTTTGTATTCTCTTCTCACATATTCCCCTCAATGTAAATGAGGTTTCTTTAGAAGTGTAGTGTAACGGGTAGAAGTAAATATTTGTGCTAGCGGGAGAGAGAAAGGGAGAGATTTGATCTAGGATCATTGTGTAAAGTATTCATCCGCATATCATTATTATTTTTTATATGCGCTTTATTATGTGTTTAGAATGCATGTTTAAGGGTGTATGATGATGAGACCTTAACAAAGATGATAAATTGGTTGCCAATTTGCACTCGAAAAACCCTCGCAAAATATTAAGCGTTTTTCCTTCCATTGAGTGATTCTCACTCAAGATCCGAGATTGGCATTAGCTTGTTGGCCAAAGTCAAGGCCTTTGTCCATCGAGGATGTGTGAATCACGAAGGCTTTGTTACATATTGGTGTCTTGTCCAAGTTGTGGTTTGTTGGCCAAAGTCAAGACCACTTATTGTCCATCAACATTGATTACGAAGCTTTCCATGGTCAATGGGTCGCGCTTAACTGGGATCACTAAGTTTGTTGTGCCAAAGCCAATGCTTAGTTGATTCAGAGGAAAAAGGTTAGGTAAACATTGGATGTATTGGCATATATAAGATAGTGTTTCGGACTTGGATGTCCCCCTACCGGTTCTAGGAATTGGATTGGATCCATCGATCTTAGAGATCTACCTAGTTAATTATCATACAATTTGTTGGCCAAAGTCAAGATTGTGTGATATTTAACGGGATCCTAGCCCACTAGGAACACGGTTTCCCGAGTACTCGACAGAGGGTTAGAGGCTCGCCGAAAAATAGTGGGAGGCAAGAATTGAATTTGCAATACTCGTTTAATTACTTGCCATACACGCTCAAATAAATATCATTCGTCAAATAAATTATATTAGTTGGACTAATATTTTAAATTGGTTTTAATTAATAGTTGGACTATATTCAAACATTTCATTTATAGTTGATTATATAATTGGATTATAGTAATCAATATATTTGATTTAATATTTATAGTTGATTAAATAGTTGGTTATTATTAATCATTATAATAAATAGTACCTAAATCTTTGATTAAATAGTTGGACTATTAAAATCAAGATAAATTGAAAGATTGACATTTAAAACATAATCCTAGGGAAAATGTATTTAAATGGTTTAATTTTCAAAATTGGGAATAATTTCAAGATGGTCCTGGAAAATAATAAGTTACTTATTTGATAAAATAACATATTATGTCTAAGCCTGGAGTTAAGCAAATAATAGAGCATAATCTTTGGAAGATTTATGTGATGATAACTTAAGTGCTTAATCCATTAAGCTTGTCGCAAGAGTAGACTCCTTAATTTCTGAATCAGAACTAAGGATTAGATCCTTAAAGTATGATAATAAATTGAAGGATCTTCATAAATCTATACTTAGATTTAGAAGTACTAAATTGCAATACTTAATTCTTGGAGAGTTAATGACTATTCTCAAGGAGACAAAGTCAAAGTTTGCAATAAGGCAAGTAGCGCAAGGCACACCTTACTTCGATGTCTAGAAGGCCAGGCTTGGCCAAAGGCTTCTGGAGTGTTGAAACAGGCAAAGACAAAATCATTATAATCTTCTAGGAAGATAAAAGACATATCCCAAAATGTCTGCTTAAATTGTGGCAAACGGGATCGCGGAAGCGTGACTGCAGTTTGGACAAAGCAGACATGAAGGAATTGAAGAACGAGCAAAGCTCTGACTTCAAATATGTTGTCAAGATTATGTTCACTACTAGTATTAAAATTAGATTTTAAATACTTAGTGTGGTGCATAAAATATATGTATTGATGTTCAGAATCTGTTTTAACAGGATACTGACTCTAAAAATAGAGATTAATCTGCGATTTGGAAACGGGACGAAAGTCGCTGTTTTAACCGTAGATATCTAAGTTTAGGAACTACCATTCGGGTGTGTACCTAAATTTAGAAACTGTTATAATGTAACTAATTTGACTAGATACATTATCTCTATATCAATGTTTAACTTGTTGCGGATTTACCTTTATATTCTAGAACACTAAAGTGTTTCATTATATAAAGATGATATTGAGATAAACACATTTGATGTGAATAACAACATTTATATTTTGAATATAAATAAATCTCAAACATATAACATGACAAACAAGCTCAAACTGATTTGATCAGATGAAACTAATTGTGGCATTGTTGTCGGGGACACAATTAAACAAGACTCGTATATCCACACTTTGAAGAGTGGGTACTCGGACCAATTTGATTCCAATCAAATAAAGTCTGCGAATCTAGTTTATTGGGCAATGTGCCTATAACACATTTACTTGTAAAAGTGTAATGCCCCACCAATCTGTTAGCCCTAGTTCATAGTGAAGCAAGTGGGCCAATGTCTAGCTAGGCTAGAGGTGGATATGAATATTTCCTGACCTTACGGATGTGGCATCGCGTTATGGTTATATGTTTCTTTTGAAGAACACAAATCGTAAACTTTTAAAGTTTCGACATGAAATAGACAAACAGATCGGCTATAGTATTATACCGTCACGGTAAGACCGTAATGGAAAATACTTAAGCAATAAGTTTCTAATATACTTGAAAGAGTAAAGTATTCTTTCAAAGAGGACTCCTCCCGGAACACGTCAGTTTGACTGTGTGTCCGAATTGAGTAACCAAATTTTGTTGGATATGATAAGGTTAATTATGAGTCACTCTGAGCACCATTTCCTTCAACGGATATGCATTAACAGTGCATAACTTATTTAGAATAAGGTTCCATAATATCTGTTTGACAGATTTCATATTAGATATGAACATGAAAGAAACCAGGTTTCTCATTCCTGAATATTTGGGTATGCTGGGCATATGTTTGGATGATACAAACTAAACCCAAATTGGATAAGTGCCAATTGTAGGTTATCCTAGGGATACCATAAGTATAGTACTTATACATCTCACGAGAGAACAATGTAATTGTTGCTCACCATGCGATTTTCCTAAGAGAATACTGATATGCAGTGGTAAGTGGAAGGATAGTAAAACCCGATGAAAATCGGAGTGATAGTGATACTATTCCAGGCACCGATTCTTTAATGGAACATAATAGTTCATCAAGGATGAAACTATACCATTAATCTTCGTATACACAAGAACCACGTAAGTCGGAGAGAGTAAGAAAACAACCTGGGGTATGGGTTTCTGATCTCACCTTATAAAGATGTCTATCTTATTGAGGAATACCAACTGACTACGTATGAGGAAGTGATACAAGGTATCGACTCCCTAATTATGGCAAAGTGCCATGAGTTCCAAAATGGATTCCATGTATATTCAACTTAGTTTGGATACTAGTTGATGTACCACAAGGCATTGTGCCTATTGGTACTATATAAGTCTTTAAGGAAGAAGTATCATGGATGGCAACATACCAACGTATAAAGCTAGGCTTTAGCGGAAAGGTATCGTTATCAACATTGTGTTGATTTCGATTCAACCTTTTACCTGTTGCCACAGTAAATCCTTTTGGATAATGCTTGCTAAAGCTGCATGTTTCATTTATGAAATATGTCAGCTTAACGGGAAAATCGCTTTCCTGAAAAGGAAACCTTTTGGAGGATGTTTATAACATCATGTCGGTTTTGTCGTACCAAAACTAGCAAACAAGGTTTGCGGGTTATTCGATCCATGTTTAGATTGAAGCAAGCATTAGGTTCTTGGAATTATCGTTTTGATGTAATCATAATTGTTTATGATTTAATTCAAAACGAAAATGATTCTTGTGTATGTAAGAGGGTTAGTGGGAGCGCACTGACAATGGCTGTCCTATAAATAATGATAATATGTCATTTCTTGGAAATGATATTCCCATAATACAATCGGTGAAAGCTTAGCTTTCGAGAAAACTCTCCTAGAATCGTACATTGCAAAATGTACGCGACCTGGTGTCTCATACGTTGTGAGCATATGAAGTCACAAACAGGCCAATCCAAGTGATAGTTACTGGATTGATGTTAAGAACATACGTTACTATCTTAGAGAACTAAGGATGATGTCTTAGTCTATGGAGATGGAGAACTTGAAGTGACTGGGATCACTGTAGCAAGTTTCCTAACCGATAAAGACGACTAAAAGTTGCAAAACGGTACTATACAGTTCGAATAACGGAACAGTGAGCTGGAATCTTCCAAGCAAGATACTGTTTACCGTTAAACAACAAATGAGGGTTATTACTGCAGCTGAGGCGGCAATGGAAGCCTTCTGGGTCGATAATAAATCTAATTAGATTAGATATAGTTCTGTTAGCAGCTGAGCAAGACGTCAGCACAGGCTAAAGAATTAATGGTCTCATCAACGATCCAGATATATACTTCGATATTCATCTGATCCGTTTGGATCATACATCGTGGCGATGTGATGATCGAATAATCGCATCAGACGATAATCATGCAAATCCGCTGACGAAAGCATTTCTCATTAATTTGAGCCAACCGTACATAGTTCGGGTGTAAGACACTCGAGTGACTGGCTATAGGCCAAGTGGGAGATTGTTGGACAATTATGACCCATAGCGTCACTATTTGTATAGATCATGGTGTTGTTGTACAAATTAACTATGTGACAAATGAGATTGCACTCTTATCATTTGTGATTAGATCACCTAGATATATAAATGATGAGAGGTCCTTGTGATTTGTTCCTGGACGGAGAATGATATGAGACAGTATCAGTCCACGAAGGATAAATCATTAATATCCCTAGTCAGAGTATTATGAGATTGGACATCGATAAATACGTAAAAGACTAGTATTACACTTGTGCGCGTTGTGAGGGCACAACGGCACAGTTCTCATATATTTGGGTATAGGATACTCATGCAAGTGTAATATGAGGTTGTGTTTTACCGATGGTACGGGAAACAGCTTCGCTCTGGAAAGACCCTCTCGGAATTGCATTGGTAGTATGACTATGTGTCTATAGAAGTCTGAAATCAGGGTAGGTGTATTTGGTCTTAACCTGAGACTTGCAACCGCTAATACTTGCGACAATCAATATACTTTGTTGCGGTCGTCCAGGGCTTTAACAGGTTCTGTGTACGCCAATACTGGGTATATTGAGAATCGTAGTGTGTTGGGTGTGATGTCAAGATGGAAGTGTCACTCCAGTCATATGGAGATGATGGTCACGTAGGATACGGGACTGGTTCTCTTAAATGCTGCAACTATCGGGATAAAATGACAAGGTCAGGTTTATCCGATCATAGAGACTAGTCACCAGACACCCGACATGTGATTCGTACAATGCATACACAATTCCACCCCAGGCCTAGCACGTGATCATCCGATACTGGACAGAAATACGCAATACTACATATACTACGCCTGATACAGATCCTTTATTACTGTAAGGATATTTCCGGAGAATTGGGTAGGCATGGCGCTTTGTTAGAGGCCAATCTTGTCTTGTAAATCGGTATAACGTAGTACTTGGTACTTACGTGTTCGGATAGTCCGACGACCGTATTACTACTGCCAACATATCCGGGGATCTCATGGGTCGCTTCCGAAGATTCACCGATGACGTATGACTCGCACTCTAAATTAATCTGGGATTAATTAGAAGAGAGAGAAAATTAATCTGGGATTAATTGCAGAGATATTTTATCTGGGATAAAATATCATTTAAAGAGAGAGAACGATTAATTTGGAATTAATCGAGAAATTAATATATTTGATATATTAAACCAAATTGGTTTCGACGCGGAATTAAAATTAGATTTTAATTCGGGCGAGCGAATTAATTTAGAATTAATTCATTAGCGACGTGAATAGTGATTTCGCTAGGCGTAATCATTTAATTACGATGCAACGAAAAATTCGTTAATTTGGAATTAGCGAACCCGAGACCGAGATTATTTGCGAGCGTATTCGCATTTCGAATTCGAGTGCGACACGCAAGTCAAATCAACCGTCAAATCAAGCGTCAAATCAAGCGTCAAATCACTTGTCACTTTGAGTGATGTGACTTGACAACTTGTGATTGATGTGATTGAGTGATGAAAGTGGTTGAAGCTTTTAATTGTTTGACTTTTGAAAGGCCAAATTCATTCCAAATGAATTTGAAATTCACATTTGTGTATAAGTTACACAAATTCGGAACACATCACACAATTCTCTCTTTCTCTCATCTCTTTCTCTTCACGCCCAAAGGGGCTTAAACTTTCTGTTTTCTGGTTTCTGAAACCGTGAGCAGTGGGAAGCAAGAGTGGGATTTTATGGCAAAATCTCAAGTGCTAGCACACTTACGAGACATGCGAAGGTGATAGGGAAGTCTACTCATGAGCCGGGAATCGTTTGACGAAGCTTGAAGCTCAAAATTTGGAGGCAAAAACCGAAACCAGTGGGCTGCATTTCTGCCACTGCCGAACCAGTCCACTGCCGAGCAAAATCAGATTTTGTTGCCTCCGCGTCGCTCAACCGATCGATGTGAGTATTCCGCAACTTCTTCGATTGTTATTCGCACATATTTCTTGCTTATTATTGATCTTGAGACCTTAATAGAAACCAACACATATCGGTCAGCAGAGACCGGTATACCGGTCTCAGTAGTGTCAGTTGGATATGCTTTTCATTTTCTATATAAATGAACCCCAATTCTTTTTGCCAAGGTTAGAGAGATTACATACAACCTTCATACACATTCTCTAAGGCAAAAACAAGAGAGTTATCACACCTTCATAATCAAACACTCTCAAGCTCACACACTACACCTTCATATCATTTGGTAGTGAGCTTAGATCACTTGGGTTTGCAACTCACACAATCTTCTTTATATTTGTGAGTGCCCAAGTGTGTGTTACAATTTCATATCTAAAACACTTGCGGTTTGTGAAATCCTATTGTTTGGGTAGTTGTAAAGGTTTGTAAGTGAGCTTACGTAGAAAACTCAAAGTGTAAAGGTTTGGAGTGAACCTAGTCGCTAAAACTATTGGTTGCGGGTGAGCCACAAAAACTCACTTTTAGTGGAAATCTTCAAGCGCAGCTTGAGAGAGTGGACGTAGGCACGTTTGGCCGAACCACTATAAATCTCGGTGTTATTTTCTATATCCCTATACTTTTACTTATTACAAGTTTATTTATATGTATGTGTGTTGAATAGAAAACTTGCATATATATTATTTATTGAAATATAGAAAATTAATCTAAGTGCTTAATTGGTAATAAGAGCTAAAATCGGTAAAGATTTTTAATTCCACATTTATAGGTGATAACCCAATTCACCATCCTCTTGGGAATATAGTATTGTTGTCGTTAGTGTTTGTAGGTAATTTCATAAATAAGTGATCAAGAATTGTTGGAGATTAGAACCATCAACGCCCTCAACGTGTTGAGATTTTATAACAACTATAATAAATTTATATTGCTGCAATATCATTCTTTAATTGAATATGCAAGTTATAATCGTACATCCCCCTATTAACAATGTAGCATGTTGTGTAAATGCTATTATCTAATTAATTAGTCTATATATTTTTTAAAATTTTATTATGTATTTGCTCTCATTAAAATTTCCCCATAATTATTATTTTATTATTTTATTTTTTATTTAACAGCGTGGTTTAGGTAATTGCAATTTTGGTTTTTTGGCGGTTAGGGCTGTTACCAAAAATATCACGCCACTCAACGTGCGAGCTGAGTCGAATTCCGAGGAATGCTCAATTGATTTTGTATATTGACCAAAATCAAGGCTATGTTCATTTATTAAACACTCTGCAACCATAGCTGACAACTCAACTGCCACTCACTGATACAAACTTTTATCGTTTCGGCTTTTATCTCACAACTGACAGGTATGTGGGGGGTATAAATGTGTGTAAATTTTTCAATATCAAAAATTCTTTTCTAAAATTTTTGATGGTATTTTATTATATTTTAAGTAGAATTTTTGATGATTAAAAAAATTATTTTATCTATATTAGTAAAAGTTAAAAATTTAGATTTTTGGGAGTAGAGTTTTTTAAAGAATTAAATTGTCTATAATACACTTATTTAATTTAATAATATTATTTCATTTATTTCATAATCTATTTTTAAGTAAATTTGTCCAATAAAATAATTTTATAATTTGTAATAAAAACCCTAACTGACAACCAAACACCTATGTTTTTTTATTTTATCAAAAGCTCTACTAATAAAAGTTCTATTTGAATAAGTTCTATTTAGACAGTTATATCTGTTAGGGATATGCCCTATACCCAACTTGTGGATGTGCTATATGTACATGTATTTGTAATATTTTCATTAATTAATAAAATGACAATCTTTATTATACATGTCTTACATAACTTATATGAATCATCAACACTGTAATAAAGCCATTGGAGTAATAAGACGATGGCTTCCACGCCTTATGAGAATTATTACTCTTAAATGTTCATAGTCATAGTTTTGTGAATAATCTGGGCATTCACAAAGCGGAGAGACTAGCATGATGATATGGTCCGCCCTTAAGTGGGGTAGCCGATCTCATAGGCTACTAGCAGAGATCCGTCCTCTTGGTGTATCACATGGATGCATGAGTTGCTCGTGTCCATCGAACTGACCGCCGAAAGTTTTCATATGGACTGTTTATCTCATGTGTCTGTGAGAACTTTCATGTATAGATTATATGACTAGTCCTTTGACTTGAGGTCTTTACAATCTTATGTGTGGATCAAATAACTTTGACATTCTCCTTCCCCGGTTCAAAAGATCCGGTCATAAGGGTATGATTGGGTCATTTGTTGAAACACATGAAGTTTGTAAAGATACAACAGAGAATCGCCACTCTCTCGGATAATATTTTCTTATAAGAGTAGTATTCCAGTTCGCGGGTTGATATGTGTGATCAGTGCTTGAGACTGTGGCCACAGCGGAAGAATCATGTGAGATTCTTGGGTTAGAACGATTCATGACACTATCAACATCATACCTTTGACCATATGGCTAGACATTTTCCATACCCTAGGTCAATAGGTGGGGATACAGTGAGGCGGTGGACCGTATCATATGTAAATCGCATATATAATATGTATATATATCTTTCCTTCTCATTTGGGGGTCTTGACATGTTGCTAGATGTCAACCTTGGTCATTGAAATCGAACGACCATCTGATCGGAGGATAATTTATGTTCGATTAAATTATCACGATTCATTTCATATCCAACTTGAGGGGAACCCAAAAGGTCACACACAACAAAGTCGAAATCAATGGTTAACAGTGCACAGTACAAATATAACAGCATATAAGATTGCTGCAGGAATTGTTCATAAATGGTTCAATGTGTTTAATTATTGAACAGATCATTTATGAGGTTCCATAGTGGCTTAGGGATTGGTGAATGACGATATGGGCACTTTGGGAATTGGAATAAAAAAATATAAAAAATTACTATTCACATGAATAGTTACGTGAATAGTAAATTTTTTATATTTTTTTATTCCAATTCAACCCAAACTCTTATTAGGGTTTTATAATCTCATTAAACCACTAAATTAAGATCCAATAGCTAAGATTAAATTAGCTTTTATCCCACATCGGATTCTTAATTAATTTTGTTGTCTTTGGAGCACTATATAAACCCAAAGAATTCTTCACAAATTTGCTACACCAAAACCTTTCATATATTGGGTTTATATAAGTGAGCAACTCTAAAGTTTAAGAGTAAGCCACTGATTTTGAGGATCCTTAAGTCTAATTGACTAGAGGAACCTCGAGTTAAAAGTTTTGAGGTATTTGCCTAGGCTAGCACCAAGGGCAAAATACCCGTGTACTCAAGGCGTAGTCTTGCCATTAAGTTTTGGCTTTGGTGTGTGCATCTTTGGAGGCCACACTTGGGTGGCTCTTTGGAACGTGGAAGAGCTTGCTGAGTTCGAGAAAAGCTTGTAGATTGGAGGGAGGACTGGAGTAGTCTTCGGTTCAAGTAAGTCTTTTTTTTTTCTTTTTTTTAATTAGAGTTCTTTTGATAGTTAGCATGTTTAGGTTTATGTTCTTTGCATGTTTTATGAGTTTTATGCTTAGAATATATAGTAACATGTATAGGCTTGTAGAATATTCAAAACAAATGGGTCTTGGGCAAAGGGAAAGCGACATAATAATTTTGATTTTCCGCTGCGCACTCGCGGCCGCTTCCCAACAGTGGTATCAGCGCGCCGTTTCTGTTTTGATTAGTTCTCACTCGTTTGAACTCGAAATTGGGTGTTTAAAGGCTCGTTGGAAAGATAACACCCTGAAATTAATTTTAGGCACAAGTGTTGCATAATTTGTTTAAGATTGGAATTATGAAATTCCATTTAAAATTCATGCATCTGCAGAAAAAACGTGAATAGTAAATTTATTTGAATAAAATAAAATGCAATATCATAATTAAATATTAATCAAAGTTATTTAATGCCTAAAATAATTCCAACATATTAGAACTCATATGCTTGATGATTCTATGTATGATTAGAATTGGCATGATTATTTTAGGGTGCAAGCATCTAGAGACTTCTAAGAAATAGAGAGTGTATTGCTTATCCCTTAGCTAATTAATTATTTCGTGATGAACTTAGAGATTTATTACCTTTAAGGCTAATAAATATAAATCACTTGTTTATAATAAAAGACATTATAAAAGATACAAGTGGGTTGGGTGTTGGGTTTCTATTAAGTCACAAAATTTCTATTTCCATTCTTGTTGTTCTCGGCAATTGCCAAAATTTAGAGAAGGAAATGTGGTCCAAGACCGTGAGAGATGAGAGAGTGAGAGGAGAGAATAACGTGTTGGATTGATTTCTAAAAACCAAAAAGAAGAATGATATACCAAATATTGATTTGGTAATAATCATTCAAAACTTGACTTTGGAGTGTAAATCAAGCATCCACCAACTTCACCAAAACCCATCACCAAAAAGCAACTTTAAAGTGACAAGTGATGTGACATGTGAGCCCCAATCGATTCAAAATGCGAGTGGGCCTGCAAACACTCCCCGGGCTCGTTCGCTAATTCCGAATTAATCGTTCTCACTCTTTAAATAATATTTTATCCCAGATAAAATATCTCCGTAATTAATCCCATATTAATTTTCTCTCTCTCTGAATTAATCTCAGATTAATAAAGTGTGAGTCATACGTCATTGGTGAATCTTCGGGAAGCGACCCATGAGATCCCCGGATATGTTGGCAGTAAATTTGGTCGTCGGACTATCCGAACACGTACGTACCTAGTACTACATTTATACCGATTTACAAGACATGGTTGGCTTCTAGCAAAGCACCGTGCCTACCTAATTCTCCAGAAATATTCTTACTGGAATATGTGATCTATATCAGGCGTAGTATACGTATTATTGCGTATTATAATCCAGTATTGGATGTCACATGCAAGGCCAGAGGTTGGAAATATGTCTGCCCCATACGAAGCACATATCGGATCTCTGGTAACTAGTCTCTATAATCGGATAAACATGACCTAGTTATAATATCCCGATAGTTGCAGCATATAAGAGCACCAGTTCCGTATCCTACGTGATCATCATCTCCACTATGACTGGAGTGATACTTTCGTCTTGTCATCACACCCAATACACTACGATTCTCAATATACCCAGAAGAGGCGTACACAGAACCTGTTAAAGCCCTGGACGACCAAAACCAAAGTATATTGATTGTCCCAAGTATTAGCGGTGTAAGTCTCAGGTTAAGACCAAATACACCTACCCTGATTCAGACTTCCATAGACACATAGTCATACTACCAATGGAATTTCGAGGGGTCTGTCCAGATCGAAGCTGTTTCCGTACCATCGGTAAACACAACCTCCTATTACACTTGCATGAGTATCATATACCCAAATATATGAGAACTATGCCGTTATGCTCCAATAACACGCACAAGTGTAATACTAGTCTATTCTGTATTATCGATGTCCAATCTCGATAATACTACGACTAGGGATATTTAATGATTAAACCTTTGTGGATTGATACTGTCTCATATCATCTCAATCCGGAACTAATCATATGGACCTTTCATCATTTATACATCTTGGTAATCTAATTACAAATGATAAAAGAGCAATTTCCTTTGTCACATAGTTAATTTGTACAAAAACACCATGATCTGTACAAATAGTGATGCTATGGGTCATAACTGTCCAACAATCTCCCACTTGGCCTATAACCAATCACTCAAGTGTCCTACACCCGAACTATGTATGCTTCGCTCAAACTTCTGCTGAGAAAATGCTTTCGTCAGCAGATTTGCAAGGTTATCATCTGATGCAATTTATTCGATCATCACATCGCCACGATGTATGATCCGAACGAATCAGATGAATATTTGAAGTATATATCTGGATCGTTGATGAGACCACTAATTCTTTAGCCTGCGCTGTAGCCTAGCTCAGCTACTAATAGAACTATATCTAATCTAATTAGATTATTATCGATCTAAAAGGCTTCTATTGTTGCCTCAGCTGCAGCAATAACCCGTTTTTGTTATTTATTCGGCAACAGTATCTTGCATGGAAGATTTCCAGCTCAATGTTCTGTTATTCAAACTTTATAGTACCGTTGTTATGACTTATAGTCGTTTTCATCGGTTAGGAAACTTACAGCAGTGATCCCAGTCACTTCAAGTTCTCATTTTCCATAGTATAAGAAAGCATCCTTAGTTCATCTAAAATACTAAAAGATGTTCTTAACATCAATCCAATGACTATCACTTGGATTGGCCCGATTGTGACTCCATATGCTCAAAGCGTATGAGACACCAGGTCGCGTACATTTATCAATGTACGAGTTCTTGGAGAGTATTAACAACTTTAAATCTATCCCAGTAGATCTTTATTCCTAGAATAAAGGTTGTTTCTCCTAAGAATTATACAGAGAATTATCATGAAAGCCAAGCTTTCACCGATTGTATTATGGGAATATCATTTCCAAGAAATGGTATGTCATCATTATTTAGGACATTCACTGTCAGTGCATTCCCACTAACCTCCTTATAGACACAAGAATCATTTTCGTTTTGAATTAAATCATATACCATTATGATTA
Source organism: Zanthoxylum bungeanum (assembly GCA_019454045.1). Classification (NCBI taxonomy): domain Eukaryota; kingdom Viridiplantae; phylum Streptophyta; class Magnoliopsida; order Sapindales; family Rutaceae; genus Zanthoxylum; species Zanthoxylum bungeanum. The sequence goes on from SKCR01027644.1 coordinate 89,849, forward strand.
CATCAAAATGATAATTCCAAGAACATAATGCTTGCTACAATCCATCCATGGATCGAGTTAACTTACAAACCTTGTTTGCTCGTTTTGGTACGACAAAACCGTCAGGATGTTATAAACATCCTCCAAAAGGTTTCCATTTAAGGAAAGCGATTTTGACGTTCAGCTGCCATATTTCATAAATGAAACATGAAGCATCAGCAAACATTATCCAAATGGATTTAACCATGGCAACGAGTAAAAGGTTTTGTCTTAATCGACACAATGTTGATAACGATACATTTTCGCTACAAGCCTAGCTTAGTACGTTGGTATGTTGCCTTCCATGTATGTCTTCCTTGAAGAATCATATAGTACCAATAGGCACAATGCCTTCTGGTACATCAACTAGTATCCAAACTTAGTTGGTATACATGGAATCCACTTCGGACTTCATGGCACTTTGCCATAATAGGGAGTCAATACCTTGTATCACTTCCTCATACGTAGTCAGTTCGTGTTCCTCAATAAGATTGACATCTTTATGAGGTGAGATCAGAAACCCATACCCCATGTTGTTTTCTGACTCTCTCCAACTTACGTGGTTCTTGTGTATTCGAAGATTATTGGTATAATTTCATCCTTGATGAACTATTTGTGTTCCATTAAGGAATCGGTGCCTAGAACAGTATTACTCCGATTTTCATCGAGTTTTACTTTCCTCCCATTTACCACTGCATATAGGTATTCCTCTTAGGAAAACCACATGGCGAGCAACAATTACATTATTCTCTTGTGAGATGTATAAGTACTATACTTTGGTTTCCCCAGGATAACCTACAACTAAGGCACTTATCCGATTTGGGTTCTAGTTTGGTATCATCCAAACATATGTCTGGCATACCCAAATCTTCAGGATTAGAAACCCGGTTTCTTTCCTGTTCATATCTAATATGAAGTCTGTCAAACAGATTTTCATGGAACCTTATTCAAAATAAGTTTTGCACTGTTTAATGCGTATCCGTTGAAGGAAATGGTAGCTCAGAGTGACTCATGATTAACCTTATCATGTCCAACAGAATTCGGTTTCTCCGTTCGGACACACCGTCAGGATTGACGTGTTCCGGGAGGAGTCCTCATTGAAAGAATACTATACTCTTTCAAGTATATGAGAAACTTATTGCTTAAGTATTTTCATCTTGGTCTAACCGTGATGGTTTAATACTTTAGCTGATCTGTTTGTCTATTTCGTGTCGAAACTCTTTGAATTCATCAAAAGTTTCCGATCCGTGTTTCACAAGAAACACATAACCATAACGCGATGCCACATCCGTAAAGGTCACGAACCATTCATATCCAGCTCTAGCCTAGCTAGACATAGGCCCACTTACGTCACTATGAACGAGGGCTACAGATCGGTGGCATTTACACTTTTACCAAGTAAAGGTGTTTTAGGCATTTTGCCTAATAAAATAGATTCGTAGACATTATTTGAATAGAATCAAATTTTTCCTAGTACCCACTCTTCGAAAGTGTGGATATACGAGTCTTATTAATTTTGTCCCAGACAACAATGCCACTTATAAGTCTCAACTGATTAAATCAGGTTTGAGCTATTTGTTTGTCATGTTATACGTTTGAGATTTATTTATATTCAAAATATAAATACTGTTATTCACATCTAATGTGTTTATCTCAATATCATCTTTATAAAATAAAACACTTTAGTGTTCTAGAATATAAAGGTATACCCGCAACGGGTTAAACCTTGATATAGAGATAATGTATCTAGTCAAACTAGTCATATTGTAACAGTTTCCTAATTTAAGTACATACCTCGAAGGGTAGTTCCTAAACTTAGGTATCTACGGTTAAAAAACAGCGACTGTCGTCCCGTTTCCTAATCGCAGATTAATCTCATCTGAAGTTTGTATCCAGCTCATAGCAGATTCTGCACACCAGTATATATTTATGTACCACATCCAGTATCTAAAATCCAATTTTAATACTCGTAGTGAACATATTTATGACAAACATATTTGAAGTCGGAGCCTTGCCCGTCTTCAATTCCTTCATGTCTTCCTTGTCCATACAACAGTCACGCTTCCAGTGACCCCGTTTTCCACAGTTTAGGCAGACATTTTGGGATATGTCCTTTGTCTTCCCAGAAGATTATAATGACTTTGCCTTGCCCCTTTTCCACACCCCAGAAGCCTTTGGCCAAGCCTTGGCCTTCTAGAATATCGAACTAAGATGCGCCTTGTGCTTCTTACCCTATTGCAAACTTTGGCTTTGTCTCCTTGAGTATAGCCATTAACTCTCCAAGAGTTTTCTTTTGCAATTTGTACTTCTAAGATCTAAGGATAGATCTATGAAGATCCTTCAATTTCAATATCATACTATAAGGATCTAATCCTTAGTTCGGACTAAGAATTAAGGAGTCTATTTGGCAAGCATAATGGATTAAGCACTAAAGTTATCATCACATGAATATTCCAAATATCATGTTCTACTATTTGCTTAACTTCGGGCTTAGGCCTAAGATGTTATTTTATCAAATAAAATAACTTCTTAGTTTTCAGGACTATCCTGATTCATTATTCCCAATTTGAAAATTAAAGTGTCGTTTAAAAATATTTTCACTCAGGATTATGTTCTAAACGTTAATCTTTCAGTTATCTTGATTCCAATAGTCCAACTATATAATCAACTATAATTTAATAGGTCAAATTCAATTATATTGATTACTATAATCCAATTATAAAATCAACTATTAATTGAAATTAGTTAATTCAAATATATTGATTACTATAATCCAATTATATAATCAACTATCAATTGAAATAGTTTGTGTACAGTCCAACTGTTTTAATTTAAAACAACATTAAATATTAGTCCAACTAATATATTAATTTATTTGACGAAATATTTGAAATGAGCGCGTATGGCAAGTAACTAAACGAATATTGCAAATTTAATACTTACCTCCCACTATTTTTCGGCGAGCCTCTAACCCTCTGTTGAGTACTCGGGAAACCTTGTTTCCTAGTGGGATAGGATCCCGTTAAATAACACACAATCTTGACTTTGGCCAACAAATTGTTTGATAATTAACTAGGTAGATCTCTAAGATCAATTGGATCCCATTCAATTACTAGATCCAGTAGGTGGACATCCAAGTTCGAAACATATATCATATATATGCCAATATATCCAATATATTGCCTAACCTTTTTCCTCTGAATCAACTAAGCCTTGACTTTGGCACAACAAACTTAGTGATCCCAGTTAAACGGAACCCATTGACCTTGGAAAGCTTCGTAATCATGTCGATGGACAAGAAGTGATCTTGACTTTGGCCAACAAATCACAACTTGGACAAGACACCGATATGGAACAAAGCTCTCATGATTCAAACACATCCGCGACGGACAAAGGCCTTGACTTTGGCCAACAAACCAATGCCAGTCTTGGATCTTGAGTAAGAATCACTCAATGGAAGGAAAAACGCTTAATATGTTGTGAGGGTTTTCGCGTAAATGGCAACCAATTTATTATCTTTGTTAGGTCTCATCATCATACACTCTTAAACATGCATTCTAAACACATAATAATGAGCGTAATAAATAAATATAATAATGATATGCGGATGGATATTTAAACACATTGTTCCTAGAACAAATCTCTCCATTTTCTCTCTCCCACTAGCACAAATATTACTTCTACCCAATTACATAACACTTCTCAAGAAACCTCATTTACATTGAGGGGAATAGGTGAGAAGAAAATACACATAGTCAAGAGGTAATAGGCTGGACACGCAGGTCCAATTAATAAATTCTAAATTTATTACAACAATTTCCAAAATTGCACTCACCCATCTAATATCCATCCGATATATATTATTCATACATCACATCCATGTATTCACACAAGCATGTTATCAATCAATCTAATCCAATTAATTAATCTGATATTAATGACCATCCAATGTTCAAACAACGATTTGATTTTGCGCGAGTCCAACTCGTTTTGCGAATAAGTATTCAAAGTACGAATTCTTGAATTAAATTAAACTACAACATTAAATCCAATTTAATTTGTATTTAATACTAATTCATCTATTTAATTCCAAATTAAATATTACACTTTTTAATGAACCTTTAGCGACTTAGATTCTAAATCTAATCTTTACGGGTCTCAAAGCCCGATTAACATCCAATGTCAATTTAATTTAAAGTCCAATGGGCTTTAAATTAATTTCATAAGGCATGGACTTTTGGTCAATATGGGTCAAACCCAAATATCAAAGCCCATTTAAGGAATCACCCTTATTTGCCAAGAAATCAATTTAGGCCCATTTGACCCAATTAAAATTAAAGGTCCATTAAGTCATAATTGGACTTTATGGATATGGTTTTGGCCCAAATCAGATCCAACCAATCAGCCTAAACCAAACTTGGCCCAACCAAGCCAATTAAGCCCAATTACAACTTTAAAAGCCCAATTCCAAATTTGCCCAATTAATTAACTTACAAATTCCAAATTTCACAATTAATTAATTTAAAGTGTATGCCATAATTAATTAACTAAATTAACATTTCCAAAATACTAATTCACTCAATTAATTATGCTCATTATCATCAACATATGTCCAACACATTTGAATAAAAAAATCATATCATTTTCATGCTTACATGTCACGGTTTTTAGGGTTTCATGTCCAATTATAAATCCAATCCAATTGAATCTTAAATTAACATTTCCCAAATGATTTCAACTCATCCAATGATCAAAATCAAAAAATTACCATGACTTAGGGAAAGCTTACAACTCTCGGCCAAGCCTCAAATTTGGGCAAAAATTGATCCAATCAACTTTTCATGAAATTGATCATATACAACTTCAATACAACATCATTCAAGCATACTCAATCAATTAATTTTATCAAATCATGCTCAAATTGATTTTACCCAAATTTTATCCTAATTTCATTTTATGCTCAAAATGGCTCAAGATACCATTGTTGGTTTCTATTAAGTCCCAAGATCGATTTCAAGCATAAAACATGTGCGAATACAACAATGAAGAATGGCAGAATCATAATTACATTGATCGGATTTTGCGACGCGATGAACAAAAATCCTTGTGCTCCTCCTAGAAGCTCTCGGCAATGGGCTTTTGTTCTCCTCCAAAAAATTCGGTCATGTCCTCCATTGATGCTCCAAGCTCCAAATGATGATTCCATGCTCACAAGTTCGTTTCCCTATCACCTTCGCAAGACCCCGAATGTGTGCTAGCACTCTTGAAATTTTGCCATAAAATTTCTATTTCCCTTTTTGTTGTTCTCGGCAATTGCCAAAATTTGGAGAAGGAAATGTGGTCCAAAACCGTGAGAGATGAGAGAGTGAGAGGAGGGAATAATGTGTTGGATTGATTTCTAAAACCAAAAAGAAGAATGATATACCAAATATTGATTTGGTAATAATCATTCAAAACTTGACTTTGGAGTGTAAATCAAGCATCCACCAACTTCACCAAAACCCATCACCAAAAAGCAACTTTAAAGTGACAAGTGATGTGACATGTGGGCCCCAATCGATTCAAAATGCGAGTGGCCCGCAAACACTCCCGGGCTCGGGTTCGCTAATTCCGAATTAACGAATTTTCCGTTTCGACGAAATTAAATCAAATTTAATTAAATAATTTTACCTAGCAAAATTACTATTCACTTCGCAAGCGAATTAATTCTAATTAACTAGTTTGCCCAAATTAAAATCTAATTTTAATTCCGTGTCGAAATCCAATTTCGTATAATATATCGAATATATTATTTTATCGATTAATTCCAAATTAATCGTTCTCTCTCTTTAAATAATATTTTATCTCAGATAAAATATCTCCGCAATTAATCCAGATTAATTTTCTCTCTCTCTTAATTAATCCCAGATTAATAAAGTGCGAGTCATACGTCATCGGTGAATCTTCGGGAAGCGACCCATGAGATCCCCGGATATGTTGGCAGTAAATCTGGCCGTCGGACTATCCGAACACGTACGTACCTAGTACTACGTTTATACCGATTTACAAGACATGGTTGGCTTCTAGAAAAGCACCGTGCCTACCCAATTCTCCAGAAATATTCTTACTGGAATATGTGATCTATATCAGGCGTACTATACGTAATATTGCGTATTATGATCCAGTATCGGATGTCACGTGCAAGGCCCGGGGCTGGAAATGTGTGTGCCCCGTAAGAAAAACATATCAGATTTCTGGTAACTAGTCTCTATAATCGGATAAACATAATCTAGTCCTCATATCCCGATAGCTGCAGCATATAAGAGCACCAGTTCCGTATCCTACGTGATCATCATCTCCACTATGACTGGAGTGATACTTCCGTCTTGACATCACACCTAATACACTACGATTCTCAATATACCCAGAAGAGGCGTACACAGAACCTCTTAAAGCCCTGGATGACCAAAACCAAAGTATATTGATTGTCGCAAGTATTAGCGGTGTAAGTCTCAGTGTGGGACACAAAAACTGGGCGACGCATGCTGTTCCAAGCTCGCAGCTTGGTCGGGAGTACGGAGTAGCCATGGGGGACTAAACCGGAGAGTAATGGAGTCGCCACTCGGTGTGATCGGGAAAATGAGATTTAAGGCCGCACTCACCCCTCGCAAGGGAAGACCTCAAATCGTTGGGTTCGGAATGGTCCATTACTTATGCCACTTGTAATGAAAGGATTTATGTAATAATTTAATCAGGATTAAGTAACACTTATTTCCAAGAGTATCATGCTTCTAAATTCACATGTACAAAATAAAACTTACACCTGAATTTACATATATTTCACATCTAAGATTGCATGCTTGAAAGTACATCAAAGTAGCGACGAACATACGACTTCATTGGAATATTATATTCAAGAAAACACAAGCACCCATACTAACCACACAAGCACACATGTGAGCACCTTCCCAAGTGGTACGTGGAATTATATCCCAAGTACAGACCGTACTGCCGTCCATTCGGAATCGGCTACGGAATTTATGTCTGGGTTTCCATCCGATATACCACAAGAAATAATACTCAAATGTTATCATGACATAGGTATATGAATTGTAATATGTTAAACACATTGTACTCATACATGTGGGGAATACAGATGAATGACACCAACACAATCTTGCGTAATACAGAGGGGCAATCAGTTTCATCATACGTAGGGATATCTACTAGGAAAACTATGTATGAAATCTGATGAAAAGGGACTCAGTTCAGTGGGTGCGCGTTCGCGTAGCGTTTGAAAACGCGTTCGAACGGTAAACAGAAGGTTCACGTTCGTATAGCGTTCGAGAACGCATTTGAACGGAACCAGACCTGATGCATGATAAGACTAAGAAAGTGCGTGCGCGTTCGCGTAGCGTTCGAACGGTAAACAGAAGGTTCGCGTTCGTATAGCATTCGAGAACGCGTTCGAACGAAACCAGACCTGATGCGTGATAAGACTAAGAAAGTGCGTGCGCGTTCGCATAGCATTCGAGAACGCGTTCGAACGGAACCAGGCCTGATGCATGCAACACAAAGAATAAAGATAATAATGTCAAGCTCAGTATGTCCGTTTGAACGTATCTTGCATTCAACCGAACACACATCAACCGGCGTGGCAAAACATCGTGGTAAAGGGCTTTAACCCCTCCCCATAGTGGATCTTTCATTGCACTTACTTAGCCCATGCGCTCAATTGAATCATGCATACAAAGAATTAAAAAACAATAATATCAAACTTAGTATGCCCGATTGAATGTATCTTGCATTCAACCGAACACACATCAACCGGCACGGCAAAACATCGTGGTAAAAGGCTTTAACCCCTCCCCATAGGGGATCTTTCATTGCACTTACTAAGCCCATGTGCTCGATTGAATCATGCATACAAAGAATTTAAAAACAATACTATCAAACTTAGTATGCCCGATTAAACGTATCTTGCATTCAACCGAACACACATCAACCGGCGCGGCAAAGCATCGTGGTAAAGGGTTTTAACCCCTCCAAATAGGGGACCTTTCATCGCACTTACTAAGCCCATGCGCTCGATTGAATCATGCATAAATAAGCAACATGCAGAATTCAAGTGACGAAAAATAAATAAATCAAAGCAACACAACACAAAAGAGGGTGCCGTTTACTCAAGCGGTACGTGGAGTTGTATCCCGAGTATAGATCATACTACCGTCCATTCGAAATCGGCTATGAAATTTATGTCCGGGTTTCCATCCGATATACCGCGAGAGTTGACACATCTCTCATTTTATTCCAAAGCCACAACATACAACATCTCATAATTCATGCATATTTATCTACTCAAGGGCCACAACATGCATTTCAACATAACAATCATGCAAGCAATACTCAATAAATAATACAAATAAAACAGAAAACGAGTGTGGAAAATACCATCAGGTCTAACCTTTTATGTCGACTTTCGGACTCGCGTTTCACGGCCGTCGGAAGGGCTATCACACCGCAACTTTTATGGTTCACTGGTTTGCGTTTTACCTTGCTGTTTCACTGCTCAAGCTACTGTTTTGACCTCCGTTTTGCTGCTGTTTCCTCGCGGTTTCACTGTCGTATTGTTGTCGTATTTTGGTCACTATTTTTGGGGTTTTAGGCTACTGTTTTGGCTCGATTTTGGGACTATTTTGGGGTATTTTCGGGGGCTGTTTCGGTGGTTACAAGGACTGTTTTTAGTGTTTACATGGACTGTTTGAGGGCTGATTTTAAGGCAGATTTGTGGCTGTGTTTGGGCAGAAAATTTGATGACTTGTGTGGAGGACGTGGCTGGTCAAAGGGGCAGGTGTGACTTGCGATTGCTGACTAATGGAACCTTGCTGCTTGCGTTAGGGGGACTGGGCTGTTGCTTACGTTGAAGGCTGAAGTGTGAAGGTTAAAGGGGGCAGGCTGATGGCGTGAAGGATTTGGTGAGGCAGTGGCGTTGTGGGCTATGCGAAGGTGCAAGTGGACGTGAGCAGATTGTTTTGGCATGAAGTTGAGTGTCAAAAGGGGCTGGTGGCTTTGGGTGAGTAGTGCGCTGATGGCAATGGGTGGGAGGCTAAAGGGCTGTTGATGGTGCCGTGAGTTTGTGAGTGTGAGGGGCTGATGAAGCAGTTTGCTGTGAGGGGCTTAGGTGGTTGTTATGAATTGAGGGCTGAGAGGGTTGTTGATAATTAGGGTTTATTTTTGGCCGTGTATTATGAGTGTGGGGAGGGAGAGGGTTGCAATTCTTTTCTTGTTTTTCTTGTGATGAGCGTGAAATAGGAGGAGCGGGATGCCTTGGAAAAGTGTGGTTTATATAGAGAATGGCTAGGGCTTCTCCTTATCTCACAAGGAATGGATTTGATTTAGTGTTGAGTAAGGAAAGTCAAAGATTGAGGGGGGACACATTTGGTTCAAATTAGGAAGTTAGTATATTTGATTTGTGTTGTTTAGGCATAACATTTTTTTAATTGGTTAAGATTGATTTTAATTAGGTATATCATCTTTTTAGTTTAGGTATATAACATATTTGATTTGTTTAAATTAGGCATGATATTTGTTGATTGATTTTAATTAGGCATGCAATTTCTTTAATTTAGTATATGATTTTGTTTAGTTAGGAAGTTAATATATTTTAATTTGGTATAATTATATTTTATGTTTTATTTAATTTGGTAAATGATTTAATTATTATTTTATTTAATTACATATTTAATTTAATTTGGGTGTATTTTAGAGGCCATGGGCGTGTGGGCCTAGGTGGGTGTGGGCGTGGGCTTTGTCTTGGTAAGCTAGGTGTTTGTTGGTTTGGTGAGTGGGTTTGGGCCAGGTTAAATGGTTCTGGGTTTTTTTGGGCCAAAGATGCTCTAAACGGAGGTCCAACAAGTGAGCTTGACGCTAAACAAGTGAATAAGGATCTAACGAAATACCGATTCCCTTCCGACGACCGTTTCCCGCAATATCCCTAACTAAAAAGGTAGTGCCTCCAACTGAGACTCATCATCGGGTTTCACATGCAAAATGCAATGCCTACACTCAGGTTAAGACCAAATACACCTACCCTGATTCAGACTTCCATAGACACATAGTCATACTACCAATGGAATTTCGAGGGGTCTATCCAGAGCGAAGCTGTTTCCGTACCATCGGTACACAACCTCCTATTACACTTGCATGAGTATCATATACCCAAATATATGAGAACTATGCCGTTATGCTCCAATAACACGCACAAGTGTAATACTAGTCTATTCTGTATTATCGATGTCCAATCTCGATAATACTACGACTAGGGATATTTAATGATTAAACCTTTGTGGATTGATACTGTCTCATATCATCTCAATCCGGAACTAATCATATTTCACCTTTCATCATTTATACATCTTGGTAATCTAATTACAAATGATAAAAGAGCAATTTCCTTTGTCACATAGTTAATTTGTACAACAACACCATGATCTGTACAAATAGTGATGCTATGGGTCATAACTGTCCAACATTGGGACCAAGGGGTTATAAAACTTTTCAAACTAAAGTTGATTTAACCAAATGTATTACTAGAGTTAGATAATGATTTGGTGTCTTCCTTCACACTCACTACCTTTTATAGCCAAAAGGAAAAGCTGTGAGGACATCTACATAATCATTTACTCAAAGCTTAACTTAAAGCATATTTAAAGTGTTGGACTAATTTGGAGGATCTATTGTGTATTTATTCCTATCACCAAGGCAATAAGAGCCTAAGAGGTAAGGGTATTTAAGAGAGTTCGATCCCCCTCCCTCTGGGGAATTTTCAATGGAGGAATCCATTTGACAGTTATTCACTTAAACTTGCTAAAATCCTCAATAATAATTTAAGTCTAAAATTTGCCTCCAATTGTAAAGTATAGACCCAAAAGGCTTAAACCGTATTGGCAGGACTAGGCTTTACCAGACTGACCAATACCAATTTATCCCTAAATCGTACTATTGACAATGGTTTGACTTTTCTGAGTCATAAGACGCAGCGACCCTTATGCGTGGTCTTATAACTTAGTGGCAAAGATTGGGTGTCCACAAGAACTAGCATAAGTTATGGCATGTTTGATTTCCCAACCCAATGATCAAGGAATTGTGATTTATATCATAAATTGGTTGGGAACCTACCTAATTATCGTATTTATAACGACCGGCCCTAGTCGGAGTTATGGAATGATGATAATGGGATCCTTGCCCATAAGAAATCCATCATATTGGGGTTGATGTGATTTGCTTAAAATTTTAAAACAATTGAGTGGGAGCAACTTCATAATATTAAAAGCCAATGTTATTATGAAACATTAATGAAAACATATTCCTAATTTTAACATTTTCTCTTAACATGTGGGTTAAAATATTTCACAAACATTCAAATGGCAAACAGAGTATCACTTCTTTTCCATCCTTGATGAGCATAAGCTCAAAGCGGACAACTACAATGACTAGTTTAGAAACCTTAAAATTATCTTACGACAAGAAAATTTTCTATGTTCTTGAAAGACCATTTCCCCCTGAACCCGCAGAAGATGCCGACCACGATACATTTGATTCTTGGAAGAAACACGTAGATGATGATGAGCAAGCAGTTTGCATAATGCTTGGCTCTATGTCAGATGAACTTTAGAAGGCTCACGAAGATATGGATGCTCAAACCATCATCTTTCACTTGAAGGAGTTGTATGCAACTTCCGTTCATACCGTGAGATTCCAAGTGTCATGTGTCTTATTCCAGACAAGGTATAATGAAAGATCTGTTAGTGGACATGTGCTTAAGATGATTGGCCACATTGAAAAATTGGCGAACCTCGGGTTCATCATGGATCATGAGATAAGTCACGATCTAATTATTCAATCCTTACCAAAAGAATTCTCTAACTTTATTATGCAGTTTCATCTGTCTGATAAAGAAGCTACTTTAGCATAATTGCACAATTTGATAAAGCAAGCAGAGAATGACTTGAAACCAGAGCTTAAAACCTCCGTCATGCTTACAAGTACGGACCTGAAGCCACGAGGTCCAAAGAAAAATAAGGGCAAGGCCAAGGCTCCAGATCACCTAAAGCCAAATGGTAAGGTGGAGAAGAAAAAAGGAAAGGGGAAATGTTTCTTTTGTGGAAAAAATGATCATTGGAAGAAAGACTGCAGATCCTTGAAAGCCAAGGAAGCTAGGGAAGCCCAAGAGGCCAAGAAGCCCAATGCTTCAGGTATGTTGTATATGATTGAACTATATTCTCAAAACTCTAAACCTTCTACTTGGGTGTTTGACACCGGTTGTAGGACTCACTTGTGTAACAATGTGCAGGGCCTGAGAAACAGTAGGAGACTCCGTAATGGGCATGTTGACTTACGCATGGGTAATGGAGCAAAACTGGATGCATTGTGCGTGGGGACTTATTCATTAGTTTTGCTGTGGTTAGTTTTAGACTTAGAAGATTATGTTTATGTACATTCTCTAGTAAAGAACATCATCTCGATTTCTTCTTTATGTAATAAGGCTTTTCATGCCTAATAAGTTGTAATGAATGTTCTATTTATTTCAATGAAATAAAATATGGAGATGGTATTTTGAATAATGGTATCTATGTCTTACAAACTAAAAAAGAATGTTCAACCTCTAATATATACAACGTTAACTCGAATAATCTCAATGAACCACTTATATGGCACAGTCGCTTAGGTCATATCAATGAAACAAGATTAACTAAGCTACATAAGGATGAGTATTTCAAACCCTTCAAATATAAACCTTATGGAACTTGTGAGTCTTGTTTACTTGGTAAAATGACCAAATTACCCTTCAAAGGTAAATGACAGCGTGCAGCGAAGACATTATAACTCATACACTCTGATGTATGCGGACCAATGTCAGTCACCGCTAGAGGTGGATTCTCCTACTTTATTACCTTTATCGATGATCATTCGCGATATGGGTATGTGTACCTTATGCGGTACAAATCTGAAGCCTTTGAGAAATTCAAAGACTTCAAGGCTGAAGTAGAAACCAACTTAATAAAAGTATTAAGTCACTAAGGTCTGACCGAGGTGGTGAATACTTAAGCAATGAATTTCAAGATTACTTGAGAGAAAATGGCATTGTTTCCCAGTGGACTCCTCTTCGAAAGAAGAAATCAGACATTATTAGATATGGTCCGATCAATGATGCCAGACACGGATCTACCTCTTTCATTTTGGGGTCTTGCTTTAGAAACTGCAACACTACTAGTAAACCAAGTTCCTTCCAAGACTGTTAGTCAAACACCATATGAGTTATGGTCTGAGAAACGTCATAGTCTTAGTTATCTAAGAGTTTGGGGATGTGACACATATGTCAAGCTCACACAAACTAACAAATTGGATGATATGGCAGTTAAATGTAAGTTTGTAGGATATGCTTTGAACTCAAGAGCATACGTGTTCTACGTCCCAAATGAACAAAGAACATTTGTCTCACGAAATACTAAATTTCTAGAGAATGAATTCATTCTCAAGAAATTTAGTGGGACTAGACTTGACCTCGATGAGGTACGAGAAGAACAAACTAACATAGAACTAAACCCCAGGCCCCTCAAAAGGGCAGCGACGGAACAACCACAAGGTTATGAACTCAGAAGGTCTGATAAGGAAAAACATGAGCCTGAAAGATATGGTTTCCATATTGATGAGGAACATGATTAGGTCATTGATAATGACGATCCCACCAGTTATGACGAAGCAATACGTGACATTGATTCAGTCAAGTGGTTTGAGGCCATGAAATCCGAAATAGACTCTATGTATCAGAATCAAGTCTGGGACTTGGTAGATGCACCTGAAGAGATAAAACCCATAGGCTGCAAGTGGATTTACAAGCGTAAAACTGATGTAGAAGGCAATATCCAAACCTATAAGGCTAGGTTGGTGGCGAAAGGTTATAGACAAATCCAAGAATTGACTATGACGAAACCTTCTCACCTGTTGCAATGATAAAGTCCATTCGAATTTTACTGGCACTAGCTGCACACTTTGATTATGAGATTTGGCAGATGGATGTCAAAACAGTTTTCTTTAATGGAAACCTCGTAAAGGAAGTCTATATGACACACCTGAGGGGTTTGCATCTAAGGATGATCATAATAAAGTATGCAAGCTTAAACGATCAATTTATGGACTCAAGCAAGCCTCTAGGAGTTGGAATATACGATTTGATGAGACAATCAAAGAATTTGACTTCATCAAAAATGTAGACGAGCCTTGTGTTTACAGGAAATAGTGGGAGTGCTGTTGTATTTCGTGTATTATATGTCGATGACATATTAATCATCGGGAATGATATTCCCATGATGCAAGCCACCAAGCAATGATTATCTCAGAATTTCTCCATGAAATTTGGGAGAAGCAGCCTACATCCTCGGCATTAAGATCTACCGTAAAAGATCTAAGAGGTTGTTAGGACTTTCTCAATCTACGTACATAGATAAAGTTGTGAAAAGATTCAAAATGAAAGATTCCAAAACAGGTAATTTACCTACTTGTCATGGAATCAAATTATCTAAGGAGCAATGTCCATATACTCGTTCAGATAAAGAGCGTATAAGTAGGATCCCTTATACTTCAGCAATAGGATCGATCATGTATGCCATGCTATGTACAAGACCTGATGTCTCTTATGCTCTTAGCATAACGAGCATGAATCAGGCAAATCCTGGTGAGCAACACTGGGCAGCTGTCAAATCAATCCTCAAGTATCTGAGAAGAACTAAGGATGTGTTTTTGACATATAGAGATTGTTCTGAGATGAAAGTCATTGGTTACTGTGATGCGAGCTTTCAGACCGATAGGGATGACAGCAGATTGCAAACATGATATCTGTTTACTTTGAATGGTGGTGCTGTCAGTTGGAAAAGCTCAAAGCAGTCAACTACAGCGGACTCCACCACTGAAGCAGAGTATATTACAGCATCTGAGGCTGCGAAAGAAGCAGTCTGGATAAAGAAGTTCATCACGGAGCTGGAAGTGCTTCCCGCAATAAAGAATGGCGTCACGATGTACTGTGACAACACGGGCGCCATTGCTCAATCAAAGGAAACAAGGTCCCACCAGAAATCCAAGCATGTACTTAGACGATTTCATCTCATCAGGGAGATTGTTGAGAGAAAAGAA
Source organism: Zanthoxylum bungeanum (assembly GCA_019454045.1). Classification (NCBI taxonomy): domain Eukaryota; kingdom Viridiplantae; phylum Streptophyta; class Magnoliopsida; order Sapindales; family Rutaceae; genus Zanthoxylum; species Zanthoxylum bungeanum. The sequence continues at coordinate 105,035 of SKCR01027644.1, forward strand.
GTTATTATAGAGAAAATACCCACATAAGATAATCTTGCAGATTCTCTGACTAAAGGGCTGACTCAACAAAAGCATGATAGGCACACTCCAGAGTATGGTGTCCGGATTCATACTAGTTGGCTATAGTGTAAATGGGAGATTGTTAGAGATATGCCCTATACCCAACTTGTGGATGAGTTACATGTACATGTATTTGTAATATTTTCATTAATTAATAAAATGACAATCTTTATTATACGTGTCTTACATAACTTATATGAATCATCAACACTGTAATAAAGCCCTTGGAGTAATAAGACGATGGCTTCCACGCCTTATGAGAATTATTACTCTTAAATGTTCATAGTCATAGTTTTGTGAATAATCTGGGCGTTCAAAAAGCGGAGAGACTAGCATGATGATATGATCCGCCCTTAAGTGGGGTAGCTCATCTCATAGGCTACTAGCAGAGATCCGTCCACTTGGTTATCACATGGATGCATGTTGCTTGTCGTCCATCGAACTGACCGCCGAAAGTTTTCATATGGAGTGTTTATCTCATGTGTCTGTGAGAACTTTCATGTATCGATTATATGACTAGTCCTTTGACTTGAGGTCTTTACAATCTTATGTGTGGATCAAATAACTTTGACATTTTCCTTCCCCGGTTTAAAAGATCTGGTCATAAGGGTATGATTGGGTCATTTGTTGAAACACATGAAGTTTATAAGGATACAATAAGAATCACCACTCTTTCGGATAGTATTTTCTTATAAGAGTAGTATTCCAGTTCGCAGATTGATATGTGTGATCAGTGTTTGAGACTGTGGCCACATCGGAAGAATCATGTGAGATTCTTGGGTTAACACGATTCATGACACTATCAACATCATACCTTTGACCATATGGGTAGACACTTTCTGTACCCTAGGTCAATAGGTGGGGATATAGTGAGGCGAGGGACCGTATCATATTAAATCGCATATAGAATGGGTATATATATATTTCCTTCTCATTTGGGGGCCTTGGCATGTTGCTAGATGTCAACCTTGGTCATTGAAATCGAACGACCATCTGATCGGAGGATAATTTATGTTTGATTAAATTATCACGATTCATTTCATGTCCACTTGAGGGGAACCCAAAAGTTCACACACACAAAAGTCGAAATCAATGGTTAACAGTGCACAATACAAATATAACAACATATATGATTGCTGTAGGAATTGTTCATAAATGGTTCAATGTGTTTAATTATTGAACAGATTATTTATGAGGTTCCATAGTGGCTTAGGGATTGGTGAATGACGATAGGGGCATTTGGGAATTGGGAAAAAATTACTATTCATGTGAATAGTAAAAAAAAATTTATTTGATTTTGAATTCCAATTCGGCCAAACTCTTATTAAGGTTTTATAATCTCATTAAACCACTAAATTAAGATCCAATGGCTAAGATTAAATTAGCTTTTATCCCACATCGGATTCTTAATTAATTTTGTTGTCTTTGGAGCACTATATAAACCCAATGAATTCTTCACAAATTTGCTACACAAACAAAAAACATTTCATATCTTGGGTTTATATAGTGAGCAACTGTAAAGTTTAAGAGTAAGCCACTGATTTTGAGGATCCTTAAGTCTAATTAACTAGAGGAACATTGAGTTAAAATTTTTGAGGTATTTACCTAGGCTAGCACCAATGGAAAAATACCCGTGCACTCAAGGCGTAGTCTTGCCATTGAGTTTGGCTTTGGTGTGTGCATATTTGGAGGCCACACACTTGGGTGGCTCTTTGGAATGTGGAAGAGCTTGCTGAGTTCGAGAAAAGCTTGTAGATTGGAGGGAGGACTGTAGGAGTCTTCGGTTCAAATAAGTATTTTTCTTTCTTTATTTTAATTAGAGTTCTTATGATAGTTAGCATGTTTAGGTTTATGTTCTTTGCATGTTTTATGAGTTTTATGCTTAGAATATATAGTAACATGCATAGACTTGTAGAATAATCAAAACAAATGGGTCTTGGGCAAAGGGAAAGCGGCATAATAATTTTGATTTTCCGCTGCGCACTCGTGGCCGCTTCCCAACAATATCAAACAGACCATAAGCCCACTACCGTATCCAAAATATTAAATAATGAGTGAAATTTAATTTAATATTTTTTAATTTTAAATTAATTAGATTAAAATTATCTAATTATTCATTAATTTATAAAATTTATTTAATAAAGTTTTAAATGATTTATATGATAACGAATCTATATCTATATATTATATAAAAGTTGAGAAATAATTTTGTTTTAAGCTGTCCATATAGGCGTCTTTATCTTTTAGGTTGTCTATGTAGGCACGTATAAGTTATTAATATTTAATATGAATTATTAATACTTAAAATGAATTATCAAAATATAATTATTTACATTCTTCCTCCAAACTTTTCGTTTTTATTAAAAATATATTAATTAAATAATTTTGTTTCAATTGAATTATTAATGTTTTAACTTTTCATATTTTTCAATTTCAAACCTTTCGTTTTCATAACTCTTCCAAACTCTTCGTTTTATTAGATTATTAATAATTTAAATTTTATTAATTAAATATGTATTTATTTTAAATGAATTATTAATATTTAATTTTCCACATTCTTCATTAGTAGAAATTCAAAAATCATAAGTTATATTAAGTTAACTATAAAAATATATTTAAGATAATTAAATCTATACTTACACTAAGATATTTATCCTCAATCAATAAAAAATTATAAAATGGAATAAGTTTTTTTTTTTGAAACCTAAAATGGAAAAAATTAGAAGTCATATATTGTTAATTTGAGAGAATATTAAAGAAATTGTATTGTCTGGACAACGATATTAATTAATTTTCTTTTTTACATTTGATATATATCAAAATTATCTTTAATAAGACGAGTTGCACATCGCGCGGGTTATCTACTAGTTTTATATAAAATCTGAAGGAAAATGAGCCATCTCCTTAATCTTATAAGAAATAGGCTTCTCTCCTTGATTTGTGGTGAATCATTAATGTTATAACGGCTCTTGATTTGCTTCTCCTTAATCCACTATAAATTAAACTCTCTCTTTAAAAGGTGGGGAGTACTAAATTAATTCATAAATGCCGGTGGTTCGTTTTGTTATTCTTAAGTTGAAAGCATTTATCTCACCGATTACATAATTTTCTAATCCTATTTTGAAGAGCCATGACTCCTCATTACTTTTTGAGACAACGATGCTTTTTCCTTATTTTTGAGGATATTCATTGAATTGAGATTGGTGATTTAGGGACCTTAAATTAATAAATTAAATGTTGAAACTATAAACTATTATCGAAACATTCATGTGATTGAAACATTCAAAATATTTTGAAATCGTTCTTTAACTCCACAAAATACCCATCGATAATTGTAGAGTCATGGGTCAATTGGACATTGGGTAGTTTTAGCTTCATTGATTTCCTCATTTCGTATCAGGTAAAACTGAATTCATTTTTCATTATAATTATTCTATTATCGACAACATATGATGTTGTCGTTCTAAAATTCTAGAAGTTCCAATTAGCATAACGCACGCAAGGTGCGTATACGCTACCAATTTTCCTGTAAGCAATTTGTTTCTCTATGAGCTTTTACTAAACCATAAATCATTAATACAAATTCAAAATAAATTCATGCATCGTGCGGGTTTAAAACTAGTTTTTAATAATTTTTTAACAAATTATGTGTCGTGAATTAACTTAAAAAATAAAGGATTACAAAAAGAAAATCAAACGAACCTTCCTCAAATGAGTGGAGCTTTGGACACTTTACAAAGATTCTTTTTACACTCCTTTTCTCAATTTATTTCAAGAAATACCCTGCTTGAAAAAAATTCCAATTTTCTTTTAGTGTGCCATCAATCAAATTTCATTATAAAATACTTTGAAAAATAACCAGAAGCAGGGTATTCACTTCCAATGCGTGGCAAACAGAACAATCCACTTTCCCAAAAATAAATAAGGTTTGAGCTTGAGATGATGGAAATTGCAGCTTACCTTTATATACGCAAAAGAAAGAAAGCAGAAAGCAGATCAGTGCGTTCAGTTTAGGTATTTTTTTTTGTTTTTGTTTTTGTTTTTTTTTTTCTTTCAAAGATTCAGTTTAGGCAGAGGAGGCGACGGTTCGGTTAGGTGAACCGTAACCGTACGTTTAATTGTAACCGAACTTTAAACTTACGGTTCATTCCAAAAGGTGAACCGTAGCCGTACGGTTAATTGTAACCGAACCAAATCGAATCGATTTTTTCAATTTTTAAAAATATATAAAATAAAAATTGATTGTAAATAAATGTTAAAATATTTTTATAATTTATTACAAAGAGCTTACACATAATTTTTACATGATTAACCTACATACGTATCCTCCTAGGGTATAGAGAGGAATTAAAGCTCACGTAAATCAAAACATAATATCGTGAAAGAGTTATGGGCCCGCCACCATAAATAAAAGTCCTATTATAGCTGTAAAGGGATTTCTCGAAGTTTATAAATGAAGGCAGAATCCAGAGATACATTCATTCAAGTTTGAGCTCCCATACTTGAGCTCTTTAGACTCTTATCCCTCTAAACATTAACCCACCGCCCTCATGGCAGTCAACGAAGGTCAATGTAACTTTAGACCTTGTTCTTCCATCATTTACAGCTCGTCTTCACTATTGACTTAAGTGTCAGAGTGCCTATTGTTGGGGTTTCGGGCAAAGGGCGCGGCAGAAGCGCTGTTCGGGCGAAATCATAATTTTAAAACTTTTTAAATTACCGAATAAATTATTCAATATCCAATATGAATAATTCATTCATATTTCACCTAAACATGTTTATTCGATATCAAATAACGACATAAACAACTAAGAAACGTCGCGAAATTTTTACGAAAATATTTTTCCGCAAAATGACTTAAAACGCGTTTTTGACCAAACCGACTACCCAATACACATGAGGGTTGCCCAGGTCAGCCCCAATAGTATTAGGGCAGTTCATGGGCTGCCCGAACAGTGACAATTCAATGTTTTGGCAGCCGTCACCCAGTTGGCTCAAAAAATCACCCTGTAACGTCGTTTTTCACCGTTTTCGCTTATTTCAACTCCGAAATAATTTTTCGGTAATTGTTACAACACCCAAAACATATCCAATACATTCATAAGACATTATTTTCATCACCATATGAACAATATTTCCAAATCTGATCCAGAATAAATAATTATCAATTTTTCATGCTTTAAATCCAATTTTTCAAGATTAATCCAATTAATCAAAACACCAATCAAAGTCACCACATATGAACCACCTAAGAACAATTCTAGGCATTACAAGAGTGGTCATAACACTCCAGAATGGCAACATATCATCAAACGATCAAATTGGATAAATATTACAATAATAGCACCCAAAACACTTCACACATGCATCATCACTTCCATATCCATCCACCAAAACCAAAAGCCCCAATTTTAACAAATAAAGGAACCCTAGAACTATTATAACAATTCAAGAAACAAGAAACTAAATTTCCAAGCTTAGGGTTGTAGAAGATTACCTTTAATCTCTTGATTTCCTAAACGTTTTCTTGAATTTTCCTTCATTTTCTTCATGATTTGATCAAATAAATCTTAGGGCTATTTCTTTCTTATGTTTCGGCCATGGTGGAGTACAAGATGAAGAAAAAAAAATTATCTAATTTAAATAAGGAGATGACCGACTTTAGGAGACTATGTAGACACTGTATTTTTGCATAAGCCCAATGATGAGCCTCGTATGGAGGCACTACCTGAAAAGTTACGGAAGTCACGGGAAATGAATGTCGGAAGGGAAACCTCCAAAGTTAGCACCTCAGTGGATTCAGAATCACTAGCCCGCCTCAGATTCACTCATTCAGCCGTTGTTTCAAACCATAGCCTCGACCTATCCAACCCACTCGGCCCAAAGCCCGTACAACCCATCCATCCACAAGCCCACACGACAACCACACAAAGCCCACACGCCCAAGCCTTCCCAAATAAAAATCCCATGCAAAACACATGTGCAAAATCCCTCAAATCACCTTCCAATTTAAAGAGATATGAAATCCCATCCTCACCAAATTTAGAGATTTTATTCCCTAAATAAATTAAGAAAATATCTCCAATATTTATTTGATTTATTTCATTGCTTAGGAGATCCCTTGTCACTATAAATTGGAGACCAAATCACCAAGAAAAACCCTAGGGAAACACATCCACATGGCAAGACAAACAGAAAAACTAGGGGTGTCAATTTGGGTCAGGATTCATTTATTCGTTCGATTCGATTCGTTTTAAAGCGAATACGGGTTTGAAAAAATAGATTCGTTTAATAAATGGGTCAATTCAATTCGATTCGTTTATTAAACGAATCGAATACGAATTTAAGCTCATGGATTCGTTTATTCGTTTATGATTCGTTTTATTATTTTTATTTACTAGTTCTTGTTAATTTTTAATTAAGATTCGAGAAATTATAGTTAATTATTATAGAAAAATAATATTTTCGATATTTTGTGAGGGATTTTTAGTAAATATATTAATTAAATATTTTATATGTATATATTTATGAAGAATTAATGTAAATCAAGTGTGGTAAAAAAATAATATCATTGACTAAACGAATAAACGAATATTCGTATTCGATTCGTTTAATAAACGAATCGAATACGAATCATGATATTAGGATTCGTTTAATAAACGAATCGAATACAAATCCATCACATTTTGATTCGATTCGTTTAGGATTCGATACAAATTTGATTCGTTGATTCGTTTTGACACCCCTAAGAAAAACCCTAAGTCTCTCTCTCTATTCTTCTATCTTCACGGAAACCCTAAACCAACCATCATTACCGAACCAAACAAAAATAACAAAGCAATAACAAACAGGCCACAAGCTTACACACGACAACAACAACCACTAAATAAAAGCCCTTCAACCGACCAAGAAAAAAACAAGCCAAAATCGAACCAGCCAATCACCATATCAAAGAAATCAACCAGCAAAATAATGAGCAGCTCTCCACCGACAAACAATAAACAACAAATCCCTAAAGCTCTCCACCGAATAAATAACAAACAACAAAACCAAAACAGCCCTGGACGTGAAGCATGAAGCCACCTGAACGTGAAGCAACCTAAGCCATCTGGACGTGAAGCATGAACGTGAAGCCCCGGAGAAACAACCAAACCCACAGTGGGCAGCACGTGAAAAAACCGTGAGCTAAAATAACCAACCAGCATGAGCAACCAACCAAAACAGTGTGAGCCAAAACAACCAACCAGCATGAGCAACCAGCCCAAAAAATCATGAAACTGAAACAACAAAAACAGTCCCAAAAATCACCCAAAAACAGTCCCAAAAAACAACCAGAAACAACCCCTGAAACAACAAGCAGAAACAGCAAAAACAACGCTAAAACAGCAGCCAAAAGAACCAAAAATAGTGAAACAGCAAAACAACAGTGAAATAGCGAACCAAAAACAGCAAACAGCGAACCAACTTCGATCCTTCCGGCGACGGCCTAACGCACTTCTGAGAAAGCAACTTAAAAGGTAAGACTTGATGGCACTCTTTACCATATTTATTTTATAGTTCAGGACGCTGCGTGCCTGACTGGACGTGAAATACATCCAGCCGGGTATGCGAAGTTCTACATTAAAGACGGCCAAATATCTGGTCACATTATTTTTCTCTTTCGGCATTTTATTATTTATTTTTATCCATTCCGTTATTGATCCTTTTATTTATTTATTCATCGTTATTTATTATTTCGCATTTATTTTGTGTTATTTATTTTTTATTTAGTTATCCGCTTTTTATTATCATTTTAATATTCTGCCTTTACTTTTGCTTATATTTTGCTATATTATTTCGCATCTATTTTTATGTCCGTTTACATTACATTAATGATTGTGTGTATTATCCCTTGCGGTATATCGGATGGAAATCCAAACGTAAATTCCGTAGCCGAATCTGAATGGATGGTAGTGCGGTTTGTACTTAGGATATAACTCCACGTACCACTCGGGAAATATTCATACAACCGTGATTAACCATTTTTTCTTTACTATCTTTTTATTGACGTTTTTTCCGCTTTTGAATTATTTATTATAATTTTCGTTATAGCATTTCGTACTTCTTCATTTAATATACTTTTATTATTTCTATTAATCTTTATGGGTGTGCAAATTTGTGTGTTTATTTGAATTATCTTGCATGAACTGCATAAGACTTGGCTATACCATCGTGTGAACCCGTCCATTATACTGGCACAAGTAAGGAACCATTCCGAACCCAACGGTTTGAGGTCTTCCCTTGAGAGCGGTGAGTGTGACCTTAAATCTTTTCCCAGTTCACACTGGGTGGCGACTCCTTTATTCTCCGGTTTAGTCCCCGCGGGCTACTCTGTACTCTCTACGGGCTGCGAGCCTAACAATGTCGTGGTCACCGAGCATCATAGGCAAAACAATAAACCCCCCTTCACTCCTACATGCTATTTTTGTCATTTTCAAAGTTTAACCCAATTAAATAACATTAAGCTTTTAAGTAGCAAATCAAATTTGTACACATTTATCTTAATTAAATCATGTCATGTGTTTCAATAATAATTAAACATATTTCATAACATTTATGAAATATGGATATTATTTAACTTATTCAAATATTTAACAATTAACTATATAAATAATTAATTAACTCACTTAAACGATTCGAATTAACTCATTTAATCCGATTAAGTATTATGAATAATCTGTATTATTCATAACGCGTTGCCCAAGTTCTCAACGAGTATACTTCATATTGTGGGACTCTATTGTTGGGTTTCTATTAAGTCCCAAGGATCAATTCAAGCAATGAAACACATATGTGAATACTCGTAAAAGCATGGCGGAATCATACTTACAACGATCGGCTTTTGCGACGCGAGAGAACATCAAACTCTTCAAGCTTTATGCCTCCAAGGATCTCGGCATTCTGCTCCAATTTTTGCTCCTCCATTTTCGGCCATGGTGTCCTCCAAGCTCCAAGCTTTGGGTTGTGTATTCCATGCTCACGAAATTAGTTCCCTATCACCTTAGGATGACCCTTAAAGCGTGCTTGCACTCCGGAAAATTTTGCCGTAAAATTCCCTTATGCTTATTCTTCATTCTCGGCTTTGGCAGAAAATTAGAAGAAGAAAATGCCCCTTGGGCGTGAGAGGAGAAGAGAAGAATGAGAGAGTGAGATGTGTTAGGTGGTTAAAAATTGTAAAAATGATCTTCCAAAAATCTAATACAAATTTTCACTTTCAAAAAGTCAATGCATTAAAGCCACAACCACCTCCATCACTATTCACATCAAAAGTGACTAGACATCACTTCACTCAAAGTGATGTGACTTCCATCACTTGATTGACTAGTGATTTGATGCTTGATGTGACTTGTGGGCCGCACTTTAATTCGAAATGCGAGTGCGCCCGTAAACACTCCCGGGCTCGGGTTCGCTAATTCCAAATTAACGAATTTTCCGTTGCGACGTAATTAAATAATTATGCCTAGCAAAATCACTATTCACGTAGCTAACGAATTAATTCTAAATTAACTCGTTCGCCCGAATTAAAATCTAATTTTAATTCCGCGTCGAAATCCAATTTCGTATAATATATCGAATATATTATTTTATCGATTAATTCTAAATTAATCGTTCTCTCTCTTTAAATAATATTTTATCCCAGATAAAATATCTCCGTAATTAATCCCAGATTAATTTTCTCTCTCATTTAATTAATCCCAGATTAATAAAGTGCGAGTCATACGTCATCGGTGAATCTTTGGGAAGCGACCCATGAGATCCCCGGATATGTTGGAAGTAAATCCGGTCGTCGGACTATCCGAACACGTACGTACCTAGTACAACGTTTTTACCGATTTACAAGACATGGTTGGCTTCTAGCAAAGCATCATGCCTACCCAATTCTCCAGAAATATTCTTACTGGAATATGTGATCTATATCAGGCGTAATATACGTAGTATTGCATATTTCGATCCAGTATCGGATGTCACGTGCAAGGCCTGGGGCTGGAAATGTGTATTCCCTGTACGAAGCACATATCAGATCTCTGGTAACTAGTCTCTATAATCGGATAAACATGACCTAGTCATAATATCCCGATAGCTGCAGCATATAAGAGAACCAGTTCCGTATCCTACGTGATCATCATCTCCACATGACTGGAGTGATACTTCCATCTCGACATCACACCCAATACACTACGATTCTCAATATACCCAGGAGAGGCGTACACAGAACTTGTTAAAGCCCTGGACGACCAAAACCAAAGTTTATTGATTGTCGCAAGTATTAGCGGTGCAAGTCTCAAGTTAAGACCAAATACACCTACCCTGATTCGGACTTCCATAGACACATAGTCATACTACCAATGGAATTCCGAGGGGTCTATCCAGAGCGAAGCTGTTTCCGTACCATCGATAAACACAACCTCTTATTACACTTGCATGAGTATCCTATACCCAAATATATGAGACTATGCCGTTATGCTCCCACAATGCGCACAAGTGTAATACTAGTCTATTCCGCATTATCGATGTCCAATCTCGATAATACTACGACTAGGGATATTTAATGATTAAACCTTTATGGATTGATACGGTCTCATATCTTATCAATCCGGAACTAATCATATGGACCTTCTATCATTTATACATCTTGGTAATCTAATTACAAATGATGAAAGAGCAATTTCCTTTGTCACATAGTTAATTTGTACAACAACACCATGATATGTACAAATAGTGATGTTATGTGCCACAACTGTCCAACAATCTCCCACTTGGCCTATAGCCAATCACTCAAGTGTCCTACACCCGAACTATATATGGTTCACTCAAACTTCTGCTGAGGAATGTTTTCGTTAGCGGATTTGCATGACTATCATTTGATGCGATTTATTCGATCATCACATCGCCACGATGTATGATCCGAACGAATCAGATGAATATTGAAGTATATATCTGGGTCGTTGATGAGACCATTAATTCTTTAGCCTGCGTTGAAGCCTAGCTAAGCTGCTAACAGAACTATTCCTAATCTAATTAGGATTTATTATCGACCCAAATGGCTTCTATTGCTGCCTCAGCTGTAGCAATAATCAACTTTTATTGTTTATTCGGCAACAATATCTTGCTTGGAAGATTTCCAGCTCACTGTTCCGTTATTCAAACTGTATAGTACCGTTGTTACGACTTATAGTAATTTTTATCGGTTTAGGAAACTTGCAACGGTGATCCCAGTCACACCAAGTTCTCATTCTCCATAGTATAAGAAAGCATCCTTAGTTCTCTAAGATACTAAAAAATGTTCTTAACATCAATCCAGTGACTATCACATGGATTAGCCTGATTGTGACTCTATATGCTCAAAGCATATGAGACACCAGGTCGCGTACATTTATATTAATATACGAGTACTCGGAGAGTGTGAACAACCTTTAGATCTATCCCAGTAGATCTTTATTCCTAGAATAAAGGTTGTTTCTTCCAAGAATTCTACGAAGAATTTTTCATGAAAGCCAAGCTTTCACCGATTTAATTATGGGAATATCATTTCCAAGAAATGACATGTCATCATATTCAGGACTTCACTATCAGTGCGCTCCCACTAACCTCTTTATATACACAAGAATCATTTTTGTTTTGAATTAAATCATATACAATTATGATTACATCAAAATGATAATTCCAAGAACACTATGCTTGCTTCAATCCATCCATGGATTGAATTAACTCGCAAACCTTGTTTGCTTATTTTGGTATGACAAAATCGTCAAGATGTTATAAACATCCTCCAAAAGGTTTCCTTTTAAGGAAAGCGATTTTCCCGTTCAGCTGCCATATTTCATAAATGAAACATGCAGCATCAGCAAGCATTATCCAAATGGATTTAACAATGGCAACATGTAAAATATTTCATTGTAATCGACACAATGTTGATAACGATACCTTTTCGCTATAAGTCTAGCTTAGTACGTTGGTATGTTGCCTTCCATGTATGTCTTCCTTGAAGACTTATATAGTACCAATAGGCACAATGCCTTTCGGTACATCAACTAGTATCCAAACTTGATTGGTATACATGGAATCCATTTCGGACATCATGGCACTTTGCCATAATAGGGAATCGATACCTTGTATCACTTCCCCATACGTAGTCAGTTCGTATTCCTCAATAAGATTGACATCTTTATGAGGTGAGATCAGAAACCCATACCTCCCAGGTTGTTTTCTGACTCTCTCCGACTTACGCGGTTCTTGTGTATTCGAATATTATTGGTATAGTTTCATCCTTGATGAACTATCGGTGTTCCATTAAGGAATCGGTGCCTGGAATAGTATTACTCCGATTTTCATTGAGTTTTACTTTCCTCCCACTTACCACTGCATATCGGTATTCCTCTTAGGAAAACAGCATGGCGAGCAACAATTACATTGTTCTCTTGTGAGATGTATAAGTACTATACATTGGTTTCCCTAGGATAACCTACAGTTAGGCACTTATCCGATTTGGGTTTTAGTTTGGTATCATCCAAACATATGCCTAGCATTCCCAAATCTTCAGGAATGAGAAAACCCATTTTCTTTCCTGTTCATATCTAATATGATGTCTGTCAAACAGATTTTTATGGAACCTTATTCAAAATAAGTCTTGCACTGTTAACGTTTATCCTTTGAAGGAAATGGTAGCTCAGAACGACTCATGATTAACCTTATCATGTCTAACAAAATTCACCGTCAATTGACGTGTTCCAGGAGGAGTCCTCATTGAAAGAATACTATACTCTTTCAATTATATGAGAAACTTATTGCTTAAGTATTTTCATAATGGTCCAATCATGGTGTTTAATACTTTAGCCGATCTGTTTGTCTACTTCGTGTCGAAACTCTAAAAGTTTCTGATTTGTGTTTCAAAAGAAACACATAACCATAACGAGATGCCACATCCGTAAAGGTCACGAAAAATTCATATCCACCTCTAGCCTAGCTAGACATGGGCCCACTTACGTCACTATGAACGAGGGCTAACAGATCGGTGGCACTTGTACTTTTACCAAGTAAAAGATATTTTAGGCATTTTGCCCAATAAACTAGATTCGTAGACATTATTTGAATGGAATCAAATTTTTCCTAGTACCCACTCTTCGAAAGTGTGGATATACGAGTCTTGTTTATTGTGTCCTAGACAACAATGCCACTTTTAAGTCTCAACTGATTTACTCAGTTTGAGCTATTTGTTTGTCATGTCATATGTTTGAGATTTATTTATATTCAAAATATAAATGCTGTTATTCACATCTAATGTGTTTATCTCAATATCATATTTATATAATAAAACACTTTAGTGTTCTAGAATATAAAGGTATACCCGCAACAGGTTAAACCATGATATAGAGATAATGTATCTAGTCAAACTAGTTACATTGTAACAGTTTCCTAATTTAAGCACATACCCGAAAGGTAGTTCCTAAACTTAGGTTTCTACGGTTAAAACAGCGACTCTCTTCCCGTTTTCGATTCGTAGATAGATCTCATCTGAAGTCAGTATCCTGCTTATTAGCAGATTCTGCACACCAGTACATATTTATGTACCACATTCATATATAAAATCAAATTTTAATACTAGTAGCGAACATATTTATAACAAATATATTTGAAATCAGATCCTTGCCCGTCTTCAATTCCTTCATGTCTGCCTTGTCCATACGGCAGTCATGCTTCCAGTGACCCCGTTTGCCATAATTTAGGCATACATCTTGGGATATGTCCTTTGTCTTCCCAGAAGATTATAATGATTTTGCCTTTGCCCATTTTCCACATTCCAGAAGCCTTTGGCCAAGCCTTGGCCTTCTAGAATGTCGAAGTAAGATGCGCCTTGCGCTTCTTCCCTTATTGCAAACTCTAGCTTTGTCTCATTGAGTATAGCCATTAACTCTCCAAGAGTTTTCTATTGCAATTTAGTAGTTCTAAGATCTAAGAATAGATTTATGAAGATCCTTCAATTTCATTATCATACTATAAGGATCTAATCCTTAGTTATGACTAAGAAATTAAGGAGTCTATTTGGCAAGCTTAATGGATTAAGCACTAAAGTTATCATCACATGAATCTTCCAAAGATCATGCTCTACTTATTTGATCAACTCCGGGCTTAGGCTCGAGATGTCACTATATCAAATAAAGTAACTTCTCGGTCACCCAGGACTATCCTGAGATTTTATTCCCAATTTGAAAATTAAAGTCATTTAAATACATTTTCACCCATGATTATGTTTTAAACACTAATCTTTCAATTTATCTTGATTCCAATAGTCCAACTATCGAATCAACGATTTTAGGTACAATTGATTAAATTAAATTATATTGATTACTATAATCCAATTATAAAATCAACTATTAATTGAAATTAGTTAATTTAAATATATTGATTACTATAATCCAATTATATAATCAACTATAAATGAAATTGTTTGAATACAGTCCAACTGTTTAAAACAACAATTAAATATTAGTCCAACTAATAAATAATTAATTATATTGACGAAAAAATTGAAATGAGCATGTATGACAAGTAACTAAACGAATATTGCAAATTTAATACTTGCCTCCCACTATTTTTCGGCGAGCCTCTAACCCTCTGTTGAGTACTCGGGAAACATTGTTTCCTAGTGGGCTAGGATCCCGTTAAATAACACACAATCTTGACTTTGGCCAACAAATTGTATGATAATTAACTAGGTAGATCTCTAAGATCAATTGGATCCCTTCCAATTCCTAGATCCAGTAGGTGGACATCCAAGTCCGAAATATATATCTTATATATGCCAATATATCCAATATATTACCTAACCTTTTTCCTCTGAATCAACTAAGCCTTGGCTTTGTCACAACAAACTTAGTGATCCCAGTTAAGCGGAACCCATTGACTATGGAAAGCTTCGTAATCAATGTCGATGGACAAGAAGTGATCTTGACTTTGGCCAACAAATCACAACTTGGATAAGACACCAATATGGAACAAAGCCTTCATGATTCAAACACATCCGCGACAGACAAAGGTCTTGACTTTGGCCAACAAACCAATGCCAGTCTTGGATCTTGAGTAAGAATCACTCAATGGAAGGAAAAACGCTTAATATGATTTGAGGGTTTTTCGCGTGCAATTGGCAACCAATTGATTATCTTTGTTAAGGTCTCATCATCATACACCCTTAAACATGCATTCTAAACACATAATAAGGCGCGTAAATAAATAAACATAATAATGATATGCAGATGGATATTTAAACATTGTTCATAGAACAAATCTCTCCATTTTCCTCTCTCCCGCTAGCACAAGTATTATTTCTACCCGATTACATAACACTTCTAAAGAAACCTCATTTACATTGAGGGGAATAGGTGAAAAGAGAAATACAAAAAGTAAGGAGGTAATAGGCTGGACACACAGGTCCAATTAATAAATTCTAAATTTATTACAACAATTTCCAAAATTTCCCTCACCCATCTAATATCCATCCGATATACATTATTCATACATCGCATCCATGTATTCACACAAGCATGTTATCAATCAATCTAATCCAATTAATTAATCTGAATATTAATGACCATCCAATGTTCAAACAACGATTTGATTTTGTTCGAGTCAAACTCGTTTTACGAATAAGTACTCAAAGTACGAATTCTTGAATTATATTAAACTACAACATTAAATCCAATTTAATTTGTATTTAATACTAATTCATTATTTAATTCCAAATTAAATATTTACACTTTATTAATGAACCTTTACGACTTAGATTCTAAATCTAATCGTTACGGGTCTCAAAGCCCGATTAACATCCAATGTCAATTTAATTTAAAGTCCAATGGGCTTTTAATTAATTTCTAAGGCATGGACTTTTGGTCAATATGGGTTAAACTCAAATACGAAGGCCCATTTAAGGAATCACCCTTATTTGCCAAGAAACCAATTTAGGCCCAATTAAAATTAAAGGTCCATTAAGTCATAATTGGACTTTATGGATATGGTTTTGGGCCCAATTGGATCCAACCAATTTAGCCTAAACCTAACTTGGTACAACCAAGCCCATTAAGCCCAATTACAACTTTTAAGAGCCAAATTCCAAATTTAAGCCCAATTAATTTAATTTCAAAATTCCAAATTTCATAATTAAATTAACTAAAGTGTATTCCATAATTAATTACCTAAATTAACATTTCCAAAACACAAATTTGTATAATTAATTTTGCTCATTATCATCAACTAATGTCCAACACAATTGAATCAAAAATCAATCATTTTCATGCTTATAAAGTCTCGGCATTTTGGGGTTTTATTTGTCCGATTCGGTTTCAATCCAATTAAGTCAACAATCAACATTACCCAATGTTTTCCAACTCATCCAATGATCAAAAACACAAAATACCATGACTTTAGGGCAAGACAACCATTCGACCAAGCCTATGATTTTGGGGAAAAATTATCCAATTCGATTTTTATCAAATTGACAATGCATAACACCATGTTATCATAATTTAAGCATACTCAAACAATCAATTTCACTCAAACATGCTCAAATCAATTTTGCCCAATTTTAACCCTAATAAAATTTCATGCTCAAAATGGCTCAAGATACCATTGTTGGGTTTCTATTAAGTCCCAAGGATCAATTCAAGCAATGAAACACACATGTGAATACTCGTAAAAGCATGGCGGAATCATACTTACAACGATCGGCTTTTGCGACGCGAGGAACATCAAAATCTTCAAGCTTTATGCCTCCAAGGATCTCGGCATTCTGCTCCAATTTTTGCTCCTCCATTTTCGGCCATGGTGTCCTCCAAGCTCCAAGCTTTGGGTTGTGTATTCCATGCTCACGAAATTAGTTCCCTATCACCTTAGGATGACCCTTAAAGCGTGCTAGCACTCCGGAAATTTTACCGCAAAATTCCCTTATGCTTCTTCTTCATTCTCGGCTTTGGCAGAAAATTAGAAAAAGAAAATGCCCATTGGGCGTGAGAGGACAAGAGAAGAATGAGAGAGTGAGATGTGTTAGGTGGTTAAAAAATGTAAAAATGATTTTCCAAAAATCTAATACAAATTTTCACTTTCAAAAAGTCAATGCATTAAAGCCACAACCACCTCCATCACTATTCACATAAAAAATGACTAGACATCACTTCACTCAAAGTGATGTGACTTCCATCACTTGATTGACTAGTGATTTGACGCTTGATGTGACTTGTGGGCAGCACTTTAATTCGAAATGCGAGTGCGCCCGCAAACACTCCCGGGCTCGGGTTCGCTAATTCCAAATTAACGAATTTTCCGTTGCAACGTAATTAAATAATTATGCCTAGCAAAATCATATTCACGTCGCTAACGAATTAATTCTAAATTAACTCGTTCGCCCGAATTAAAATCTAATTTTAATTCCGCGTCGAAATCCAATTTCGTATAATATATCGAATATATATTTTATCGATTAATTCCAAATTAATCTTCTCTCTCTTTAAATAATATTTTATCCTAGATAAAATATCTCCGTAATTAATCCCAGATTAATTTTCTCTCTCATCTAATTAATCCCAGATTAATAAAGTGCGAGTCATACGTCATCGGTGAATCTTCGAGAAGCGACCCATGAGATCCCCGGATATGTTGGCAGTAAATCCGGTCGTCGAACTATTCGAACACGTACGTACCTAGTACAACGGTTTTACCGATTTACAAGACATGGTTGGCTTCTAGCAAAGCATCATGCCTACCCAATTCTCCAGAAATATTCTTACTGGAATATGTGATCTATATCAGGCATAGTATACGTAGTATTGCGTATTTCGATCCAGTATCGGATGTCACGTGCAAGACCTGGGGCTGGAAATGTGTCTGCCCCGTACGAAGCACATATCGGATCTCTGGTAACTAGTCTCTATAATCGGATAAACATGACCTAGTCATAATATCCCGATAGCTGCAGCATATAAGAGAACCAGTTCCGTATCCTACGTGATCATCATCTCCACTATGACTGAAGTGATACTTCCATCTCGACATCACATCCAATACACTACGATTCTTTATATACCCAGAAGAGGCGTACACAGAACCTGTTAAAGCCCTGGACGACCAAAACCAAAGTTTATTGATTGTCGCAAGTATTAGCGGTGCAAGTCTCAAGTTAAGACCAAATACACCTACCCTAATTCGGACTTCCATAGACACATAGTCATACTACCAATGAAATTTCGAGGGGTCTATCCAGAGCGAAGCTGTTTCCGTACCATCGGTAAACACAACCTCCTATTACACTTGCATGAGTATCCTATACCCAAATATATGAGAACTATGCTGTTATGCTCCCACAACGCGCACAAGTGTAATACTAGTCTATTCCGCATTATCGATGTCCAATCTCGATAATACTACGACTAGAGATATTTAATGATTAAACATTTATGGATTGATACTGTCTCATATCTTATCAATCCGGAACTAATCATATGGACCTTCTATCATTTATACATATTGGTAATCTAATTACAAATGATAAATGAGTAATTTTCTTTGTCACATAGTTAATTTGTACAACAACACCATGATCTGTACAAATAGTGATGTTATGGGCCACAACTGTCCGACATCTATAAGTTTAGGTTTATCCATCACGAAATCCAATTTCGTGTCCATAATTCACCCACTCATGAATTATGACGACCACGGATAATCTCGCTAAACTATGCATGTCGAGGTCATTACATACGTATAATCCATTCATCACAGGCTATCCATATTATACATGGGATATAGATAAGAACGTGAAATCTGTTCGGTATAATATAGTCGACTTTCAATTTACGATCTCAAAATAACACTCAAAACTAGTTTCCGAAGTTATACCACGGCCATGGATTTACTAGATTGTAAACACGTGCATGATGCCTATGCCTTGTACAAAGGACTAGCAGATTCTATCTTGATACGCACAGGATATCATGAGCATTAGTCCACACCCAACGAACAAGCGAAGGTCTGATCATGAATAGATCTTTGACATGACTGTCATCAAAGTGTGGAGGATAACTCATATATCCACAGTGGTATCTCAAGTCAAATGACCACTATACTCGCTCAACTCGAGAAGATTCCTATTGACGTTGGTGTACAATCTATTAGGAAATCTTCAGTGAGCCGCTCAGTGTTTATCAAATAAACACATACATGTCTATACGAGTCTCCCAAGACTCATGATTCATTGGGATAAACCATCGGACCAAGTCATGATATACGACATGTACTGGTTTTAATGGATTTTACTAACCGAACCGTGTTAGTAAATCTTGACCAGGAAATTTATTTAAGGATATACATCTTATAGTGCACTTCCCAATGTCAATTACAAACTACGTTGTAACTGCGCACTACATTGTAAATCCTAGGGTCTTTGTCTAATATACACGTATCACTAAATCAGATTTAGTTTCAATCTAATCATAATTAGATCGAATATGTATATAAAAGACAAGAGGTGCTACCATTGAATAAGTAATATTATGGAAAAAGAATTTGTTTGTATTTATGAATTGGACATAAATACGATCCGGATTGGCACTCCGAGCACCAACACTAACAATTTCTCCCACTTGCTCTAGTGCCAATCCACAATATCATATACACATCTCAATGTATATCACATACTCATTGCCCTCAAGAGCTCACTTAGCACTCAAGAGGTAGGCAACAACAAGTAAGCCCACTTTAACAAATTGAGTCCGTCCAACAAACTCAATCGTTTTCCTTAGCCAGCATCATTCATGTTTTGTAGAATCCAAATTCCACATCAATATGACTTAGACACTATATCAGTATTGTGCTATAGCTACTGAGTTGTCTATGTATTTAAGGATCAAATCTAAAATACTATGCAGACAACCGCAAGCACAACACTAATATCAAAACTTCTAATTTATGAGGTCATTATGCAACTTCTTAAGTCAATACTTCATAAGTTGCAATTGATTCCACTAGTTTAGTAGAATCAACGGTGACACTCCCACTACATCTTTTCTGACTTTATATGACATAGACCATCTAATATCATAATTAGGATCAAAACTAATCTGACCTTATGGTTGTAGACTATATTCTCCATGAATAAGAAACTCATTCTTAATATCTCTACGATAACAAAGAACATGTTTCAAGACCCATCATATGGTCTGCAGCATATCAAAATAACTTGTAACAATTACAATTAAATTGATATCTTTAATCGCACATAATATAGTATTCATTACGTCATCATTGTATGATGCATAAGATTGACTAGACATTCCAATCAATCTCTTTTTCGACAAAGGAATCATCATTTACGAAAGATGAATACTATATATATATAAGACACATTAACTGTCAAATAAAGAACACGTTTCAAGACCCATCATATGGTCTGCAGCATATCAAAATAACTCGTAACAATTACAATTAAATTGATATCTTTAATCGCACATAATGTAGTATTCATTACGTCATCATCCTATGATGCATAAGATTGACTAGACATTCCAATCAATCTCTCTTTTGACAAACGAATCATCCTTTACGAAAGATGAATACTATATATATATATATATATAAGACACGTTAACTTTCAAACAAGGAACATGTTTCAAGACCCATCATATGGTCTGCAACTTATCAAAATAACTCGTAACAATTACGATTAAATTGATATCTTTAATCATAAATAATATAGTATTCATTACATCATCATCCTATGATGCATAAGATTGATTAGACATTCCAATCAATCTCTCTTTCGACAAAGGAATCATCCTTTAAGAAAGATGAATACTATATATATAAGACACGTTAACTGTCAAACAATTATACTAACTGTCATACAGATAGTCTTACTGTGTCCTTTGTTAGATCATATCTAATACGCGACTAATGGGAGTATCTCACAAGTCTCTTAGTTTTATATCATATATAAAACTTTATATCAGATATAACAGAGACTACTCCCACTGCTTACACGGAGAAAAGAAGACTTAAGTAAACGTTTTACTTTACAAACATCTAATTATTACTTTAATAATGATAATATCGTTAGGATATATAATCTTAGAAAGAAATTTGTACGCTCTCACTGACCTTACTATCAAATATGTATTCTCTATACTTTGATAAAATCAGACAATCTGACTGTATCAAAATTAGAGAACACAAATTTTTCGGAAAACTTATCTGAGTCTACAATAGGCTCTATAAGCCAATATATCAAACTTTGATCTTAGCAGAATACAAACTCTAGGGCCATTCTAGAATGAACTCTTCAAACAATGAAACCACAACAGATCTCTCATTTGAAGAAAACATTCAGGAACACCACTTTGCATTCTTTAGCCAAAATATATTGTTTAATATCAACATTAACCAACAAATCTTAATTGTTCAATTTGTGCCACTTGAGACAAGTTTTCTCAGAATCTACAATAGATCACTGAGTATAACGTTTCTCAATGTCATACTATAAAAGTCAAACCTTTATCAAGCTCACTTAGCTTTTGCTGCGCAAACAATTTGCATATTTTATGAACGATTCATAACGAAAGCTTAATCAAGTTCAAAACTTGATCGTAGTAAGCTATAAACAATCTTAGATCTATGGTTCAATGCTAACTTCCGAAATCGATATCAAATATCGCTCCCACTATAAGTTATAAGATAATTTTCTTCAATAAGAAAACAACAGAACCATTAAGTATCAAATACTTTTGTAAATGATTCTGACATCCTATTAAACTTATACAGAAGGTTTCTAAGGGTTTTTTCATCTAATTAATTATGTAGTTCCATTTATAGTTTATCACTATCATATTTGACTTCAATAAGTCAAATTTTTTCTACAATCATTAACATCTGATGTTACACACCAAATAATAAAATAATTTTATTACACAGGATTATAGAAAAGATATTTTATCAAATAA
The DNA here is from genome assembly GCA_019454045.1 of Zanthoxylum bungeanum. NCBI lineage: Eukaryota > Viridiplantae > Streptophyta > Magnoliopsida > Sapindales > Rutaceae > Zanthoxylum > Zanthoxylum bungeanum. The sequence continues at coordinate 127,111 of SKCR01027644.1, forward strand.
AATACAATATTCTATTAAATATAATAAATGATAAATTTTTACTTGTACCTCTGAGGTGCAAGAACTTTCAATTATATAACCATTATATAAAAGAAAGATTCAAATCTCAAACTTTTCAAGATTCGAATTTTCTACTTATACATATCATATACGTAATTGTAGGAATGAATGGAATCTTAATTAAAGAGATGAATTAGTGTTACTGGAGCATAAACCCCAAAGCATTGAAAAATAAATTCGGTAACACTCAATATCAACGAATCAAATCATATAAGATTCAATTACTCCCACTGACCAATTCCATCAAAATGGAATCATGGAAGTTTAATATTGAGTAACAATCACATTCATTAAATAACTTTAGAACTAATTACCTTAAATTTATATGTTTGATCATATCAAACATCCTTGAACCATTCAAAGACTAACGATGAATTTTAAGGATATAGTTTTCAACACTTCAAATAGAATACCTTTGAACCATTCAAAATATTCTATCCGCGTTTCATCAGAAACATATTGAAAGTTCTTGAACCATTCAAGACGTCCAATATATATTCTTTTAGAAACATACAACTAAGTCATGACAATTCATTAACTAAGTTACGGAGTAAAGAAAACTATCTAAGGCAATTTCTAAATCATTAAACTATATACATCCAATGTATTAGTTTAATAAATCTGCGGTCCAATGACGATCATTGGTTAAATGAGATTTAATCACATCCTGAATATAATATTCATTAAATGGATAAGGATATTGTTAAGTTCTCATAGAACATGCCAAGAATCTATTAAACATAAACATGTGTGAATAATCGAAGTAAGTTGCAGAAATACTCACTTTGATCGGATGAAGTTCAAGACTTTTTATTCTTTGTTGGAAGCTTCAAGCCTTTGATTTGAATTCCAAACTCAAGGATGAGTTTCCCTATCACCTTATTTGACTCCTTTAAGTGCTAGCTTTTGAAAATTTTGCAACAAAAATTCCATTAGAGAGAGCATGGTTCAGGCCATTGTGAGGAAGAAAGAGAGAAGATGAATAGTTACTTGTTTCATAAACAAATGTGTGTTAAAATATGGTTCCCAAAACCATGTTGGTTAAAAGCAAGTGGTTTTCTAAAAACCATTCACTTTTGCCAACTACCACCATCACCTTTGACAAGTGATGTGAGTGGTGGGTCCCACCCAATTAAATTCAAAATTCAAGTGGGATTAGGCAACACACTTCGGACTCGGTTACGTTTAATCAAATTAAACGAACTTTCCATCGCGACGTAATTAAATCCAATTTAATTAAATAATAATGCCTCGCAAAATTATTACGGAAGTCGCTAACGAATTAATTCTAAATTAATTCGTTCGCTAGAAATAAAATCTAATTTTAATTCCGAATTGAAATCCAATTTCAATTAATATATCCAATATATTATTTTAGCCCAGATAAATAAATTAAATAGAAAAATCCAATTTAACTATTAAATTTATTTTACCGATTAATTCTAAATTAATCGTGTTCTCTCTTCTTCACGAATTAATCCCAGATTAATTCATGACGCAATTAATCCCAGATTAATTTCCTCTCTGATAATTAATTCCCAGATTAATTATTTCCGTGATTAATCCAAGATTAATTTTCTCTCTCATAATTAATCCCAGATTAATTCTGTTCGAGTCAAATGTCATCGGTGAATCTTTGGGAAACGACCCTAGAGATCCCTGGATATGTTGGCAGTAAATACGGTCATCGAACTATCCGAATACTTGCGTACTCGGTACCACGTTCTTACCGATTTACAAGACATGGTTGGCTTCTAGCAAAGCACCATGCCTACCCAATTCTCCAGAAATATTCTTTAAATGAATATATAATCTTTGTCAGGCGTAGTATACATAGTATTGCGTATTACGATCCAGTATCGAATGTCACATGCTAGGTCTGGGACTAGAATTGTGTCTGCCCCGTACGAAGCATATATCGGATCTCTGGCAACTAGTCTCTATAATCGGATAATCATGACCTAGTCATATTATCCCGATGACTGCAGTAATAAAGAGTAATAGTTCTGTATCCTGCGTGATCATCATCTCCATATGACTGATGTGATACTTCCATCTTGACATTACACCCAATACACTACGATTCTCATTATACCCAGAAGAGGCATACACAGAACCTGTTAAAGCCCCAGACGACCAAAACCAAAGTATACTGATTGTCGCAAGTATTAATGATGCAAGTCTCAGGTTAAGACCAAATACACCTACCCTGATTCGGATTCCCATAGACACATAGTCATACTACCAATGGGATTCCGATGGGTCTATCCAGAGTGAAGCTGTTTCCGTACCATCGGTAAACAGAACCTCATATTACACTTGCATGAGTATCCAATACCCAAATATATGAGAACTATGCCATTATGCCTCCATAATGCGCACAAGTGTAATATTAGCATATTCCCCATTATCGATGTCCAGTCTCGATAATACTACGACTATGGATATTTAATTATTAAACCTTAGTGGATTAATATTGTCTCATATGTTATTAATCCGGTACTAATCATATGGACTTTTATCATTTATGTATATCGGTAATCCAATTACAAATGATAAAAAAGCAATTTCCTTTGTCATATAGTTAATTTGTACAACAACACCATGTTCTGTACAAAAGTGATGCTATGGGTCATAATTGTCCAAAAATCTCTCACTGGGCCTATAGCCAATCACTCAAGTGTCCTACACCTAAACTATGTACGGGTCACTCAAACTTCTGATGAGAAACAACTTTCGTCAACGGATTTGTAATGTTATCATATGATGCGTTTTATTCGATCATCACATCGCCACGATGTATGATCTGACGAATCAGATGAAACCGTCGAAGTACATACTTGGATCATTGATGAGACTGCAGTTCCTTAGCATGTGTTGTAGCCTAGCTCAATTACTAACAAAACTACTCCTAATCCAATTAGGATTATATAGATCCAAAATGCTTCTATTGTTGCCTCAACTGCAGCAATGTTCCGCTCTTGTTGTTTATTCGACAACAGTATCTTTCTTGGAAGATTTCAAGCTCTCTGTTCCGTTATTCAAACTATATAGTACCCTTATTGTGACTTAAAGTCGTCTTTATCGGTTTGGAAACTTGCAGCGGTGAACCTAGTCACCTCAAATTCTCCTCTCCCCATATTTTAGGAATGCATCATTAGTTCGTCCAAGATACTCAAGAATGTTCTTGTAGGCACTGCATTTTTGCATATAAGTCCCGATGATGAGTCTCGTGTGGAGGCACTACTTTTTAAGTTGCGGAAGTCGCGAGATTTAATTCGCTTATTTGGCTCACACGTCGGAAGGGAAGATTTGAGGATCAATGCCTCATTGGATTTAATTCGCTTATTTGGCTTCTGGTTTGCTCGTAGGCCTCTATTTTAAAATTTATCCCCGACCTGAACCTTAAACCGACCCTCTCCTCTCTCCATTCTCACGTCCACAACACAAGAATAATAAACCCTAAGCTCACAAACCTAGCTCATCCCCAAATGAAACAAAGTCAAGCAACACAACAGAACAAATCAATTAAATAACCCACACAAACAAATTCAACAAATAAATAAATAAGTCACAAACAAACAAAAAAGACAAATCACAAGCAAACAAAATCACAAATCACAAAAAGTCAAGCAATAAATCCCTCTCTTCAAACCATCCCACGTGAACCAACAACAAATTCAACAATAAACAAAAAAGCCATCCCTTTACCAAATTATTCAAGCCATTTAATAGCCTCCCCTCACCAAGTCAAATACAACACATCAAGCATTTAACCAAGCAAACCCCACACCATTTAACCAAATAACCACACGCCTTTGACAAAGCCATTTTCCCATCCCATTTTCAACATCAATTAGCCACCCAATTAATAACCCTTATCAATGATAGCCTACCCAATAAATGCACCACCATTGCCTATAAAAAGAACCTCAACTCACCCTTGAAGCCCCTAGCACAAGATAGACAACACAATCACTCTCTTCTCCTCTTCATTCACGCCAATTCCCCTTATAAGACAGCCCCATTCACGCCCAAAACACTGCCAGTAAACCAGCCCCTTGTCACGCCAATTCTCCCTTTGAAGACAGCTCCAAACTCACGCCCACTGCCCTCTATTCTACCCCCTCATTATCACGCCAAACTGCCAGTAAAACAGCCCCTTATCATGCCCAAACATCAACCAAAAACTGCCCCGACTCACGCACAAAACAGCCCTCCAAACCGATCCTCACGTCCCACATCGACCAAATACAACAACAGCCACTCAGCCCCCACTAACGCACTCAAACAGACTCTGAACCCTAGGCACTACGTCCTCATCCCTCAGCACAGCCACATCCTCAAATCACATTACTCCTACATCGACTAAAGAAACAAAAATCACGCACACATTCACGTTGACACCTCACACCAATTCGTCAACAGCCCACGCACCCCTCAAGCCTCCACCAAAAACAGCCTCTTCACGCCACGACACTTCACTCACCGCCCAAAGAGCCACGCAGCAAATATCCTCACACACACACCTAGCGACAACACACACATGGACAAGAAGCCATGAACTTCCCCACGTACACACCTTCAAGTCAACTCACTCACGCATGCATAGATCAGCCCCTCTAACTCACGCACTTCACCAGCCCTAACCTGCACCTAAACTACCGCAAATTACACCTCAGAAACTATCCTAGCATCATTGCAAAACTCCCCTGAAAATAGTCCATGCATCACCACAAATCTGCACCCAGAAACTACCTGAAACACCACCGAAACAATCCCTAAACACACCTTAAAACGACCCGAAATCAGCAACAAATACCACAGAAACAGTGAGCAACAACAACCCAAAACAGCGAGGCAACGAAGGAAAACAACGAATGTTGTTTAATCTCTTGTGGTATATCGGATGGAAACCCGGACGTAAATTCCATAGCCGAATCCGAATGGACGATAATGCGGTCTGTACTTGGGAAACAATTCCACGTATCACTTGAGAGACACACATATTTCGTTTCATCCGACCTTGTGTTTAAGCATGATTAAGTCGTTAGTATGTTATATATTTCTAAGTATGATTTAGTTGTTAGTATATTGTTTCTCTATGCATGATTTAGTTACTTTCTTTCACAATAGGAATTTAATTTACGTTTATGTTTAGGTTGTTATTTATTTTTCGTGTTTGATAATTCAACATGCTCATGAGATATTTGGTGTGATATCGTATGTTTTCCGTTGTGACGACCTACTCTTAAAGCATGCAAACTTAGATATAACATTTATTCTCTTGAATGCGAACTAGATATAGGCTATCTTTGAATATATATGTTGCGTAGATTCGGTTAAGTTATTGTACAAATCATTTCATTACAAGTGGCGTAAGTAAGGGACCATTCCGAACCCAACGGTTTGAGGTCTTCCCTTGCGAGGGGTGAGTGCGGCCTTAAATCATTTTCCCGATTCACACCGGGTGGTGGCTCCATTTTTAGTTCTCCGATTTAGTCCCCCGCGGGCTACTCCGTACTCCCAACTAGGCCGCGAGCTTAGAACAGCGTCACAGATTTCTGTGTTCTACAGTCTGGCGACTCCACTGGGGATAGAGAATCGGCCCCGAAATAATGTCTTGTAATGTTCATGATTTGTGCTTTAAATTAACCATGTCTATTATAGGTTTAGGGAGTTTAATCAAAGGCATTGTTAAGGCTAGGTGATGGTTTGGTGTCTTCCTTCACTCACTACCTTTCTATAAGGAAAAGCTGTGAAGGCACCTAGATAATCATTATCCGTAGCTCGCTGTGACAGACTAATTTGGAGGACTTGTTGTTTATTCCTGTCACCAAGGCGATAAGAGCCTAAGAGGCTTGGGTATTTAAGAGAGTTCGCTCCACCCTCCCTCTGGGGAATCTACAGTAAGAAATCCATTTGACAGTTAGTCACACACTTGGTCGCTCGAACCCTTGAGTGGGGAGTCCTAGTTGTGGGCAATCCTTCGTCAGCGAGAGCCTTTGTTTACACTCCTGTGAACCTACATGTGAACCATAGTTGTATGACCAATAAAAATTATTTCTTTATGTTTTTGTTTGGGATCATCATCATTTGGATTCAGTTGGACCTCTTGTTAAGAGATATGAACTTGTTGGGCCATTTAAACTGGGACGAGTTCGTGTCATTTGACAATTGGGCCAAAAGCTTCTAAAATAACGATAGGCCGTTTTGTGTTTAGGTCTTTTATCATTTGAAGTTGTTTAGCCATGTTATCGCAAAAGTATAAACTTGTTAGGCCTTGTCAACTGGGACAAGTTTGCACCGCGCAATAGTATGATTAAATGCTTTAAAATGATAATGGGCCAACTGGTGTAAAAATCTTAATGATCTTGTATATTTCATGCATCACACGCATACATGCTAACATGCAGTTTTAAGAGACATCATAGATACCCGTTGGGTTAGGGAAGATGGAAGACTTGTCAAGATGCCAATAACAGACATGAGTGAATCAGTTAACGAAGCATCTCGTATGGGTCAGTTGGAAGCCAATCTCGCCAAAGTTACTGAGCAACTGCAAATGAGAGGCGTGAAGAGCCTCCGAACAGATTGAATGATGATATCCATATTTTTGATGATGACATGGCTGAGTATGTCACAGGAAGGATAGCCAGGTCTCAGGCTGAATTACGGAAACTCCGTGACCATGTAGAATCAGTTACCCGCAAGCTGAGGGGTAAACATGAAGATTTGCTAGATTATGAAGCAATGACCTTTGAGGAGCAGCTACCGGCTCAGTTTAAGATGCCCGACATAGCCAAATTCAATGGGAATGGGGACCCGAGGGTCCATCTCCGGCAATATGTCTCGATAATGAGTTCAGTAGGCCTATCACAGCGCCAAGTTCAGAAGATGTTTGGGATGTCGCTTGAGGGGGCACCTGTAGTGTGGTACCATAGCCTTGAAAGAAAGATTAAGGAAGATTGGAGGGAACTGGCAGACGTTTTTTTAAAACAGTATGTTACAGACTTGGAGATCGACTTATCGCTCCGCGACTTGGAGAACACCAAGCTGAAGCTGGAGGAAAGCTTCAAAGACTATGTGGATCGCTGGAGAAGCTAACTTCTGAAGATGCAGACTCGGCCCTTGGAGAAGGACCAGATAAAGATGATTATCAAGGGTACTAAGCCCTCAATTTATGTCAAGTTGAGGAGGATGACCTCCATGATTGCGGATTTCCGACAGCTGAGGGAAACTGTCATGGATATTGAAGAAGAGGAAGCCGAGAATAGAAAGTTTTATTTCCAGAATATAAGAACTTTTGGGGGGGCCTTCGGAGACCAAGCCCGCTACTGTTGAGATCGATACCGTCAGAAACAAGCGATTCTCCAATCTTGGTAGACCTATGTCAAAGGTGCTTGAGAAGTTGAAAGGACAAGGACTCCTGAAACCTTTAGAACCTAGACTAATCCCAAACCCTGTGCCACACTACTTTGACTTAAACCAATACTGCCACTTCCACCAACAGAAAGGCCATGACACTGACAACTGCCCCCGTCTTAGGCATGAAATCCAAAACCTCATCGATGCTCATAAAATACCCGACCCAGAAAAAGAACAACCCAACACATACAGAAACCCTCTACCTAACTACCACTCCGTTCCACTACCCACCTACATGATCAACTCCAGCCTACCCGAAACCTTTGTCCTCCAAACTCTCGACCACCAGGCTTCTTGCATAGGGATAGGAGATGACAGTAGTGAAGAACCATAGGCTGAGGAAGAAAACAATGCTGCAGACAATGGAGATGTTTTCCCTGGTTTATTTGATTACAATCTTGCATTTTTGATAATAAAGACATTGATTTTGCCTACTTGTTCGAGTTTTTCCTCAATAGTTAAAGCATTAGTCCGATGATGACATTATTTGCTGTAAGAAGAAACCTTAGAAACGATAAGTGCGAGATGCGCTCTAATCCGATATTTTGAGTGGTTGATCTCGGCAAGACTCGCGAGCACTTGATTACGGGATCTTAGCAGTAGAAGCCTGAGTAGTCAGCGAGATGACTAATTGAAGAGATGACAAAACAGTGAATGACCATTTGCCTAGATGTCCATCCTGGTTTACTTATGCTACGATATATGATATGGTTGGAAACAAAGAGAAAGTCTCTGAAAAGAAAAAAAAATAGACCACCTATAACCGATAAGCGTGAAGCTACCCATGGGCGAGTATTAGGACCACCATGAGGAGAAATGCTACCTTAAAGGGTAGATGTGTCAAAAAAAAGGTTCAAAAATGAAAAAAAAAGTTCAGCATTTCCGTCGACAGAACAGAGACTTGGATCCCTATAACATGTTGGCGAGGTTACACGATCTTCACCGATCTAACCGAAGGTCGCATAGTTATGAGTTAGTGAGGAAGCTCTTCCGTTCACGTCTGTCAGAAGGCATGTATGTTGAATCCCATGTGGTACAGATGATTGCTGACATAGATGAGCTGGCCAAGATGAGGATAGTCTTAGAGGCTGAGATTACCATAGATATGATCTTGCAATCTCTCCCCGACACTTGGAAATAGTTCATCATAAGCTATAACCTGATGAACACTGATGATACTCTTGGAGAGTTGTTTTCAATTCTCAAGGAAGCTGAAAGGGAGATGCTTAAGGGCAACAAGCGCGAGGCGCACTTTGCTTCGACATCTCAGACACCGAGGGCTGGGCCCAATGTGACTGGAGGTGTGAAGAAAAAGAAGCATAAAAGAAAGGGCAAGGCCAAATCGTCAAAGGCTTCTGGGAAACCTAAGGACAAATCTCAGGATATTTGCCTCCAGTGCGGCAAGTGTGGTCACTGGAAGCGTGACTGCCGCGAGTACAAGGCGCTCCAGAAGGAGATAAATGCGGGCAAGGCACCGGCCTCATGTATGTTTGTTATAGAAATAAACATGACTACTTTTAGTTTTAAAAATTGGATTTTTGATTCTGGTTGTGGTAGTCATATATGTACTGATGTGCAGGATCTGCAGATTAGCAGGAAACTGGCCTCAGGGGAGATTGATCTACGCATCGGAAATGGGGTACCAGTCGCCGTTTTGGCCGTTGGCACTTTTGTTTTAGAACTACCATCGGGGCATGTACTTGAACTTAATGACTGTTAATATATACCTAGTTTGACTAGGAATATTATTTATATATCTATGTTAACCCAATGTGGGTATACTTTTATATTTCGAAACACTGGGTGTTACTTATATAAAAATGATGTAGAAATTTTCACTGCTATTGCAAATAATGGTCTTTATATTTTGAATATAAATCTATCTCCAACATATAATATAACAAACAAAAGGCTCAAAATGAGTAACAAAGATGAAACTTATATGTGGCACTGTCATCTAGGACACATAAACAAGACTCGCATATCCACACTTTCGAAGAGTGGGTACTTGGACAGATTTGATCCAAATTTATATGACGTCTGTGAATCTTGCTTATTAGGAAAAATGCCTAAATCACCATTTGCGGTAAAGGTGAACGCGCCACTGAACTGTTAGCCATCGTTCATAGTGACGTATGTGGGTCCATGTCTAGCCAGGCTAGAGGTGGATACGAATACTTCGTAACCTTTACGGATGATGTATCACATTATGGTTATGTGTATCTGATGAGACACAAGTCGGAACTTTTGAGAAATTCAAAGAGTTTCGACACGAAGTTGAAAAACAGATCGGTAAGAGTATAAAGACATTATGGTCGGACCGTGGTGGCGAATACTTGAGCAATGAGTTTCTAGATTACTTGAAAGAATATGGTATTCTTTCACAGTGGACTCCTCCTGGAACACCGCAATTAAACGGTGTGTCCGAATGGAGAAACCGAACTTTGTTGGACATGGTTAGGTCTATGATGAGTCGCACTGAGCTACCTATTTCCTTCTGGGGATATGCATTAAACAGTGCAATTCTTATTTTGAATAAGGTTCCGTCAAAGTCTGTACAACAGACACCATATGAGATATGGACAAGAAAGAAACCGGGTTTCTCATTCCTGAAGATTTGAGGATGCTGGGCATACGTCAAACGTTTGGAAGGTACCAAACTAGAACCCAAATTAGATAAATGCCTATTCGTAAGATATCCTAGGGAAACCAAAGGATATTACTTCTATCACCAACGAGAGAACAAAGTATTTGTTGCTTTACATGCGGTTTTCCTTGAGAAGGAATTCCTAAATGCAGTGGTTAGTGGGAGGAACGTAGAACTCGATGAAAATTAGAGTGATACTGTTCCTGGCATAGAATCCTCAACGAAACAAGAACAGTCCATTCAGGATGAGACTGTACCACAATCTTCTATTACACAAGGACCGCGTAGGTCGGAGAGAGTCAGGAAATAACCTGAGAGGTATGGGTTCCTGATCTCACCTCATGTAGATATTAATCTTATTGAGGATAACTAATCGGCTACGTATGAGGAAGCAATACAAGATATCGATTCCGCTTTATGGCAAGAGGCCATGAAGTTCGAAATGGATTACATGTACACCAACCAAGTTTGGACACTGGTTGATGCACCAGAAGGCGTAAAGCCTATTGGATGCAAATGGGTCTTCAAGAAGAAGACCGACATGGATGGCAACGTACCAACGTACAAAGCTAGGCTTGTAGCGAAGGGGTATCGTCAACGACATGGTGTCGATTACGATAAAACTTTCTCACCCGTTGCCATGATTAAATCCATTCGGATAATGCTTGCAATTGCTGTATATTTCGATTACGAGATATGGCAGATGGACGTTAAAACCGCTTTCCTTAACGGAAACCTTTCAGAGGATGTTTATATGTAATAGCCTGACGGTTTTATCACACCCAGACTTGCAAACAAGGTTTGTAAGTTAAATCGGTCCATTTATGGACTGAAGCAAGCATCGCGGTCATGGAACCAACGTTTTGATGAGATCATAAAAGAATATGATTTCATTCAAAACGAAGATGATCCTTGTGTATACAAGAAGGTGAGTGGGAGAGCACTGACTTTTATTGTCCTTTATGTTGACGATGTATTGCTAATAGGCAATGACATTCCCATGCTAACGTCGGTGAAAGCTTGGCTTTCATTGAAATTCTCCATGAAAGATCTGGGAGAAGCAGCCCTTATTCTGGGAATAAAGATCTACAGGGATAGATCTAGAAAGCTGCTTGGACTCTCCCAGAGCACGTACATCGACAAAGTGTTGAAGAGATTCAACATGGATAAGTCCAAGAGATGACGGTTGCCAGTGTCACATGGCGTCTATCTATCTAAAGACATGTGTCCTAAAACTCAAGATGAGAGAGATAACATGAGTCAGATACCATTCGCCTCGGCAGTCGGATCGATCATGTATGCCATGATATGTACGCAACCTGATGTCTCATATGCTTTGAGCATGTGTAGTTGATATCAGGCCGATCCAGGCGAAGGTCACTGGATGGCGGTTAAGAATATCCTAAAGTATCTTAGAAGAACTAATGATGCTTTCTTAATCTATGGAGATGGAGAACTTGAGGTAACTGGGTATACCGATGCAAGTTTCCAAACCGACAAAGACGACTGCAAGTCGCAATCCGGGTACATATTTTGTTTGAATAACGAAGCAGTGAGCTGGAAATCTTCCAAGTAAGAGACTGTTGCCGATTCAGCAACAGAAGCAGAGTACATTGCTGCAGCTAAAGCAGCAAAGGAAGCAGTTTGGATTCGAAAATTCCTAATTGGATTAGGAGTAGTTCCGTTAGCAGCTGAGCCCGTTCCATTGTATTGTGACAATAACGGAGATATAGCGCAGGCTAAGGAACCGCGGTCTCATCAACGATCCAAGCATGTTCTTCAACGTTTCCATCTGATTCGTGAGATCATACATCGTGGCGATGTGAAGGGCGAGAAGGTCGCATGAGATGATAACATGGCAGATCCGCTGACGAAAGCTATTCCTCATCCAAAGTTTGAGCGACATGTACATAGTTCAAGTATTAGATGCGTGAGTGACTGGCTATAGGCCAAGTGGGAGATTGTTGGACAGTTATGACCCATAGCGTCACTGTTTTGTAAAAGACATTGTGTTTTTGTACAAAATTAACTATGTAGTAATGAAATTGCCTTTTACCGTTTTGTAATTTATTTACTTTCATATATAAATGGTAAAAGTCTATATGATTAGTTCCGGATTGAGATGATATGAGACAGTGTCAATCCATAAAGGTTTAATCATTAAATATCCCTAGTCGTAGTATTATCGAGATTGGACATCGATAATGCGGAATAGACTAGTATTGCACTTGTGCGCGTTATGAGGCCATAACGACATAGTTCTCATATATTTAAGTATATGATACTTATGCAAATACGATATGAGGTTGGGTTTCACCGATGGTACGGAAAACAACTTTGCTCTGGATAGACCCCGTGGAATCCCATTGGTAGTATGTATATGTGTCTATGGGAGTCCGCTTCAGGGTAGGTGTATTTGGTCTTAACTTGAGACTTGCATCGCTAGTACTTACGACAATCGGTAAACTTTGGTTTTGGTCGTCCAGGACTTTAACAGGTTCTGTGTACGCCTCTTCTGGGTTTATTGAGAATTGTAGTGTATTGGATGTGATGTCAAGACAGAAGTATCACTTCAGACATATGGAGATGATGATCACGCAAAGATTCAGAACTGGTTCTCTATAGTGTTGCAACCATCGGGATAATATGACAAGGTCATGATTATCCGATTCAAAAAGACTAGTTGCTTGATATCCGATATGTGCTTCGTACGGGACATACACTATTCCAGCCCCAGGCCTCGCACGTGACATCCGATACTGGATCGTAATACATAATACTACGGTATACTACGCCTGTTACAGATCGTATATTCCAGTAAGAATATTTCTGGAGAATTGGGTAGGCATGGCGCTTTGCTAGAAGCCAACATTGTCTCGTAAATCGGTAAAAACGTAGTACGAGGTACGTACGTGTTCGGATAGTCCGACGACCATATTTACTGCCAACATATCCAGGGATCTCTTGGGTCGCTTCCCGAAGATTCACCAATGACGTATGATTCGAGCTAAATTAATCTGGGATTAATTGCGGAGAGACTTTATCTTGGATAAAGTACTATTTGAAGGGAGAGAAAGATTAATTTGGAATTAATCATTAAAATAATATATTCGATATATTAATCGTAATTAGATTTTGACGCGGAATTAAAATTAGATTTTAATTTGGGCGAATGAGTTAATTTAGAATTAATTCGTTAGCGACATGAATAGTAATTTTGCTAGGCATAATTATTTAATTAAATTCGATTTAAATTACGTCGCGACGGAAATTCGTTAATTCGGAATTAGCGAACCCGAGCCCGAGAGTGTTTGCGGGCCCACTCACATTCGGAATCGAGTGGGGCCCATATATCACATCAACCATCACTTCACATGTCAACTTTAGTTACTTTAGCTTGATGTGTTTAGGTGAGTTGGTTGTTGAGTGTAAAACACTCCAAATGAAAGCAAGTTGTGACATATACCAAATACCACTTTTGGTAAATGATATTAATTGATTTTTGAAATCAAAATTTCAACTTCTTCTCTCTCCCTCCATTACCGAAACCAGTGGCTGTTTTTGGGCTCTCCATTTTCTTCATTTCTTGCCAAATTTTGTGAAGAAAAGGTGTGAATTCTTGTTGCAAAATTAAAACAACAATTGATTATTAGTCCAACTAATATATATATATATAAATTATTAATGACGAAAAATAAAATGAGCGCGTATTGACAAGTATTTAAACGAAATTGCAAATTTAATACTTGCCTCCCACTATTTTTCGGCGAGCCTCTAACCCTCTGTGGAGTACTCGGGAAACCTAATTTCCTAGTGAGCTAGGATCCCGTTAAATAACACACAACCTTGACTTTGGCCAACAAGTTGTATGAAACTTAATTAGGTAGATTTCTAAGATCAATTGGATCTCATCCAATTCCTAGATCCAGTAGGTGGACTTCCAAGTCCGAAACATATATCCAATATATTGCCTAACCTTTTTCCTCTGAATCAACTAAGTATTGGCTTTGGCTCAACAAGCTTAATGAAACCAGTTAAACGTGACCCATTGACATTGGGAAAGCTTCGTAATCGAGGTCGATGAACAAGAAATGACCTTGACTTTGGCCAATAAATCACAACTTGCCCAAGACGTACGATATGGAACAAAACTTTCGTGATCCAAACACATCCGCGATGGACAAAGGTCTTGACTTTGGCCAACAAACCAATGCCAATCTTGGATCTTGAGAGAGAATCACTCAATAGAAGGAAAAACGCTTAATATAAAATGAGGGTTTTTGTCGCGATTTGGCAACCAATTTATTATCTTTAATTAGGTCTCATCATACACCCTTAAGCATGCATTCTAAAAGCATAATAAGGCGCGAATAAAATAATAATGATATTCGGATGAATATATAACAAATTTGTTCCTATAACAAATCTCTCCCTTTCCTCTCTCCGTCTAGCACTATTCATACTTCTACCCAATTACATAATACTTCTAAAGAAACCTCATTTACATTGAGGGGAATTGGTGAGAAGAGAAATACAATGAGAAAAGAGACAATAGGCTGGACACGCAGATCCAATTTAATAAATTCTAAATTTATTACAACAATTTCTAAAATTGCCCTCACCCTTCTAATATCCATCCGATATACATTATTCATTCATACATCCAAGTATTCACACAAAGCATGTTATCAATCAATCTAATCCAATTAATTAATCTTTGATTAATGACCATCAAATGTTCAAACAATGATTTGATTTGCGTGAGTCCAACTCGTTTAAGAATAAATACTCCAAGTAAGCATTCTTGAATTATATCGAACTATAATCTTAATTCCAAATTAAATTATATTCAATACTAATTCATATTTAATTCCAAATTAAATAATTACACTTATTAATGTGCCTTTTAGACTTAGATTCTAAATCCAATTTAATGGGTCTCAAAGGCCCAATTAACATCCAATGTCAATTTAATTAAAGTCCAATGAGCTTTTAATTAATTTCATAAGGCATGGACTTTGGAAACCAAATCCAATAAGGAATCACCATTTGCCATAAAATTAATTTTGGCCCATTAGGCTCAATTAAATATTTAAAGGCGCATTTATTATATTTGGACTTTACGGAATGGTTTTAGGCCCAATTTGGATCCAATCCAATTGTCCTAAACCAACTTGGCCCAACCAAGCCCATTAAGCCAAAATACAATAATTTTAGCCCAATTCCAAATTAAAGACTAATTTATTAAATTACAATATTCCAAATATCATAATTTTTTAATTAAAGTGTATTAGCCATAATTAATTAATTAAATTAATATTTCCAAAACACCAATTTACCTAATTAATCATGCTTTATCATGTTCAATTCATGTCCAACACAATTGAAGCAAAATCAACTCATAACATGCTTCCAAACTCACGGCATTCATGGCATTTTTATATCCAATTTTGATTTCAATCCAATTAAATCACAAATCAATATACTCATGCATTTAAACACATCCAATGGTCTAAAAATCCAAAAACACCATGAGCTTCTAAGGTCCATATGATTCGGCCATGACATATAATTTAGGGAAAAATAATCTAATCAATTTTTCTCAAAATTATTCATGCATAACTCTAATTTATCATAATCTAAGCATAACCAAACATTCAATTTGAAGATATCATGCTCAAATCACAAAATCCCCAAAATAAAGTCTATAAACCCTAATTATTTCATGCTTAAAATTGGCTCTGATACCATTGTTAGATTCTCCTAGAACATGCCAAGAATCTATTAAGCATAAACATGTGTGAATAATCGAAGTAGGTTGCGGAAATACTCACTTTGATTGGATGAAGTTCAAGACTTTTTATTCTTTGTTGGAAGCTCCAAGCCTTTGATTTGAATTCCAAACTCAAAGATGAGTTTCCCTATCACCTTATTTGACTCCTTTAAGTGCTAGCTTTTGAAAATTTTGCAACAAAAATTCCATTAGAGATAGCATTGTTCACGCCCATTGTGAGGAAGAAATAGAGAATATGAATAGTTACTTGTTTCATAAACAAATATGTGTTAAAATATGGTTTCCAAAACCATGTTGGTTAAAAAACATTCACTTTTGCCAACTACCACCATCACATTTGACAAGTAATGTGAGTGGTGGGTCCCACCCAATTAAATTCAAAATTCAAGTGGGATTAAACAACTGTTGGACAGTTATGACCCATAGCGTCACTGTTTTGTAAAAGACATTGTGTTTTTGTACAAAATTAACTATGTAGTAATGAAATTGCCTTTTACCGTTTTGTAATTTATTTACTTTCATATATAAATGGTAAAAGTCCATATGATTAGTTCCGGATTGAGATGATATGAGACAGTGTCAATCCATAAAGGTTTAATCATTAAATATCCCTAGTCGTAGTATTATCGAGATTGGACATCGATAATGTGGAATAGACTAGTATTGTACTTGTGCGCGTTATGAGGGCATAACGACATAGTTCTCATATATTTAAGTATAGGATACTTATGCAAGTACGATAGGAGGTTGTGTTTTACCGATGGTACGGAAAATAGCTTCGCTCTGGATAGACCCCGCGGAATCCCATTTGTAGTATGTATATGTGTCTATGGGAGTCCGCTTCAGGGTAAGTGTATTTGGTCTTAACCTGAGACTTGCATCGCTAGTACTTACGAAAATCGGTAAACTTTGGTTTTGGTCGTCCAGGACTTTAACAGGTTCTGTGTACGCCTCTTCTGGGTTTATTGAGAATCGTAGTGTATTGGATGTGATGTCAAGACAGAAGTATCACTTCAGACATTTGGAGATGATGATCACGCAGGGATTCAGAACTGGTTCTCTATAGTGTTGCAACCATCGGGATAATATGACAAGGTCATGATTATCCGATTCAAAGAGACTAGTTGCTTGATATCCGATATGTGCTTCGTACGGGGCATACACTATTCCAGCCCCAGGCCTCGCACGTGACATCCGATACTGGATCGCAATACACAATACTACGGTATACTACGTCTGTTACAGATCGTATATTCCAGTAAGAATATTTCTGGAGAATTGGGTAGGCATGGCGCTTTGCTAGAAGCCAGCCTTGTCTCGTAAATCGGTAAAAATGTAGTACGAGGTACGTACGTGTTCGGATAGTCTGACGACCGTATTTACTGCCAACATACCCAGGGATCTCTTGGGTCGCTTCCTGAAGATTCACCAATGACGTATGATTCGAGCTAAATTAATCTGGGATTAATTGCGGAGAGACTTTATCTTGGATAAAGTACTATTTGAAGAGAGAGAAAGATTAATTTGGAATTAATCATTAAAATAATATATTCGACATATTATTCGGAATTAGATTTTGACGCGGAATTAAAATTAGATTTTAATTCGGGCGAACGAGTTAATTTAGAATTAATTCGTTAGTGACGTGAATAGTAATTTTGCTAGACATAATTATTTAATTAAATTCGATTTAAATTACGTCGCGACGAAAGTTCGTTAATTCGGAATTAGCGAATTCGAGCCCGGGAGTCTTTGCGGGCCCACTCACATTCGGAATCGAGTGGAGCCCATATGTCACATCAACCATCACTTCACATGTCAACTTTAGTTACTTTAGCTTGATGTGTTTAGGTGAGTTGGTTGTTGAGTGTAAAACACTCCAAATGAAAGCAAGTTGTGACATATACCAAATACCACTTTTGGTAAATGATATTAATTGATTTTTGAAATCAAAATTTCAACTTCTTCTCTCTCCCTCCATTATCGAAACCAGTGGCTGTTTTTGGGCTCTCCATTTTCTTCATTTCTTGCCAAAATTTGTGAAGAAAAGGTGTGAATTCTTGTTGCAAAATTCACCAAGGGCTAGCACTCTTCAAGGATCATCAAGAGGTGATAGGGAAACTTATTCAAGAGCTTGGAAAGACAAAACAAAGCTTGGAGCATTGTGGACTGCCTTGGCCGAATTCTTAGAGCTCTTGGAGGAAGAAAGTTTGTTGTTCATCACATCCTAAACCGATTGTTGTAAGTATGTTTCCGCCATATTTTTTCGATATTCATTCATGTTTCATTGTTCATTTTGATCTTGGGACTAATCATAGAAACCAACAACAACAACACACTTCAGACTCAGTTACGTTTAATCCAATTAAACGAACTTTCCATCGCGACGTAATTAAATCCAATTTAATTAAATAATAATGCCTCGTAAAATTATTACGGAAGTCACTAACGAATTAATTCTAATTTAATTCATTCGCTAGAATTAAAATCTAATTTTAATTCCGAATTGAAATCCAATTTCAATTAATATATCCAATATATTATTTTAGCCCAAATAAATAAATTAAATAGAAAAATCAAATTTAACTATTAAATATATTTTACCGATTAATTCCAAATTAATCGCGTTTTCTCTTCTTTACGAATTAATCCTAGATTAATTCATGACGCAATTAATCCCAGATTAATTTCCTCTCTGATAATTAATTCCTAGATTAATTATTGTCTTGATTAATCCAAGATTAATTTTCTCTCTCATAATTAATCCCATATTAATTCTGTTCGAGTCAAATGTCATCGGTGAATCTTTGGGAAACGACCCAAGAGATCCCTGGATATTTTGGCAGTAAATACGGTCATCAGACTATCCGAATACGTGCGTACCTGGTACCACGTTCTTACCGATTTACAAGACATGGTTGGCTTCTAGCAAAGCACCGTGCCTATCCAATTCTCCAGAAATATTCTTTAAATGAATATATAATCTTTGTCAGGCGTAGTATACGTAGTATTGCGTATTACGATCCAGTATCGAATGTCACATGCTAGGTCTGGGAATGGAATTGTGTCTGCCCCGTATGAAGCATATATCGGATCTCTGGTAACCAGTCTCTATAATCGAATAATCATGACCCAGTCATATTATCCCGATGACTGCAGTACTAAAGATTACTAGTTCCCTATCCTGCGTGATCATCATCTCTATATGACTGAAGTGATACTTCCATCTTGACATCACACCCAATACATTATGATTCTCAGTATACCCAGAAGAGGCGTACACAGAACCTGTTAAAGCCCTGGACGACCAAAACCAAAGTATACTGATTGTCGCAAGTATTAATGATGCAAGTCTCAGGTTAAGACCAAATACACCTACCCTGATTCGGATTCCCATAGACACATAGTCATACTACCAATGGGATTCCGATGGGTCTATCCAGAGTGAAGCTGTTTCCGTACCATCGGTAAACAGAACCTCCTATTACACTTGCATGAGTATCCAATACCCAAATATATGAGAACTATGCCATTATGCCTTCATAATGCGCACAAGTGTAATACTAGCCTATTCCGCATTATCGATGTCCAGTCTCGATAATACTATGACTAGGGATATTTAATGATTAAACCTTAGTGGATTAATATTGTCTCATATCTTATTAATCTGGTACTAATCATATGGACTTTTATCATTTATGTATATCGGTAATCAAATTACAAATGATAAAAGAGCAATTTCCTTTGTCACATAGTTAATTTGTACAACAACACCATGTTCTGTATAAATAGTGATGCTATGGGTCATAATTTTCCAACAGATATATGGTATGATCTTATATCAGACCATCCTTTTACCATACGGAATAAGCATCTAATGTTTATGTGATAAAATCTCATAAAGCAATGTTCTAAGTTATTTAGTTAACCGAATATATTTCTTAATGTTTATCTTTTCATTAATGACACTACTAGTCATATTAAAATATGCAACAACTGTTTATATAGAACAAGTAACTATCCATTAGTCACAAGTTCTGATATCAAATATCAGAACAATCATTAAACATTATTTTAAATAACTAGACGGGAGAGCTGGTATCCAATACCTATAGTTGTCGTATTGTGAGAATCAATATTCTCTATACACAACTATAAACACCTCCTTTCTTAAGCTCTATAATTTACCTTCAATTATTCACAACAATTGCAAATAATTGATTAGCAAACTGTGTCAAAACACGTGACTTCTAAAAGTCACTAAAGCCAAGAAACGTCATTATAAGATAAACAAATACCTAATGGAGTTTTCTTAATTCCAGTCAAGAATCTCGAGATATAAACTGATTCGTGTCAATTCTTACTGCACATATAACTATTCTCTCTATAGAATAATATCCTAAAACCGATATCTATGTCTACTTTCATTCTAGAACCTACTCTAAAAATATGCAACAATAAGTAAAATCAGAAACCATATTCAAGTAATATGCTATGCAGTGGATTTGAAGTATAATTCTATAAACAACATAGAATAAAGGAAAACAAAAGCAGCAAATTCCATAAAATTATACACTGCTTTAGTTATGGATTTTTAACCCAGCAGTGTCTCCCACTACTTTACGTAATACCGTAATCCCCAACGGAGAATGAGAATTCAATAATTAAATCGAATTCCATAGTGAGAGTAGGACCCCATGAATATATTTCGACTCACAGCTTTGGCACGATCTCGCCTACGTATATTCATTAGGTAGATAACTTATTGTCAATCCCTTACCAGTGACTCCTGATTTTGGTCCTGACCGTTTCTCGTTATGACAACTTTGGCACGTTCACAAGGAGGCGTATCAAGGCTTCACTTGCCAATGACAAACTCAAGCTACCGATGTAGTCCTGACAGCTTTGGCACATTCATGATTTCCACTTTCACTTGAATTTATCTAGTATCAATATACAACCGGCATGGATAAAATTCTATCAGCTACACCCTCACTGCTTTGCCACGATCTCGGATGCAGCCATAGAAAGATGCCCATAAACTGTATTGACAAGACGGACCAAGAAACATGCATCAAATACACGTTACTTTACAGCCTTATTTAAGCGGGGATATTCCTCGAGGAAGCATTGCTCCATATAATGCAGAATTTTAATCTAAATCATT
The DNA here is from genome assembly GCA_019454045.1 of Zanthoxylum bungeanum. Classification (NCBI taxonomy): domain Eukaryota; kingdom Viridiplantae; phylum Streptophyta; class Magnoliopsida; order Sapindales; family Rutaceae; genus Zanthoxylum; species Zanthoxylum bungeanum. Next base: position 148,207 of record SKCR01027644.1, read on the forward strand.
TTCTAACCAATTCAATTCTACCTTAGAAAACATAACTCAATTTAACCATTAAATTTTCGTTACGTTTCAGTTAGCGTAGAACCAAGAAGTCAAGAAACATATAGATTACATGCATGTGCAAATATTAAAATTGGATTACATATCATATATCAAGCATGACTAATGTAATGGATGAAGCATCAGACCTGCTCTGATACCATTTTTGTTTGGGTTTCGGGCAAAGGGCGGGCGGAAGCGCTGTTCGGGCGAAATCATAATTTTAAAACTTTTTAAATTACCGAATAAATTATTCAATAGCCAATATGAATAATTCATTCATATTTCACCTAAACATGTTTATTCGATATTAAATAATGAAATAAACAACTAAGAAACGTCGTGAAACATTTACGAAAACGTTTTTCCGCAAAATGGTTTAAAACACATTTTTGACCGAACCGACTATCCAATACACATGAGGGCTGCCCAGGTCAGCCCCAATAGTATTAGGGCAGTTCATGGGCTGCCCGAACACTGACAATTCACTGTTTTGGCAGCCGTCACCCTGTTGGCTCAAAAAGTCACCGGTAACGCCGTTTTTCACCGTTTTCGCTTATTTCAACTCCGAAATAATTTCCGGAAATTATTCCAACACCCAAAACACATCCAATACATTCATAAGACATTATTTTCATCACCATATGAACAGTATTTTCAGATCTGATCCAGAAGTAATAATTATCAATTTTTCATGCTTTAAATCCAATTTTTCAATATTAATCCAATTAATCAAAACACCAATCAAAGTCACCATACATGAACCACCCAAGAACAATTATAGGCATTACAAGAGTGGTCATAACACTCTAGAATGGCAACATATCATCAAATGATCAAATTGGATACATATTACAATAATAGCAGCCAAAATACTTCACACATGCATCATCACTTACATATCCATCCACCAAAACCAAAAGCCCCAATTTTAACAAAAAAAGGAATCCTAGAACTATTCTAACAATTCTAGAAACAAAAACTAAATTTCCAAGTTTAGGGTTGTAGAAGATTACCTTTAATCTATTGATTTCCTAAGCTTTTTCTTGAATTTTCCTTCATTTTCTCCATGATTTGATCAAACAAATCTTAGGGCTATTTCTTTCCTATGTTTCGGCCATGGTGGAGTTCAAGATGAAGAAAATGAAATTTTCTAATTTAAATAAGGAGATGACCGACTTTAGAAGGCTATTTTTGTCATTTTCAAAATTTAATCCAATTAAATAACATTAAGCTTTTTGGTAGCAAATCAAATTTGTACACATTTAGCTTAATTAAATCATGCCATGTGTTTCAATAATAATTAAACATATTTCATAACATTTATGAACTATGGATATTATTTAACTTATTCAAATATTTAACAATTAAATATCTAAATAATTAATTATTATAATTATTATAATATATGTATTTTTATTTACATTAAATAACAAATACATATATTAATGGCATGTGTCAAAGTCTCATTTGATAATTAATTAATGTGTATCTAATCAAAATATGTATCAAATACAAATACACAATAATTACAATTGACCAAAAATGCCCCTAAACATGTGTTATCGTTTAACCGATTAAACGATTTGAATTAACTCATTTAATCCGATGAAGTATTATGAATAATCTGTATTATTCATAACGCGTTGCCCAAGTGCTCAACGTGTACACTTCATATTATGGGACTCTCTAAGTTTAGGTTTATCCGTCATGAAATCCAATTTCGTGTCCATAATTCACCCACTCATGAATTATGACGACCACAGATAATCTCGCTAAACTATTCAAGTCGAGGTCATTGCATACGTATAATCCCTCCGTCACAGGTTATCCATATTATACCTGAGATATAGATAAGAACGTCAAATCTGTTCGGTATAATATAGTCGACTTTCAATTTACAATCTCTAAATAACACTCGGAACTGATTTCCAAAGTTATACCACGGGCATGAATTTACTAGATCGCAGACACTTGCAGGATGCCTATGCCATGTACACAAGACTGACAGATTCTATCTTGATACGCACATGATATCATGAGCATCAGTTCACACCCAACGAATAGGCGGAGGTCTGATCATGAATAGATCGTTGACGTGACTGCCATCAAAGTGTGGATGATAACTCATATATCCATAGTGGTATCTCAAGTCAAATGACCACTATGCTCGCTCAACTCGAGAAGATTCATATTGACGTTGGTGTACAATCTATTAGGAAATTTTCAGTGAGTCTTTCAGTGAGTCGTTCAGTGTTTATCAAATAAACACCTACATGTATATATGAGTCTCCCGAGACTCATGGTTCATTGGGATAAACCATCGGACCAAGTCACGATATACGATATGTACTGGTCTCAGCGGATTTTACTAACCGACCCGTGTTAGTAAATATTGACCATGAACTTTATTTAAAGATATATATCTTATAGTGCACTTCCCAATGTCAATTACAAACTACGTTGTAACTGCGCACTACATTGTAAATCCTAGGGTCTTTATCTAATATACATGTATCACTAAATCAGATTTAGTTTCAATCTAATCATAATTAGATATCTAATCATAATTAGATAAAATATGTATATAAAAGACAAGAGGTGCTACCATTAAATAAGTAATATTATGGAAAAAGGAATTGTTCGTATTTATGAATCAGACATAAATATGATACGGATTGGCACTTCGAGCACCAACCCTAACACCTACGGCACCCACCACACCGATGAGCATTAACTTTCGGCTCACTCTACCTTTTTTTTGCATGATCGCTAGTGCCCCAAACTACAAATTCTCGATTGTATATCTCAGACGAAATCCAATGTTTACATGACCCAATTTGTGTTACATGATTAAAATTTAAAAATTTACAAGTTATATTTTATTATTGTTAATTATTATTCTTCTTCAGGGGAAGGCGAGCTCGTCGTTCGTGAGCCTTCAGTTCCAGTATCGATATGATCACACAAATCTTCAAAAGAATTTGGTACGTGCTCTTGTTGTCGTAGTTCGGCTCTTGATCAATCATCAACACAAGCTTGAACTTCTAAAGATGAAGCCTTATTGAGGGTTGTCAAGCTTCCGTACCAACCACTATGTTTATACCATGTTCCACAATAATTGTAGACACTATTCTTCTCACCAGCATTATTTATATTATATGAAAATATTTTGTGAATATATCAGACCATCGGGTCTTGACTTGACGAGCGCGTCTGGTGGCGGTAGAGTTGTTGCTGTATTGAGTGAGGAATTGCTCATATTCTTCATTCATGGATGGAACATCGATATTTTGTGATGACTTTGTCATCTTTTTTTTAAAGATTATAGAGATTTTGAGAGATTGATATTGAAAATGAGAATGAGAATTTATAATTTAGTGATTGATAGAATTGTGAGAAATTGAGTGAGTTTAGAAATTGGTTTGAGGGTGTATTTATAGATTTTTTTTGATAATTTTCCTATGCTAAAAATACCATAAAATGGTAATTGTTATAAAGGATAATTTTGGATTTTCTTATATTTATTTTTTTATTTAACAAAAAAAAAAATATATTAACTCTGCCACTGCTCATTTGGAAAACGGTAAAACAGGCAGTGGTTTAGGGTTACGGTTTCAAACCTGAACCCTGAGTTCGGTTTCGGTTTCGAACTGTAACCGTGGTCGAGGTTAAATTTAGGTACTTACAAGCAAAATTGGATTTTCTTAAAGGGTGGAGGGTATTTTTGGAAATAGGCTTAAAAAGGAGTGTAAAAAGAATATTTGTTGAGTTTGAAAAGCATTCCTCAACTCAAATAGTTCGTAAGGCCCAGATTTAGAACTTAAAAGCCCAATCCAGTTTAAAAAAGGCAAAAATAAGCAGTGAAAAATACAAAACGGATAACGGACAACAAGAACAGTAACAACAATTTGAAACCCTTAGATTAGGAATTGAAGTCAAAGTTCAGCTCACAAACTCAGCTAGTTCCAAATATAACAAAAATGGAAGCTTCACCTGAAATAAAAAAACCCTAAAATTAATCAAATACCGTAACTTTTTGAGATCTTTCACTATATTTTGAAAGAGCCACCACAGTTCATGGATGACATGAGGACAGTCTAGACAAGCGAACGGTTTAAATTCTCAAATTTAGGCCAAAATTAAGGAATCAAAATCTAAAAAAAGTTATATCAATTGCGACAAGGACCAGTGGCGTATCTAGAAAATCAAATCAGTGGGGGCAAAGTTATGAAAAATAAATAAATAAATAAATAATATATATATATATAGATATATATATCTCCTATCCTATTGCTTAGATAAAGTCAAAGTTAATGTTAAAAGTAAATAAACATCAATAATTCTCTCCAAAGAAGATACTTTTTCTTTTGAATAATCATCACTTCTTTGTAATTTTTTTGAAGAAATTGAAACTTTTTCCTTTGAACTATCATCTATTGATGAAAGTTTTGAGACTTTATTAAAATATTTCTCCATAAATGTTTCAAAATTAAATTTATAGTCTATTAGAAAAAAAAAGTAATATAAAAATAAAACATTAATGGATCTAATACAAATAATTTAGTGAATACATTTCTATAATATTATATCCATAAATTGTAAGTTTCATAATACAAGCATAAATGTAATTGAAAAAATATCTATAAAATCAAACCTAAACTTAAAATATTTGTCTATAATAATTTAATGTTCCAAACAAATTCAAAGCTATTTACTAATTGCAATCAAAATTTCTATCAAAATTTCAATCAAAATTTGGTAAAACTCAAAATTTTTACTTGAAACAAATAATGAGATATTGGCGAGGGTGATAGGGCAAATTCAAGTTTGCTTAATGGGTATGGTGAGACAACTGGTCTTGACACAAACGTTTTTTATGTGCGTGGCAACAAAACAGAGTGGCAAAAGAATCCAATTTCATAACAATTTAAAACAAAGTGGAGACGACCAATTAACCTTCAAAATTAGTCTATTGCAATTAAAATTTCAAGATGGAGTGAGTTTGGAGACAAGAGATTCACCAAGTCAAGCTATCAAGAAGCTTCTAAAGGCTGAAGCTAGGGCGGGGCAAGCTGTCAACGAGGGTTTTGAGCAGTGGCAAAGAGTGTTGAGACTTGAGAGGGCTGATGTTGCTGACTTGCTTCCTAGTCAACTGGTCTTGCAGGAGGGCTGTTCTTGGCTTCTTGCTCGGTTGCTCCTCTCCCAAGTAGTGTGGCGTTCAGATCTGGTTGGTTTTGAGGGAAATGTCTGTTGTCAATTCAATTTTAGGGACTTTAGCTTTGTTTGGTTTTGGTTGTTTATGGTTGGGCTTTTTGGTTTGTTCTTGATTTGTGGGGCATGTTTGCTTGTCCAGTTTGTTTGTTTGGATTGGTTGATTCAGCCTTGAGTTGTTGTTTAGTTGTAGGGCTGGTTGCGTCTTCTTCATTTCTCTTTATTTCTCTCTGGTTGTGGGCTGTAATTTATTTTAAAAATTCTTAAATTTTTACGGGGCCAGTGGGGGCAACTGCCCCCACTCGCCCCTGTATACGTCCGCCACTGACAAGGACCGCCCCTGCCTTTGCTCCATGGCCACAGTCACCAACCACACAATCTGACAACGACCCATCTTCGTTTGTAACTTCTATGTTTTCCCTTGCAGATGGACAATAATTAATCACTGTATATCCTTTGGACTCATTAAATTTGTCGTTCCAAGAGTGAGCTAGCTATCTTACTTACCTGTTGTACATCTATAATCCAGCCACTAAATATAAATATATTTTTTGATATTTCGTTATAGTGGTTGAAATAATTGAATGCGAGAAGTAGGCACGTGATATGGCAGAACTTGATTGGCCAGACCCACCTAACAATTTCTCTACGCCTTGGGTTAAATTAAATAACAAAATACATTAGTGGTGCAAGATGTTTGTTTGTTTTTTATTTAAAGGCCAAATATTTCCACTTTTTGGTAAGTTTGAGCAAAACCGGTGCCTTGTCAAGAACCTTGGAAACTCTATGAAAGCAATTTATGCTGTTTTGGGAGCTGAAACAACAGAGTGCAGCTGCAGCTACATTGATGGTTAATGCCAGTGTTTCCAGAGATTACGAAATTGACTAAAATTACATTTTAATTTATCTTTCACTGGGAGTGGGAAGTGGGAACCATAGTTTTGAAAAACTGGCCTACAAAAAAAGTGGAAATTGGCCGTGAGTCCGGTCCGGTTAAATAATAAAAATCGGTTAAAACTGGCGAATCAGATCGGACCGGTTCAATCTTTTTCTAAAAAAAATTTTAAAATCAAAAATCAAAAAGTAATATTTTTAATTAAATAAAACTATTTATGACGTGGGTCGGTTCTGTTGGTTTTTTGGAAACTGGAAACGATTTAACCGGTCTAACTACTGATCCATTGAACATTTTAAATCACCGATTTATCATTGGTCCGGTTCTAAAAAAACTCGTGGGAATAAAAAATATGTAACTATACTTTTGACTTGGGCTAGCTTATTTTCTCCACTTCACTTCAGTTGTTCCCTAACGTTGTGTGAAAAGCATTCAGCTGTTCCCGTGGTACCTAGATCTGGCAACGGTTCCGATTCGAAACCGAAACCGAATCAGAATCGAACCGGTAGGAACCAGCAGATTTCGATTCCAACCGGTTCGATTAGGGTTCCAGCCTATCCGAACCGGACAGTTCCAATGATTCGAACTGGAATCGTTGGAACCGTCCGGTTCCAAGAGTTTCCGCAATTCCAATCAGAACCAAACGGTTCCGATTGGAACCGTTTGGCCTGCAGCAAGGAGCAACGACTCCCTACTACTTTGAAAATGAATTTTATTTACCCTTAATAACATTAATAAAACGACTAGTTTTATGGGCATTCTAGGTATCACAAAAATAATCCAAAAATATATAAATAGAGGTCATTCTTCATTTTTTCAACACACCAATTTTCAATTCTCTCAATTTCTTTAATTCTCTCATCTTTAATTCTCTCATCTTCAATTTCTCCTATTGATTTAATTTTGAAATTCTTCAATAATAACAAAAAATGACAAGCTCATATGAGAATATCATGTCCAATGTGCCAACCTAAGAGAGCTGTCAAAGTATCGGTGCACGGAGAATAGAAGTTAAGTCTCGATCTTCCGATATTTTCAAAAATCATTTTCATTTAGTCGAGACTGAAAACGAATGTCCAAGAGCAATATGCAACTATTGTGGTGTATCTTACAAATTTACTGGCGACTATGGTAATATGAACAAGTACTTGGATAAACATCATGCCGCTGAAATTGGATTTGATACAACACAAACTCAAATGAGCATGTACGCTTCATCTAGTAGAGGTACGAGTTCTTTAGATTTATTTAAATATTCTGATGCTAAAAATAGAAAAGATTTTGCTAAATTTACTTGTACGACACATCTTTCTTTAAGTTTCGGTGAAAAATTACTTTTACTAATTATGTTCGAAATGCTTTAAATTTTATTGTCTGTAAAATGCATAGAAATACAACAAAACGAAAAATTTTTAAATTATACAAAGATGGTAAAATTATTTTAAATGAATTATTTAAAGATATTAAATGTCATCTTTCTATTTGTTCTGATATTTGGAGTGACCATTGGCAAACACACTCGTACATGGGTGTGCCTTGTCATGGATTGATGCATCATGGAACATGCAAAAACAACTTATTACATTTTGAGTTTTTTATGAGTAACATACTGCATAAAATATTTATAGAATGATTAAAATAATTTTTGTTGAATATGGTTTATGAGGTAAAATTTTAATAATTGGTTCTGACAATGCATCTGTAAATACTGCATCAATTAGAGATTTAAAAGAAATATGTCAACCAAATTTGGGGGTTGACTTTTTCATGTTCGTTGCACACGTAATGTCCTTAATTTATGTATTCAAGATGATATGAATTTTTTTAGAACATCACATTAATCCTATTAAGATTGCACTTAATTGTATTTAGTCATATTCTCAAGTCAGGAGAGAATGACTAAGTTTTCTAAATTAAATGGTGTTAAATCGGTAAAATTTTCACGAGTTGTTCCAACTCATTGGAATTCAACTTATTTTCTTTTAACTCAAGTTTTTCAATACAAAGATGTATTAAGTAGTTTTTTTCCTAACATGTTCAACATATGACTTTTTTTTTTATCCTAAATTTAAATTAGAAGGTTTGAATAGTGGCTTACAAACTAACTATGTATTTTTAGGAATAGATGATGAAGTTAATATTAGAAAAATAATATATGGAATAAAAATTGATTTAATAGATTTATTTAATGATTATGTTAGTAGATATAACTTGCAATCATCGGGACAATCTAGTAACAAACCCGTAATACATCCAAGACTAAGCGTTGGTGATCATTAAGCGTTGGTGATCATTGGTTACTCCAACGAAATAAAAAACAGAGGGATAACAAGACTAACATCCTGGAATTAGATAATTATTTATCTACTGATTTCGAGTTTCCTCTTGAAAGTTTAGTAAGTAAAAATTTTCCAAGTACTTGATTGGTGGAACCGACATCAAAATGTCTATTCTGTTTTATCAATTATTACTAATCTAGTAACGAACTCGTAATACATTCAAGACTTAGCGTAGGTGATCGTTGGTTACTCCAACGAAATAAAAAACAGAGGGATAACACGACTTACAATCTGGAATTAGATAATTATTTATCTACCGATTTCAAGTTTCCTCTTGAAAGTTTAGTAAGTAAAATTTTTCAAGTACTTGACTGGTGGAACCGACATCAAAATATCTATTCTATTTTATCAATTATTACTAAAGAGGTGCTGGCAGCACATGTTTCCACTGTAGCGGTTGAACAAGCCTTCAACTTAGGAGGCAATATTTTGGAAGCGAGATAGTCTTCATTACATCTAAGCACTGTAGAAGCAAAAACATGTGTGGATGATTGGATCTGAGCTGATCTGAGGCAACAAGAAGATGCCTCCGATGAATTTGAAGACTTTTTCGACAATGCATCTGATGGGGTGGTTGTGGAACCCCTAGGGTCGGATCGGTGTCCCACGCAGCGGAAGTGGGTATAACCCGTAGATATCAAGCATGAATTTATTTTTATAATATTTAATAGAATACCATATTCCATTACGAGTGTATAGGAAAAAACCAGGGCTGAATCGGAGTAAAAAAAGGACAAAAATAATTTCAACGCGCGCACTGTGAGCTATAATGCACGCGCAGTGCGCTGTTGCACTGTCACTTTTTTCCTTAATTGTGTTCAAAATATATCATTCAGTTCTCTGAAAATAGAGAGCTGAAGGAAATAATATTTTTAACCCTAATTTCTTCAAACCTTCCCTAAACACTTCCAAACACCCAACATTAGTCTTTAACATCGAACCAACATCACCACATGTTAAAGAATAAAATCATATTTTTCAAAATATCAAATATTTTTTAAAAAAATATAAATTTATTTTAAATACGCATATGTGTAAATTTTTAATATAAAACACAAACCAAATTAGAATCCTACAATGAAGTGACTCATGAACAGTTCTATATAACTCAAAGGTGGTCAAGTGATTTTAGAATGGTAGTTATAGCTCCAAACTATTATCTAGAGTTACAAACTCTAATTTTATGTTTATGTCCAACATAAATATTTTGACCCAATCACAAGTATATTGTGTTATGCTTCCAAAGCATTCATACACAATTTATTAGCCTAATTTCAACATCAAGCTATGTTATTTTGTATATAATACATAATACATCATTATATATTTAACTAATGATAACTCACTAATGAAAATATAACTTTGGAGAAGATCAAACTTAATTGAGAAGATCATGTTGGTTTGTGAATCATTGCACCGAAAGGTGCAATGATTAAAAAGAAAAATAATTAAAAAATATGAGTGGGCCCCACATGCTTAAAATGGAAATAATAAAAAATTAGAATTCATTATTTGCACATAGAATTTCATGCCTATAAATAGAGGCTTTATTTCATTATTTTCTTCATTCCATTCTCAACCAAATCATCTGTATTCTAAGAAAGAAAATATAGTTTATTCTTAAGAGTTTATAAGAGAGTTGTAATTCTCATATTCTAAGAGAGTGTGAGATTGTTCACTTATTGTGTTTAGAGAGAGGTTGTAAAATTCTTTCCACCATAGTGATCCTTCTACTTTTGCCCGTGGATGTTTCCCTCACATTGATGGTTTTATCACGTTAAATTTTCGTCTCATTATTTTATTTTATTGATAATATTTATGGTATGCTAAGCCTCCTAATTATTATTGTTTTGTTATATGGTAGGCAAAACCTCATGAACTAATAATTATTTTCAATTTCACTTTACTTGTGTGCAAACTTCAGCCCACGATCACCTAACAGTGGTATCATCGCTTCAGGTTCAGGGTTACTAATCATGAAGACTATTCACACATACAATATAATACTATTCACATATATGATACTATTCACATATATGATACTATTCATGTTTATGATACTATTCAAGTATACGATACTATTCATATATATGGTAATATTCAAGGTGAAATAGTAAAAAGCCGGTTCAAATGAGAGGCTGATCGTCATCAGAAACATGGCAGGAAAGTTCGAAATTAAGAAGTTCAAAATGAGCAACTTTTCCCTATGGAAACTTAAAATAAAAGCAATCTTGAGAAAAAGATAATTATTTGGCGGCAATTGGAGAGAGACCAGATGGAATGACTGATGAAAAATGGAAGGATATGGATGAAAATTCTATAGGCAACTGATGAGCGGAAAATATATCATTATTTGCTGTCCATTTTACTTAATATTTTGTATAGTTTCTCGAGTTTTATGAACGTTTTGATGTGTTTTAGTTTATTTTACAGATAAAATAAAATCGGGACTTAATGAAATCAATCAGGACGAAATGTGGAACAAATAAGGGCAAAAACTGGACTTGACAATTTGATTTTGGAGATTGGAAACTTGAAATGGCGTTCTAACGAAGTCAATTTCGGAAATTCCAGTTTTGCGCAATTGTCATATTTTGGCCATAACCTTTTACTCCGATATCGGATTGAGGTGATTCAAGTTCCAGATTAAAAAAGACTCAAATATCTACAATTTGAAGTTCATAATAATTTCGAATTCTAAAGTTTCAATGACCAAAATTGATAAAATATTCGGAAGTGTGTTATGTGTAATTATTTAAGTCATTTTCAAAATAAAAAAATAAAAAAAAATAAAAAAATAAAAATTATCAAACTTGTGCATGTTTGATGGAGGATTTAGTGCCATGTTTGGTGCCATGTTTGATGCCATGTTTGGTGCCATGTTTGGTGGAGCAATTGATGGAGAATATGGTGGAAGCCTTTAATTTTGCCTATAAATACCAAGCTTAACTTTGTAATTTCATGCTTTCTTTGGAGAAATTTCTCCATGAAAACATAAAGAAAAGTGTCTTGTATATTTATTTAAGTTTTCTTGTATTTTATTTTTATTTAATTAATAATATTTTGTGTATTTTCATTTACAGCATGAGCAGGTAATCTCATTCTGATGGGGTGAAAATGTGAGACTTTTAATATAATAAATCATATTAATATCCCTTATTTTTAATTAAAATTTGGATTAATTAGTTTCCGCCTATATGGCCGGTTTAAGTGACAACCTTATTACCGCCTATATAGTTGGTTTTACATTTCAGACGTAGTTTCCGCCTATATGGTCGGTTAAGGTAATAATCTTGTTACCGCCTATATGGTCAGTTGGATTTAATTGAGACAAATGGAATTATCGCCTTTATGGTCTGGTTAAATATAATTAATTAATCGGTAAACATTGACAATAAGGGAGATTTTTAATTTTGAAATATTAAAAGTGGATCCTTTAACCCCAGCATTTTCTTTCATTATTGTAATTTTACTTTTATTTATCTCCAAGTTATTTTTTTATGATGTTTTGTTTATTTAAGTGTTTAGTAATCCTAAGTATGTTTTGTAACTAAACATATTATCTGGGGTTGTGATGAATTCCAATATCAGTGGTTTATAAGGGGTTATTTTACGGTTTGGGGAATATAAAAGTTTATTTATTAAGCCTTAGTCTTAATGCTTCTTGTTAACTGGCCATTAATAAGATTGATCTGGTAAACTTAAAATGAACTTGGACAAGGGACTTTAGGTTTAAGGCCATAGATTCAATAGCCCACGATCTTCCTTAAGGATAGATAACCCTTAATAGATTTTCTTACATGATAGGAATATACATGTCGGGCGGGGTAGCCATAATTGGAACTTAATCTTAATGAATTCAGGTAACTTGGTTGACATAGGAATATGATTAATTGAGTTATATTGGGTATTTGTATCTGACCATCGGAAGAGGCTTTTGCATAAATTCGTGTTCCATGTTAATAAACCAATATATTACACAAACGTGAAATAACTACTTCATCTTTAAAAGATATTGGAAGAATTCACAACCCTAGATAGTTTAATAATATTGATTTTACCTTTCATTCACTTTCGAACTGTTTTATTTACTTGTTTTAGGTTTAAGTCACCATCCAATCAAACCACCAATCTATTAGATACTCGTAAACTTTTGACTTCATAAATTAATAGCTTAGGTATTAAGTCCTCATGGGATCGATATTTTTTATACTACTTGAATAATACGTGCGCTTGCGTTATACGTGTGTGACAACGCCGGTTAAGTTTTTGTTGCCGTTGTCGGGGACTTATTTATCTTTCACTATTAATTTTGGGGTTAGATACCTTTACTTGTGTCTAATTTATTTTTATTTATTATTTCTGTTTTCTTGTGTTTCAAGTTCTCAAATACTATATGAGATGAACCAGAAGCTTTGAAATCCGATCCCTTGACCCAAAGATTGAAAGAACCATCAGACAAGTTGAGAAGGAAAAGACGAGAATGTCAAGAAGCAATCATCAACATGGAACCTGAACATTTGGAAGTTGCACCACCAATTCCCATTCGAGACAGAACTATTCCGGTGGTTGACGGCTTCATTTCCTGTATTGTACTTCCTCCCTTACCAGAAAATACGTGTGACATCAAAACATGTATTCAGATGATACAACAGTCAGTTCAGTTTGGGGAGAATGCAACTGAATATCCTAATGCCCACATCAGCAACTTCCTGGAAGTTTGTGGAACTTTCAACTACAACCGAGTGCCTGAAGAAGCAATGAGACTGCGTGTTTTCCCCTATTCCTTGAAAGACAGAGCTAAGGATTGGCTACATTCACTTCCAGCAAGTTCTATCACAACTTGGAACACTCTAGCCACCAAATTCCTTGTAAAGTACTTTCCTCCAGCCAGAATTGTAAAGCCGAGGAATGACATCACATCCTTTGTGCAACATGATTCAGAATCCCTCTGCGAAGATTGGGAAAGATACAAGGATTTGCTCAGAAAATGTCCTCACCATGAAATTGTAAAGTGGCTACAAGTCCAAACCTTCTACAATGGACTTTCTGGACTGATGAGAACCACAATTGATGCTGCTGCTGGAGGAGCTTTAATGGCAAAAAGAGAAGATCAGGCTTGAGACTTAATTGAAGAAATGGCCAACAACAATTCATTGTGGCCAACAGAAAGGAGCGTGATCCAACGAATCGCAGGAATTTATGAAGTTGGAGCCAACACAACAATGAATGCCAAACATGATCTGATTTGCAAAAATCTGGAAACTCTTAACATGAAAGTTAATGCTGGATCCACAAGTTCACCATATGGAGGAGCACCAGAGTTAGAATCTTACAACCAACAAGATGAGACGGTAAATTATGTCAACAATTTCAACGGACATTGGAATAATCCATATTCCAACACCTACAACTCAGGGTGGAGGAATCATCCCAATTTCACATGGAGCAACAATTCAGGGCAAAAGAATAATCCACCACCTGAATTCCAACAACAAAACAAAGGCCATAAGTATGAGAAAGAACCAGAAATGAAAGAATGGTTTGCAGAGATGTTCAAAAAGCAAGAAGCAAAATACGATGCTTTAGCAGCTATGGTTCAAAATCAAGTAGAACTAAATCAAATCCATTCAGTTTCTATTAAAGCATTGGAGAATCAAATGGGACAACTGGCCAATGCTCAGAGTTACAGACCGCTAGGTAACCTTCCTAGCAACACTTAACCAAATCCAAGGAACAAAGGGAAGGAGCAATGTCAAGCCATTACTTTGAAAAGCGGTACTGAAATCAACAAAGTTGTTGGAATCAAGGCATCCATTGAGGAAGTTTTAAAAGAAGCAGAGCCACAGATGGAGGAAAAAGAAGCAAAGGAAAAAGATCAAGAAAGATTCACTCCACCTCCACTTTTCCACAGCGTCTCTAGAAAAATAAACTGGACAAGCAGTTTGCTAGATTTCTGGAGGTCTTCAAAAATCTGCATATCAACATTCCATTTGCAGAAGCTTTGGAACAAATGCCCAGCTATGTTAAATTCATGAAAGTCATTCTGTCACGAAAGCGGAGATTGGGAGATTACGAGATAGTAGCATTGACAGAAGAATGCAGCGCCATCATTCAGAGGAAACTTCCCCCAAAGTTGAAAGATACTGGCAGTTTCACCGTCCCATGCACCAGGGGAGAACATTACTTCGGTAAAGCTTTGAGTGATTTAGGTTCTAGTTTAATTTGATGCCTTTTTCGATTTACAGGAAACTGCAAATTGGAGAAGCAATGCCCACCTCAGTCTCACTACAACTTGCTGATAGAACACTCGCATTTCCGAGAGGTGTAGTTGAAGATGTGCTGGTCAAAGTCGACAAACTCATTCTCCCAGCAGATTTCATTATCCTTGACATGGAAGAAGACAAAGATGTATCTATCATCATTGGGAGACCATTCTTGGCTACAGGTCGAACTGTTATTGATGTACAAAAAGGAGAACTAACCATGAAAGTGCAGGACCAAAAAGTTACCTTCAATGTTTTCAAAGCCATGAAATTTCTAAGTGATGAAAAGGAAGAGGAATGTTTTAGAATTGATGTTGTTGATAGTATCATCCATGATACTTATGCAATGCCACTTCCCACGGATAACTTGAAGCTTGCATCACCAACATGACTGACAGCAAGCTAGATGATGAAATTTTGGTATGTATCAACTATCTTGATAGACCATTTCACTTCAAATCAACACCACAGGTGAAAAGTTTAGAATTACCAAAAAATGAGCGAATCAAGCCTTCGATTGAATAACCACCGCAGTTGGAGCTAAAGCTACTTCTGAGCCATCTCATATATGTATTATTAGGAAACGCTTTTGATTTACCTGTGATTATTTCTTCGTCACTAACATTGGAACATGAAGAAAAATTACTGAGAGTGTTACGAGAACACAAGAAAGCCATTGGCTGGACTATAACAGACATTCGAGGCATTAGTCTATCATTTTGCATGCACAAGATTCTGATGAACGATGAGTACAAACCCACAGTGGAGCATCAACTGAGGCTAAATCCAATCATGAAGGAGGTTGTGAAGAAAGAAATTATCAAATGGTTGGATGCTGGCATCATCTACCCCATCTCTGACAGCACTTGGGTGACTCCTATGCAATGTGTGCCAAAGAAAGGAGGAATTATTGTAGTCACAAATGAAAAGAATGAGTTGATTCCAACAAGAACAGTGACTTGATGGAGAGTAGGCATGGACTAAATGAAGCTGAACAAAGCAACAAGAAAATATCATTTCCCGTTATCATTGATTGACCAGATACTAGATAGACTGGCGGGACATGAGTTCTATTGTTTCCTGCACGGATATTCAGGGTACAATCAGATTTCCATTGCCCTAGAAGATCAAGAGAAAACCATTTTTACATGTCCGTATGGTACTTTTGCTTTCCGAAGGATGCCATTTGGACTATGTAATGCTCCTACCACATTTCAACATTGCATGATGGCCATCTTCTCAGACATGCTGGAAAAAAGTATGAAGGTTTTCATGGATGATTTATCTGTGTTTGGAGACTCTTTCGACTACTGCTTGCAAAATCTGGAAAAGGTGTTACAAAGATACGAAGATACCAATCTGGTACTCAACTGGGAGAAATGCCACTTCATGGTACAAGAAGGCATTGTGATGGGACATCGAATCTCACAAAAGGGAATCGAGGTAGACAAAGTAAAGATCGAGACAATTGAAAAATTACCTCCACCAACATCTGTCAAATGGATTCAGAGTTTTCTCGGACATGCAGGCTTTTACAGGAGATTTATCAAAGGTTTCTCTAAGATTGCTAAACCTCTATGCAATCTTCTGGAGAAAGATGTGCCTTTTAACTTCACCAAAGAATGCCACAAAGCTTTTGAGATCTTAAAACAGAAGCTGGTCTCTGCCCCCATCATAGTAGCACCAGACTGGACCCTTCCATTTGAGGTGATGTGTGATGCTAGTGATTTTGCTGTAGGTGCAGTTTTGGGACAACGCAAAGCAAATTTTTTTCATACCATTTACTACTCCAATAGAACTCTGAATGAAGCTCAACTCAACTACACAACCACTGAAAAGGAGTTGCTTGCAGTTGTGTTTACTTTTGATAAATTCTGCTCATATCTGCTGGGACCCAAAGTGGTGGTCTACACAGATCATTCAGCAATCAAATATCTGATCGTGAAGAAAGATGCCAAACCTAGATTAATCCGTTGGGTGCTTCTGCTGCAAGAATTTGACATGGAGATCCGAGATAGGAAATGGACAAAAAATCAAGTGGCAGATCACTTATCGAGGCTCGAGAATTGAGCAACAGCTGGCAATGAACTGACAATCAAAGAAACTTTTCCAGATGAACAGTTATTTGCCATGAAACCACAAGATGTCCCTTGGTATGCTAACTATGTAAACTATATAGTATCGAGAAAATGACCGTTGGAATGGACACATCAGCAAAGAAAGAAGTTCTTCAAATAAGTCAAGCACTATTTCTGGGATGAGCCATACTTGTTCAAACGCTGTGCTGATCAATTACTGAAGCGTTGTGTTCTACATGAGGAGGTCAATAGTGTCTTGCAGCACTGTCATTCATCACCATACGGTAGACACTTCAGCGGAAATAAAACTGCAGCCAAAGTCCTATAATCAGGTTTGTTCTGGCCCACTCTGTTTAAAGATACTTACTTATTTGCTCTTCAATGTGACAGGTGCCAGAGAACAGGAAATATTTCAAGAAGAAATAAAGGACCTCTACAAAATATTCTGAAAGTGGATATATTTGATGTATGAGGGATCGATTTATAGGACCATTTGTTCCATCATTCGGAAACCTGTACATACTGGTTGAAGTAGACTACGTATCCAAATGGGTTGAAGCAATTGCACCGCCATCAAATAATTCAAAAGTGGTGATAAAATTCCTTAAAAAGAAAATGTTCACTCGCTTCGGAACACCTTAGGCAATTATCAGTGATGATGGCACATATTTTTGCAACAGATATTTCGATGCACTCCTATCAAAATACAGAGTTACTCATAAAGTTGCCACTGCCTACCATCCATAGTCATATGGACAGGTTGAAGTTTCAAACATAGAGATCAAAAGAATCTTGGAGAGAACCATTGGATCAACAAGGAATGACTGATCTGAAAAAATGGATGACGCATTATGGGCCTACCGGACAGCTTACAAGACACCCATTGGTATGTCCCTATATCGAATGGTGTTTGGGAAAGCGTGCCATCGGTCAGTAGAGCTTGAACACAAAGCTTATTGGGCACTGAAGAAGTTAAATCTTGATCTACAAGCAGCAGGAGAGAAACGACTCCACCAACTCAACGAATTGGAGGAATTTCACGTACATGCCCATGAGAATGCCAAACTGTACAAAGAAAAGATGAAGAAAAGGCATGATAAAAAAATAGTGCACAGACAACTGGAGCTAGGGCAGCAGGTGTTGTTATACGATTCACGGTTGAGATTTTTCCTGGAAAAGCTAAAATCAAAGTGGTCAAGTCGATTTATGATTACTCAAGTGTTACCCTACAGAGTTGTTGAGATATACAACCCCAAATCCAACAATACATTCAGGGTAAACAGCCAGCGTGTCAAGCACTACTGGAGAGAATCATTTGAGCGACAAAAAGAAAGTGTCACACTTTCAGATCCAGCCTAACGTTCGGCCAGTCATGTCTAGCTGACGACGTTAAACTTAACACTAGCTGAGAGGCAACCCATGCAATTCGTGTATATATTCAGATTTGGTGTGTTTTATTTTTGTGTGTTTAATTTGTGTAAGTAAAGTCACATTTCAGGATGGAATAAGTTCTCACAAATCTTCAAAAGCAATTTCCTTCTCTCCCTCAAAACTCTCTGATGAAAGTCTACAAATCTCGCTGGGAACGAATGAGACTTCTGATGATCAAAGATATTCCTAATGACATTCATTGGTTAATTGAAGCACGGTCCGAATGGCAGGTGAGTCATCTGACTCTTTTATTTCATATTTGTCTGGTTTAGGAAGAATCACATATGCTAAAAAAAGAAGAGCTAAAAGACTGGGTGTCTGCTATAAATGTGCACGTATGACATTTAATACTCATTGTCGTTCTTTAGGAATGGTGCCTGATAACCGTGAAGATAAAATTAAATTCATTAGGGATGGCTTGAGTAAATAGTCTTTAGATGACATATCTAAGACTATTGAGACGCATTCCAGTGGATATGTGCATCATGCAATTCACATGTTATATACACAATTCCGAAAAGAAAGACAACATTTAAGTCTCGGGAATCTGACTTTAAAAGACCTTGTTTGCCAATTTATAAGAAAATTGGATGGAAAGCTTGTCCCTGACGCATATATGTCATTCAAGCTGTTACTTCATGTAAATATTATTTTCTTTGTATTTATCTAATAATTGTGATTTGTTTTATTTTCTCCGACAGGATCCATATTTTTTGAATTTCACGATATATTTTACTGTTTAGCTAATAATTGTCATTTGGCAAGTACTAGTGCTATTATTACTCACCCCTTTTCAGGTTCTATAAATTCAGCTCATCATTACATTCTTGAAGACATCCAGAGTTGAGAAATAAAAAAAATGGAAGCCACTTCAAGAAGACGAGTTATAAATATCTGTGTGTTTTGCGGTACTAGTGCTGGTTCTAAACCAGAATTCGTAGCGGCAGCACATGAATTGGGTCGAGTCATAGCTGAAAGGAATATGCACCTAGTATATGGTGGTGGCAGTCTTGGACTAATGGGGTACGTTTCAAGGACCGTACAGGAAGGAGGTAGTCAAGTTATGGGAATCAGCTCAAAACCTTTGGCAGAGGCGAATCTTATAGGACCATCAAATGTAGAGGAACTTATCGTACCAGGTATGTCTGAACGATTGGTAGAAATGATTAATCGTGCTGATGTTTTTATTGCTTTGCTAGGTGGTATGGGTACGATGGAGGAAATTTTTACAATACTATCTTGGGCGAACTTGAACATACACCAGAAACCGATTGGACTGTTTAATACTGATGGATTTTATGATTTTCTTTGTGTGTTTCTTGATGATGCCCAAAGAAATGGATTCGTGTCGAAGCCTGTAAAAGATATCCTCTTCACTACCATAACTGCATATGATTTAATTGACCAACTTTTAGCTTTTGAACCACAAATTGACCCTATCTTTTCCAAGATTAACTGGTCTGATAATGATCGTGGTAAGAAGCGTCAGATAAATCTGGATCTTAACCTTTAATTTTGTTTCTAGATGTAGAATTTCAGCTAACTAAGTACTATCTTCTAAACTCTTTTTTTTTTTTTAAGACATTGGGGACAATGTCTCAATTAGGTTTGAGGGTGGGAATAGTTGATTAGTATCTTATATTTATTTTTCATTGTGTTTTTTTTATTTGATTTTTAGTCAAATTTTTTCAAAAATTAAAAAAATATATAAAAATAAAAAATATAAAAAAATATATATATTTTTTTTTAATTTGACTAATCAGATGGAGATTAGTGTTTGAGATAATTGTGTAAGGAATTTCCACTCCTGAGACTATCTTAATATATTTCGTAACAAGTTAATTTTTGTTTATTTCATTTTGAATTATTTAATTTGTGAATTCTCCATAATACTGACTAAATTGGATCTTCATATGCTCAGTTGACAGATATTATCAACATGCATGGTAATATATGACCATGAGTTGTAGGTGAAAAGTTTGTAATATTCAGTGCTCTAGTTTAATTGGAGGAAGCATCTAAAAAAATCAATGGAAAAACAATCTGAGATCCGAGTAATTAAGTCCGTAGGGGTGTTTTAACACCTATTGCCCTAAAGCCAACTGGTTTGGGAGTAACTGGCCCAAAGCTCGCTACATGGATTAAAGATGTTATGAAAAATTACACATCTGAGATCAGAGTAATTAAGTCTGTAGGGGTGTCTTAACACATAGTGCCATAAAACTAAATGGTTTGGGAGTCACTGGCCTAAAGCTCGCTATATGGATCAAAGATGTTATAAAAAAAAGATATCTGAAATCCGAGTAATTAAGTCTGTAAGGGTGTCTTAACACCTAGTGCCCTAAAGCCAATTGGCTTAGGAGTCACTGACCCAAAGCTCGCTACATGGATGGAAGATATTGTTGGACAATTATGACCCATAGCGTCACTATTTGTACAGATCATGGTGTTGTTGTACAAATTAACTATGTGACAAAGAGATTGCACTCTTATCATTTGTGATTAGATCACCTAGATGTATAAATGATAGGAGGTCCTTATGATTAGTTCTTGGATTGAGATGATATGAGACAATATCAGTCCTCGAAGGATTAATCATTAAATATCCCTAGTCAGAGTATTATCGAGATTGGACATCGATAATGCGTAAGAGACTAGTATTACACTTATGCGCGTTGTGAGGGCACAATAGCATAGTTCTCATATATTTGGGTATTGGATACTCATGCAAGTGTAATAGGAGGTTGTGTTTTACTGATGGTACGGAAAACAGCTTCGCTCTAGATAGACCCCTCGGAATTCCATTGGTAGTATGACTACGTGTCTATGGAAGTCCGAAATCAGGGTAGGTGTATTTGGTCTTAACCTGAGACTTGCACCGCTAATACTTACGACAATCAATATGTTTTGGTTTTGGTCGTCCAGGGCTTTAACCGGTTCTGTGTACGCCTCTGCTGGGTATATTGAGAATCGTAGTGTATTGGGTGTGATGTCAAGACGGAAGTATCACTCCAGTCATAGTGGAGATGATGTCACGTAGGATACGGAACTAGTACTCTTAAGTATTGCAGTCATCGGGATGATATGACTAGGTCATGTTCATCTGATTATAGAGACTAGTTACCAGACATCCGACATGTGCTTCGTACGGGGCATACATAATTCCAGCCCCAGGCCTAGCACGTGACATCCGATACTGGATCGCAATACAGAATACTACGTATACTACGTCTGACATAGATTGTATATTCCAGTAAGAATATTTCTGGAGAATTGGGTAGGCACGGTGCTTTGCTAGAAGCCAACCATGTCTTGTAAATCCGTAAGCATGTGGTACGAGGTACACACTTAATCGGATAGTCCGATAACCGGATTTACTGCCAACATATCCAGAGGTCTCTTGAGTCGCTTCCCAAAGATTCACCGATGACAGTTGACTTAAACTAGAATTAATCTGGGATTAATTTAGAGAGAGAAAATTAATCTGGGATTAATTGAGGTTTTATTTAATCTGGGATTAAATGTGTTCGGAAGAGAGAGAACGTGATTAATTTGGAATTAATCGTTGAAATAAATTTAATAGTTAAATTTGATTTTTCTATTTAATTTATTTGCATGGGCTAAAATTAATATATCGGATGTATTAATCGGAATTAGATTTCATTACGAAATTAAAGTTGGACTTTAATACGAGCGAACAGATTAATTTAGAATTAATTGGTAAACGGAATTCGTAATGTATTTACGAGGCATCGTCATTTAATTAAATTAGATTTAATTATTTAGTGACGGAAATTCGTTTAATCAGATTAAACGGATTCAAGCCGCGGTAAACATTCGTAGAATCCATTTGAATTTTGAATTCAAATGTGGGGCCCACTTAACATGTGGTAGTTGGGAGGGTAGTTGGCATTTATGCCAAGCCACCAACTTTCCAACTACCTTGGAATGGTTTTGGTGAAACCATTTACCCAACCACATTGTTTATGTGAAAAATGGTAAATTGGTTTTACCAAAAGGCATCTCTCTCTCTCATTACACAACACTTGACACAAATCAAACCCTAAGAACACTAAGCTTGGGCGTGAGCTTCCTCATTCTTTCTCTTTGATTTTGTGGCAAAATCAACAAAGCTAGCACTTGTAGAAGTCTTCTAAGGTGATAGGGAAACCAACTCAAAGCTTGGAATTAACATAAAGGTTGGATCTTGGAGATCTTCATTCACAACTCAAAGCTTGGAATCAACACAAAGGTTGGATCTTGGAGATCTTCATTCACAACTCAATGCTTGAAGATCTTCATTCACAACTCAAAGCTTGGAATCAACACAAATGTTGGATCTTCGAGATCTTCATTCACAACTCAAAGCTACTCAAAGCTTGGAATCAACACAAAGGTTGGATCTTGGAGATCTTCATTCACAACTCAAAGCTTGGAATCAACACAAAGTTTGGATCTTGGAGATCTTCATTCAAAATTTTAAAAGCTCAAATCCATTCAATGTAAGTAATTCCACAACTTATAATGAATTTATGAACACCTTTTCTTGCTTATTAGATCATTGGCATGTTCTAGGAACACTAATAATGGTATCAAGAGCCAATTTTAAGCATGAAAATTTTAGGATTCATGAGACTAAAATTTGGGGCTTTTGTGTTTTGAACATGATTTCTTCAAATTGATGATTTGAGCATGCTTAGATTATGTTAACTTAGAGTTGTGCATGATTAGATTTGGAACAAATTGATTGGATCAAAATTTTGAGTTCCCCCTAGCATGGCCGAAACCTCATTGTAATGCACTGCAGTTTATTTTTTTTATAACATTATTGGATGTGTTTAAATGCATGATTAAATGTTGATTGTTGGTTTGATTGGATTGGGTTGGAATCAAATTCAATAATGTTTATGTTAAATTCAAGAGCATGTTGAGCATGAAATGATGTGTTTTGGCTTCAATTTGTGTTGAGCATAAATTGATGGATTAAGCATGATTAATTAAGTTAATTGGTATTTTGGAAATATTGAGTTTAATTAATTAATCATGGCAAATACACTTTAATTAAAATAATTGTGATATTTGGAATATTATAATTATGTTAATAAGCCTTTAAATTATGAATTGGGCTAAAAGTGTGTATTTGGGCTTAATGGGCTTGGTTTGACCAAGTTTGGTTTTGGAATTTTGGATTGGATCCAATTGGGCCCAAAATCAATTCCATAAAATCCAAATACATCACTTGGCCCTTTAAAGAATTTAATTGGGCCTAATGGGCCTAAATTAATTTGTAGGCAATATGGTGATTCCTATTGGGCCTTGGCATTTTAGGTTTGACCCATTATGGCCAAAGCCCATGCCTTAAGTATTAATTAAAAGCCCATTGGACTTTAATTAAAATGACATTGGATGTTATTGGGCCTTTGAGACTTTAAGGAAAATAAATAAGTGTAAATATTTAATTTGGAATTAAATTGGAATTAGTATTGAATACAAATAAATTGGATTTAAAGTTGTAGTTCAATATAATTCAAGAATACTTACTTTGAGTATTTATTCTTAAACGAGTTGGACTCGCGCAAATCAAATCGTTGTTTGAACATTGGATGGTCATTAATCAAAGATTAATTAATTGGATTAGATTGATTGAATAACATACTTTGTATGAATACATGAATGTGTTGTATGAATAATGTATATCAGATGGATATTAGAAGGGCGAGGGCAATTTTGGAAATTGTAATAAATTTAGAATTTATTAAATTGGACCTGCGTGTCCAGCCTTTTATCTCCTTATTCTTTGTATTTCTCTTCTCACCAATTCCCCTCAATGTAAATTAGGTTTCTTTATTGTATTATGTAATTGGGTAGAAGTTAGAATAGTTCTAGCCGGGGAGAGGAAAATGAGTGATTTGTTCAAGGAAAAATTTGTGACATATCCATCCGCATATCATTATTAATTTATTTATCGCGCCTTATTATGCTTTTAGAATGCATGCTTAAGGGTGTATGATGAGACCTAATCAAAGATAATAAATTGGTTGCCAATTTACGTGAAAAACGCTCAAAACATATTAAGCGTTTTTCCTTCCGTTGAGTGATTCTAACTCAAGATCCAAAGTTGGCATTGGTTTGTTGGCCAAAGTCAAGACCTTTGTCAATTGCGGATGTGTTTGAATCATGAGAGTTTTGTTCCACATCGGTGTCTTGTCCAAGTCGTGATTTGTTGGCTAAAGTCAAGATCACTTCTTGTCCATCGACATTGATTACGAAGCTTTCTATGTCAATGGGTCCCGCTTAACTGGAATCATTAAGCTTGTTGTGCCAAATCCAAGGCTTAGTTGATTCAGAGGAAAAAAGTTAGGAAAATATATTGGATATATTGGCATATATATTGTATATATGTTTCGGACTTGAATGTCCACCTACTAGATCTAGGAATTGGATGAGATCCAATTGATCTTAGAGATCTACTTAGTTAAGTATCATACAATTTATTGGCCAAAGTCAAGATTGTGTGTTATTTAACGGGATCATAGCCCAATAGGAAACAAGGTTTCCCGAGTACTCAACAGAGGGTTAGAGGCTTGCCGAAAAATAGTGGGAGGCAAGTATTAGATTTGCAATTTCGTTTAGCTACTTGCTATACGCGCTCATTTCAATATTTCGTCAATAAATTAATATATTAGTTGGACTAATATTTAATTGTTGTTTTAATTAAACAGTTGGACTGTATTCAAACTACTTCATTTATAGTTGATTATATAATTAGATTATAGTAATCAATATATTTGAATTTTACCCTTCATTTATAGTTGATTATATAATTGGATTATAGTAATCAATATATTTGAATTTTACCGATAATTTATAGTTGATTATATAATTGGATTATAGAAATCAATATATATTTGATTTTAACCAATAAAATTGTAATTAGTTATATAGTTAGACTATAGTAATCATTACATTAGATTGTACCCGAAATCCTTGATTGGATAGTTAGACTATTGGAATCAAGATAATTGAAAGATTAGTGTTTAAAACATAATCCTGGGTGACTTTAATTTTCAAATTGGGAATAAAATTTCAGGATGGTCCTGGTGATAAGTGTGGTTTATACCCACTTATTATGGCATTCTCAGCTTATTATTTTGTTATAATTCGAGATATTTAATATGATTTATAATTTATTTTATGTTTTATTTGTAGGAGCATTAATGCATGGATCTGGGAATAATTGCAAGTGTTTTGAGAACTTCGGGAAGACACAGGACAAGCAGGGAAGAATGGCGCCGAGGCGCCAAAATCCCATATAAAATACAGAGAGAATGGCGCCACGGCGCCCATTCATCAATCACAAAGGGCGCCGTGGCGCCCTAAATAAAGAAAGAATTGGCGCCGAGGCGCCAATGAAGAAGGAAGGCACCTCGGCGCCCCAGAATGGCAAAATTACATACAGATTCCAGACAGTTTAGCGCCGCGGCGCTGCGCAAGAGTCAGACGCGTTCCAGGATTTGCTTTTTAGGGTTTTTAATAATCCTAATGCTACCCAAAGACTCCCAGCTTCAACTATAAATATAACAGTCCATCCAACACTCAAGTGGAGGCTAATACACAGTACAAAACACAGAAACACATATTTTTAGAGATCCAAGGAGAGGATTGAAGAGCGACAAGAGGAGACAAAGGCTGTAATATCCGGAGAGGAAGAGATTCAATTCGGGTTTTATCTTCTTATTTCTTTCTTAAAACTCTAATGATTTCCATTAGATTCGTGGCTTGATTATTTATTGTTTTATCTTTTGTCATGAATAAACTCCTTAATTCTGGAGAATGATGTAAATGATGCTTGAACCTTGTATTTCGTTTATCAATTTTGTTATGAAGTTTTATTAATTTATTTATATTCTTTTGAGTTTAATGCTTCTTGATTGCTGGCCACAATTTGAGATGATGAATGTTTAGAATCTATCACTCGAGAGAGGGGATTTTGAATAGATCTAGAGAATATAACCTAGGATTTTATAGAGTTCGAGAGAATCTGTAGTCCTTTGAAGTCGTTAAAATAGAATCACAAATCGTAATGAGTTGTTAACTATTGGATTTTTATAGAGATATCGAAGTCTATAGTTGATGATTTTTCACTCGGCACTCGAGAGAGGGAGTGGATATTTTAGGAGTCTTGACTTATAAACAATATAACTGAACAAAGATTAATTGGCATAACGAATACATAGGTGACAGCTAGGTGAAATCATGATCCAGAATCTCTATCGTATTAGTTCCTCCTATTTTATTATTTTTTTATTTATCTATTATAAATCTTTATTATTTGTTTTCTAAAAAAGTTAGGATTATCAATTGTAGTACTTAGTGTGAGTTAACGCAATCCCTGTGGGTTCGACACTCTTTCATTGATTTATACTAAAACTTGATACCGTACACTTGCGGTACGATATAAAAATATCACAACAAGTTTTTGGCGCCGTTGCCGGGGATTGTTTGTTAATTCACATTAATACTACTACCAAGTAATTTTAGCTTTAATTTAGATTTTTATTTTTATTTTTATTTTTAGTTTATTTTTGTTTTGTATTTAATTTTTATTTTTATTTTGTTTATTGATTTTTATTTTTCTTTTGGTGCTTCAGTGAATGCGAAAAGCCACAAGTCTCAATTCGCTCTTGTTTGATCCTGAAATAGAAAGAACTGCGAGGAGACTAAGAAAAGAAAGGAAAATCGAAAAAGAAGCAATGGCAGCTGAAAACATAGAGAACAACCACGCCATGTGGCAATCAGAGATCACTTCAAACCGGTCCTTGATAATATATGCTCTGGGATTGCCCATCAACCAATCAACGCCAACAGTTTTGAGTTAAAACCTGCATTGATCAACATGGTACAAAGGAATCAGTTTGGGGGTTCAGCTGTAGAGGATCCCAACTTGCACTTAAGGATGTTCCTGGAGATCGCAGATACCATAAAAGTAAATGGCGTGAGTAAAGAGGCTATCAGGCTACACTTATTTCCATTCTCTTTACGGGATAAAGCGTGGGATTGGCTGCAATCAATACAGACAGGGAGTATCATGACATGGCAGGATATGGCCACAAATTTCTTGAGAGATTCTTTCCACCAGCTAAATCAGCTCAACTGAGGGCAGAAATCAGTGTATTTAAGCAGCTGGAAACTGAGACTTTGTATGAAGCATGGGAGCGCTTTAAGGATTTACTACGAAGATGCCCACAACATGATTATGCAGATTGGGTCCAGATTCAGTTGTTCTATAATGGGTTAAATGGTCCGAATAGGACTGTGGTTGATGCAGCAGCTGGGGGAGCTCTATTCAGGAAATCAGCTGAGGAAGCGCGCAATTTATTGGAAGAAATGGCCATTAACCATTATCAATGGCCAAGTGAACGCGCTACGGTAACCAAAGTGGCTGGGATTTATGAAGTAGACCCTCTTGTGGCACTTACAGCTCAGATTTCCACCTTGGCCACTCAAGTAGCAGCCCTGAAAAAACCACGAGTATCATCTATTGAATCAGCGGCAGCTACAAATATGCAGTTAGTGGAAGGAAACCCGAACATTGAACAAGTCCAATATGTTAACAATCGGAACTTCAACAGCTATAGAGGAAATCTTATGCCTAACCGTTATCATCCAAACCTGTCATATGCTAACACAGAGAATACTTTGCAACCTTCTTCTGGTTTTGACTATAAAAAGGATGAGCAGAAATCTTCCTTAGAAGATTTCGTGAGCACGTTTGCTGCTACTACTTCAGAGAGATTTGAGAAGACTGAGTCAAGGCTAAACAATATTGAGATACACATGGAAAATATGGAGGCTACAATGAAGTCTTTAGAAACACAAATTGGGCAGATTGCATCCTCCATAACCAAGCAGCAGTAGGGGCATTTGAATAAACTGTCACACAGCCGCCAAGCTATCTTTTTCATGTCAAAGCAGTCAGTGGATACAAAAGAAGAAGCTACCATGACCACCATTTGGGTGGTTGCGTCTGGCTGAAGACGTTAAACTTAGCGCTAGCGGGGAGGCAACCCTTGCATTTCTTTTATTATTATTTTCTTACTTTTTATTTTATTTTATCTTATTTTATTTTATTGTGTGCTATTTATTTATTTGCATGTTATTTATGCAGGTAGCATGAGACACACAAAGCCCGCGCAACCAAATTCTAACTAGCAAGAGTCTGATCAACTCCATGCACGGTAGTGTTGTTCCTTACTCTTGTTCTTTAAATTTTTATCTTACATTGAGGACAATGCAAATTTTAAGTTTGGGGGTGTGTGCATGTTGCTTACTTGTTATTTAGTTGTTTAAATTTTGTTATTTAGTTATTTAAATTTATTGAAAAAAAAAAAAAAAAAAATTTGTTTTAGTCTTTGATAGTAAAACATAAATCATGTGATAATATTGGTTGTTTATTGGTGAAATTTTAGAAACGATAAGTGCCTAATTTACTTTTATCTGATGCCTTGAATAACTGATCTATGTTAGACTCGTAAGCACTTAAAAACAGGTTTTTAACAGTAAAACTTAAGTAGTTGACAAGGTGACTAGTTGAAGAAATTGCATGTCGATGAATGACCGTTTGCTTAGATATCTATCTTGATTTGCTAGTGTTATGAAGTATGGTATAGCTAAAAAGAAAAATGTCTCTAAAGAAAGAAAATAAACCACCTATAACCGATAAGCGTGAAGCTACCCATGGGCGAGTATTAGGACCACCATGAGGAGAAATGCTACCTTAAAGGGTAGGTGTGTTGATTAAAAAAAAAAATAAAAGAGCAAAAAGAGAAGCAAAAAGAGACAAGAAAAAAAAAAAAAATCATACCATACTGAGCACGAAATAAAGCAATTACAAAGCATAATTGAGATATCTAAGTTGGTTTGACCCATTGATTCTAATTTTTAAACGAAATCATTGAGTTGGCTTACTTAAGATCAAAGCTGTGATGAACCTTTACACACACACACCTTGAGTCTAGCTTAGATAATTTATTCGAGAATTTGGATTCGAGCTGCAATTGCGTACTTTGAAGATTCTCTAATTTCATTTATAAGCTTTCTTTGAGGATATATTTATGCATAACTATCGAGACTATGTTTTGTTATTTTTATATTTTTGCATGATTGTGTGTGAATGACGTTTGTGGGTGTCGTCGCTGTAAGCCCTCACGAGACTATAACTCGTCCACTAGGGCCGCCTAGGGGTTTAAAGGCTTGTTGCATATGCTAAATGCAATCGTGATCCCTACGAAAGTGACTTAGTTAATTTAGTAATTTTTATTTGTTATTTGAATTTAGTTTTTATTTTATCTTTTGCTCGGGACTAGCAAAACCTTAAGTTGGGGGTATTTGATAAGTGTGGTTTATACCCACTTATTATGGCATTCTCAGCTTATTATTTTGTTATAATTCGAGATATTTAATATGATTTATAATTTATTTTATGTTTTATTTGTAGGAGCATTAATGCATGGATCTGGGAATAATTGCAAGTGTTTTGAGAACTTTCGGGAAGACACAGGACAAGCAGGGAAGAATGGCGCCGAGGCGCCAAAATCCCATATAAAATACAGAGAGAATGGCGCCACAGCGCCCATTCATCAATCACAAAGGGCGCCGTGGCGCCCTAAATAAAGAAAGAATTGGCGCCGAGGCGCCAATGAAGAAGGAAGGCACCTCGGCGCCCCAGAATGGCAAAATTACATACAGATTCCAGACAGTTTAGCGCCGCGGCGCTGCGCAAGAGTCAGACGCGTTCCAGGATTTGCTTTTTAGGGTTTTTAATAATCCTAATGCTACCCAAAGACTCCCAGCTTCAACTATAAATATAACAGTCCATCCAACACTCAAGTGGAGGCTAATACACAGTACAAAACACAGAAACACATATTTTTAGAGATCCAAGGAGAGGATTGAAGAGCGACAAGAGGAGACAAAGGCTGTAATATCCGGAGAGGAAGAGATTCAATTCGGGTTTTATCTTCTTATTTCTTTCTTAAAACTCTAATGATTTCCATTAGATTCGTGGCTTGATTATTTATTGTTTTATCTTTTGTCATGAATAAACTCCTTAATTCTGGAGAATGATGTAAATGATGCTTGAACCTTGTATTTCGTTTATCAATTTTGTTATGAAGTTTTATTAATTTATTTATATTCTTTTGAGTTTAAT
The DNA here is from genome assembly GCA_019454045.1 of Zanthoxylum bungeanum. Taxonomy (NCBI): domain Eukaryota; kingdom Viridiplantae; phylum Streptophyta; class Magnoliopsida; order Sapindales; family Rutaceae; genus Zanthoxylum; species Zanthoxylum bungeanum. The sequence goes on from SKCR01027644.1 coordinate 178,677, forward strand.
GCTTCTTGATTGCTGGCCACAATTTGAGATGATGAATGTTTAGAATCTATCACTCGAGAGAGGGGATTTTGAATAGATCTAGAGAATATAACCTAGGATTTTATAGAGTTCGAGAGAATCTGTAGTCCTTTGAAGTCGTTAAAATAGAATCACAAATCGTAATGAGTTGTTAACTATTGGATTTTTATAGAGATATCGAAGTCTATAGTTGATGATTTTTCACTCGGCACTCGAGAGAGGGAGTGGATATTTTAGGAGTCTTGACTTATAAACAATATAACTGAACAAAGATTAATTGGCATAACGAATACATAGGTGACAGCTAGGTGAAATCATGATCCAGAATCTCTATCGTATTAGTTCCTCCTATTTTATTATTTTTTTATTTATCTATTATAAATCTTTATTATTTGTTTTCTAAATAAAGTTAGGATTATCAATTGTAGTACTTAGTGTGAGTTAACGCAATCCCTGTGGGTTCGACACTCTTTCATTGATTTATACTAAAACTTGATACCGTACACTTGCGGTACGATATAAAAATATCACAACACCTGGAAACTAATAAGTTACTTTATTTGATAAAATAACATATTAGGCCTAAGCCCAGAGTTAAGCAAATAGTAGAGCATGATCTTTGGAAGATTCATGTGATGATAACTTTAGTGCTTAATCCATTATACTTGTCAAAAGGACTCCTTAATTTCCTAATCAGAACTAAGGATTAGATCCTTAAAGTATGATGAAGAAATTGAAGGATCTTCATAGATATATTCTTAGATCTTAGAAGTATTAAATTGCAATTAATAACTCTTGGAGAGTTAATGGCTATTCTCAAGGAGATAAATCCAAAGTTTGCAATAAGGCAAGTAGCTCAAGGCGCACCTTACTTCGATATTCTAGAAACCCAAGGCTTGGCCAAAGGCTTCTGGGACATAGAAAAGGGCAAAGGAAAAATCATTACTGTCTTCTAGGAAGACAAATGACATATCCCAAGATGTCTGCTTAAACTGTGGCAAATGGGATCACTGAAGCGTGACTGCCGTATGGACAAAGCAGACATGAAGGAATTGAAGACGAGCAAGGCTCTGACTTCAAATATGTTTGTCATAAATATGTTCACTATTAGTATTAAAATTGGATTTTAAATACTAAGTGTGATACATAAATATGCATTGATGTGCAGAATCTGCTATGAGCAGGATACTGAATTCAATTGAGATTAATCTGCGAATCGGAAACGGGACGAAAGTCGCTGTTTTACCGTAGATACCTAAGTTTAGGAAACTGTTATAATGTAACTAGTTTAACTAGAAACATTATCTCTATATCGAGTATAACTCGTTGCGAGTATACCTTTATATTCTAGAACACTAAAGTGTTTTATTTTATAAAGATGATATTGAGATAAACACATTATATGTGAATAACAGTATTTATATTTTGAATATAAATAAATCTCAAACATATAATATGACGAACAAATAGCTCAAACTGATTTGATCAGATAAGACTTATTTGTGGCAGTGTTGTCTGGGACACATTAACCAAGACTTGTATATCCACACTTTTGAAGAGTGGATACTAGGACAGATTTGATTCCATTCAAATGATGTCTACGAATCTAGTTTATTAGGTAAAGTACCTAAAATACCTTTTACTTGGTAAAAGTGTAAGTGCCATCGATCTGTTAGCCCTCGTTTATAGTGACGTAAGTGGGCCCATATCTAGCTAGGCTAGAGGTGGATATGAGTATTTCGTGACCTTTTCGGATGTGGCATCGCGTTATGGTTATGTGTCTCTTATGAAACACAAATCGGAAACTTTTAGAGTTTCGACACGAAATAGACAAATAGATCGGCTAAAGTATTAAAACCGTCACAGTAAGACCGAGATGAAAAAATACTTAAGCAATAAGTTTCTCAAATACTTGAAAGAGTATAGTATTCTTTCAATGAGGACTCCTCCCGGAACACGTCAGTTTGACGGTGTGTCCAAACGGAGAAACCAAATTTTGTTGGACATGATAAGGTTAATCATGAGTCGCTCTGAGCTACCATTTTCCTTCAAAGGATAAGCATTTAACAGTGCAATACTTATTTTGAATAAGGTTCCATGAAAATTTGTTTGACAGATTTCATATTAGATATGAACAGGAAAGAAACATGGTTTTCTCACTCCTGAAGATTTAGGATGATGGGCATATGTTTGGATGATACCAAACTAGAACCCAAATCGGATAAGTGCCTAATTATTGGTTATCCTAGGGAAACCAAAGTATAGTACTTATACAACTCACTTGAGAACAATTTAATTGTTGCTCGCCATGCGTTTTTCCTGAAAGGAATACCTAAATGCAGTGGTAAGTGGGAGGAAAGTAAAACTCGATGAAAAATCAGAGTAATACTGTTCCAGGCACCGATTCTTTAATGGAACACAAATAGTTCATCAAGGATGAAACTGTACCACAATCTTCGAATACACAAGAACCGCATTAGTCGGAGAGAATCAGAAAACAACCTGGGAGGTATGGGTTTCTGATCTCACCTCATAAAGATGTCAATCTTATTGAGGAAGAGGAACTGACTACATATGAGGAAGTGATACAAGGTATCGACTCCCCATTATGGCAAAGTGCTATGAAGTCCGAAATGGATTCCATGTATACCAACTATGTTTAGAGACTAGTTGTTGTACCGCAAGGCATTGTGCCTATTGGTACTATATAAGTCTTCAAGGAAGACATATGTGGATGGCAGCATACCAACGTACTAAGCTAGGCTTGTAGCGGAAAGGTATCGTTATCAACATTGTGTTGATTACAACGAAATCTTTTACATGTTGCCAAGGATAAATCCATTTGGATAATGCTTGCTGATGCTGCATGTTTCATTCATGAAATATGGCAGCTGAACGTCAAAATCGCTTTCCTTAAACGTAAACCTCTTTGGAGGATGTTTATAACATCCTGACAGTTTTGTCGTACCAAAACTAGCAAACAAAGTTTGCAGGTTATTCAATCCATGTATGGATTGAAGTAAGCATTGGATTCTTGGAACTATCGTTTTGATGTAATCATAATGGTGTATGATTTGATTCAAAACGAATATGATTCTTGTGTATATAAAGAGGTTAGTGGGAGCGCACTGACAATGATGTCCTAAATAATGATGATATGTCATTTCTTGGAAATGATATTCCCATATTACAATCGGTGAAAGCTTGGCTTTCATGAAAAATTCTCCATAGAATTCTTGGGAGAAACAACCTTTATTCTAGGAATAAAGATCTATTGGAATAGATTTAAAGTTGTTAACACTCTACGAGAACTCGTACATTGAAAAACGTACATGACCTGGTGTCTCATACGCTATGAGCATATGGAGTCACAAACAGGCCAATCCAAGTGATAATCACTGGATTGATGTTAAGAACATCCGTTAGTATCTTAGAGAAATAAGGATGATGTCTTAAACTATGGAGAAGTAGAACTTGAAGTGACTGGGATCACTGCTGCAAGTTTCATAACCGATAAAAAACAACGATACTATACAGTTTGAATAACGGAACAGTGAGCTGGAAATCTTCCAAGCAAGATACTGTTACCGAATAAACAATAAATGTGGGTTATTGCTGCGGGTGAGGCAGCAATAGAAGCCATTTGGGTCGATGATAAATCTAATTAGATTAGATATAATTCTGTTAGCAGCTGAGCTAGGCGTCCGCACAGGCTAAAGAATTAATGGTCTCATCAACGATCCAGATATATACTTCGACCATTCATCTGATTCTTTCGGATCATACATCGTGGTGATGTGATGATCGAATAAATCGCATCAGACGATAATCACGCAAATCCGCTGACGAAAGCCTTTCCTCAGCAGTTTGAGCGAACCGTACATAGTTCAGGTATATGGCACTCGAGTGACTGGCTATAGGCCAAGTGGGAGATTGTTGGACAATTATGACCCATAGCGTCACTATTTGTACAGATCATGGTGTTGTTGTACAAATTAACTATGTGACAATGAGATTGCACTCTTATCATTTGTGATTAGATCACCTAGATGTATAAATGATAGAAGGTCCTTATGATTAGTTCCTGGATTGGGATGATATGAGACAGTATCAGTCCTCGAAGGATTAATCATTAAATATCCCTAGTCAGAGTATTATCGAGATTGGACATCGATAATGCGTAAGAGACTAGTATTACACTTGTGCGTGTTGTGAGGGCATAATAGCATAGTTCTCATATATTTGGGTATTGGATACTCATGCAAGTGTAATAGAGGTTATGTTTCACCGATGGTACGGAAAAAAGCTTCGCTCTGGATAGACCCCTCGGAATTCCATTGGTAGTATGACTATGTGTCTATGGAAGTCCGAAATCAGGGTAGGTGTATTTGGTCTTAAAATGAGACTTGCACCGCTAATACTTGTGACAATCAATATGCTTTGGTTTTGGTCGTCCAGGGCTTTAACCGGTTCTGTGTACGCCTCTGCTGGGTATATTGAGAATCGTAGTGTATTGGGTATGATGTCAAGACGAAAGTATCACTCCAGTCATAATGGAGATGATGTCACGTAGGATACGGAAATAGTACTCTTAAGTACTGTAGTCATCGGGATGATATGACTAGGTCATGTTCATCTGATTATAGAGACTAGTTACCAGACATCCGACATGTGCTTCGTACGGGGCAGACATAATTCCAGCCCCAGGCCTAGCACGTGACATCCGATACTGGATCGCAATACAGAATACTACGTATACTACGCCTGACATAGATTGTATATTCCAGTAAGAATATTTCTGGAGAATTGGGTAGGGACGGTGCTTTGCTAGAAGCCAACCATGTTTTGTAAATCTGTAAGCATGTGGTACGAGGTACACACTTAATCAGATAGTCCGATAACCGGATTTACTGCCAACATATCCAGAGGTCTCTTGGGTCGCTTCCCAAAGATTCACCGATGACAGTTGACTTAAACTAGAATTAATCTGGGATTAATTTAGAGAGAGAAAATTAATCTGGGATTAATTGAGACTTTATTTAATCTGGGATTAAATGTGTTCGGAAGAGAGAGAACGCGATTAATTTGGAATTAATCGGTGAAATAAATTTAATAGTTAAATTTGATTTTTCTATTTAATTTATTTGCATGGGCTAAAATTAATATATCGGATGTATTAATCGGAATTAGATTTCATTACGAAATTAAAGTTGGACTTTAATACGAGCGAACAGATTAATTTAGAATTAATTCGTAAACGGCATTCGTAATGTATTTATGAGGCGTCGTCATTTAATTAAATTAGATTTAATTATTTAGCGACGGAAATTCGTTTGATCTGATTAAACGGATTTAAGTCGCAGCAAATATTCGTAGAATCCATTTGAATTTTGAATTCAAATGTGGGGCCCACTTAACATGTGGTAGTTGGGAGGGTAGTTGGCATTTATGCCAAGCCAACAACTTTCCAACTACCTTGGAATGGTTTTGGTGAAACCATTTACCCAACCACCTTGTTTAAGTGAAAATGGTAAATTGGTTTTACCAAAAGGCATCTCTCTCTCTCATTACACAACACTTGACACAAATCAAACCCTAAGAACACTTAGCTTGGGCGTGAGCTTCCTCCTTCTTTCTCTTTGATTTTGTGGAAAAATCAACAAAGTTAGAACTTGTAGAAGTCTTCTAAGGTGATAGGGAAACCAACTCAAAGCTTGGAATCAACACAAAGGTTGGATCTTGGAGATCTTCATTCACAACTCAAAGCTTGGAGATCTTCATTCACAACTCAAAGCTTGGAATCAACACAAAGGTTGGATCTTGGAGATCTTCATTCACAACTCAAAGCTTGGAGATCTTCATTCACAACTCAAAGCTTGGAATCAACATAAAGGTTGGATCTTGGAGATCTTCATTCACAACTCAAAGCTTGGAGATCTTGATTCACAACTCAAAGCTTGGAATCAACACAAAGGTTGCATCTTGGAGATCTTCATTCACAACTCAAAGCTTGGAATCAACACAAAGGTTGGATCTTGGAGATCTTCATTCAAAATTTTAAAAGCTCAAATCCATTCAATGTAAGTAATTCCACAACTTATAATGAATTTATGAACACATTTTCTTGCTTATTAAATCCTTGGCATGTTCGAGGAACACTAACAGATATTATATATAAATAAAACAAAAAAAAATCCATTTCCAAAAAAAGGTGTGAATTCTGATATAACTTTAGGAAAAAAATATTACTCTCTTTTCAACTACACTTATGAATATTGTAGGCACAATGATTTGATTAATACCTTGTTGGTTGTGTATATGAAGAATGATAAAAATAATCGGAGAATTTACTTATTTGGTAATTTAGAAAAAAAGAAAACAACAACTAACTTGGATAAGAAGTTTCACTTGTTTAGTCACTAACTTGTTTATTCTATTTTCTCTTGTCTTTTTGCTTTTATGTGCATTAGATTGACGTTTGTGGGTATCGTCACTGTAAGCCCTCACGAGACTACAACTCGTCCACTAGGGACACCTATGGGTTTAAAGGCTTGTTGCATAAGCTAAATGCAACCATGATCCATACGAAAGCGGCTTAGTTTAATTATAATTATTTTTTGCATTTTATTTTATTGTTTTTCTCGAGGACTAGCAAAATATTAGGTTTGGGGGTGTGAAGAGCGGAAAATATATCATTATTTACCGCCCTTTTTACTTAATATTTTGTATAGTTTCTCGCGTTTTATGAACATTTTGATGTATTTTAGTTTATTTTGCAGATAAAATAAATCAGGACTTAATGAAATCAATCAGGACTAAATGTGGAACAAATAAGGGTAAAAAATGGACTTGACATTTTGATTTTGGAGATTGGAAACTTGAAATGGCGTTCTAACGAAGTACAATTTCGAAAATTCCAATTTTGCGCAATTGTCGTATTTTGGCCATAACCTTTTTACTCTGATATCAGATTGAGGTGATTCAAGTTCCAGATTAAAGAAAACTCAAAGTTCTACAACTTTAAAGTTCATAATAATTTTGAATTCTGAAGTTTCCATGATTGAAATTGATAAAACATTCAGAAGTGTGTTATGTATAATTATATAAGTCATTTTCAAAATAAAAAAATAAAATAAAAAATAAAAAAATAAAAAAATAAAATTGTCAAACTTCCACCAAACATGCTTGTATGTTTAGTGGAGGATTTAGTGCCATGTTTGGTGCCATTTTTGATGCCATGTTTGGTGCCATGTTTGGTGGAGAAATTTGTGGAAGCCTTTAGATTTGCCTATAAATACCAAGTTAAACTTTGTAAATTTTTCATGATTTCTTTGGAGGAATTTCTCCATCAAAACCTAAAGGAAAAAGTCTTGTATATTTATTTAAGTTTTCTTGTATTTTCTTTTTATTTAATTAATAAAATTTTGTGTGTTTTCATTTATAGCATGAGCAGGTAATCTCATTCTGCTGGGTGAAAATGTGAGACTTTTAATATAATAAATTAGATTAATCTTCCTTATTTTAATTAAATTTGGATTAATTAGTTTCCGCCTATATGGCCGATTTAGGTGACAACCTTATTTACCACCTATATGGTCGGTTTTACATTTCAGATGTAGTTTCCGCCTATATGGTTGGTTTAGGTAATAACCTTGTTACCGCCTATATGGTCAGTTGGATTTAATTGAGACAAATGGAATTACAGCCTTTATGGTCTGGTTAAATATAATTAATGAATCGGTAAACATTGACAATAAGAGAGATTTCTAATTTTGAAATATTAAAAGTGGATCCTTTAACCCTGCATTTTCTTTCATTATTGTAATTTTACTTTTATTTATCTCCAAGTTATTTTTTTTTATGATTTTTTGTTTATTTAAGTGTTTAGTAATCCTAAGTATGTTTTGTAACTAAACATATTATTTGGGTTGTGATGAATTCCAATATCATTGGTTTATAAGAGGTTATTTTACGGTTTGAGTAATATAAAAGTTTATTTATTGAGCCTTAGTCTTAATGCTTCTTGTTAATTGGCCATTAATAAGATTGATCTGGTAAACTTAAAATAAACTTGGAAATGGATTTTAGGTTTAAGGCCCTACACTCAATAGCCCACGATCTTCCTTAAGCATAGATAACCCTTAATAGATTTCCTTACAGGATAGGAATATACCTGTCGGACGGGGGTAGCCATCAGGTAACTTGGTTGACATATGAATATGATTAATTGAGTTATATTGGGTATTTGTATCTGACCATCGGAAGAGGCTTTTGCATAAATTCATGTTCCAGGTTAATAAACCAATATATTACACAAACGTGAAATAACTACTTCATCTTTAAAAGATATTGGAAGAATTCACAACCCTAGATAGTTTAATAATATTGATTTTACCTTTAATTCACTTTCCTACTGTTTTATTTACTTGTTTTAGTTTTAAGTCACCATCCAATCAAACCACCAATCTATTAGATACTCATAAACATTTGACTTCATAAATTAATAGCTTAGGTATTAAGTCCTCGTGGGATCGATACATTTTATACTACTTGAATGATACGTGCGCTTGTGTTATACGTGTGTGACAACGCCGGTCAGCAACTTGCATCTAGCCTTAGCAGATTATGTATTATCCAGTGTTGCAGAGAAGAGGATTGTAAAAGAGATTTGGGATGCACTTACCAAATTGTACGAGGTAAAGTCACTACACAACAAGATCTTCTTGAAGAGGAGACTTTACACTCTTCGAATGAGTGAGTCCACATTCATGACGGATCACATCAACAACTTGAATACATTATTTTCCCAACTCACTGTGTTGGATTATAGTATGACAACAAATGGACGTGCGAAGATTCTACTTCAAAGTCTGTCTGATTCGTATGATCAAATTATCATCAACTTGAAAAGTAATGTTGTTCATGGTAATCTAGTCTTTGACGAAGTTACAGCTGCTGCTCTGGAAGAAGAGTCTAGGTGTAAAAATAAGGAAGATAGACCATTCAGTTTGCAACAAGTATAAGCATTGGCGATGACAAGAGGCAGATCAACATAACGTGGCTTGAGTGGAAGTCAAAACCATGACAGATCGAAATCAAGAAGTAAGAAGAATGTTAAATGCTACAACTGTGGCAAGAAAGAGCACGTCAAGAAAGATTGTTGGAATATGAAGAATGGTGGAGAAAAATCTCATGTTGCAACAAAATCTCAGGGATATGTTGCAAGTACTTCTGAAGAAGGTGAAAGACTTTATAGTGAAGTAGAATTTGTGTCCAATGATAGCAGAAAATAGCTAAGTGATGCATGGTTGGTTGATTCTACAGCAACATGGCAAATGACCTCTAGGAGAGAATGGTTCTATCATTATGAACCTGTCTCTGGAGGATTGGTTTTTCTAGGCAATGATCATGCCTTGAAAATTATTGGGATTGGAGCCATCAAAATAAAGATGTACAATTATACTATTCGCACTGTACAAGATGTTCGACATATTGTGGGAATGAAGAAAAATCTTCTGTCAGTTGGACAGTTAGATGACCTCGGATACAAGACCGTTGTTGAAAACGAGGTATTAAAAATGGTGAAAGGAGTACTAACTGTCTTGAAAGCTGAAAAGATCTTAGCAAACTTGTATACGCTACTGGGAGACTCGATTCAGGAAGCAACTGCATCAGTAGCATCACTGGATTCTGGAGATGAAGCTTATATGTTGTGGCACCAGAAACTATGCACATGTCAGAACATGGAATGAAGATTCACGTCAATCAAAAGCTACTCCCAGGCTTGAAAGTAGTTAGTCTACTATTTTATGAGCATTGTATCACAAGTAAACAAAACATATTAAAATTCAGCAAGTCAAGTGCTTGGAGTAAAATCATTTTAGAGTTGATTCACTCTGATGTTTGGGAAGCATCGATTCAATCTTTGGGGAAAGCAAAATATTTTGTATCATTTATTGATGACTTTTCTAGAAGATGTTGGTTGTACCCGATCAAGAACAAGTCAGATGTGATGCCAGTTTTTAGAAACTTCAAAACACAAATTGAAGTTGAAACTAGTAGGGGAATCAAGTATTCAAGGACAGATAATGGAAGATAATATTACAGCAAGGATTTTGATGCATATTGTCAGCAAGAAGGCATCAAAAGGCAGACTACTACACCTTACACTCCTCAACAAAATGAGGTGGGAGAAAGGATGAATAGAACGCTGCTAGAACGAGTAAGAGCTATGTTCAGAATAGCTAGTCTACCGAAATATTTTTTGGCAGAAGCAATTCATACAACATGTTATGTTGTAAATAGATCTCCATCAACTGCCAATAATTTGATGACACCAATGGAGATATGGAGCGGAAAACCAGCTGATTGCTCATCTCTTCACATTTTTGGTTGTTGTGTGTACGTGATGTACAACGCTCAAGAAAGAACAAAGCTAGATCCAAAATCTAGAAAATATATTTTCTTGGGTTATGTTGATGGAGTAAATGGATATCGCTTGTGGGATCCCACTACCCACAAGATCATCATTAGCAGAGATGTGATATTTGCAGATCAACTGCAGAAAGAAGGAAATGATAGCACTTCAAAATAAAGTACAAAGACTACAACAGTACTGGTGGAAAATAATCCAGAACGAGAAAATTCATATTTTTCTGAAGCAGTACTAAAGCACGAGGTATAAGAACCAGTCGAGTTTGAAGCTTCTGTAGTTCGTCGATCAACTCGAGAGAGAACACCTCCAGGTTGGCACTCAGAGTATGATACATATAGTAACATTGCATACTGTCTTCTAACAGAGGATGGACAACCATCAACTTTCCATGAAGCTACAAAAGATGTAAATGCATCTTTATGGATGGCAGCAATACAAGAAGAAATAGAAGCTTTGCATAGAAATAATACATGAGATCTAGTATTATTATCACGTGGAGGAAAAACCATTGGTAATAAATGGGTCTACAAAATCAAGCGAGATAACAATGATCAAGTGGAACGGTATCGTGCACGATTGGTGGTAAAAGGATATGCTAAGAAAGAATGGATTGATTTCAACGAGATATTTTCTCTGGTGGTTCGACTTACAACAGTCAGAGTAGTTCTGGCTTTGTGTGCTATATTTGACTTACATCTGTAACAGTTGGATGTAAAAACTGCATTTTTTGAAAACAGCCCCTGAAATGCGTGGACATCGGCTGTGTTTTGGTTCTGATTTTTCACTTGAAAATAGCCCCAACACAGCCCCAAAACATCACAAAATGTTCCCCAAAAAAATTGTATTAAAACGAAACCAAACCGAGTTTCGTTTCACCAAGTAAAGGGACGACAATGAGCAAAAATAATGCTCACTGCCGTGAACCACAAGAAAAAAATGAAGATGAATATTTGTTTGACACCACAAAGTCTTCCGAACTATATCTCGTTACCAACGGAAACTTGTGTGGGCAAGACTCACAAAATAATCCCTAAACGTTTTAGAGATTTAATCACACTTTTATTTTGTTTGGTTTTTCTTCTTGTTTTCTCAACAACTTTTGAGAGAATGAGGAAGAAGAAGAAGAAAAGTGGCTAGGGTTCAAGAATGAATTCTCTACCAAAGAAAAAACATATTTTTCTTTTATACTTAAGGTTTTATTTTCCAAAATAAAACAAACCATTTCCCCTTTCCACCAGTCAAAAAGTCGGCCATGCATATAATTTTTATTAATTTTGTAACAATTATATTAACTTTGCATAAATCCAAAGATGTTACAAAATCAAAAATATTAATGCCATTATAGATTTGTAACTTCCAAAATAAATCAAGGGTTTCCAAAACCCAATAATTAGAAATTATAACTTTAGCCTTATTAAATTATATCAAATATAATATAATTTAATTCATTTAATAATTATCATATAATTATCAAAAACGTATATTAACTTTTAATATATAGTTCGAAGTGTGACAAATAATATTAATAATATTTATATATATGTGACTATATAATTGGACTATCCAATTATACTAAATCCGCTATAGTATATCGAGCTAGCACGGGGACCGAATGGACCTACGGTTCCAAGCTCCAATAATCTCGAAATATTAATTAAGCTCTTAATTAAATATTCCGAATTATTAACTCCGGGTTATTCCACTAAAAACCCGAAGTTGCACTCTCGTTGCCGCAGATGATATATTAAGCCGAACCAAGTCGGTGTCAATCGATATAGTCACTACATATAGATTAACCTTTCACGAGTATCTCACAATTAGAGCCGAGTCATAATATCCGGTATACCCCTCTAATTATTTTTACCTTAAGTACCATTGATTCTCTAATGAACGATTTATTCATAACGATTATGAATTTTAATCTTTCTATTCGTAATGGAAAGACTTGAACTTTCTAACCGTTCAAGTATCGAATCAACCTTTAAGAAAGATACTCATCTACTTCTCGCAAGAAGGAGTGAAATCCATATCTATGTAAAACGTTCCCAGCTACACAACAAACCATGCCCCCAAAGTACGTAGCTATTGGTCGGGATTGCTACACCAACCTCACCTTTATAAATCAAAGGACATAGCCTGCCATGCAGAAGTTTGTAGTACACCCAGGATTAAGATTAATCCATATATGACCATCTAGTAGATCGAAATGACTTTCTTTGTTTAACAGATGTTATAAGAATGTCGTTTCCATATGCGTCCAGTCCTGATCACATCATACAAGGTGCCTCAATTCTCATATCTCTACATGGACTATCCCGGATCAAGGTCGCCATACAATTATAGAATGGACCGCAACTATAGATAAACCACAAATAAAATACCCGCTTTGTTTGCTCTCTATGGACTATTTAAGATTACTAACTTCAGACTTAAATCCTCTTGTGTATGACACTCATACACTAAGTCTGAAGGCACATAAGTAATCTAGGGTATTCAAGATAATTAATAATATGCGAAAATTAAAAAAACACTTTGATAAATGAATAATGCATCATTTTATGTCAAAACACATAAAGCCGTTTACATTACATGTAGCTCTAGGGCATACATCCCAACAGTAACAGGCCCTAACAAAGATCGAGTCCAAGAATTAAAGGCACAATTAGCTATGGAGTTTGACATGAAGGATTTGAGACTAGCAAATAAGATTCTAGGGATGCAAATACACTAAGACAGAAATAACATGAAGATTTGGCTTTCTCAGAAAAATTATTCGAAGAAAATCTTACGGCGGTTCGACATGGAAGATTGTAAACCAATTTCTACCCCATTTTTTTTTTATTTCAAGTTATCATCTTTTATGTGTCATAGCAATGAAGCTGAGAGGAATGAGATGTCTCGAGTTCCGTATGCATCAGCAGTAGGAAGCTTAATGTACGCCATGATTTGTACAAGACCAGACATTACACAAGCAATAGGAGCAGTTAGTCGTTTTATAACGAATTCTGGTAGAGAGCATTGGAATACTGTTAAGAGGATCCTTAGATATATCAAAGGAACCTCAGATGTTGCATTATATTATGGAGGATCAGAATTAACTGTCAAAGTCTATGAGGATTCAGATTTTACAGGAGATCTTGAAAAAAGAAAATTCACTATAGGTTATGTGTTTATACTTGCAGGAGTAGTAGTGAGCTGGGTATCCAAGTTGCAAAGTGTTGTGGCTTTGTCTACAACTGAAGCTGAATACATGGCAGCTACACAAGCTTGCAAGGAAGCTATTTGATTTCAAAGGTTATTGGAGGAGCTCGGGCACAAACAAGAGAAGATTCATTTATTTTGTGACAGTCAGAGTGCTTTATATGTTGCAAAGAATCCCGCCTTTTATTCAAGAACGAAGCATATAGGGATACAATACCAATTTGTTCGTGAAGTAGTGGAAGAAGGCAGTATGGACTTGTTGAAGGTACACACCAATGAGAACTTTGCAGACGTAATGACCAAGCCTATCAATGTAGGCAAGTTTGTATGGTATAGATCCTCTTATGGCTTAGTAGAAACGTAAGCAGCTTGAAGACGACAAAGTAGAAAGTATGATGTTGAAACTGATTGGTTCTCAATCAAGTTTCCAATTGTGATAATTGGTGGTTTGTGATTCTTTGCACCGAAAGATGCAATGATTAAAAAGAAAAATAATTAAAAAATATGGGTGGGTCCCACATGCTTAAAAAGAAAATTATAAAAAATTAGAATTCACTATTTGCACAATGAATTTCATGCCTATAAATAGAGGCTTCATTTCATTATTTTCTTCATCACATTCTCAACCAAATCCTCTGTATTCTAAGAGAGAAATATACTTTCTTCTTAAGAAATTGTGAGAGAGTTGTAATTCTCATATTCTAAGAGAGTGTGAGATTGTTCACTCCTTGTGTTTAGAGAGATGTTGTAAAAATTAGAATTCACTATTTGCACAGTGAATTTCATGCTTATAAATAGAGGCTTCATTTCATTATTTTTTTATCACATTCTCAACCAAATCCTCTGTATTTTAAGAGAGAAAATATAGTTTCTTCTTAAGAATTTGTGAGAGAGTTGTAATTCTCATATTCTAAGAGAGTGTGAGATTGTTCACTCCTTGTGTTTAGAGAGAGGTTGTAAAACTCTTTCCACCATAGTGAAATCCTTATACTTTTGCCCGTGGATGTTTCCCTCACATTGAGGGGTTTTACCCCGTTAAATCTGCTTCTAATTGCTTTATTTTATTGATAATATTTATGGTAGGCTAAGCCTCCTAATTATTATTGTTTTGTTATATGGTAGGCAAAACCTAATTAACTAATAATTATTCTCAATTTCACTTTACTTGTGTGCCAGCTTCAGCCCACGATCACCTAACAGATCAAACATAGCTTTGTAAGTGCAAGCAGAACGAGAGCTGAAGAATCAACAACAGATACAGATAATGATGATGATTGATGAGTAAATAATTATAAATTTGTAATGGGGAACTATCTAAAAAATATAATAGAATTACATGAGTTTTGATTTCTCTCACCCCTAGATGATACGTATGCAACTTAAGTTCTTAAAAATTTAAGTTCAAGCTCTTTAATTTAATTTCTAATTTAAGTTTTTAATTTAATGTAATATAAATTCAAATTAATAATTTTAAATAATTTTGAAATCTAATTTTTATTTTTTTAAGAAATTAAAATTAAAATTTCAAATTAAAAAAAATCAGAAATCGAATTGGAATCGTCCGGTTCGGTTCTGGTTCCCGGTTTCACATTCTTATGGAACCGGGAACCGTTCGGTTCCGTTCCGAATCAGAACCAAACCGAACCGATGACCATGTCTAGTTAGTGGTACCTAGTACGATTTAGGATATTTTTGTGAATGTTAAAAAGATTAGTTACAGTTGTAGTAGTATAAATATGCTTGTAACTTCAGATGTTAGTGGATAATAAATATGTGAAAAACGTAAAGAGTGGATATAGACAGCTGATGAACCAATAATTCTTTGTGTTCTTCATTTTCAACATTAATTTTCTCTCCGCACTTATTTTTATTATTTTTATATATTTTTATTTTTGTGCTAAAAACAATAAATTTAAAAAATAAAAATAAAGTATTCTATCATTGTTACAAAACAAAAACGAGTTCAAGAAATACGGCTTCTGTAAGTCAACAAAATACATCTAAAATTTCTCCTTCAACTATGCGATTAAGAAGTCAAAAAAAGTAATCATTTTTCAAGAAGTAGATGAAAAGATTATCCCCAATTCCAGGAATCCGGTAAATCTTTCACTTGCCTTTAAGACCTTTTTTTTTTTTCTTTTTTGGGGGGTTATGAATCCCGTTACTGTAAAATGGTAGCTTTTTAGTGAACTTGCATCCAATCACGTTGAGAAAATCTCCTTACTTTAAGTTGATAGATAAAAATCTCAACAATGATTTGAGATATAATTTTCATAATGAAAATTAGAAGGCAACACTAATATTAGGGGCGGCGCTGAATTTCCCTAAATTTTAGAGTTCACGAGAGTTCTTAAAAAGAGGTCTTAGAGATGAATAATAAAAAAAAAATATAAAAAAAATATTATATATACATAAATATATATATATAGAGAGAGTGCGCAACGGCCTTTAGTTATTTTTTTGTTTTCCATCCACATGACCAAAGTTTAACTCTAAAAATTTTACTAATTGAATTAATTAACACGGACCCAGAAGTTACACAGAAAATTTAGTGCAACAACAGAAGCCAACTAAAAATGGTGGAGATCTAGAAGCATACAGTTGCTTCATTAATTAATCAAGCTAAAGGTTTGAAAACAGTGAAACTTCTGCAACCCAGTTTATATTGTTTATAGCTATATATAAATCTCTCAAGTGCAATCATTCATATATATATAAACTAAATTTGCATTACTTCTCTATATACTTTCAAGAGGTCAATAATGGCAGGAAATTCTAGTTTATTGGCTACATTAATTATAGTAAAAACAAGAAATACTTTACATGTGAAACAACATTTTTTTTTTTTTTTTTTTTTTAAAAAAAAAAAAACAACAACAACAACAATCTTATTGTACAAATAAATCCAATGTACACAGAGTCAAAAAGTTTGACTTTACAAGGACAAAATTTCTCAGGGCATGCATGATTAACGGTTTAAACTACCATATGCATATCCAGTTATGAGCCTTAAATACCTGAAATTACGATCAAGCGGGACCCTTCATGTTAAGATTAAAATTAATCGCGCCATCACTCATGGCTTTATTCCTTTATATAACTCCTTAAGCTCGGTTATCTAATCCCACCTCTAAGTACAAAACTAAGGAAGAACAAAATGTCAATTCTTGTTTTCTTCTTCTCTCTTTTGATTCCTAATTTGGCTTCATCTTCATCAATTCAAGACCCTGATCTTGTAGCACAAGATGTGCATAGGTAATTGAACAAATGTGCTATATTTTATATTTAATATAAGGTTTTTATGATATTATTATATGGTTAGTATTACATTTATTTTGCTTATATATGTTATAGGAGTATCAATGCGTCTAGGAGGAACTTGGGCTATTTGTCTTGTGGAACTGGAAACCCTATTGATGATTGCTGGAGATGTGATCCGAATTGGGAGAGAAACCGCCAAAGGTTAGCTGATTGTGCCATTGGATTTGGCAAGGATGCCATTGGAGGAAGAAATGGTCGAATCTATGTGGTTACGGACTCGGGAGACGACGACCCGGTCAACCCGAAACCCGGGACTCTGAGGCATGCAGTGATCCAAGATGAGCCATTGTGGATTATATTCAAAAGAGATATGGTGATTAAGCTGAATCAAGAGCTGGTTATGAACTCTCACAAGACTATTGATGGTAGAGGTGCAAGTGTGCACATTGCTGATGGGCCATGCATTACCATTCATTTTGTTACTAACATCATCATACATGGGATTCACATACATGATTGTAAGAAAGCTGGAAATGGGAATATAAGAAATTCGCCTGAGCATTCTGGATGGTGGGATGTGTCTGATGGTGATGGGGTATCCATCTTTTCAAGTCAACATATATGGGTTGATCATTGCTCATTGTCTAATTGCCAAGATGGACTCATTGATGCCATCCATGGATCCACTGCCATCACCATTTCTAACAACTACATGACCCATCATGATAAGGTCATGCTCTTGGGGCATAGTGATTCGTTTACTCAAGACAAAAACATGCAGGTCACTGTTGCCTTTAATCATTTTGGAGAAGGGCTAGTACAAAGAATGCCAAGGTAATTAATTAATATAGCTTTGACTTATGAATGGAAAATTCATACAGGAAGTCAGAAACTAATGTTAATTAATTTGTTGTGTGTTTTGACAATTAATGCAGATGCAGACATGGATATTTTCACGTGGTCAATAATGACTATACGGCATGGCAAATGTATGCAATTGGTGGAAGTGCCGCCCCTACTATTAACAGCCAAGGCAACAGATTTTTTGCACCTAATGACAGATTTAATAAAGAGGTAATTAAGCAAACATAAGAGGATAATATTAATTAGATAATTTTGATTTGTACTATTCTCATTTTATGAAAAACCCCTATTATATTAATGTTCTGGCTATGTCATTGTATAAGAACAACTGAAGGAAAAAAAAAATGCAACATCTGATCATGCAGGTGACTAAACACGAAGATGCACCAGAGAGTGAATGGAGGA
Source organism: Zanthoxylum bungeanum (assembly GCA_019454045.1). Classification (NCBI taxonomy): domain Eukaryota; kingdom Viridiplantae; phylum Streptophyta; class Magnoliopsida; order Sapindales; family Rutaceae; genus Zanthoxylum; species Zanthoxylum bungeanum. Next base: position 196,861 of record SKCR01027644.1, read on the forward strand.
GCTGGAATTGGAGATCAGAAGGGGACTTAATGTTGAACGGAGCCTTTTTCCGGCAAACGGGAGCCGGTGCATCGTCAATCTATGCTAGGGCTTCCAGTCTGAATGCAAGACCATCAACTATTGTGGGTACAATGACCACGACAGCTGGTGCACTCAACTGCAGAATCGGCTCTCGTTGCTGATTTGATTAATTAATTAATTATGATGAGGAAGAGTCTTTAATTAGTCAAGTCTTTATATGTATGCTTTAACAACCTCTACGTATTGCTTTAAAAGGTATCTAGGACTTTTTAATTACTGTCAAGTGTCGATCCTTGTTGTTGTGTCAAAGAAAGCAAGCGCAGTAGTGTTGCTTTTTTTTTTTTTTTTTTTTTATTGAAGCTGTGTGTGTGTTTCTGTTCATGCACGTTATTCTCAGCGGAATGTCCGAGTACTTACTTTTCCTTTGAAGAAATTAAAAATAACTTATTTTGGATATCACTACTTAATTTGCACTTCAATTGATATCTACTTGACATCTTCATATAGTTATTTACCATTGAAAAAAATGGATATTTGCAATAGGACACTCTAGCGATTTTTTTTTTTTTTTAAGGTATTCCGTTGATTCAAATTCAAGATTTCAATATGAAATTTTGAATCTTATACCACAAAATCACGTTCATTGGAGACGAGACTCTGATGATTACTTTCTTGTATCGGTTGAATTCTTGTCACGCATATATATTTATTTTTATCTGATTCGTTAAAAATGTCAGTGTACTTCAAAGAAATTTGCGGCCAGGAACGAATAAAAACAAAAAATGAAAGAGAGACGATGAGTTTGCGGCGTGCGTGCAAACAGCATGTGGAAAATTTTTAGTGTATAATGGTGGTCTCCATTTACGTCATACATTGTGTCATGCATATTAAATAGTAAAAAGTAAGTAAATAAATGATAATTTTATTTAACACAACTCCAATATATTATATAATTATTAGTTGGCGATATCATATTATATTAATCAAATTTGGTGGATTTATCGAAAGACACCGAAAGTGCTTAATAATTAATAATAAAATATATATTAATTATGTGAGTGGATCCCACACATATAAAAAGAAAATAATAAAAAATTAAAATTCATTATTTATACGGTTAATATCATGCTTATTTATAGATGTTTCATTTCAATATTTTTTCATTCAATTCTCAACCAAATCCTCTATATTATAAGAGAGAAAAATATTATTTTTTCTTATTGTGAGAGAGTTGTAATTCTCTTATTTTAAGAGAGTGTGAGATTGTTCACTCCTTGTGTTTAGAGAGAAGTTGTAAAATTCTTTTCACTACAGTGAAATCCTTTTATATTTACCCGTATATGTTTCCCTCACATTGATGGTTTTACCACGTTAAATTTGTGTCTCATTGTTTTATTTTATTGTTAATATTTATGGTAGGCTAAGCCTCCTAATTATTATTGTATTGTTATATGGTACGCAAAACCTCTTGAACTAATAATTCTTCTAAATTTCACTTTACTTGCGTGTCAGCTTCAGCCCACGATTCTCTAACAGTGGTATCAGTGCTTCAGGTTCATGTTTACTGTTCACGGAGACTGTTCACATTGTTGGGTTTTCTAGGTCAAACCAAGATCAATTAAGCATATAAACGTGTGAATACATCAAAGTAAAGTTGCGGAAATACTCACTTTGATCGGCTTTGCGATGCGAAGAACACAAAAAAAATTTTTGCTCCCTTGAAGCTCTCGGCCATGCCTCCTTTTTGTGCTCCTTGTTTCGGTCAAGCCCCATTTGTGTGCTCCAAGCTCCAAGCTTTGTGAATGGATTCCATGCTCATGAATGAGTTTCCCTATCACCTTTGTGAGACTCCTTTGAGTGCTAGCCCTTGAGATTTTACAACAAAATCATGAACCATTTAGCCCTAGGCTCACGGCAAATTGAAAGAGAAATGGAGAAGGTCATTCGGCCATGGAGGAAAAAGAGAGAGAGAGAGAATATTGTGTTGTGTGTATTTTGTTTTCTAAAAACATATACCAAAAATCCTAACCAAATTTGGTAAAAGCTTTTCCAAAAAGCTTAAACCAATTTTGGAGGCAAAATGACATTCAATGCCCTCAACAACCACCATCATGAATAGTGACTAGTTGTCATTCACCAAAAGGTGACTTGACATCCATCACTAAAGTGACATGCGATGTGACGAGCGATGTGACTTGTGGGCTCCACTTGATTCGAAATGCGAGTGGGCCCGCAAACACTCCCGGGCTTGGGTTCGCTAATTTCGAATTAACGAATTTTCTGTTGCGACGTAATTAAATCAAATTTAATTAAATAATTATGCATAGCAAAATTACTATTCACATCGCTAGCGAATTAATTCTAAATTAACTCGTTCGCCCGAATTAAAATCTAATTTTAATTCCGCGTCGAAATCCAATTTCGTATAATATATCAAATATATTATTTTATCGATTAATTCCAAATTAATCGTTCTCTCTCTTTAAATAATATTTTATCCCAGATAAAATATCTCCGTAATTAATCCTAGATTATTTTCTCTCTCTTATAATTAATCCTAGATTAATTATATCTGAGTCATAGGTCATCGGTGAATCTTCGGTAAGCGACCCATGAGATCCCCGGATATGTTGACAGTAAATCCGGTCGTCGGACTATCCGAACATGTACGTACCTAGTACTACGTTTTTACGGATTTACAAGACATGGTTGGCTTCTAGCAAAGCACCGTGCCTACCCAATTCTCCAGAAATATTCTTAAAGGAATATATAATCTATATCAGACGTAGTATACGTAGTATTGCGTATTACGATCAAGTATCAGATGTCACGTGCTAGGCCTGAGGCTGAAATTGTGTCTGCCCCGTACGAAGCACATATCGGATCTCTGGTAACTAGTCTCTATAATCGGATAAACATGACCTAGTCATATTATCCCGATAGCTGCAGCATATAAGAGCACCAGTTCCGTATCCTACGTGATCATCATCTCCATATGACTGGAGTGATACTTCCATCTTGACATCACACCCAATACACTACGATTCTCAATATACTCAGAAGAGCGTACACAGAACCAGTTAAAGCCCTGGACGACCAAAACCAAAGTATATTGATTGTCGCAAGTATTAGCGGTGCAAGTCTCAGGTTAAGACCAAATACCCTATCCTGATTCAGACTTCCATAGACACATATTCATACTACCAATGGAATTCTGAGGGGTCTATCCAGAGCGAAGCTGTTTCCGTACCATCGGTAAACACAACCTCCTATTACAATTGTATGAGTATCCAATACCCAAATATATGAGAACTATGCCGTTATGCTCCCATAACACGCACAAGTGTAATACTAGTATATTCCGCATTATCGATGTCCAGTCTCGATAATACTACGACTATGGATATTTAATGATTAAACCTTCGTGGATTGATACTGTCTCATATCATCTCAATCCGGAACTAATCATATGGACTTTTATCATTTATATATCCTGGTAATCTAATTACAAATGATAAAAGAGCAATTTCCTTTGTCACATAGTTAATTTGTACAACAACACCATGTTCTGTACAAATAGTGATGCTATAGGTCATAATTGTCCAACAATCTCCCACTTGGCCTATATCCAATCACTCAGGTGTCCTACACCTGAACTATGTACGGGTCGCTCAAATTTCTGCTGAGAAACTACTTTCGTCAGCAGATTTGCAAAGTTATCATCTGATGCGATTTATTCGATCATCACATCGCCACGATGTATGATCCGAACGAATCAGATGAATAGTTAAAGTGCATACTTGGATCGTTGATGAGACCATTAATTCTTTAGTCTGTGTTGTAGCCTAGCTCAGCTGCTAACAGAACTACTCTTAATCCAATTAGGATTATTATCGATCCAAAGTGCTTCTATTGTTGCCTCAGCTGCAGCAATATTCCTCTCTTGTTATTTATTCGGCAACAATATCTTGCATGGAAGATTTCCAGCTCACTGTTCCGTTGTTCAAACTATATAGTACCTTTATTGCGACTTACAATCGTCTTTGTCGGTTTGAAAACTTGCAACGGTGAACCCAGTCACTTCAAGTTCTCATTCTCTATAGTATAAAAAAGCATCCTTAGATCATATAAGATACGTAAGGATGTTCTTAACATCAATCCAGTGACTATCATTTGGATTGGCTTGATTGTGACTCCATATGCTCAAAGCATATGAGACACCATGTCGCGTACATTTATTTCAATGTATGAGTTCTCGGAGAGTGCCAACAACTTTTAGATCTATCCAAGTAGATCTTCATTCCTAGAATAAAGGTTGTCTCTCCCAAGTATTCTACGGAGAATTTTCATGAAAGCCAAGCTTTCCGATTGTATTATGGAATGTCATTTCCAAGAAATGATATATCATCATTATTTAGGACAATCACTGTCAGTGCTCTCCCACTAACCTCTTTATATACACAAGAATCATTTTCGTTTGAATTAAATCATATACCATTATATTACATCAAAACGCTAGTGATGAGTGGTATTTATATCACTATTTCCCACTCATTTAGCCTAATGTTTTGTATTGTTTCTCGAGTTTTATGAACGTTTTGATTTGTTTTGTTGTTATTTTGCAGATAAATAAAGTTTGGAAAGCACTGTAGGCAATTTGGGGTAAAAACGGACAAAAATGCGTCAACAGGAATATTTTGGTGTTTGGCGCGTCGCGACGCTGAAGCCTTGCGCGTCGCGCCGCCCAGCCTGCGCCGGATCTGCTAACGTGCGCCGTCAGCCACGTGTCAAAATCTGACTGGTCAACTTTGCTAACGTGCGCCGATCACAACGGTTCTACTAACGTGCGCCGGCCGCCACGTGTCAACATCCTATTCGACCAACCTAAGCGCGTGCCACGTGTCCTCCTCCTATTGGACCGAATAACCAACAAATCAGAGGTCGCCACGTGTTATCGTATAATTGGACTGAATTTCCAGCCACTCACAAGCTGCAACGTGTCACTATATAATTGGACCGAATAGCCAACGAACCACAGCGTGACACATGTCACAATTATTGCTGCCGACAGCCACGTGGTCAACTCGCGTGGACTCTGTGTGTAACTGTTTCCAGTGTCGCGACGCTAGTGCAATTTCAGCGTCGCGACGCTGGACCAAATCAGCCTATAAAAGGAGGCCGCCAGATTCATTTTTCTTCATGCTCTCCTTGGGAAATTCTCCCTGATTTTATAGGAAGCATCTATTTTTGTATATATAAATAATATTTTTAATTTATGCCTTTTAATTTTCAGTAATAGTAGTTCTCTTCTTCTACCTTTCTTTAATGTTTAGTAGTTAATTTACCGCTGGGGATAAGGTGAAGCTTTTATTATTTTAATTTAGATTAATCTTCCTTAAATATAATATGGAAATTATAATTCAAAATATAAAAGATTACCGCCTTAATGGCTGGTTTTATTTAATTGACATAATGTGGCACCGTCTATATGGCTGGTCTTTAGGTGACAGGTAATTACCGCCTATATGGCTGGTTTATGTTCAATTACTATTACCGCCTTTATGGCTGGTCGGACTTAATTTGACTTAATAGGAATACCGCCTTTATGGCTGGTCGGTAATATCATGTTTAATTTTTGTATTATATTAAGGGAGATATCTAAATTATAATATAGTAAAAGTGGATCCCCAACCCCCGGTATTTTATTTTTATTCTAGGGGAGTGATGAAACACAATACACACACTTAATAATTGATTTTCTTTTTATGGGTAGTTCTTTAGTTTGTTTATTGAGTCTTAAGCTTAATGCGTCTTGTTAACTGGCAATTAATAAGATTGATGGGGTAAATCTAAAATGAACTAGACATAGGGATTTTAGGTTTCAGCCTTAGATCAATAGCCACGATCTTCCTTGAGGATAGATAACCCTTTAATAGATTTCCTTACAGGATAGGAATATACCTGTCGGGCGGGGGTAGCCATAATTGGAACTTAAACTTAATGAATCCAGGTAATGTGGTTGACATAGACATATGGTTCAATTGGGTTATACTGGGTATTTGCGTCTGACCATCGGAAGAGGCTTTTGCATATCTTCGTGTTCCAGGTTAGCAAACTGAATTAGTACACATAAATAAGAGAATCAATTCATCTTTTTAACAGTATTGTGTGGAGTCATGACCCTAGATCTTTTGAGTCTGTTTATTTATTTTCCTTAGTATTTTCTTTTGTTTATTTTATTTTTATTAAGCAATTCCACATTCAACCAATCAAAGCAATCAATTTCATTCTCCCTATAATTAGATATCTGTAAATAAATAGATTCAATAATTAATAACAACAGTAGGAATTAAGTCCTCGTGGGATCGATATTTTTATACTACTTGAACGATACGTGCGCTTGCGTTATACGCGTGTGTTTGCACCGGTCAGCTAGTTCCAAGAACGCAATGCTTGCTTTAATCCATAAATGGATCAAATAACTTGCAAACCTTATTTGCTCGTTTTGATACGACAAAACCGTTAGGATATTGTAAACATCCTCCAAAAAGTTTCCTGCCATATTTCATAAATGAAACATGCATCATTACCAAGCATTATCTAAATGGATTAAACCATGGCAACAAGTAAAAGGTTTCGCTGTAATCGACACAATGTTGATAACGATACATTTTCGCTATAAGCCTAGCTTTGTACGTTGGTATGTTGCCATCCATGTATGTCTTCATTGAAGACTAATATAGTACCAATAGGCACAATGCCTTTCGGTACATCAACCAGTATCCTAACTTGGCTGGTATACATGGAATCCATTTCGGACTTCATGGCACTTTTCCATAATAGGGAGTCGATACCTTGTATCACTTCCTCATACGTAGTCGGTTCGTGTTCCTCATTAAGATTGACATCTTCATGAGGTGAGATCAGAAAACCATACCTCTTAGGTTGTTTTCTGACTCTCTCTGACTTGCGCGGTTCTTGTGTATTTGAAGATTGTGGTACAGTTTCATCCATGATGAACTATTTGTGTTCCATTAAGGAATCGGTGCCTGAACAGTATTACTCCGATTTTCATCGAGTTTTACTTTGCTCCCACTTACCACTGCATATAGGTATTCCTCTTAGGAGAACCGCATGGAGAGCAACAATTACATTGTTCTCTTGTGAGTTGTATAAGTACTATACTTTGGTTTCCCTAGGATAACCTACAAATTGGGCACTTATCCGATTTGGGTTCTAGTTTGGTATCATCCAAACATATGCCTAGCATTCCCAAATCTTCAGGAATGAGTAAACCTGGTTTCTTTCCTGTTCATATCTAATATGAAATATGTCTAACAGATTTTTATGGAACCTTATTCAAAATAAGTATTGCACTGTTTAATGCGTTCCCTAGAAGGAAAATGGTAGCTCAGAGCGACTCATAATTAACCTTATTATGTCTAACAAAATTAGTTTCTCCGTTCGGACCCACCGTCAATTAAGGTGTTCCGTGAAGAGTCCACATTGAAAGAATACTATACTCTTTCAAATATTTGACAAACTTATTGCTTAAGTATTTTCCATCACGGTCTAACCGTGACGGTTTTATGCTTTAGCCGATCTGTCTGTCTACTTCGTGTCGAAACTCTAAAAGTTTCTGATTTATGTTTCACAAGAAATACATAATCATAACGCGATGCCACATTCGTAAAGGTTACGAAGTGTTCATTTTCACCTCTAGCCTAGCTAGACATGGGCCCACTTATGTCACTATGAACGAGGGCTAACAGATCGGAGGCACTAGCACTTTTACTAAGTAAAAGGTGTTTTAGGCACTTTGCCTAAGAAACTAGATTCGTAGACATTATTTGAATAGGATCAAATCCGTCCTAGTATCCACTCTTCAAAAGTGTGGATATACGAGTCTTGTTTAATGTGTCCCAGACAACAATGCCACAAATAAGTCTCATCTGATTAAATCATTTTGAGCTATTTGTTTGTCATGTTATACGTTTGAGATTCATTTATATTCAAAATATAAATATTGTTATTCACATCTAATGTGCTTATCTCAATATCATCTTTATAAAATGAAACACTTCAGTGTTCTAGAATATAAAGGTATACCCACTTGGGTTAAACTCTGATGTAGAGATAATGTTTCTAGTCAAACTAGTTACATTATAAAAGTTTCCTAATTTAAGTACACACCCAAAAGGTAGTTCCTAAACTTAGGTTTCTACGGTTAAAACAGTGACTCTCGTCCCGTTTCCAACTCGCATGTCAATCTCGACTGAAGTCAGTATCCTACTCATCAGCAGATTCTACACAACAGTACATATCTATGTACCACATCTAGTATCAAAATCCAATTTTGAAACTAATAGTGAATATGTTTATGACAAACATGCTTGAAGCCGGAGCCTTGCCCCTCTTCAGTTCCTCCATGTATGCCTTGTACATACGGTATTCACGCTTCTAGTGACCCCGTTTGCCACAGTTTAGGCAGACATCTTGGGATATGTCATTTGTCTTCCCAGAAGACTGTAATGATTTTGCCTTTACCCATTTTAGAAGCTCTGGCTCTGCCTCCTTGAGCATAGCCGTCAACTCTCCAAGAGTTTACTCTTGGTTCACAATGAACCTGCCCCAGCTTTCGGGTGGAGACTATAATATCAAATCCTTGGTAGTCTCGGCCACGTAGGAATGCCCAGCTAACCTAGCTGATCGATGTCAGCAATCATCTACGACACCTAGTGCTCGACAGATGTACCATCTGACATACACGAGCGAAAAGCTTCTTTTGCAATTTGTACTTCTAAGATTTAAGAATAGATATATGAAGATCTTTAATTTCATCAACTTGGTACATAGATCTAATCCTTAATTTTGACGACAGAATTAAAGAGTTATTGCGTCAAGTATAATGGATTGAGCACTAAAGTTATCATTACATGAATCTTCCAAAGATCATGTTGTACTATTTGCTCAACTCCGGGCTTAGGCCCGAGATGTTGTTCTATCAAATAGAATAACTTCTCAGTTCCCAGGACTATCATGAGGTATTATTCCTAATTTGAAAATTGGAGCTTTTTAAAGACATTTTCTCATAGAATAATGTTTTAAACGCTAATCTTTCAGTAATCTTGATTTCAATAGTCCAACTATCCAATCAACGATTTCAGGTACTATTGATTATAATGATTACTATAGTCTAACTATAAATCAACTATAATTTGTTTGGTTAAATTCAAATATATTGATTACTATAATCCAATTATATAATCAACTATAATTTGAAGTAGTTTGAATATAGTCCAACTGTTTAATTTAAAACAACGATTAAATATTAGTCCAACTAATATATATTTATTTAAAATTGACGAAAATGATATGAGCGCGTATTGGCAAGTATCTAAACGAAATTGCAAATTTAATACTTGCCTCCCATTATTTTTCGGCGAGCCTCTAACCCTCTGTTGAGTACTCGGGAAACCTTGTTTCCTAGTGGGCTAGGATCCCGTTAAATAACACACAATCTTGACTTTGGCCAACAAGCTGTATGATATTTAACTAGGTAGATCTCTAAGATCAATTGGATCTCATCCAATTCCTAGATCCAGTAGGTGGACATCCAAGTCAGAAACATATATCCAATATATGCTAATATATCCAATATATTCCCTAACCTTTTTCCTCTGAATCAATTAAGCATTGGCTTTGGCGCAATAAACTTAATGATTCCAGTTAAGCGGAAACCATTGACTTTGGAAAGCTTCGTAATCGATGTCGATGGACAAGAAGTGATCTTGACTTTGGCCAAAAAATCACAACTTGGACAAGACATGTGATATGAACAAAGCCTTCATGATTCAAACACATCCGTGATGGACAAAGGTCTTGACTTTGGCCAACAAACCAGTGCCAATCTTGGATCTTGAGAATGAATCATTCAATGGAATGAAAAACTCTTAATATATGTTGATGGTTTTTCGCGTAATTGGTAACCAATTAATTATCTTTGATTAGGTCTCATCATGCAACCCTAAACATGCATTCTAAAAGAATATAAGGCGCGATAAATAAATAATAATGATTTATAGATGGATATTTAAAACAACTTGTTCCTAGAACAAATATCTCTCTTTCCTCTCTCCCGCTAGCACAAATCTTACTTCTACACAATTACATAACACTTCTAAAGAAACCTCATTTACATTGAGGGGAATAGGTGAGAAGAGAAATACAAAGAGTCAAGAGGTAATAGGCTGGACACGTAGGTCCAATTTAATAAATTCTAAATTTATTACAACAATTTCCAAAATTGCCCTCACCCACCTAATATCCATCTGATATACATTATTCATACATCACATCCATGTATTCACACAAAGCATGTTATCAATCAATCTAATCCAATTAATTAATCTGAAATTAATGACCATCCAATGTTCAAACAACGATTTGATTTGCGCGAGTCAAACTCGTTTTAAGAATAAGTACTCAAAGTACGAATTCTTGAATTATATCAAACTACAACATTAAATCCAATTTAATTTGCATTCAATACTAATTCTTTATTTAATTCAAATTAAATAATTACACTTTATTAATGAGCCTTTGCGACTTAGATTCTAAATCTAATCATTACGGGTCTCAAAGCCCAATTAACATCCAATGTCAATTTAATTAAAGTCCAATGAGCTTTCAATTAATTTATAAGGCATGGACTTTGGCAACCAAAGCCCAATAAGGAATCACCCTTTGCCAAAAATCAATTAGGCCCATTAGGCCCAATAAAATTTTAAAGGCCCATTTAATCATATTTGGACTTTATGGAAATGGTTTTAGGCCCAATTGGATCCAACCAATTAACCTAAACCAAACTTGGCCCAACCAAGCCCATTAAGCCCAAATACAACTTTATAAGCCCAATTCCAAATTTAGCCCAACTAATTAAATTCTAAAATTCCAAATTTCACAATTTAATTAACTAAAGTGTATTAGCCATAATTAATTAGTCAAATTAACATTTCCAAAATACCAATTTACATAATTAATCATGCTAATCATCATCAACAGATGTCCAACATTATTGAATCAAAAAATCATCTCATTACATGTTATGAAGCTCACGGCAATTTAGGGATTTTAAATCCGATTTCCATTTTAATCCAATTAAATCCTAAATCAATTTATCACATGTCTTCCAACTCATCCAATGATCAAAAAAACAAAATTACCATGACTTTAGGGCATCATCAACTTTCGGCCAAGCCAAAAAATTGGGGAAAATTTAATCCAATTCAATTTTCATCAAATTGATCACATATAACTCAAAGTTATCATCATTCAAGCATACTCAATCAATCAATTTTATCAAATCATGCTCAAATCAATTTTACCCAAATTTTACCCTAATCCAATTTCATGCTTAATCAAGGCTCTGATACCATTGTTGGGTTTTCTAGGTCAAACCAAGATCAATTAAGCATATAAACGTGTGAATACATCAAAGTAAAGTTGCGGAAATACTCACTTTGATCAGCTTTGCGATGTGAAGAACACAAAAAAATTTCTGCTCCCTTGAAGCTCTCGGCCATGCCTCCTTTTTTTGCTCCTCATTTCGATCAAGCTCCATTTGTGTGCTCCAAGCTCCAAGCTTTGTGAATGGATTTCATGTTCATGAATGGGTTTCCCTATCACCTTTGTGAGACTCATTTGAGTGCTAGCTCTTGAGATTTTACAACAAAATCATGAACCATTGAGCCCTAGACTCACGGCAAATTGAAAGAGAAATGGAGAAGGCCATTCGGCCATGGAGGAAAAAGAAAGAGAGAGAAGATTGTGTTGTGTGTATTTTGTTTTCTAAAAACATATACCAAAAATCCTAGTATTCTTAAAGGAATATATAATCTATATCAGGCGTAGTATACATAGTATTGCGTATTACGATCCAGTATCGGATGTCACGTGCTAGGCCTAGGGCTGAAATTGTGTCTGCCCCGTACGAAGCACATATCGGATCTCTGGTAACTAGTCTCTATAATCGGATAAACATGACCTAGTCATATTATCCCGATAGCTGCAGCATATAAGAGCACCAGTTCCGTATCCTACGTGATCATCATCTCCATATGACTGGAGTGATACTTCCATATTGACATCACACCCAATACACTACGATTCTCAATATACCCAAAAGTGGCGTACACAGAACCGGTTAAAGCCCTGGACGACCAAAACCAAAGTATATTGATTGTCGCAAGTATTATGTTGGACAATTATGACCCATAGCGTCACTATTTGTACAGATTATGGTGTTGTTGTACAAATTAACTATGTAACAAAGGATATTGCACTCTTATCATTTGTGATTAGATCACCTAGATGTATAAATGATAAGAGGTCCATGTGATTTGTTCCTGGATTGAGAATGATATGAGACAGTATCAATCCACGAAGGATAAATCATTAAATATCCCTAGTTAGAGTATTATCGAGATTGGACATCGATGAATACGTAAAAGACTAGTATTACACTTGTGCGCGTTGTGAGGGCACGACGACATACTTCTCATATATTTGGGTATAGGATACTCATGCAAGTGTAATAGGAGGTTGCGTTTTACCGATGGTACGGGAAACAGCTTCGCTCTGGATAGACCCCCTCGGAATTCATTGGTAGTATGACTATGTGTCTATGGAAATCCGAAATCAGGGTAGGTGTATTTGGTCTTAACCTGAGACTTGCACCGCTAATACTTGCGACAATCAATACACTTTGGTTGCGGTCGTCCAGGGCTTTAACAGGCTCTGTATACGCCAATGCTGGGTATATTGAGAATCGTACGGTGTTGGGTGTGATGTCAAGACGGAAGTGTCACTCTAGTCATATGGAGATGATAATCGCGTAGGGATACAGAACTGGTTCTCTAAAAAGGTTGCAATCGTCGGGATAATATGACTTGGTCATGATTATCCGATATTAAAGAGACTAGTTGCTCGTAATCCGATATATGCTTCGTACGGGGCAGACACTGTACCAGCCCCAGGCCTTGCATGTGATCATCCGATACTGGATCGAAATACGTAATACTATGTATACTACGCCTGATATAGATCCTTTATTCCTGTAAGGATATTTCCGGAGAATTGGGTAGGCATGGCGCTTTTCTAGAGGCAAACCTTGTCTTGTAAATCGATATAAACGTAGTACGAGGTACTTACGTGTTCGGATAGTCCGACGACTGAATTTACTGCCAACATATCCGGGATCTCTTGGGTCGCTTCCCAAAGATTCACCGATGACGTATGACTCGCACTTTAATTAATCTGGGATTAATAAGATGAGAGAGAAAATTAATCTGGGATTAATTGCGGAGATATTTTATCTGGGATAAAATATCATTTAGAGAGAGAACGATTAATTTGGAATTAATCGATAAATTAATCTATTCGATATATTAAATGAAATTAGATTTCGACGCGGAATTGAAATTAGATTTTAATTCGGGCGAACGAATTAATTTAGATTTAATTCGTTAGCGACGTGAATAATGATTTCGTTAGGGGTAATCATTTAAATTACGACGCAACGGAAAATTCGTTAATTTGGAATTATCGAACCCGAACCCGAGCCCGAGATTATTTGCGAGCGCATTCGCATTTCGAGTTCGAGTGCGGCACGCAAGTCAAATCAAGCGTCAAATCACTAGTCGCATCTAGCGTCACATCAAGCGTCAAATCATGTCACTTTGAGTGATGTGACAATGATTGGATTGATTGATTGATGTGGTTATTGTGGGCATTAATGGCTTTGATTGTTTGACTTTTCAAAAGCCAAAATTTTGGTATATGTTTTAGAAATCAAATACCAAAATTAATTAACACATTTTATCTCTCACTTCTCCAAAATTCTCATCTCTCTCACGCCCCTCTTGGGCATTTTCTGGTTTTATTTTCTGCTGGGCAGAACCAAAATTAGAAGGGAATCAAGTGCGATTTTGTGGCAAAATCAAGAGTTCTAGCACACTCCGGGATCATGCGAAGGTGATAGGGAAGTCCACCCATGAGCCGGGAATCAAATGACGAAGCTTGGAGCTTGGTTTCTTGTTGATGAAGGCCGAAACCAGTGAGGGAATTCAGCTCACTGCCGAGCAGTCCCAAGGCAGAAAGTTTGAGTTTTTGTTTCCTCCCGCGTCGCTCAACCGCTCGATGTAAGTATTCTGCGACTTCCTCGAATGTATTCACACATGTTCATGCTTGTTTTATTGATCTTGGGATGCTTAGATTCTCTAACAATGGTATCAAGAGAATGGTTAAAAGCATGAAAAAGTTTCGGGTTAAAATTTGGGTAAATTGATTTTGAGCATGTTTAAAATGAAATTGGATGATTTTGTATGCTTAATTGATGTTGAATTGAAGATTGATTGGTTCAATTTCATGAAATTGTGATTGGATCATTTTTTCCCCAAATTGTCATTTTGGCCGAATGGTGATGCCCTAAAATGTCTTGGTGATTTTTGATCATTGGATGACTTGAATCAATTGGGAATGATGATTTAATATCGATTGTGGAATTTAATTGGATTGAAACCAAATCAAACAAAATTCCCCAAATTGCCGAGAGCATAAGAGCATGTAATTGGGTTTGATTTTTGTTAAATTATGTTGGACATGATTTAATGATGAATGGCATGATTAATTAGTGCTAATTGATATTTTAGAAATGTTAATTGGATAATTAATTGTGTAATGCACTTTAGGTAATTAAATTGGGAATTTGGAATTTGGCAATTTAATTGAATTGGGCTAATTTTGGAAATTGGGCTTGAAATGTTGTTATTGGGCTTAGTTGTACTAAGTTGGGTTTAGGTAAAATTGGTTGGATCCAATTGGGCCCAAAACCGCCTCCATAAAGCCTAAGTGCGACAAATGGACCTTTAAAGTTTAATTGGGCCTAATGGGCCAAAATTGATTTCTGGGCTTATGGGGTAACTCCCGGATTGGATTTTGGTTATTCGGTTTGACCCGAGTTGACCAAAAGTCCACGCCTCAAGAAATTAATTAAAAGCCCATTGGACTTTAATTAAATTGACGTTGGACGTTAATCGGGCTTTGAGACCCGTAACGATTAAATTTGGAATTTAAGTCGTAAAAATTTCATTAATAAAGTGTAGTATTTAATTTGGAATTAAATAAGCGAATTAGAATTAAATGCATATTGAATTGGATTTAATTATGTAGTTTAATTTAATTCGAGAATTCGTACTTTGAGTACTTATTCGCAAAACGAGTTTGACTCGAGCAAAATCAAATCGTTGTTTGAACATTGGATGGTCACTAATTATCATATTAATTAATTTGATTAGATTGATTGATAACATGCTTGTGTGAATACATGGTTGCGATGCATGAATAATGTATATCGGATGGATATTAGATGGGTGGGGTAATTTTAGAAATTGTTGTAATAAATTTGATTTATTAATTGGACCTGCGTGTCCAGCCTTATCACCTCCATATTCTTTGTATTCTCTTCTCACCTATTCCCCTCAATGTAAATGAGGTTTCTTTAGAAGTGTAGTGTAACAGGTAGAAGTAAATACATGTGCTAGCGGGAGAGAGAAATGGAGAGATTTGATCTAGGATCAATGTGTAAAGTATCCATCCGCATATCATTATTATTTTTATACGCGCTTTATTATGTGTTTAGAATGCATGTTTAAGGGTGTATGATGATGAGACCTTAACAAAGATAATAAATTGGTTGCCAATTTGCACACGAAAAACCCTCGCAAAATATTAAGCGTTTTTCCTTCCATTGAGTGATTCTCACTCAAGATCCGAGACTGGCATTGGCTTGTTGGCCAAAGTCAAGGCCTTTGTCCGTCGAGGATGTGTTTGAATCACGAGAGCTTTGTTCCATGTCAGTGTTTTGTCCAAGTTGTGGTTTGTTGGCCAAAGTCAAGACCACTTCTTGTCTATCGACATTGATTACGAAGCTTTCCATGGTCAATGGGTCGCGCTTGACTGGGATCACTAAGTTTTTTGTGCAAAAGCCAAGGCTTAGTTGATTTAGAGGAAAAATGTTAGGTAATACATTGGATGTATTGGCATATATAAGATATATGTTTCGGACTTGGATGTCCCCCTACCGGATCTAGGAATTGTATTGGATCCAATCGATCTTAGAGATCTACCTAGTTAATTATCATACAATTTTTTGGCCAAAGTCAAGATTGTGTGATATTTAACGGGATCCTAGCCCACTAGGAAACACGGTTTCCCGAGTACTCGACAGAGGGTTAGAGGCTCACCGAAAAATAGTGGGAGGCAAGAATTGAATTTGCAATATTCGTTTAATTACTTGCCATACGCGCTCAAACAAATATTATTCGTCAAATAAATTAAATGTTAGTTGGACTAATATTTAAATGTTGTTTTTAATAAATAGTTGGACTATATTCAAACTATTCATTTATAGTTGATTTTATAATTGGATTATAGTAATCAATATAATTGATTTTAATCTATTAAATTATAGTTGATTAAATAGTTGGACTATTGTAATCATTATAATAAATAGTACCGAAATCGTTGATTAAATAGTTGGACTATTAAAATCAAGATAAAAATTGAAAGATTGGCATTTAAAACATAATCCTAGGGAAAATGTATTTAAATGGTTTAATTTTCAATTGGGAATAAAATTTCAGGATGGTCCTGGAAAATAATAAGTTACTTTATTTGATAAAATAACATATTAGGCCTAAGCCCGGAGTTGAGCAATTAGTAGAGCATGATCTTTGGAAGATTCATGTAATGATAACTTTAGTGCTTAATCCATTAAGCTTGTCGCAGTAGACTCCTTAATTTCTGAATCAGAACTAAGGATTAGATCCTTAAAGTATGATAATGAAATTGAAGGATCTTCAAAGAATATATCCTTAGATCTTAGAAGTACTAATATTGCAATAGTAAACTCTTGGAGAGTTAATGACTATTCTCAAGGAGACAAAGTCAAAGTTTGTAATAAGGCAAGTAGCGCAAGGCGCACCTTACTTAGATATTCTAGAAACCTGAGGCTTGGCCAAAGGCTACTGGAATGTAAAAAAGGGCAAAGGCAAAATCATTATAATCTTCTGGGAAGATAAAGGACATATCCCAAAATGTTTGCTTAAATTGTGGCAAACAGGATCGCGGAAGCGTAACTGCCGTTTGGACAAAGCAGACATGAAGGAATTGAAGACGAGAAAGGCTCTGACTTCAAATATGTTTGTCATATTATGTTCACTACTAATATTAAAATTGGATTTTAAATACTTAGTGTGGTACATAAATATATACTGATGTTCAGAATCTGCTATAAGCAGGATTAGGAAGCTGTTATAATGTAACTAGTTTGACTAGAAACATTATCTCTGTATCAGTGTTTAACCCGTTGCGGGTAAACCTTTATATTTTAGAACACGAAAGTGTTTTATTATATAAAGATGATATTGAGATAAACACATTAAATGTGAATAACAGAATTTATATTTTGAATATAAATACATCTCAAATATATATAATGACAAACAAATAGTTCAAATTGATTTGATCAGTTGAAACTTAATTGTGGCATTGATGTCTGGGACACAATCAACAAGACTCGTATATCCACACTTTCGAAGAGTGGGTACTAGGACTAATTTGATCACATTCAAATAAAGTCTACGAATCTAGTTTATTGGGCAAAGTGCCTAAAACACTATTTATTTGGTAAAAGTGTAAATGCCACTGATCTGTTAGCCCTAGTTCATAGTGAAGCAAGTGGGCCCATGTCTAGCTAGGCTAGAGGTGGATATGAATATTTCGTGACCTTTACAGATGTGGCATCCCGTTGTGGTTATGTGTTTCTTTTGAAGAACACAAATCGGAAAATTTTAGAGTTTCGACACAAAATAGACAAACAGATCAGCTATAGTATTATACCGTCACGGTAAGACCGTAATGGAAAATACTTAAGCAACAAGTTTCTAATATACTTGAAAGAGTAAAGTATTCTTTCAATAAGGACTCCTCCCGGAACACGTCAAAGGGACGGTGTGTCCGAAATGAGTAACCGAATTATATTAGACATGATAAGGTTAATCATGAGTCGCTCTGAGCTACTATTTCCTTCAACGGATAAGTTTAAACAGTGCAAGAACTTATTTAGAATAAGGTTCCATAATAATCTGTTTGACAGACTTCATATTCGATATGAACAGGAAAGAAACCGGTTTCTCATTCCTGAAAATTTGGGTATGCTAGGTGTAGGCATTGTATTTTTGCATATAAAACCCGATGATGAGTCTCATTTGGAGGCACTACCTTTTGAGTCACGGAAGCCGCGGGAAACGGATATCGGAAGGGGAAATTCAGATTAAACAAGGTTCACCGTTTTCGTTCGTGCTGCGTTCGTGTATGCGTTCGAACGGCAAACAGATTGCGGGCGTTCGTGTCGCGTTCGAGGAAGCGTTCGAACGGTGTCGGTAATTCTGGTTTTGCTGCTAGCCTCAACCCAAGCCCAATTAGCCCACCAAGCCCATAAGACACATCCTAATTAAATCAAATATTAATTAAATTAAAAGTCAATTAAATAAAATATTTAAACCATTTACCAATTAAATAAAACATAAAATATAATCATACATAATCTAAACCAATCAAATATAATCATACCAAGTTAAAATCAATCAACCAATATATTATTCCCAAACTTAAAATATTGTATGCCTAATCAACATAAACTAAATATTCAACCTTCCCTATCTAGCCAAGATTTGTCCCCCCTCAATCTTTGACTTCCCTTATCCAACACCAAATCAAATCCCTCTTTAATTAGCCTAACCCTTTGCCTATAAAAAGAACCATTCACCAACCTTCTCAACCCTAGCTAGCTCATACACATAAGATACACACAACTCACACAAATCACAAGAGAAAAGAAAATAACCCCAAGCCTTCACATTAAAAGCACCATCACAACACACCAAGAGCCCTAGCCACTCAAGAAAATAACAAGAAAGAGTTCTCTTCATCCTCACTCTCCCATTGCCGAAATCATACCTTAATATAGCCCCTTTAACACTAAAATAGTAGCCAAATCACGCCCAAACCACCCCATATACAGTAGCAAAATACATTTAAAACATGCTCTAAAAACCTTAAAAACAGTAACATAAAATTGCATTCATAATCCTTAAAAGACTCACACAAGACTACACAAAAAACCCACACAAAAACTTAGAACAGTCCGTTGAAACGTCAAAACAGGTGACCTGAACAGCGAGCAGCAAAACAGAGGCCGAATAGTAGCAAATCGGAGTCAAAAGCAGCAGCAAAAAACGGAGAATGACGACTCCAAACAGTGAGACAACGAACGAGAACAGTGAACCAGTGAACCGAAAGAGTTGCGGAGCATCCACCCTTCCAACGACCGTGTGCCATACATCCGAGAGGTGATTTAAAAGGTTAGACCTGAGGGTACTTTTCACACTCATCTTTATTTGATTTTTGTTATTTATTTTGATCGTATTTTACTTATTTGTTAAATCTCGTTTGTGTATGATGTGTGTTGTGGGTATTGGATGAATGAGAGATGTGTCAACTCTCGCGGTATATCGGATGGAAACCCGGACATAAATTTCATAGCCGATTCCGAATGGACGGTAATATGATCTGTACTCGGGACACAACTCCACGTACCGCTTGAGTAAACGGTAGCCTCTTTTGTTTTGTGTTGTTTTTGTTTATTTAGTTTTCGTCACTTGAATTCTGTATGTTGTTTATTTATGCATGATTCAATCGAGCGCATGGGCTTAGTAAGTGGAATGAAAGATCCCCTATGGGGAGGGGCTAAAGCCCTTTACCACGATGCTTTGCCGCGCCGGTTGATGTGTGTTCGGTTGGATGCAAGATACGTTCAATCGGGCATACTTAGTTTGATATGATTGTCTTTATCTTTTTATGCATGGTTCAATCAAGCGCATGGGCTTAGTAAGTGGAATGAAAGATCCCTTATGGGGAGGGGTTAAAACCCTTCACCACGATGTTTTGCCGCGCCGGTTGATGTGTGTTCGGATTGGATGTAAGATGTGTTCAATCGGGCATACTTGGTTTTGATATAATTGGCTTCATTTTGTATGAATGATGCGATCGAGCGCATGGGCTTAGTGAGTTAGTCCAAAGGTCCTCTATTTGAGAGACGAAGAGCCTAAAAGGCCACCTTTGTGACACTACTTCGCCGCGCTGGACGAAGTGTGTTTGGGTTGAATGTACGTTCAATTGGGCATACGAAGTCCTACACTTTTATTGTCTTTATTTCATGTGTTGTGATGTGACGCGCATGGGCTTAGTATGTTGGTCTAAAGGTCCTCTCTTTGAGAGACCAAGAGCCCCAAAAGGCCACCTTTACGGCAGTACTTCACCGCACCCCTTTATTTTGTTGTTTATGTATCGCGTCCCATTTCATGCATCAGGTCTGTTCCCGTTCAAACGCGTTTACGAACGCAACTCGAACGCGTATGCATTTTGCCTTATCATGCATCAGGTCTAATTTCTGTTCGAACGCGTTAACAAACGCCATACGAACGTGAGCATTCTGTTTCATTTCCATTCGAACGCATTAACAAACGCCATACGAACGTGAGCATTCTGTTTCATTTCCGTTCGAACGCGTTATCAAACGCCATACGAACGCGAACCTTCTGTTTACCGTTCGAACGCGTTTACGAACGCTATACGAACGCGAACACACTTAACTGAGACATATTCATCACATGCCATGTATAATTGTTTCTTAGGTGATTTTTTATGGAACCACACATAGTCATTCTTATCTTTGTGCACATAATAATGAAAAGCATGTTTATTCCATTAGTTGCGTCATTTGCCTTAGTCTTGATTTAACGCATTACGATTAATATACCTATGCCATGATGACTTTGGAGTATTATTTCTTGTGATATATCGGATGGAAACCCAGACATAAATTCCGTAGCCGATTCCGAATGGACGGTAATGCGGTCTGTACTTGGGATACAATTCCACGTATCACTTGGAAAAGTGCTCACATGTATGCTTGTGCGGTTATTATGTATGCTTGTGTTTTTCATGAATATGATATGCAGAATGAAGTTGTATGTTCGTTGTTACTTTGAGGTATTTTCAGGCATGTGTTCTTAGATGTGAGATATATGTGAAATGTATGCATAAGTTTTATTTTGTGCCTGTGAATTTAGAAGCATGATACTCTTAGAAATAAGTGTTACTTAAGCCTGATTAAATTATTATATAAATCCTTTCATTACAAGTGGCATAAGTAAGGGACCATTCCGAACCCAACGGTTTGAGGTCTTCCCTTGCGAGGGGTGAGTGCGGCCTTAAATCTCATTTTCCCGGTTCACACCGGGTGGCAACTCCATGTTATTTCATACTTCCCAACTAGGCTGCGAGGCCAGAAAAGCGTCGCCCAGGTTCTGTTGTCTACACTAGGCATATGTTTGGATGATACCAGACTAAAACCCAAGTTGGATAAGTGCTAATTGTAGGTTATCCTAGGGATACATAAGTATAGTACTTATACATCTCACTAGAGAACAATTGGATTGTTGCTCACCATGCGGTTTTCCTAAGAGGAATACCGATATGCAGTGGTAAGTGGGATGATAGTAAAACTCGATGAAAAATCGGAGTAATACTATTCCTGGCACCAAATCCTTAATGGAACATAAATAGTTCATCAAGGATGAAACTATACCAGTAATCTTCGTATACACAAGAACCGCGTATGTCGGAGAGAGTCAGAAAACAACATGGGGTATGGGTTTCTGATCTCACCTCATAAAGATGTCAATCTTATTGTGGAATACCAACTGACTACGTATGAGGTAGTGATACAGGGTATCGACTCCCTATTATGACAAAGTGTCATGAGTCCGAAATGGATTCCATGTATATCAACTTAATTTGGACACTAGTTGATATATTGCAAGGCATTGTGCCTATTGGTACTATATAAGTCTTCAAGGAAGACATACATGGATGACAACATACCAACGTATAAAGCTAGGCTTTTAGCGGAAAGGTATCATTATCAACATTGTGTTGATTACGATTCAACCTTTTACCTGTTACCACGGTAAATCCATTTGGATAATGCTTGCTAATGCTGCATGTTTCATTTGTGAAATATGTCAGCTTAACGGGAAAATCGCTTTCCTGAAAAGGAAACCTTTTTGGAGGATGTTTGCAATATCCTGTCGGTTTTATCGTACAAAACTAGCAAACAAGGTTTGCAAGTTATTCGATCCATGATTGGATTGAATCAAGCACAGGTTCTTGGAATTGTCGTTTTGATGTAATCAAAATGGTTTATGATTTAATTCAAAATGAAATGATTCTTGTGTATATAAGAGGGTTAGTGGGAGCGCACTGACAGTGGCTGTCCTATATAAAATAGTGATAATATGTCATTTCTTGGAAATGATATTCCCATAATAACAATCGGCGAAAGCTTGGCTTTCATAAAACTCTCCGAGAACTCGTACATTGAAAAATGTATGTGACCTGGTGTCTCCTACGCTTTGAGCATATTGATTCACAAACAGGCCAATCCAAGTGATAGTCACTGGATTGAAGTTAAGAACATCCTTTAGTTTCTTAGAGAACTAAGGATGCTCTCTTATACTGTGGAGAAGGAGAACTTGAAGTGACTGGGATCACTGTAGCAAGTTTCCTAACCGATAAAACGACTGTAAGTCGCAAACGGTACTATACAGTTTGAATAACGGAACAGTGAGCTGGAAATCTTCCAAGCAAGATATTGTTACCGTATAAACAACAAATGCGGGTTATTGCTGCAGCTGAGGCAGCAATAGAAGCCATTTGGGTCGATACAAATCTAATTAGATTAGATATAGTTCTTTTAGCTGCTGAGCTAGGCTACAGCACAAGCTAAAGAATTAATGGTCTCATCAATGATCCAGATACATACTTCGATATTCATCTGATTCGTTCGGATCATACATTTTGGTGATGTGATGATCGTATAAATCGCATCAGATGATAATCATGCAAATCCGCTGACGAAAACCTTTTCTCAGCAATTTGAGCCAACCGTACATAGTTCGGGTGTAAGACACTCGAGTGACTGGTTATAGGCCAAGTGGGAGATTGTTGGACAATTATGACCCATAGCGTCACTATTTGTACAGATTATGGTGTTGTTGTACAAATTAACTATGTAACAAAGGAGATTGCACTCTTATCATTTGTGATTAGATCACCTAGATGTATAAATGATAGGAGGTCCCTGTGATTTGTTCCTGGATTGAGAATGATATGAGACAGTATCAATCCACGAAGGATAAATCATTAAATATCCCTAGTCAGAGTATTATCGAGATTGGACATCGATGAATACGTAAAAGACTAGTATTACACTTGTGCGCGTTGTGAGGGCACGACAACATAGTTCTCATATATTTGGGTATAGGATACTCATGCAAGTGTAATAGGAGGTTGTGTTTTACCGATGGTACGGGAAACAGCTTCGCTCTGGATAGACCCCCTCGGAATTCCATTGGTAGTATGACTATGTGTCTATGGAAATCCGAAATCAGGGTAGGTGTATTTGGTCTTAACTTGAGACTTGCACCGCTAATACTTGCGACAATCAATACACTTTGGTTGCGGTCGTCCAGGGCTTTAACAGGCTCTGTGTACGCCAATGCTGGGTATATTGAGAATCGTAGTGTGTTGGGTGTGATGTCAAGACGGAAGTGTCACTCCAGTCATATGGAGATGATGATAGCGTAAGGATACAGAACTGGTTCTCTAAAAAGGTTGCAACCATCGAGATAATATGAATTGGTCATAATTATCCGATATTAAAGAGACTAGTTGCTCGTAATCCGATATATGCTTCGTACGGGGCAGACACTGTACCAGCCCCAGGCCTTGCATGTGATCATTCGATACTGGATCGAAATACGCAATACTACGTATACTACGCCTGATATAGATCATTTATTCCTGTAAGGATATTTCCGGAGAATTGGGTAGGCATGGCGCTTTGCTAGAGCCAACCTTGTCTTGTAAATCGGTAAAACGTAGTACGAGGTACTTACATGTTCGGATAGTCCGACGACCGAATTTACTGCCAACATATCCAGGGATCTCTTGGGTCGCTTCCCAAAGATTCACCGATGACGTATGACTCGCACTTTAATTAATATGGGATTAATAAGATGAGAGAGAAAATTAATTTGGGATTAATTGTGGAGATATTTTATCTGGGATAAAATATCATTTAGAGAGAGAACGATTAATTTGGAATTAATCGATAAATTAATATATTCGATATATTAAACGAAATTAGATTTCGACGCGGAATTTAAATTAGATTTTAATTCGGGCGAACGAATTAATTTAGAATTAATTCGTTAGCGACGTGAATAATGATTTCGTTAGGCGTAATCATTTAAATTACGACGCAACGGAAAATTCATTAATTTGGAATTATCGAACCCGAGCCCGAGATTATTTGCGAGCGCATTCGCATTTCGAGTTCGAGTGCGGCACGCAAGTCAAATCAAGCGTCAAATCACTAGTCGCATCTAGCGTCACATCAAGCGTCAAATCATGTCACTTTGAGTGATGTGACAATTGATTGGATTGATTGATTGATGTGGTTATTGTGGGCATTAATGGCTTTGATTGTTTGACTTTTCAAAAGCCAAAATTTTGGTATATGTTTTAGAAATCAAATACCAAAATTAATTAACACATTTTATCTCTCACTTCTCCAAAATTCTTCATCTCTCTCACGCCCCTCTTGGGCATTTTCTGGTTTTATTTTCTGCTGGGCAGAACCAAAATTAGAAGGGAAGCAAGTGCGATTTTGTGGCAAAATCAAGAGTTCTAGCACACTCCGGGATCATGCGAAGGTGATAGGGAAGTCCACCCATGAGCCGGAATCAAATGACGAAGCTTGGAGCTTGGTTTCTTATTGATGAAGGCCGAAACCAGTGAGGGAATTCAGCTCACTGCCGAGCAGTCCCAATGCAGAAAGTTTGAGTTTTTGTTGCCTCCCGCGTCGCTCAACCGCTCGATGTAAGTATTCTACGACTTCCTCTAATGTATTCACACATGTTCATGCTTGTTCTATTGATCTTGGGATGCTTAGAATCTCTAACATATTAGCGGTGCAAGTCTCAGGTTAAGACCAAATACATCTACCCTGATTCGGACTTCCATAGACACATAGTCATACTACCAATGGAATTCCGAGGGGTCTATCCAGAGCGAAGCTGTTTCCGTACTATCGGTAAACAAAACCTTCTATTACACTTGCATGAGTATCCAATACCCAAATATATGAGAACTATGCCGTTATGCTCCCATAACACGCACAAGTGTAATACTAGTCTATTCCGCATTAGCGATGTCCAGTCTCGATAATACTACGACTAGGGATATTTAATGATTAAACCTTCGTGGATTGATACTGTCTCATATCATCTCAATCCAGAACTAATCATATGGACTTTTATCATTTATATATTCTGGCAATCTAATTACAAATGATAAAAGAGCAATTTCCTTTGTCACATAGTTAATTTATACAACAACACCATGTTCGGTACAAATAGTGATGCTATGGGTCATAATTTTCCAACACACATATACAGTATAATACTATTCACATATATATACTATTCACATATATGGTATTGTTCATATATACGATACTAATCACAAAGAGATAGTAAAATCCGATTCAAATGAGAAGCTGATCGTCATCAGAAATATTACAGGAAAGTTCGAAATTGAGAAGTTCAACGGAAGCAACTTTTCCCTATGGAAAGTTAAAATAAAAGCAATCTTGAGAAAAGATAATTGATTAGCGGCAATTGATGAGAGACCATATATATGGAATGATTGATGAAAAATGGAAGGATATGGATGACAATACTATGAGCAACTTGTATCTAGCCTTAGCAGATTCAGTGTTATCCAGCGTTGCAGAGAAGAGTATTGCAAAAGAGATTTGGGATGCACTTACCAAATTACACGAGGTCAAGTCACTACACAACAAGATTTTCTTAAAGATGAGACCTTACACTATTCGAATAGGTGAGTCCACATCTATGACGGATCACATCAACAACTTAAATACATTATTTTCCTAACAAATAGTGTTGGGTTATAGTATATTTACAAAATGAACGTGCGGAGATTCTACTTCAAAGTCTACATGATTCATATGATATCATCAACTTGACAAGTAATGTTGTCACTGGTAATCTAATCTTTGACGAAGTTGCAACTGCTGCTCTGGATGATGAGTCTAGGCGTAAAAATAAGGAAGATAAATTATTTGGTTAACAACAAACAGAAGCATTATCGATGATAAATGAGAGATCAACGGAACGTGGCTCAAGTGAGATTCAAAACCATGGTAGATCGAAATCAAAAGTAAGAAGAATGTTAAATACTACAATTGTGGAAAGAAAGAACACGTCAAGAAAGATTGTTGGAATTTGAAGAATGATGTAGAAAAAGCTCATGTTGCAATAAAATATCAAAGATATGTTGCAAGTACTTCTGAAGGTGACACATTTTACAGTGAAGTAACAATGGTGTCAATGATAACAGAAAACAACTAAGTAATGCATGATTGGTTGATTTGTCAACGACATGACACATGATCTCTAGGAAAAAATGATTCTGCCATTATGAACTTGTCTCTGAAGGATCGATTTTTCTAGATTATGATCATGCCTTGAAAATTATTGAGATTGGAGCCACCAAAATAAAAAATGTACGATGATACTATCTGCACTGTACAAAATGTTCGACATATTGTGGGAATGAAGAAAAACGGAGCATTCATTGGCTTAGTTGGGACAAAATGTGTCGTGCTAAGTTAAGGAAATGGTTGGGTTTTAGAGATCTGTTTTGTTTTAACCAAACCCTTTTGGCCAAGCAAGGGTGGCGTGTTGTTCAAAACCCAAATTCCTTGGTAGCCAGAGTTTTGAAGAGTAGATATTTTAGGAACACTGATTTCATAAAGGGCGGAGATGGGATGAAGGCCATCTTGTGGAGAGCAACTCAGAACCTGTTGCCCACTACTGAAAACCCATGGAAGAGACAAATATTACAAACTTCAATATTTATCTGTTGGACCATTTGACATGCAATAAATTTGCACATTTTTTAGAATCGAAATGAGGAACCTCATATGAGACTAAGCCATTTTGTCCCAACTAGCACAACATATTTTGTCCCATTTCGCCCCTCACCCGATGTCGATATGTTGGTTTTTGAAGGCATATCCATCGAATAAATGATAGGAGTGAGACATCGAGATGTATTCGGTAGAATATTCAATGGGACTTCTCGAACTGTTGTTGAAGGACCAACCATATCACCTCCAGCAAACCTACTAATTGACCATGACCTACCAGTTGACCATGACCCCTAGACATTTTCATCATTTCTACCCATTGTATAATCGTCTCAGGTAGCTTCATCCGACAGATAAACTGGAATAGGTTGGCTTACCATATTACAACTCAACGAAAAACGACCTCCAGATTGTTGACCATCGCTAGCAGTAATCTTATCACAACTCAAATATAGCTCGACCACACTACATTGTCAAACGACATTTGAGTGTAAATTTAAAAACCACTTCTAGTCCTTTTGACTACCAATTTCAATAGATAAACGTCATAAATTAAACTTTTAATACTGACTTTGTACTTCATTTTACTTCTCTGTATCTGTACATATAATATTTCCACTAACTGCTCATAAGTTGTGCCCGCGATAACTAACTCCATAAAAATAGATCCTCCGATGTATTCATCATGCCATTATCTAATTTCTCTCAAGACCCATCATTGTAGAAAGTTAGAGGTATTTGTTCCATTTTAGACTTAGAAGAATAAAAGTCTAAGTTCTTATAGTGAGAACAAATGAAAAATGCTCGATTTTATAAATAATTTTTCAAATTTTAGACATCCGAATTAATATTTCGGATATCCAAAGTTTTGAATAAAAAATAAAAAAAGTTAAAAACTTCGGAGATTCGAAGTTTTGACTTTGAATCTCTGAATTTTACACCAACTTCGGTTTGTATTTCGGAGAATCCATATTCTGGAAATATAATTGATAAACATTGTGGTTCATTTTGACAAATAAATATCTTTTTTTGATTAATTTCCCATTAAAAAAATGTTCATGAATATAATTAGTTTTATTAAATAAAAGTTATGGTTCTACCCATTTTTGCAATAAACTAAAATTACATTCCATGTAATGGAGTATGTCTCGTGTAAAGATGCACTCAAAGAAATAATCATATTATATAATTTTCTCTTTCAATTAGAGAATATTACACCAGAGATTCTTAAAGCACTAAGAAAAATTAGAGACGATGTCGAGAGAGACATCAATTTAAAGAAAAAATAAGTAATATCGAAGTCATATTTTACAAAGGACTCCTAATTCTGAGTCATGTATATATATATGTATATAGATGTAGAATGGGATTATTAATTTATATATCAAATAGGATCCGTGTGTTTTTTTTTTAAATTTATTATTTAATAAATTTAACGAATTATTAATTTATCACATTGGTTTCAAGTCGGACCGGCTAAAATTTTTTTTAATGAAGGTTATCAATTTATGAAAATATTAATTTATGGAGGTTATGAATATTAGAATGAATTGGACTAATATTCATAAACGAGTTCAAAATAATGGCACTCAAAATGAAGGATCAGCTCAAGTCCTCTTAATTAGGAGCATAAGTTTTGTTTCTAAACAACCAGCTAATTAAACCCTTGTCATCAAAACATATTATAAAAGAATAAGAGTACAACAACACACGATTCATCATCTCTCTGTCATGCACGCATTTCAAGCAATTATAAGAAGAGTAAGAAGCCAGCGACAGCAGCAGCACCAGCGACAGCAGAGACCTTGACAGCAGCACCGGATGATGCCGGAGCTGGGGCGGGGGCGGTATCTTCGGTGCTGACGTCGTCAGTGGTTTCTGGTGCTGGCGGGGAGCTGGAAGGTGCGTCAATGTCATCGGCCTTTGGTGCAGCAGCAGGAGTAGAATCAGAATCGGCACTGCCTGATGATGATGATGGGGCCGGGGCCGGTGCCGGACTAGCCTTGAAGGTACCTTTGGTTGGGGCCTCAGCGTCGGCGGGAGCAGCAGCGGGGCTGCCGTTAGGATTGCGGGCCTGAGCTGAGATTGATGCTGCTGCCACAGCGAAGAAAACTAGGGCAAGTGCCACAATTTGACGTGCCATTTTTATTTTGGTTTCTTTTTCTTATTTAATATATGAATATATGAAAATGAGATGAAAAGGGATTCTAAAGAAAGCAGTAAATCTCCAAGATATGTAGAGAAATACTGCAAAGCAAAAGAATGAAGGAAAATGGAGGATATGAGGAGACATTATATAGTGTTTGGGTTGCAGGAAAGTTGGGGGGAAAGTTAGGTTACTAATTTTTTTTTAAACCTAAAGATGGGTGTTAATGTCTGGTTATTAGCTTTTGGTTTGACCGATTAATGCGGTGATTCAGAAACCCAAGTTGATTAGTTTTATACTTCTAATATTGTTAGAGAGACTATTTATGGCATTTTTAATTTGAAGGT
Organism: Zanthoxylum bungeanum; assembly: GCA_019454045.1. NCBI lineage: Eukaryota > Viridiplantae > Streptophyta > Magnoliopsida > Sapindales > Rutaceae > Zanthoxylum > Zanthoxylum bungeanum. The sequence continues at coordinate 226,580 of SKCR01027644.1, forward strand.
TTACACGTGGAGATTATTCAATCCCATTTTAGAACTTCTCCTTGTATGTGTTGAACCTCTATAATCTTTCACTACACATGCATTAATATTAGTACATTATTATTATTATTTAAAAAAGGGAAATTGATGGGCAAAGGATAAATTTAATATTTTATCCCCCAAAGTAAAAAAATTAAGATAATAAACTAAATAAAATTACTTAAAAATTACATGAGCACGTCCCTAGGTAAAAATTATTATATCATTTTTTTTTTGTATGTCTATAAAACATTTACTTATCCATTAAAATATAGTACTACATCTTTCAAGGAGGATCTTAATAGCCAAAATATTGTTTAATAAGGTGGCATTCATCCAAATGAATCAACTATCATTAATCCTCATTACTCCACTCCAAACACTACCTTTTCCATTTGTTTGAACGATTGACCATGCTTGACTGATCAACGTACATATTTTTCACCTCTCAAAAAGAAAATAATGTCACTAGAAAAAGATAAAACTATAAATTAAGCTATAAAACTATTGAACACAATAAATTTAATGATATGTATATATATAACATTAAAGGATTGTTGACCGATAATTCAAGGATTGTGTCACAAGTAGGCTAGGCGAGTGGTTCGGGTTTTGAAAAATCCAACCATATTTTTAAATATTTTCTATTTAAGTTTAATTAATTTAAGAGTATCAATTCAAAATTTAATAAACAATTGCTACAAGAAAACAGTAAATTACCGACCGAATATTCGATCGTTAAAAAATATATTTCGATCGGTAATATATATTGATGATCGATTATCAACCAAAATATTATGTCGGTACTTGGCTTGTTGATAAACAAATACTGACCGAATATATTTTAGTTGATAAAGAGTAAATTCAAGGACTAAACAATCATTATATGGTCAGTATTCATTTACCGACAAGCCAAGTACCGACATAATATTTCGGTCGGTAATCGATCAGTAATATATTATAGTGATCGAAATATATTTTTTACTGATCGAATATTCCGTCGCTAAATTTTGCACACTTTTACCGACTGAATATATATTCGGTCGGTAATTATATTATATAATATATTTTTTTTAAATTGATTTTTTTCAATTAAATTATATTTGATTTTTTCAATTAAAATATAATATTATAAAGAAATAATTAAAAACAAATTAATACAAAATTTTATATAATAATAAGTATAAAATAATAAAATTACATTACTGTATTGTATTACACTAAATAAAATGTACTACACATTAGGAGGACGACCACCATGTGACAACTGCATCTGCTGCTGCATCGATTGAAGAACTAGTCAGACCTGCTCTTGTTACTCTTGTTGCTGCCATATCTGCTTCTGCTGCTTCTGCATCTGATCTGTTGTTGCCACATCTGCTCTTGCTGTTGCCGCATCTGCTCCTATTATTATCGCATCTGCTCCTGTTGATGCTGTTGCATCTGTTCCTACTGTTGTTGTATCTGTTATCTCGGCATAGCGATCTCCTTCTGTATTACCGCCTGTGAAGTCGATGCAGCAGAAAATGAGGAACTACCCTTAGGTACATACTGGGAGCCCAGACCGTAGACATGCTTCTTCTTCTCCTCTTCGGAAATCTTAATAAACAGTTGGTCCTCATCTATCGGCTCCTCATTTTGCAGCAGCTGGTCCCGGCAGCTGTATAGCGATCATGTGAGAAATGTACAGCGATAAGTAAAAAATACAATTGAACACAAACATATATAAGACCTTACATGCACAACCTAAGATCGCTGATCAACGAACGTGTGTCTGTAGTTCTTCTTTGCGTGTGTATGCACGAAGAGCTCAAAGACACTGGGCTGACGGCCCAGTTGTTTCTCCTATCCATTTTCAAACAATGTAATAGTAATGAACTTTAAAAAATTAATAAGTAATTCAAATAAACATTTATTACTTGTAATTTATATACTTATAAGATGGCGACTATGGTCGTAATGCGATCTGGTGCGTCCCGTATGCCTGACCATTTCTATTCATTTGATGGCAGAATGTCGTCGGTTACGGGAGGCCGCTTATGAACATACTGTAGAGGTTTTAGGGGCTTAATCCGGTAACGCAGCGGAAGCGGTGGAAAATCAAATTTTCCGATTTCAAAACTTTTTCTCGGATTAAATAAATAAACATATTTATTTAATTATCCAATAATCAAATTATGAAACAAAATTCAAATAAATCATATTTAAGTGAATTTACCGAATTGCCCTTACACTTGGTACTTTGTCCATTTTAGTCCGAAATTGATCAAATCAATTTTGAATGATTCTAAATCATTCTAAGATGAACTTAGCATGTTCAAAACATCAAAACACCAAAACAACCAAAATCCCCAATATTCCTTCATTTGGCCGAATGCTCCATTTGGTGGGCAAATTGTGCATTTTGTCATTTCATGCATCAAAACACATCAAGATGTAATCCAATGTACATGAAAATTTATATGCATCATATATACATCCAAATGCACAACATATATGAAAATCCCCAAATTTGGAATTGGTCATGAACCCTAATTTTTCAATTTCTTCAAATTGGACAAATTAGACCAAATTGGTAAAATCCAATACTTCAATCATGTTTCTTCCATCCAATCAAAGTCTCAACACAATGAAACAACTCAAGATCAAATCTAGGTCATCTAAGAGTGGGTCAACAACTCTAGATTAGCAACAAGGTTTCCAAAACCATAAAAGAACACTTATTACTACAATAGCCATAAGCTTCCTTCATCATACATGCTCTACACTTTCACCAAAAACTTCCATCATCAAAAACACAAAGAATAAAGAAAGAAATAACCTAAGAACATCATATGTTAAAGCCTAGATCCTAAGGAACATTTTCCTTTCTAATAGTAAGTTGGAAAAACTTACTAAAATCCAAGCTTTCTTTGGTTTCTTCTTTCTTTCTCACAAGCTTTCTTTGGTTTCCATTAATGGAGTTTTATTTTAAAGTGTATTAGGTTATGAATAAATGAAATGAAAAAACAATATATACTTCCACCAATTCCACCTTGGCCGAATTTCACTAAAGGAAATGCAAGTCTTGTAATTTCAATTTCATTTCACTTTACATTTGATCAACTTGGTTAAATATCTAAAAACAACTTTAAAGACATTTAATTAAGTCAACAAATGCAACTAAGAAAAATATAACTCTTATATTTTAAGTGTATGGCCGAATTTAGCAAGAAATAAAGAGAAAGATATTTTCATTTTTCAAACAATTTTGAATAAATATCTTAAGAAGTCAAAATCAATTTGACAACCTTTTTCTTTAATGTAAAGTCAAACATTTACACTTATAATCATTTCCTAACTTTATCATTTGGTGATATATTTATATTTTAATTATATTAATCATTTAACAATTAAATAATTAAATACAAATATATCAAATATATGTATTATATTTACATTAAATATCTCAAATACATATATTGATGATATATGTCAAATACCTTTATTTGACTATTTATTAATGTGTATTTAATAATATCATATATTAAATACAAATACACATTAATTATGAAATGACGGTTCGGCCCGTTTGCATGTATTTTTCGTTTAACGATTAAACGATTTATAAATAATCATCATTATTCATAAATGTTGCTCTAGTGCTCTACGAGTATGTTTCATTATTGAGACTCTCTAGATTCAGGTATATCCGTCACGAAATCCAATTTCGTGTCCATAATCTATCCACCCGTAGATTATGACGATCACAGATAATCTCGCTGAATCATACAGGTCGAGGTCATTGCATACGTATAATCCCTCCGTCACAGGTATCCAGATAATCCCAGAGATATAGATGTAAACGTCAAATCTCTATAGGTATTATCTCGTCGACGTATCAATTAACAATCTTTAAATAACACTCGGAACTTACTCCCGATGTATACTGTGGCCACAGATTTAACAGACTGCTAAATATATATGGACTACCTATGCTCTGTACACAGAACTGACGGATCCTATCTTGACACACACAGGATATCCTGAGGATCGATCCACACCCAACGAACAGGCGGAGGTCTGATCTTAATAGATCGGTGACGTGACTGCCATCTAAGTGTGGAGGATGTCTCATACATCCACAGTGGTGTCTCAAGTCGAAGGACCACTATGCTACTCAACCCGAGAAGATTCTTATTAACGTTGATGTACCATCTATTAAGAATCTTCAGTGAGCCGTTCAGTGTTTATCCATTATAAACACCTACACGTCTATACGAGTCTCCCTAGACTCATGGTTCATTGGGATAAACCATCGGACCAAGTCTCGATATACGGCATGTACTGGTCTCAACAGATTTGATTAACCGACCCGTGTTAGCAAATCTTGACCAGGAACTATGTTTGATAATATATATATATAATAGTGACACTTCCCAATGTCAATTACAAACTCCCTTTGTAACTGTGTACTGTATTATATATTATCGGGCCTTTGTCTAATATATACATATCACTAAACCACATTTAGTTTCAATCTAATAGTAATTAGATCGAATACGTATATAAGAACAAGAGGTGCAACCATAAATAAGTAATATTATGGAATAAGGGGATGTTCGTATTCATGAATCAGACATAAATACGGTCCGGATTGGCGCTCTGAGCACCAACCCCAACACATACACGAAAGTCGAAAGATTTCCAATATTGTTTCAAATTATTCCATAGCGGATCGTCTATGAAACATGATTGCTTCCCTTTCTGCTTAATCTCGTTCAACATATTTTTGTACTGAACGACCATCTTCTTCTCCCATGCAGTATGCATCATGACATTAATTGCCTTCTCCTACCAAAAGTATTGTGCAAAATAATTGAATTAATATATAAATATTATATTTTAACTATAAATATTTTATGTTAAGTAATTAATTAAAATTTCTAAATACCTCAAACTCTTCAAAATATAATTTCTTAATCTGCTTCTTTTTCTGCTTTGGAGTCATCCCCGGAGTCTTCTATCATCAATTCTTCCAACATGAGAAACTCTTCTTGCCACTATGCTTCTGGCTTGTTTTCTGTTTCTGGCTTTGTACTCTTATTTTCCCTTTCTTATTCAATCATAAAACTCCATTTCCAATCCACTACATCTTCGAAGATCTCGAAGCCTGGCATAATGACACCATTGACCTCGCTAGGTTCTAGAGCCCTCTGGTATTTGGCCTTCAGAAAACTTTCATACAACCATATTCCCTTTCATCATGGTCTTTGGTTTATCTTCATCATCAAAATGATATCCAAGCCCTTTCTTGGTGATCTGCCCCTTGAAGTCTGGCAACTTACTCACTTATTGTCCTTGTGCTCCCAACCCAGTATCATAATTTATCTTATTCATAATTTTGCCTATTTTCTGATCTACTGATCGGTGATATCACTCACGTAACACAAGCGCACATATCGTTCAAGTAATATAAAATGTATCGATCCCACGAGGACTTAATACCTAGGCTATCAATTTGTGAAGCTAAATATTTACAAGTATCTAATAGATTGGTTGTTTGATTGGATGGTGATTTTAAACTAAAGACAAGTAAATAAAACAGTGCAAATGTAAATTAAGGGAAAATTCAATATTATTAAACTATCTAGGGTTGTGAATTCTTCTAATATCTTTTAAAGATGAAGTGATTATCTCATGTTTGTGCAATATATCGGTTTATTAACCTGGAACACGAATTTATACAAAAGCCTCTTCCGATGGTCAGATGCAAACACCCAATATAACCCAATTAATCATATTCCTATGTGAACCAAATTATCTGAATTCATTAAGATTAAGTTCCAATTATGGCTACCCCCGCCCGACATGTATATTTCTATGCTGTAAGGAAATCTACCTAAGAGTCATTTGCCCCAAGGTGAGATCGTGAGTTATTGAGTCTAAGGCTAAACCTAAAATCCATTTCCCAAGTTCATTTAAGTTTACCAAATCAATCTTATTAATGGCCAGTTAACAAGAAGCATTAAGACTAAGACTCAATAAATAAACCTTTATATTACCCAAGACACAAAAAAACCACTTATAAACCGGTGATATTGGAATTCATCACAACCCCAGATATGGTATTTAGTTACAACACATATCTAGGACTATTAAAAGCATAAATAAAGAAAATGACATAAAGTAAAACTTGAAATTAAAAAGGTAAATAAAGCAATAAAGAAAATGCTAGGATTAGATGGTCCACTTTTATTACTTATAACATATAAAATTTGCATGAAATTTCCAACCGACCATATAGGCGGTATCCTGATTAAGTTAGATTTTTGATTAATTCCAACCGACCATAAATGTGGTATCCCATTAAGTCAAGTTAAAATCAATTTAATTAAGTCCAACCGACCATAAAGGCGGTATCACATTAAGTCAAGTTTTAAAATAGTTTATATATTATAACTAAGGGAGATTAATCTAAATATTAGTAATAAAAGTTTTACCTTTCACCCCAGCAGAGGGGAGTTACCTCATCATACTGAAAAGTGAAATTAAGAAAGAACTATTGCATAAAATAAAAATTAAATACAAGAAAGCTGTAAATAAACAAACAAGATACAATCTTCTTAGTATTCTTGAGAAAATCCTTAGAAGAAGGTATGAATTATAATTCTGATTTCGACCTCAATTTATAGGAAAAATTTGGTGCCACGCGTTGCGACGCAGAACTCTTGCGCGTCGTGACGCGCCGTTGATTCAACATGATGATGACACGTGGCTGTCGGCAGAATTATTGGCTTGGCTTCACGAGGCGTGAAGGCTTGCGCATCGTGATGCTGATGTAAGCAATGACGTGTAGTGTCGGCAGCATTGGGATGATGACACGTGTTCGGCGCATGTTAGCAAGATTGTTGTGATGTTGACACGTAGCTGGCGCATGTTAGTAAGTTTTCTCTAATGTTGACATATGTCTGGCGCATGTTAGCAGTCGCGACGCGGAATATTGTCGCGTCGCGACGCAGAATTCCAATTTTACCCTTTTGTCCATTTTTTACTGTTTTGGCCCCGATTTGATTCCAGTGAGTCCTGAAACCTTATTTATCTACAAAATACACAAAACACGTCAAAATATTCACAAATCTCAAGAAACTATACAAAATATTAAGTAAAAGAGGCAGTAAATATTGATATATTTATCGCTTATCACACCCCCAAACCTAATATTTTGTTAGTCCTCGAGAAAAATAATAAAATAAAATGTAATAAACAACTTAAAAAAAATAAAATTAAACCAAGCCACTTTCGTAGGGATCACGGTTGCATTTAACGTATGTAGCAAGCCTTTAAACCCCTAGGTGTCCCTGATGGACGAGTTGTAGTCTCGTGAGGGCTTACAATGACGATACCCACAAACGTCAAATGCACATTGTAGCAAAAAGATCAAACAGGTTAATGACTAAACAAGTGAAACTCTTATCCAAGTTAAGAATTGTTTTCTTTCTTTCTCAATTACCAAATAATTAAATTCTCCGATTATTTTTACCATTATCCATATACACAACCAATAAGGTACTAATCAAATCATTGTGCCCACAATATTCATATGTGTAGTTGAAAAGAGAGTAATATTTTTATCCTAAAGTTATGATAGAATTCACACATTTTTTTAGGCAATGAAATTTTTTTTATTTTATTTACAATATCTTCAATCCATGTAGCGAGTTTTGGGCCAGTGACTCCCAAGCCAGTTGGCTTTAGGGCACTAGGTGTTAACATACCCTTATGGACTTAATTACTCGGATCTCAGATATTTTTTTTTATATAACATCTTCAATCCATGTAGCGAGCTTTGGGCCAATGACTCCCAAGCCAGTTGGCTTTAGGGCACTAGGTGTTAAAACACCCCTACGGACTTAATTACTCGGATCTCAGATGTTTTTTTTTCTTTTTATTATTCCATCGCTTTTTTAGATGCTTCCTCCAATTAAACTAGAGCACTGAATATTACAAACTTTTCACTTACAATTCATGGCCGTATGTTACCATGCATGTTGATAATACCTGTCAACTGAGCATATGAAGATCCAATTTAGTCAGTATTATGGAGAATTCACGAATTAAATAATTCAAAAGGAAATAAACAAAAATTAACTTGTTACGAAATAGGTTGAGATACGTCTCAGGAGTGGAAATTCCTTACACAGCTATCTCAAACACTATTCCACCTGATTAGTCAAGTTAAAAACACAAAAACACAAAATATATTTTATTTTATTTTATTTTTTTTGAAAATTCTTGACAAAAAATCAAATAAAACAACACAACGAAAAATAAAAACAAGATACTAGTCAATTATTCCCCTCCCCCAAACCTAATTGAGACATTGTCCTAAATGTGTAAAAAGTAGAAGAATGGTTTAGAAAACAGTATCTGGTTAGCAGAAATTCTACATCTAAAAAGAAAATTAAAGGTTAAGATCCAGATTTATCCGACGCTTCTTACCACGATCATTATCAGACCAGTTAATTTTGGAAAGGATATGGTCAATTTATGGTTCAAAAGCTAAAAGTTGGTCAATTAAATCATGTGCAGTTCTAGTAGTGAAGAGGATATCTTTTACAGGTTTTGACACGAACCCATTTCTCCGAGTATCATCAAGAAATACACAAATAAAATCATAAAATCCATCAGCATTAAACAGTCCAATTGGTTTCTGATGTATGTTCAAGTTCGCCAAAGATAACATTGTAAAAATTTTCTCCATCATACCCAAGCCACCTGGCAAAACAATAAAAGTATCAGCACGGTTAATCATTTCAACTAGTCATTCGGACATACCTGGCACAATGCATTCATCTCCGTTTGATGGTCCTATAAGATTCGCCTCTGCCAAAGGTTTTGGGATGATTCCCAGAACTTGACTACCTTCTTCCTGTACTGCCCTTGAAACATACCCCATTAGTCCAAGATTGCCACAGCCATATACTAAGTGCATGTTCCTTTCAACTATGACTCGACCCAATTCCCGTGCTGTCTCAACGAATTCTGGCTTAGAACCAACACTAGTACTGCAAAACACACAGATGTTAACAACTTGTCTTCTGGAAGTTGCTTTCATTTTTTATTATATATATATTTTTTCAAATATGGATGTCTTGAAGAGTACAATGACGAGCTGAATTTATAGAACCTGAAAAAGGGTGAGTAATAATAGCACTAGTACCTGCCAAATGACAATTATTAGCTAAACAGTAAAAAAAATCGTGAAAGTCAAAAAGTCTGGATCCCGTCGGAGAAAATAAAAGAAAACAACAAAATAAATCACAGTTATTAGTTAAAGATAAAGAAATAATATTTACAAGAAGTAACAGTTTGATTGACATCTATGCGTCAGGGACAAGCTTCCAATCCAATTTTCTTATAAATTGGCAAACATGATGTTTTAAAGTCAGATTCCCGAGACTTAATTGTTGCATTTCTTTCCGAAATTATGTATGTAACATGTGAATTGTGTGATACACATATCCACTGGGATGCGTCTCAAGTGTCAATGATATGTCATCCAAAGACTTCTTACTCATGCCATCCCTAATGAATTTAATTTTATCTTCGCGGTTATCAGACACCATTCCTAAAGAACGACAACGAGTATTACATGTCATGCGTGCACATTTATAGCAAACCCCTAGTCTTTGAGCTCTTCTTTTCTTAGCATAGGTGCTTCTTCCTAAACCAGACAGATATGAAATAAAAGATTCAGAGGACTCAACTGCCAATCGAACTCGTGCTTCAATAATCCAACGAATGTCATTAGGAATACCTTTGATCATCAAAAGTCTCATTCGTTCCATGCGAGCTTTGTAAACTTTCATCAGAGAGTTTTGAGGGAGAGAAGAAAATTGGTTGTGAAGATTTGTGAGAATATCTTCCATCCTGAAATGTAACTTTACCTACAAAAATTAAACACACAAAAATAAAACACACCAAATCTGAATTTATATACACAAATTGCATGGGTTGCCTCCCTGCTAGCGCTAAGTTTAACGTCATCAGCTAGACATGATTGCCTGAACGTTAGGCTGGATCTGCAAGTGTGACACTTTCTTTTTATCGCTCAAATGATTCTCCCCAGTAGTACTTGACACGCTGGCTGTTTACCCTGAATGTATTGTTGGATTTGGAATTGTATATCTCAACTACTCTGTAGGGTAACACCTGAGTAATCACAAATGGATCTGACCACTTTGATTTTAGCTTTCCAGGGAAAAGTTTCAATCGTGAATTGTATAACAACACCTGTTGCCCTGGCTTCAGTTGTCTGCGTACTATTTTTTTATCATGCCATTTCTTGGTATTTTCTTTGTATAGTTTGGCATTTTCATAAGCATGTAGGTGAAATTCCTCCAATTTATTGAGTTGGTGGAGCCGATTTTCTCATGCTACTTGTAGATCAAGATTTAACTTCTTATGTTCAAGCTCCACTGGCAGATGGCATGCTTTCCCAAACACCATTCGATATGGGGATATACCGATGGGTGTTTTGTAAGCTGTCCGGTAAGCCCATAGTGCGTCATCTAGTTTTGTAGACCAATCATTCTTTGTTGATCCAACGGTTCTCTCCAAGATTCTTTCCTCAAATATGGCTGCAATTTAAAGTCTTGTAAATGGTTGTACCTCCAAGGTGGCTACGACATTGATTTCTTCGGCCGTAATAGTGATAATCCCTCATCCGTGAAGGAATTTGATCATTTGGTACAACGTTGATGAGACCCCCAAGCTTGTGAAACCACAACCTTCCCAAAAGCATGAAGAATGTGATTGGGATATTTAACACAACAAACTCCATTTCATCCTTCATCAGGCCTACTTTGACCACGATGGTGAAAATTCCATATACTTATCGCTTACTATCATCATAGGCCTTGATCGTCATGTCAGAAGGAATGAGTTCTTAGGATCAGATACCCAACCTGGGCAATATCTTTAACAGACAAACATTAATGGAAGACCCATCATCAACCACGACAGTCATGTGTTCTTGAGAGGAGCACATCAGCCCCCATATGTTAATATGTGCTCGAGTCTTCTTTAACTGTTGGAGCACTATATTATCTTCTCATTTGTTTCCTTCACCTGTCTCTTTATCTTTTTCCTTCTCTCCCTCTACTGCTACTTTTTCCTTTTTAGCGGTGTCGTCATAGAATCGTCCACTTCTAGTCATTCTTTTCACTTATTCTTCATCACTACTTGAGAAATGTTCTTAAAAGTCATCAGATTCTCCAGCATCACTATCACTATTGTCCCATACTCCCATGACATAGGTCTGCTGGTAAAATTATTAAAGGACATATTCTTCAAGTAGGCCAGAGTTGATCATATATACGGGTGGTGGCATGACGTGATGATTTGGCAGAGGGTTTCATATGGTATTTGAGTGGTTGTTTTCTGGGTCTGAAATTTTACGAGTGTCTATTAGGTCTTGGATTTTGTGTCTGTGTCAAACACAGTTGTTGGTATCATGCTCCTTATGTTAGTGGAAGTGACAATATTGATCTAGGTTGATATGGCGAGGGATCGAGTTCGATAGTGGTTTAGGTTCTAGAGGTGTTAGCAGGCTCTGACTCTTCAGTTTCTTGAACACCTTTGACAAAAGTTTGTCAAGGTTGGAAAATCCCCTATTCCTTATAGCAGTAATTTCAGCTGGACTGGCCTTGGTGCCAGAAGGCGCTCCCACAGTCTTCTAATTGTTATAGAACTTTCTATTCTCTGTTTTCTCATTTTCTATATCCATAATAGTTTCCTTCAATTGTCAAAAATTGGAGATCATAGAAGACATCCTCATCATCTTGTTACAAATCGAAGGCTTGGTACCTTTGATAATCATCTTGATTTGGTCATTTTCTAAAGAATGTGTCTGCATCTTCAAGAGCTGGCTTCTCCAGCGGTCAGTGTACTCTTTAAAGCTTTCTTCTTGCTTTTTCTTAGTGTTCTCTAAGTCACAGAGCGATACGTCAATCCTCACATTCGTAACATATTGATTTAGAAAGGCCTCGGTCAGAGCTCTCTAATCATCCTTTATTTTATTCTCAAGGAATGATATCATCCCACAGGCGCTCCCTCTAATGACATCTCGAATATCTTTTGTACTTGAATTTGGGTTAGTCCAATTGTACTCATTAATGACACATATTGACGGAGATGCACCTTCGAGTCCCCATTCCCATTAAACTTTACTATTTCAGGGTTCCTTGAACATGTTGATATATCTTTAAATTGAGTGGGCAGTTGTTCCTTGCAAGACATGGCATTTCATCTTTTGGGTCACTGCCTCCATCTTCTCTTCTAGCTTTTTTAGTTTAGGATTGGCCTCCCTTTTGGTCGTTCTTCTTGTAGTATAGTCTCATATCTTCACCATCTAGGACATGAACTTCCCCCCATATACTATTGGGCTTCTCACGCCTATTTTTGCTAGACTTGGCCCCCGCCGCTTGAGGTGTTGGTTGAATTACTGTCAGATTGGCAAGGACATTGAGCACAGTCTGTAGCTACTCTGCCATCTTATTCACTGTGGTTTACAATTGATCTACACGGGAAGCATCATTTTTCGCCATTTCTGCACCATTTTTCATTGTCTTCTAGACTAGTCAATTGTTCTCCTAAACCTAATGCTCCACTATGATGGCTGCAATCACAATGGGTTAGCATGATGTATGTATGCATGAGATGCTCGGAATGAAAGGTTTGTTCACATGATAACATACATCCTTCAAACCTTATCTCTCATACACACGTGGTAATTCCAATATCTTCCCTAGGTTTGGCTTAGCTCGTGCACCAACGGGGGTACACGAGCTCGTTCTCTCTTATGCTAAAAGGTGGACCTTGGCTACCTCGGTACTTTTCCATCGTTAGAGGACAAAGGCCACCCATTTATAATATGACTAAGCCTAATATAGGGATTATGTCGTTGCCCTAAAGTAATAAATTGAAACCTTGATAAACATGATTATTTTGGGTCGGGTTTGATAGCATTTAAGTTTTCTCAAATGGCGCAAAGCAAGACGTGCCCTTTCCTTAGATGAAAGCCAAGTATGGGCATCAGACTCGTGATTTTGACACCTTTGGGACTATAATTAAATGTTGTAAGTCCAATAGGGTTTGCATATAAGGTGGCCTATGAACATTTTAAAGCACCCGGCCTAATTATCATAGAACACGAACTTGTCATAAATGAAAAGGCCTAAAAAAATTTCATTTCATGGTAAGGGGGTTGGATTACCTCAAATGGTTATGGCCCATACACAAGAATTAAGTAGACTCATTCATAGGGAGAAATAACTATGGGTTTCCATGTAGGCTTAGTAGGGTAAGACTCAGGCTCTCATTGGCGAATGGTTTTCCACAACTAGGTCTCCTCATTCAAGGGATCGAATGAACAATGAAAGCGTATTTTTTATACCTCGAGGGTACATGCCAACAAGTGATGGGTATCATCATGCAGTGATCCATCACCTTGAGTGAAAGTGATTTCTCGATACGCAACGCCATTGGGGTTAAAGAAGGTATGCAAAGAATGAAGACATTGTTAACCTCAATCTCACCATAGATACTACAAGGCATTTTTTCAAGACTGGTTCTCTATCCCCAGTGGAGTCTCCATCTGTAGGAGTGAAGTAAAATTTCCCGCTATGCCTAAAATATCGGCGACCATGACACTGTTGGACTCGCAGTCCCTAGAGAGTAAAATTAGCCCACCAGAAACTAATAAGAGAATTAAAGAGTCAACATCCAGTGTAAGATACTGAGAATGATTTAAGCCCACACTACATCCCTCGCAAGGTCGACCTTAAACCCGTTTGGGTTCGAAATCGTCCCTTATTGATGCTAGTATAATATCAAGGTTTGAAAAGATATATCAACAAGTCTTATAATGAAAATATCATGCAAAGTAATTTAAAACAATAAAAAGCACAAACATGATTTAAGAACAAAACATAATACATAAAGAGCAATATTATAGCAATAAAAGAAACAACGAAATTTACTATGGTTGGCTGGACATAGGACTGGGCGGTCGGAGGTTTCATTTTTAGAAATGTGTCCGGTTGGATTTACTGGAAGTCTAACAGGAACTGCAGTGTAATCCATAGTCATAAACTCATGCAATAATAATAAAAAGAAAAACAAGCAGTCTAATGAGATAAATAATAAATAAACGGGAATAAATTCATGCTAAGTATACGAAAATAGTAGAAAATACATGCGTAAATACAAGGACATAAAATAGCTATTCTTTCATTGGTATGTTGAGTTGTATCCAAAGTACAGACTGCACTACCGTCCATTCGGATTCAACTACAGAATTTATGTCTGGGTTTCATCCTATATACCATAGGAAAACATGATGCCAGATGTAACATTTGTTGGGTCTCTAAGATCAATCCCAAGAACATATAAGCATGAAACATGTGAATACTCAAAGTTAAGTTGCGGAAATTATACTCACTTTGATCGGTTTCTTGGATGTGTTGATAACAAAATTTTTGCTCCTTTGGAAGTGCTCCAAGCTCCTCTTTGATTTGTATGTGAAGCTCCAAGCTTGAAGGGTGAATTCCAAACTCAATGGGAAAGGTTTCCCTAACACCTTTGTATTATTCTTTAAGTGCTAGCTTTGAAAGAAAATTACAATAAAATTCTTCATATGGTGCCTTGTTATTCTCGGCAATGAGAGAGTTGGAGAGAGAGAGTGTTTTTTTTTCAAATTTTGTGTATGTTATGATTTTCCAAAAACCAACCAAGTGTGTTGAGAGCAAAAATTCATTTAATGCTCTCAACCACCTCCATCACCTAAAAGTGACTTGACTCACATCACAAAAGTTGATGTGACTACCATCACAAAAGTGACTAATGATGTGACTTGATGTGGGCCCCACTTGATTCAAAATCTGAGTGGGCCCGCAAACACATCCCGGGCTCGGGTTCGTTAATTCCGAATTAACGAATTTTCTGTTGCGACTTAATTAAATCAAATTTAATTAAATAATTATGTCTAGCAAAATTACTATTAAAGTCGCTCGCGAATTAATTCTAAACTAATTCGTTCGCCCGAATTAAAATCCAATTTTAATTCCGTTATGAAATCTAATTTCATTTAATATATCGAATATACTATTTATCGATTAATTCTGAATTAATCGTTCTCTCTTTATTAATTGAATTTTATCCCAGATAAAATTTTACCGTAATTAATCCTAGATTAATTTTCTCTCTCTTCTAATTAATCCCAGATTAATTATGTTCGAGTCATACGTCATTGGTGAATCATCGGGAAGCGACCCATGAGATCCCTGGATATGTTGGCAGTAAATTCATTCGTCGGACTATCCAAACATGTGCGTACCCGGTACCACGTTCTTACCGATTTACGATACATGTGAGTATGGTACAAATCTTTCATTCTTTTCTCATCCAGCAAAGCCAGTTGTTTAAATCTTATGCGATCTACTCCTGCTCGGGCAAATCTGCTTCCTTAATAACCCACATAGATTGTACCTCGATTTCTATAGGCAATACAACCTCCATTATATATACCATAGAATAAGGTGTAGCTCAAGTCTTTGTCCTGACCGAAGTCATATATCCCCATAGTGTAAATGGAAACTTGTCGGCCCAGTCTTTGTAAGTCTTCGTCATCTTAGCCAGGATCTTCTTCAAGGTTTTGTTGGCAGCCTCTACTGCCCCATGAGCTTGTGGTATGTATGGCGTAAACTTATGATGCCTAATCTTGTACTTCAACAACATAGCTTGAGTATCTCATTGACACTATACCCCATTGTCTGTACCCACATTGTGTGGTATCCCATACCGACAGATGATATTTCATGCTAAAAACTTTTCCATTTGCTTAGGTGTGACATTATAGAAGGATTCGGCTTCCATCCACTTGGAGAAGTAGTCAATTGCCATTACTATGAATTGATGCCCATTAGAGGCTTATGACTTGATTTCACCGATCAGGTCGATACCCTAGGCTGAAAACGACAAGAGCTCTGATAGCCCATACAACTCCATCGGTGGAAAGTAGTTCACGTTTCCGTGGGTCTGGCAATCATGATAGCATTTTACCAATTCTACACAGTCCACCTCCATAGTTAATTAATAAAAATTTTGCCTGACAGTTTCCTTGACAGATTGAGCCCGCTCATTTGTGGCCCACATAATCCCGTATGGACTTCTTCCATCACATTCTTAGCTTCTTCATCATTTAAACACTTCAACTGTATTTCGTTAGGCTGTCGCTTATACAAATCCTATCTTAGACTTAACAACTGAGAATCCAACTTCTGGATTGTCATTTTATCCTTTCTACCAGCTTCCTTAGGAAATTCATCATTACCCAAGAAATTTTGGATGGCATGGTACCAAGGTCTTACGTCGTTAACCTCAGCGTCCATTTCCCTACTTCAAAGCTATGCTTATTGGCTATAGTCAACACCAGCGGTTTCATGGTTAGCTTTTCTGGGTTCTTCAAAGTTGAAGCCAGAGTAGCTAGCACATCTGTCATTTGGTTGTCTTCCCTACGCAGATTTTAGAACATATAATTGGGTTTGCTTTGCATCAATGCACTGAGATGAAATAGATACAGCTTCAACTTATCTTCTTTCAAATCCCAAACCCCATGTATCTATTGGATTACCAACATCGAGTCATCGTAGACCTCTGCGTCCCTCGCCCCCAGGGCTATTATCGCTTCTACTCCAAAAATATAGGTTTCATACTCTGCCATGTTGTTGGTGACTGAGAAATTTAACCTCTTAGCCATAAGCGAAATTTCTCCTCCAGGGTTAACTAGAACAATTTCGATTCTAGCACCTTTATAATTCACGGCTCTGTCGAAGTATATCTTCCAACCTTGGACTACTATTGCCATGATTTCTTCATCTAGGAACTCGAACTCATACCAATCTCCTTTAATTGGTTGTTGCGCTAAAAATTCAGCCACGACTCGCCCCTTGATCACATTCTTCGTAATGTAGTTAATTTCTAATTTAATCAACATGACCAACCACCATCTTAACTTTATGACCAAGGAGGGCATCAACTTCAAGTATCTTAATAGATTCTCCTTGGCGACAACCTGTATCTTATAGGATTGAAAATAGTGTCGCAGTTTCCTGGAGGCTCATACTATTGCCAAACGGATCTTTTCTACCTCTTGTTAGTTGTTTCATACAACAACATCTTTTTGCGGAGATAATAGACTGTGTGCTCTACTCCAGTGTCATCCTCCTACACCTACTTCGCCCCCAAGGCTTTAGATTCTACGATCAAGTACAAAACCAATGGTTTACCAGTTCTCAGAGGCTTCAAGATTGGTGGGTTGATCAAGTATTTCTTTATTTTCTCAAAAGCCTCTTGGCATTGCTCGTTCCACTCTACTGGCTGATCCTTCCTGAGTAACTTAAAGATCGGATCACACCCCGAGGTCAACTTGGAAATGAACCGAATGATGTATTATATCTTCCCTAAGAATGTTCTTACTTCTTTCTCCATTTTAAGTGCATGCATCTATGGTATTGCCTTGATCTTTCCCGGATCCACTTCTATTCCTCTCACATCTACAGTATGCCCTAAAAAGTCTCCAGATGTGACCCCGAATACACACTGCTTGGGGTTGAGCCTGAGATTATACTTGTCCACCATTTGAAGAAATTTCTCCAAAGTCTTGAAGTGTTCTTCCTTGGTCTCTGACTTGACCATCATGTCATCAACATAGACTTCAACCTCCTTGTGCATCAGATCATGAAATAAGGTAGTAGCCATCAACTGATAGGTAGCCCCGATGTTCTTCAGTCCGAAGGGTATCACTTTATAGCAGTAAGTCCCACATTTTGTAATGAAGGTCCTCTTGTGCTTGTCTTCTTCATACATGAATATTTGATTATATGAATACATTGCTGACAAAATTGCGATGTCCACCAAAAAATCTATGTACAGTAGGGAAAGTCGTCTTTTGGACAAGCATTGTTGAGGTCTTTGTAATCCACACATATCTTTACCTTCCCATCATTCTTCAGAACTAGAACGATATTGTCCAGCCATTCTGGATACTTGACAACTTCTAAGAACCCTACTTCTATATATTTTTTCACTTCTTCTCTGATTTTCTCTACCCATCCTTGTGTCGTTATGCAAAGCTTCTACTTTACAGGTCTTATATTTTGGTATATTGGTATTATATACTGCGCTATACTTTTGTATACTCTGAGCACGTCTTCATAGGACCAGGTAAATGCCTTTGCATATTTTTGTAATAATTTCTCTAATTCTTTCATCTCCTCAAGGGTAACCTCACTTATAATTAATATATTCATCGGGTTTTAACATGTACCAAGATTAAATGCTTATGTTTTTGTTGAATTAATATCAAATATGCTCATGTCATATATGTTATGATGTGAGCTAAAAGAAAAAGAGTCAGACAAGTAAGCAAAATCATTTATTTTATTCATTAATGTAGTTACATTTAAATAGTTTGGGTACATAAACATCTTTATAATCTCCTTCTTTGTATTCCTCTAGGTCTTCCAATGTCATCCCTTCAAGCTGGAGCAGCTCTTCTTCCTATCATTCATTTGCCTCATTCTTCGGTTCTAGTTCTGTACCCTCTTCTACCTTATCCACCGGGCTTCCTTTCAAACCCATTACATTAGCAATGATCTCGAAGCCTGGTACAATGACGCCATTGACTTGGAATGGTTAAGGAGCTCATTGGTATCCCATCTTTACAAAGTAATTAGTCAACGTTACTCATTTATTCTTGGGCTTCGCCTCTTCTTTGCCCGAAAAATACCCTAGCCCCTTTTTGTTAGCATGCCCTTTGAAGTTGGGCAGCGTGCTCACATCTTAGCCCATCGCTCCCAGTCCAGTATTGGGCTTATAGTTCATCTTTTCCATGATTCGGGCCACCTTAGGATCCACCCATTCTTCAAATATTGGGGCAACTTGAAAATCTTGTGAATGGTTGCACTTCTAATATTTCCACAACATTGCTTGCCTCGGCCCCAATAGTGATAACTCCTTCTTCGGTCGGGAACTTGATCATTTGGTGAAGTGTCGATGGTACTCCCCTGAGCTTGTGGAACCACGACCTTCCCAAAAGTAGAGCAAAAATGGCTGGGATGTTCAACACTGTACACTCAACCTCGTCTTTAATTAGGCGCACCTTAGCAATAGTAGTAAAAGTCTCATCAACTTCGCGCTTACTGTCATCATAAGCCTTGATTGTCATGTAGGTCGAGATCAGTTCCTCCGATCGGATGTCTAGCCTAGGCAATATCTTCAGTGGGAATTGATAGAGGACCCATCGTTTACCATTACGTAAGAGGTCATTTTGCCTTTGACTTCTGACTTTATTAAAAAAGGCCTATTGTGATTTCGTCTCTCCATTGGGAGCTATTCCTCGAAGAATGTGATGATTTGTTTATTTTCATTTTGGACGGACTTGACAACCACAGTTGGATCAGAGTCCGATGATACCATTATTATTCCTAGGGCTTCGACCATAGCCCTCATGTGTTCTTAGGATTTATGCTGATTTGTGCTCCCAAATGCTGATTTGTGCTCGTGTTTTCTTCAGTTGGTAGAGCACAGTGTTTTCATCGTCTTTTCCTTCTTCTTATTTTTCCTTCCCCTCCATCTTTTCCTTCTATATAGTGGCATCACTATAGAACCGGCCATTTCTGGTCATTCTTTTGACTGATTCTTCACCACTATTGGAGAACTCTTCCCAAAATTTATTACTTTCTCCAACTTTACTATCGCTACTATCCCATATTCCCATAATATGGGCCTGCTGGTGGAATGTTCAGAGGACACATTCTTCAGGTAGGTTAGATTTTATGATATAGGTTGGTGGTGGTATGTCATGATGGTTAGACAAGAGATTTCTGTTGGTGTTGGGTTGGTTCTTTTCTAGGTTTGGGATCTTTTAGCTGTCTATCAAGTCTTATATTTCATGTCTAAGGTGGGTGCAGTGGTCGATGTCGTGGCCTTTTTGCTGGTGGAAGTGGCAGTATTAGTCTTGGTTGAAATGGCGAGGGACGAGGTTAGGTAGTGGTTTAGATTCCAAGGGTGCCAATAAGCCTTGTCTGTTTAATTTTTCAAACACCTTCGACAGTAGTCTACCAAGGTTAGAGAATCTTCTTTCTGTATAGCGGAAATTTCAACAGGGCTAGCCTTGGCTCATGAAGGCCCCCCAGTATCTTCATATTTTGGTTGTAAGGCTTTCTATTTCCAGCCCTTTCTTCCTCTATATTTATGACATTTTCTCTCAACTGCCTAAAATCTAAAATCATGGAGGTCATCCTCCTCAACTTGTTGTAAATGGAGGGCTTGGTGTCCTTGATATTCATCTTGATTTGGTCTTTCTCCGAGGGTTATGTCTGTATTTTCATAAGCTGGCTTCTCCAGCGGTCAACATACTTCTTAAAGCTCTCTTCTTGTCTTTACTTAGTATTTTCTAAACCACAGAGTGATAAGATGATCTCCATGTCCGTGACATATTGAATTAGGAACGCTTCTGCCAGCGTCGTCCAGTCATCTTTCACATTTTTCTCTAAGTTGTGGTACCATACCACTGGCGCCCCTTCCACCGACATCTTAAATATTTTTTGCACTTGGTGTTGGGATAAACCAGTAGAACTCATTAAGGACACATATTGACGGAGATGCACTTTTGGGTCCCCGTTCTCGTTGAATTTTTCCATTTCAGACATTCTAAATTGAGAAGCCAGTTGCTCCTTGAATGTCATGGCATTGTAGTCAAGTAGGTCTTCGTGTTTGCCCTTCATCGTCTGGGCCACTATCTCTATCTTCTCCTTCAGTTTCTGGAGCTTAGCCTCGGTTTGGGATTTGGTTATTTTTTCCGCAACATATTCTGCCATGTTTTCATTGTCATCCGTAATTGAGATTTCTTCAGTTATTCTTTTCAGACTCCTCACGACTCCTCTCACTAGTTTCGATCTCTGCGGTCTGGATGGCAATAGCATTAGTCAATGCTTGTAACTACTCTGCCATTTTGATCACAGTGGTTTATAGCTGGTCTACACAGGAACTGTCACTGCTGGCCATTTCTGATCTTACTACTTGTTCTTGACTAATCTGCCTTGTTCTCTAACCCACTGTTCCGCTATGATGGCTAGCGTGATGCATGTATGAATGCGATGTATGAGATGCAGAGTGTGTCCAAACATCAACATATACCCTTCAAACCTTATTTCTCTCACACACTTGGTAAGTCCAACATCTTATTTAGGTTTGGCTTAGTTTGTGCACCAATGGGAGGTACATAAACTTGTTATCTCCTATGCTAAAAGGTAAACCTTAGCTACTTTGGTTCTATTCCATCATTGAAAGACAAAGGCCGCCCATTTACAAATAACTAAACCTAATATGCGGATTGTGCCATTGTTTAAAAATGATGAATTAGAACTTTAGTAATCACAGTTATTTTGGGATGGGCTTAGAAACGTTTAGGAACGAAAGTCAGTTCGGGTATCGAACTCGTGCTTTGGCATTTTTGGACCAAAACAAAGCGTACCTTTCTGGATGAAAGCCAGCTCGGGTATTAGACTCGAGCTTTGGCATTTTTGGATTATTACTAAATATTTTAGGCCCAATAATTAATTAAACATGCTTGAGATCCAATACAACCCTAAATTTAATGAATTAGCTGCTCTTAATATTCAATACAAATAAGCTAATCATTATAAATACAAAACAATAACTCATAAAAGATAAACTATAGAGTGAAGAGAATAAAGAACTCTCGTTGCAGTCTTCGCTTTCAAACTCCAGCACCAATTGAAGCACACGCGCAAATTAAAAATTAGCCAATTTTTTAGGTTTTAGAGACGAATTATGCTTATATAGGAAGTTTATGGGTTTTTCCTTACTAAAAATTGGATATGGGTGAATTGGGGATGAAATTGCAGGTTACACGCAACTCATCATTATACTTGCATCGCGATGCTCCCTTCTTGGAGTCACGACACGCGCAAATTACAAATTAGCCAATTTTCAAATTATAATTTTGGAATTTTGTCCAACGTTTGTTCTAGCGTGTGTCTCGATGCGCTTTCAGCGTCGGGAAGCACGTTTTGACTTTGAAATAATCCTCGATTTGTTCCGTATCTCGCCATTTTCATCCCTAATTAAATCTTTGAAACACATCAATTCGCTCATAAGGCTTGATATCACCCACAAAATATTAAGATATTGGGGCGGTAAATATATGTATATTAGCCGCTCTTCACACCCCCAAACTTTACATTTTGCTAATCCTCGAGCAAAATAAATAATAATAAAATAAATAAACAAACCTAAAATAAATTAAAACATCATTTTCATAGGGATCACGATTGTATTGAGCATATGCAACAAGCCTTTAAATCCATAGGCGGCTCTAGTGGACAAGCTATAGTCTTGTGAAGGCTTACAGCGACGACACCTACAAACGTCATTCACATACAAAATTCATGCAAAAATAATAAAACACATAAAATAATTCTTATAGTTACACATAATATGTCCTTAGAGATTTCCTACCAATGAAATCAAAGAACTTTCAAAATACCTAACGTAAATCAAAACCAAGTTCTTGAATAAATCTTCTAAGTCAGACTCACGGTGTGTGTGAAAAGATCCAGTCACAACTCGATTCCTAAAAAAGTCAACTCGATGATTTCGTCTTAAAAATTGATATCTGATGGGTCAAACCAACCTAAATATCTTAAAAAGTATATTTATATTTGCCTATTGAGCTCGATATGGTATGACTTCTCTTTTCTTTATCTTTTGACTCATCTACCCTTTAATGTAGCATTTCTCCTCATGGTGGTTATAACACTCGCCCATTGGTAGCTTTATGCTTATCCATTATAGGTGGTTTATTTTTTTCTAAGTATTTTTTCTCTCTTTTCATTTTTTTTTCCATTTTTTTTCAAAAAATCTTTTTCTATTTTTCTGCTCTAGCCATACCATATATCATAAATAATTATAAAAATAGAAAAATTTCTAAGAAAACGGTTATTTATCATCAAACAACTTCTTCAATTAATCACTTTGTCAACTACCTAGGTTCTTACTGCTAGAAACTTACTTTTAAGTGCTTACAAGTCTAACCTATATCACTTACTCAAGGCATCAGATAAAAGTCAATTGGGCACTAATCGTTTCTAAGATTTCATCTTAAAGCAAACAAACTCATCATTAGAATATGCTTCACTATCTAGGTTTTAAATTTTTTTCAATAAATAAATTTAATTTTTTTTTTTAAAAATAGCAAGACTGACACTAACATGCACACACCCCAAACTTAAAATTTACATTTTCCTCAATGTAAGATAAACATAAAGAAACAAAGAGTGAGGAACAACACTACAGTACAGAGAGTTGATCAGACTCTTACTAGTCATAATTTAGTTGCACGAACTGTGTGGGTTGCACTAGTACCTACATAGATAAACATGCAAACTATTAAACATGCAATTAGCACACAAAAATATAATAAAATGAAAGTAAAGAAAATCACAAATTAATTACATGGGTTGTCTCCTCACTAACGCTAAGTTTAACGTATTCATCCTGACGTTCTTTGAAGATCTTCATTCAAGTAGGCTTCAATGTGGCTTTGGATGTCCTAGATAGGACAATGCCATATTTATTACTCTTCAAGCGCCTCTTCCAAAATTGTGATGGTCAATAAATATATTTTATACTCAATGCCTTTGCCACATTCTTTAAATATTTATCTCTTGGGGATTTTGAATGGAATAATAGATCATCATAAGGTCTTGTAGGATGTTTGACTTGGAATAGTAATGTCATTATGTCAAGCTTATGGTCGGTATTATAAATGTTAATTTTCTCATGTTGTGATGTGTCCTTTTGTGTCACGGGATTTTCAATAGGCTCCCAAATCTACTCATGCCTTATATTTGTTCCACCACTTCCTCATAGATGCACTTTAAAATTTCTTCATCTAGTTCATAATCTGATATATGAATAATGCATGCTCCAAGTGTTAGTGTTCCTAGAACATGCCAAGGATCTAATAAGCAAGAAAAGGCGTTCATAAATTCATTATAAGTTGCGGAATTACTTACATTGAATGGATTTGAGCTTTTAAAATTTTGAATGAAGATCTCCAAGATCCAACCTTTGTGTTGATTCCAAGCTTTGAGTTGTGAATGAAGATCTCCAAGATCCAACCTTTGTGTTGATTCCAAGCTTTGGGTTGGTTTCCCTATCACCTTAGAAGACTTCTACAAGTGCTAGCCTTGTTGATTTTGCCACAAAATCAAAGAGAGAGAATGAGGAAGCTCACGCCCAAGTTGCTTAGTGTATTAGGGTTTGCTTTGTGTCAAGTGTTATGTAATGAGAGAGAGAGATGCCTTTTGGTAAAACCAATTTACCCTTTTACCTAAACAAGGTGGTTGGGTAAATGGTTTCACCAAAACCATTCCAAGGTAGTTGGAAAGTTGGTGGCTTGGCATAAATGCCAACTACCCTCCCAACTACCACATGTGAAGTGGGCCCCACATTTGAATTCAAAATTCAAATGGATTCTACGAATGTTTACCGCGGCTCGGATTCGTTTAATCCGATTAAACGAATTTCCGTCGCTAAATAATTAAATCTAATTTAATTAAATGACGACGCCTCGTAATATATTACAAATGTCGTTTACGAATTAATTCGAAATTAATCTGTTCGCTCGTATTAAAGTCCAACTTTAATTTCGTAATGAAATCCAATTCATATTAATATATGCGATATATTAATTTTAGCCCATACTAATAATTTAAATAGAAAATCAAATTTAACTATTAAATTTATTTTACCGATTAATTCCAAATTAATCGCGTTCTCTCTCTTCCGAACACATTTAATCCCAGATTAAATAAAGCCTCAATTAATCCTAGATTAATTTTCTCTCTCTAAATTAATCCCAGATTAATTCTAGTTTAAGTCAACTATCATCGGTGAATCTTTGGGAAGTGACACAAGAGACCTATGGATATGTTGGCAGTAAATCCGGTTATCGGACTATCCGATTAAGTGTGTACCTCGTACCACATGCTTACGGATTTACAAGACATGGTTGGCTTCTAGCAAAGCACCGTGCCTACCCAATTCTCCAGAAATATTCTTACTGGAATATACAATCTATGTCAGGCGTAGTATACGTAGTATTCTGTATTGCGATACAGTATCGGATGTCACGTAATAAGCCTGGGGCTGGAATCATGTCTGCCCCGTACGAAGCACATGTCGGATGTCTGGTAACTAGTCTCTATAATCGGATGAACATGACCTAGTCATATCATCCCGATGACTGCAGTACTTAAGAGTACTAGTTCCGTATCCTACGTGACATCATCTCCACTATGACTGGAGTGATACTTCCGTCTTGACATCACACCCAATACACTACGATTCTCAATATACCCAGCAGAGGCATACACAGAACCGGTTAAAGCCCTGGACGACCAAAACCAAAGCATATTGATTGTCGCAAGTATTAGCGGTGCAAGTCTCAGGTTAAGACCAAATACACCTACCCTAATTTCGGACTTCCATAGACACATAGTGATACTACCAATGGAATTTCGAGGGGTCTATCTAGAGCGAAGCTATTTTCCGTACCATCAGTAAAACACAACCTCCTATTACACTTGCATGAGTATCCAATACCCAAATATATGAGAACTATGCTATTGTGCCCTTACAACGCGCACAAGTGTAATACTAGTCTCTTACGCATTATCGATGTCCAATCTCGATAATACTCTGACTAGGGATATTTAATGATTAATCCTTCTAGGACTGATACTGTCTCATATCATCTCAATCCAGGAACTAATCATAAGGACCTCATATCATTTATACATCTGGGTGATCTAATCACAAATGATAAGAGTGCAATCTCCCTGTCACATAGTTAATTTGTACAACAACACCATGATCTGTACAAATAGTGACGCTATGGGTCATAATTGTCCAACAATCTCCCACTTGGCCTATAGCCAGTCACTCGAGTGTCATACACCCGAACTATGTACGGTTCGCTCAAACTGCTGAGGAAAGGCTTTCGTCAGCGGATTTCTGTGATTATTGCCTGATGTGATTTATTCGATCATCACATCGCCACGATGTATGATCCGAACGAATCAGATGAATAGTCGAAGTATATATATGGATCGTTGATGAGACCATTAATTCTTTAGCTTGTGCTGATGCCTAGCTCAGCTGCTAACAGAACTATATCTAATCTAATTAGATTTATCATCGACCCAAATGGCTTCTATTGCTGCCTCAGCCGCATCAATAACCCGCATTTGTTGTTTATTCGGTAACAGTATCTTGCTTGGAAGATTTCCAGCTCACTGTTCCGTTATTCAAACTGTATAGTACCGTTGTTTTTTTATCGGTTAGGAAACTTGCAGCAGTGATCCTAGTCACTTCAAGTTCTCCTTCTCCATAGTTTAAGACATCATCCTTAGTTCTCTAAGATAATAACGGATGTTCTTAATATCAATCCAGTGACTATCACTTGGATTGACCTGTTTGTGACTTCATATGCTCAAAGCGTATGAGACACCAGGTCACGTACATTTTTCAATGTGCGAGTTCTCAGAGAGTGTTAACAACTTTAAATATATCCCAATAGATCTTATTCCTAGAATAAATGTTGTTTCTTCTCCCAAGAATTCTACGGAGAATTTTCATGAAAGCCAAGCTTTCACCGATTGTAATATGGGAATATCATTTCCAAGAAATGACATATCATCATTATTTAGGACAATCACTTTCAGTGCGCTTCCACTAACCTCCTTATATACACAAGAATCATTTCTCATTTTGAATTAAATCATAAACCATTATGATTACATCAAAATGATAATTCCAAGAACCTAATGTTTGCTTCAATCCAAACATGGATCGAATAACCTGAAAACCTTGTTTGCTAGTTTTGATACGACAAAATCGTCAGGATGTTGTAAACATCCTCCAAAAGGTTTCCTTTTCAGGAAAACAATTTTTCGTCACAGGTCAATCCCGTGACTATCACTTGGATTGACCTGTTTGTGACTTCATATGCTCAAAGCGTATGAGACACCAGGTCACGTACATTTTTCAATGTGCGAGTTCTCAGAGAGTGTTAAAAACTTTAAATCTATCCCAATAGATCTTTATTCCTAGAATAAAGGTTGTTTCTCTCCAAGAATTCTACGGAGAATTTTCATGAAAGCCAAGCTTTCACCGATTGTAATATGGGAATATCATTTCCAAGAATGACATATCATCATTATTTAGGACAATCACTTTCAGTGCGCTTCCACTAACCTCCTTATATACACAAGAATCATTTCTCATTTTGAATTAAATCATAAACATTATGATTACATCAAAATGATAATTCCAATAACCTAATGTTTGCTTCAATCCAAACATGGATCGAAAACCTGAAAACCTTATTTGCTAGTTTTGATACGACAAAATCGTCAGGATGTTGTAAACATCCTCCAAAAGGTTTCCTTTTCAGGAAAACGATTTTTCGTTCAGCTGCCATATTTCATAAATGAACATGCAGTATCAGCAAGCATTATCCAAATGGATTTAACGTGGCAACATGTAAAAGATTTCGTTGTAATCAACACAATGTTGATAACGATACCTTTCCGCTACAAGCCTAGCTTAGTACATTGGTATACTGCCATCCACGTATGTCTTCCTTGAAGACTTATATAGTACCAATAGGCATAATTCCTTGCGGTACAACAACTAGTCTCTAAACATAGTTGGTATACATGGAATCCATTTCGGACTTCATGGCACTTTGCCATAATGGGGAGTCGATACCTTGTATCACTTCCTCATATATAGTCAGTTCGTATTCCTCAATAATATTGACATCTTTATGAGGTGATATCAGAAACCCATACCTCCCAGGTTGTTTTCTGATTCTCTCCGACTAATGCGGTTCTTGTGTATTCGAAGATTGTGGTACATTTTCATCCTTGATGAACTGTTTGTGTTCCATTAAAGGATCGGTGCCTGGAACAGTATTACTCTGATTTTTCATCGAGTTTTACTTTCCTCCCACTTACCACTGCATTTAGGTATTCCTCTTAGGAAAACCGCATGGAGAGCAACAATTAAATTGTTCTCTTGTGAGTTGTATAAGTACTATACTTTGGTTTCCTTAGGACAACCTACAATTAGGCACTTATCCGATTTGGGTTCTAGTTTGGTATCATCCAAACATATGCCCAGCATCCCAAATCTTCAGGAGTGAGAAAACCCAGTTTCTTTCATGTTCATATCTAATATGAAATCTGTCAAACAGATTTTCATGGAACCTTATTCAAAATAAGTATTGCACTGTTAAATGCTTATCATTTGAAGGAAAATGGTAGCTCAGAGCGACTCATGATTAACCTTATCATGTCCAACAAAATTCGGTTTCTCCGTTCGGACACACCGTCAAACTGACGTGTTCCGGGAGGAGTCCTCATTGAAAGAATACTATACTCTTTCAAGTATTTGAGAAACTTATTGCTTAAGTATTTTTCCATCTCGGTCTTACTGTGACAGTTTTAATACTTTAACCGATCTATTTTTCTACTTCGTGTCGAAACTCTAAAAGTTTCCGATTTGTGTTTCATAAGAGACACATAACCATAACGTGATGCCACATCCGTAAAGGTCACCAAATACTCATATCCACCTCTAGCCTAGCTAGATATTGGCCCACTTACGTCACTATGAACGAGGGCTAACAGATCGATGGTACTTACACTTTTACCAAGTAAAAGGTATTTTAGGTACTTTACCTAATAAACTAGATTCGTAGACATCATTTGAATGGAATCAAATCCGTCCTAGTATCCACTCTTCAAAAGTGTGGATATACGAGTCTTGTTTAATGTGTCTCAGACAACACTGCCACAAATAAGTCTTATCTGATGAAATCAGTTTGAGCTATTTGTTCGTCATATTATATGTTTGAGATTTATTTATATTCAAAATATAAATACTGTTTGTAGGCACTTCATTTTTGCATATCAGCCCGATGATGAGCCTCGTACGGAGGCACCACCTTTTAAGTCGCGGGAGTCGCGTGAAATGGACGACGGAAGGGAAAAGTCAAGAATTGACGTTTTGTTGGATTTTTGTTCGCTCGCTTAACCGGGGTTTGCTCATGGAGCCTATATTTCAAATTTATTCTCGCCCCGAACCTTAAAACCTACCCCTGTGTCCCTTCGACTTCCATGCACAAACATAAAATAATAAGCCACCAACCAATTAAACAAATTCAAAGAAAATCAAACAGATAAAAAATACTAATCAAACATAAACCAAAATCCATTCCAATTCATCAACACAAATATAAAATAAACAAAGCAAACAAAATAAAACAAAGCTCATTCACGTGTAACATACACACACACAAACTTAAACCAAATAAACAATAAAATAAACAAACATCAACAAAACCCACTAATTCATCAAATAATAAAATAAAAAACAACACTAACAAACAAAACAAACATCAACAAAACCCACTAACACAAAATAATAAACAAATCACAAATCACAACCAAATCCCACCTTCACGCCCAAACATAAGCAAACACATTAAACAATTCCTTCACAAACAAAAATAAACCAAATAACAAACAAAACAAACACAAAACAACAAACAAACAAAACTCCATAATCAAAAGCAATGCCTCACGCCCAAAAACAAACAAAAACTAATAAAACCCATCACAACCCATCTTTCGCCCATCCACAATCAACCATTATTCCCCTGCACCCTCCATACAAGCGCCCATGCAACCCTCCATGCATAACCCATGACTACCCATAACTCTACCCATGTCGTGCCTCTCCCTCACTCTGACTTCAAAAACAAAAGCCATATAAACCTTAGATACCTCACGCACCAGGGGGGCACACTCTCATTTTTACGCCAACAACAAAAGATAATAAACCCAAAACTCATAAAACAAACTCGGTAGAACCCTAGACCTCACTCAACCCTCATCACCCTCACGCCCTTAAGCTCACCATGCAGCCTCATAGCCCTACACACAGCCACGCATGAATGGCACTCAGACCCTCTCTCTTCTGCC
Organism: Zanthoxylum bungeanum; assembly: GCA_019454045.1. Lineage (NCBI taxonomy): Eukaryota > Viridiplantae > Streptophyta > Magnoliopsida > Sapindales > Rutaceae > Zanthoxylum > Zanthoxylum bungeanum. The sequence continues at coordinate 256,783 of SKCR01027644.1, forward strand.
TTCACGCTCAAAGACCTAAAACCTCAGAAGCATCCCTCCATCACGCAAAACGCCCACTGACCTAGCTCTCCCCTCACGCGCATGCCATGAACAAACAGAATTCTCAAAAATGAAACAACACATAACTACCCCTAATCCTCAACCGAGCCCTCAAACAACACACTCACTAACCTTTGCCCTCAAACAACACACGTTCACATAGCCATTGCCCCCACTTCACTCGCGCAACAAAGCCATAAACATCGACCACTCAACAAACTCTCACGGCCTTTTGCCACTTCAACGTCACCACGCAAAGCCTAGCCACCTGATCAGTAAACGTACCTTACACACAGCCCATTCAACAAAGACAACCTCAGCCACGCATACTGCCCAATTGCCACAAACAGCCCACTCACAGCAACTTAACACATAAGACCCTTATTGCCCACACAAAACCTTCACGCCACGCTCAGCTTAAGCCACCAGCCCTTACGTTCACATCCTCACCGACCGGCTGAAACAAAGGAACCCATCGGCCTCACACAAAGCATCCACTCACGCTAATAATAACGAACCCTCACCAAGAGCCCACTCAAACACACGCACACAAAACCAATAGCCCCCCTTAAACCGCACCATCATAGCCCTTAGTCGACCAAAACAATAACAGAAAAGCACCCAAAAATAATCCAAACAGTGACCAAAAAAATAATCCCAAAACAGTAACCAATAACCCTCTGACTTGCACCCAATCGCCGACCAAACTTCCCTCACCAATACGCACAAAACAGCCCCCATGCATACGTAAAACTAGCCCAAATAACCCTTGAAACCAAGACAGAAAACTGCCCAAAAATCGTCCCAAGACTGGCCCAGAAATAGACTGAAAACTGCAGTAAAAATAGAGAAAACAGCGAGCGGAAACCGCAAGTGGAAATGGACAAAACAGTAGAAACAGCGGACCAATGAAAACAGTGGAAATGATAACCCTTCCGGCACCGTGAAACGCACTCCCGAGAGACGACTAAAGAGTTTAGACCTGAGGGCACCCTTTTATTTATTATCCTTTATTTTTAGTTATGTTATTACTTTATTTCGCATGAGTATTGTGAATTAGTGCATGATGTGATTTCGGGGTGAACGGAATATGTGTTCTCTCTTGTGGTATATCGGATGGAAACCCGGACGTAAATTCCGTAGCCGAATCCGAATGGACGGTATTGTGGTTTGCACTCGGGATACAATGCCATGTATCACTTGAGAGACACACCTATTTCGTTTCGTCCAATATTGTGTTTGAGCATGATTAGTTGTTGGCATGTTATTTATTTCTTAAGCATGAGTTAATTTAGTCTTGTTATTTAATTTTCAAAGCATGATTGTGTTATTTAGGCATGTTGTTTCTTCATTCTTTATGCATGATGTTTCATTTAGTTTATGTTTATGTTTAATTAGTTATTTGTTTACTTTGGTTTAATGGTTCAATATGCTCGTTGTGTTATATTGCGTGGAGTTATTTGGATGAAAGTATGTTAGATCTAAGTACCATTGAGCATGAATGTTGAATAGATTCGGTTAGTTTATTGCACAAATCATATCATTACAAGTGACATAAGTAAGGGATCATTCTGAACCCAACGGTTTGAGGTCTTCCCTTGCGAGGGGTGAGTGCGGCCTTAAATCTTTATCCCGGTTCATACCGGGTGGCGACTCCATTTTATTTCTCCGGTTTAGTCCCTCGCGGGCTACTCTGTACTCCTAACCGGGCCGCGAGCCCGGAACAGCGTCGTCCATTTTCTGTGTCCTACAGTATGGCGACTCCACTGGGGATTAGAGAATCGGCCCCGAAATAATGTCTTGTAATGTTTGTGATTTGTGTTTTAATTAATCATGTCTACTGTGGGTTTAAGGAGTTTAATCAAAGGCATTATTAAGGCTAGGTGATAGTTTGGTGTCTTCCTTCACTCACTACCTTTCTATAAGGAAAAGCTGTGAAGGCACCTAGATAATCATTACTTGTAGCTCGTTGTGACAGACTAGTTTGGAGGACTCGTTGTTTATTCCTGACACCAAGCGATAAGAGCCTAAGGGGCTTGGGTACTTAAGAGAGCCTCGCTCCACCCTCCCTCTGGGGAATCTACAACGGGAAGTCCATTCGACAGTTAGTCACACACCATAACTCGTTGGCACGTACCGTAAGGTATAAAAAAGGTGCGCTCACTTGGTCGCTCGAACCCTTGAGTGGGGAGTCCTAGTGTGGGCAATCCTTCGTCAGCGAGAGCCCTTGTTTACATTCTTTTAAACCTGCATGTGAACCTTAATTGTATGACCCATAGAAATCATTTATTTTATGCTTGTGTTTGGGACCATCGTTATTTGGATTCAATTGGACTTTTTGTCAAGAGATATGAACTGGTTGGGCCATTTAAACTGGAACGAGTTCGTGTCCTTTGACAATTGGGTCAAAAGTTTCTAAAATGCCGATGGACCATTTTGTATTTGGGCATCTTATCATTTGAAGTTGTTTAGCCATTTATCGCAAAGTATGAACTTGTTGGGCCTTTCAACTGGGACAAGTTTGCACCGCGCAATGATGTGATTGAATGCTTTAAAATGATGATAGGCCAACTTATATATGTATTTTCCGCATCACACGCATCTCAAGCATTTCATGCATACACGCATCATGTTAACCCTTTTTTGTCTTGAAAGCCATCCTAGATACCCGTTGGGTTAGAAAAGACCGAGCAGTCATCAAGGGAATTGGTGGAAGACCTAATCCAACGGGATAGGAAACCCATTCATGCATGCATGCATACACGTGACGTATTCTGCATTCCTTTTTTTATTTTCTGTTTGTTCTGTGTTTGCAGGTTCCAAACAAAAGAGAAGAACCAGCAGGAGAAAACTATAAGCAGACCCAGGGGGCGATCAGAGACATGCGTAGGCACATGGCGCCAAGGAGCACGATGCGGATCATCTAACCCGCCAGAAACAGGGAGTACCTCTACACTCGTATACGTGCGTATCATATGCACACGTCTCCATTTGTTGTTTTGTCTTGTGTTCGCAGGTTTCGAAGACAGAAAAGAGAAAGCGGCAAAGACAAGCCATTCAGAAATAATGAAAACACATTATCGGATTCGGGTAATAATCCTATGGCTGAGGCCCATATTGGTGTTAGATTCGGGTAGTAATCTGAGGGTTGAGGCCCACATTGATGTTGGTATTGAGGAGGAATCCCAGGGTTGAGGCCCACATGAGTTTGAGTTTCGGAAATGGATCCCAAGGGGCGAAGCCCACATTATCAGAAGATTACGGAAGAATTATGTGGAATGAGTGCAAAAAAAAAAAAAAAAAAAAAAAAGAGAAAAAAAAGAGAGAGGAGAGAAAAAAAAAAGAGAGAGAAATCTTTGATAGTTAGACATATGTCCGGTGATGACATTGTTTGCTGTAGGGAGAAACCCTAAAAACGATAAGTGCAAGACACGCTCTCTTCCGGTATTCTGAATGGATTGATCTCAGTTAGACTCACGAGCACTTGATTACAGGATCCTAGCAGTAGAAACCTGAGTAGTTACCGATGTGACTAGTTGAAGAGATGATGTATTAGTGAATGACCATTTGCCTGGGTGTCCACACTTGTTTACTGATGCTATGATATATGATATGGTTGGAAATAAAGAAAAAGTCTCTGAAATAAAAAAGAAAAGAAAAAAAAATAGACCACATATAACCGATAAGCGTGAAGCTACCCATGGGCGAGTATTAGGACCACCATGAGGAGAAATACTACCTTAAAGGGTAGGTGTGTCAGAAAAGAAAAGAGAAAAGAAAAAATGAAAAAAAAATGAAAAGAAAGAGACAAAAAAAAAGATGAATGCAGAGTATGACATCAGTATCAGTCTTTGTTGAGTATGACAATCTGGGGGCGAGGCCCACATTATCAGTAGCATCCTTGCTGAGTATGGCAATCTGGAGGCGAAGCCCACATCACTATCAGTCTTCGTCAGGTATAGCACTCCGGGTATGGAGACACATCAGCTACAGCATCAGTTTTCAGGGATAAGACCCACGGGAACAAGACCCACAACTCAACAATTCAGGGAACAAGACCCACGGGAACAAAACCCACAACTCAGTTCAGGGAACAAGACCCTCAACACAATTCAGGGAACAAGACCCACGGGAACAAGACCCACAACACAATTCAGATCGGGAACAAGACCCACAACTCAGTTCAGGGAACAAGACCCTCAACACAATTCAGATCGGGAACAAGACCCACAACTCAATTCAGGGAACAAGACCCTCAGCTCAAAATGGGACAAGACCCACAACACAACTCAACACAATCGGGAACAAGACCCACAATTCAGATCGGGAACAAGACCCATAACTCAATTCAGGGAACAAGACCCTCAGCTCAAATCGGGAACAAGACCCACAATTCAGATCAGGAACAAGTCCCACAACTCAGTTCAGGGAACAAGACCCTCAGCTCAAATTGGGAACAAGACCCTCAACTCAATTCAGATCGGGAACAAGACCCACAACTCAGTTCAGGGAACAAGACCCTCAACACAATACAGATTGGGAACAAGATCCACAACTCAGTTCAGGGAACAAGACCCTCAACACAATTCAGATCGGGAACAAGACCCACAACTCAATTCAGGGAACAAGACCCTCAGCTCAAAATGGGACAAGACCCACAACACAACTCAACACAATCGGGAACAAGACCCACAATTCAGATCGGGAACAAGACCCATAACTCAATTCAGGGAACAAGACCCTCAGCTCAAATCGGGAACAAGACCCACAATTCAGATCGGGAACAAGTCCCACAACTCAGTTCAGGGAACAAGACCCTCAGCTCAAATTGGGAACAAGACCCTCAACTCAATTCAGATCGGGAACAAGACCCACAACTCAGTTCAGGGAACAAGACCCTCAACACAATTCAGATCGGGAACAAGACCCACAACTCAGTTCAGGGAACAAGACCCTCAACACAATTCAGATCGGGAACAAGACCCACAACTCAATTCAGGGAACAAGACCCTCAGCTCAAAATGGGAACAAGACCCACAACACAACTCAACACAATCGGGAACAAGACCCACAATTCAGATCGGAAACAAGACCCACAACTCAATTCAGGGAATAAGACCCTCAGCTCAAATTGGGAACAAGACCCACGATTCAGATCGGCAAAAAGACCCACAACTCAGTTCAGGGAACAAGACCCTCAGCTCAAATTGGGAACAAGACCCACGGGAACAAGACCCTCAACACAATTCAGATCGGGAACAAGACCCACAACTCAGTTCAGGGAACAAGACCCTCAACACAATTCAGATCGGGAACAAGACCCACAACTCAGTTCATAGAACAAGACCCTCAACACAATTCAGATCGGGAACAAGATCCTCAACACAATTCAGGGAACAATACCCTCAGCTCACTTCGGGAACAAGACCCAGAGGTCGCAGTACCTTACCACCAAATCAATTCAGTTCGAAGCAACAGGTGAGTCATGTGGCAGCTGGCGAGCCAGGTAAGTAAAAATACATTGCACGTACTTTGATAGAATTATCATTGTCACACACTGCACAAGTCCCATCAAAGTGGGGGCGACTGTTGGCACTGCATTTTTGCATATCAGCCCAATGATGAGCCTCGTACGGAGGCACCACCTTTTAAGTCGCGGGAGTCGCGTGAAACGGACGACGGAAGGGAAAAGTCAAGAATTGACGTTTTGTTGGATTTTTGTTCGCTCGCTTAACCTCGGGTTTGCTCATGGAGCCTCTATTTCAAAATTTATTCTCGCCCCGAACCTTAAAACCTACCCCTGTGTCCCTTCGACTTCCATGCACAAACATAAAATAATAAGCCACCAACCAAGTAAACAAATTCAAAGAAAATCAAACAAATAAAAAATACTAATCAAACATAAACCAAAATTCATTCCAATTCATCAACACAAATATAAAATAAACAAAGCAAACAAAATAAAACAAAGCTCATTCACGTGTAACATACACACACACAAACTTAAACCAAATAAACAATAAAATAAACAAACATCAACAAAACCCACTAATTCATCAAATAATAAAATAATAAACAACACTAACAAACAAAACAAACATCAATAAAACCCACTAACACAAAATAATAAACAAATCACAAATCACAAACCAAATCCCACATTCACGCCCAAACACAAGCAAACACATTAAACAATTCCTTCACAAACAAAAATAAACCAAATAACAAACAAAACAAACACAAAATAACAAACAAACAAAACTCCATAATCAAAAGCAATGCCTCACGCCCAAACACAAACACAAACTAATAAAACCCATCACAACCCATCTTTCGCCCATCCACAATCAACCATTATTCCCCTGCACCCTCCATACAAGCGCCCATGCAACCCTCCATGCATAACCCATGACTACCCATAACTCTACCCATGTCGTGCCTCTCCTTCACTCTGACTTCAAAAACAAAAGCCATATAAACCTTAGATACCTCACGCACCAGGGGGGGCACACTCTCATTTTTACGCCAACAACAAAAGATAATAAACCTAAAACTCATAAAACAAACTCGGTAGAACCCTAGACCTCACTCAACCCTCATCACCCTCACGCCCTTAAGCTCACCATGCAGCCTCATAGCCCTACACACAGCCACGCATGAATGGCACTCAGACCCTCTCTCTTCTTCCTTCACGCTCAACAGACCTAAAACCTCAGAAGCAGCCCTCCATCACGCAAAACGCCCACTGACCTAGCTCTCCTTTCACGCATGCCATGAACAAATAGAATTCTCAAAAACGAAACAACACATAACTACCCCTAAATTTAATAAATTCTAAATTTATTACAATTATCAAAATTTCCCTCGCCCTTCTAATATCCATCCGATATACATTATTCATACAACACATTCATGTATCACACAAAGCATGTTATTCAATCAATCTAATCCAATTAATTAATCTTTGATTAATGACCATCCAATGTTCAAACAACGATTTGATTTGCGTGAGTCCAACTCGTTTAAGAATAAATACTCAAAGTAAGTATTCTTGAATTATATTGAACTACAACTTTAAATCCAATTTATTTGTATTCAATACTAATTCCAATTTAATTCCAAATTAAATATTTACACTTATTTATTTGCCTTAAAGACTTGGATTCCAAATCCAATCTTAATGGGTCTCAATGGCCCAATAACATCCAATGTCATTTTAATTAAAGTCCAATGAGCTTTTAATTAATTCTTAAGGCACGGGCTTTGGCCATAATGGGTCAAACCCAAAATACCAAGGCCCAATAGGAATCACCATATTGCCTACAAATTAATTTAGGCCCATTAGGCCCAATTAAATTCTTTAAAGGGCCAAGTGATGTATTTGGACTTTATGGAATTGGTTTTGGGCCTAATTGGATCCAATCCAAAAGTCCAAAACCAAACTTGGTCAAATCAAGCCCATTAAGCCCAAATATACACTTTTAGCCTAATTCATAATTTAAAGGCTTATTAACATAATTATAATATTCCAAATATCACAATTATTTTAATTAAAGTGTATTAGCCATGATTAATTAATTAAACTCAATATTTCCAAAATACCAATTAACTTAATTAATCATGCTTAATCCATCAATTTATGCTCAACACAAATTGAAGCCAAAACACATCATTTTCATGCTCAACATGCTCTTTGAATTTAACATAAACATTATTGACTTTGATTCTAATCTAATCAAACCAACAATCAACATTTAATCATGCATTTAAACACATCCAATGCTGTAAAAAAAATTCAAAATGAGCAGTCCACTGCACTGTAGATTCAGCCACACTAAGGAATTTTAAAAAATTTGAACCAATCAATTTTTCTCAAATCTAATCATGCACAACTCTAAGTTAACATAATCTAAGCATGCTCAAAGCATCAATTTGAAGAAATCATATTCAAAACACAAAAGCCCAAAATTTTAGTCTCATGAACCCTAAAATTTTCATGCTTAAAATTGGCTCTTGATACCATTGTTAGTGTTCCTAGAACATGCCAAGGATCTAATAAGCAAGAAAAGGCGTTCATAAATTCATTATAAGTTGCGGAATTACTTACATTGAATGGATTTGAGCTTTTAAAATTTTGAATGAAGATCTCCAAGATCCAACCTTTGTGTTGATTCCAAGCTTTGAGTTGTGAATGAAGATCTCCAAGATCCAACCTTTGTGTTGATTCCAAGCTTTGAGTTGGTTTCCCTATCACCTTAGAAGACTTCTACAAGTGCTAGCTTTGTTGATTTTGCCACAAAATCAAAGAGAAAGAATGAGGAAGCTCACGCCCAAGTTGTTTAGTGTATTAGGGTTTGCTTTGTGTCAAGTGTTGTGTAATGAGAGAGAGATGCCTTTTGGTAAAACCAATTTACCCTTTTACCTAAACAAGGTGGTTGGGTAAATGGTTTCACCAAAACCATTCCAAGGTAGTTGGAAAGTTGGTGGCTTGGCATAAATGCCAACTACCCTCCCAACTACCACATGTGAAGTGGGCCCCACATTTGAATTCAAAATTCAAATGGATTCTATGAATGTTTGCCGCGGCTCGGATTCGTTTAATCCGATTAAACGAATTTCCGTCGCTAAATAATTAAATCTAATTTAATTAAATGACGACGCCTCGTAAATATATTATGAATGCCGTTTACGAATTAATTCTAAATTAATCTGTTCGCTCGTATTAAAGTCCAACTTTAATTTCGTAATGAAATCCAATTCATATTAATATATCTGATATATTAATTTTAGCCCATACTAATAATTAAATAGAAAAATCAAATTTAACTATTAAATTTATTTCACCGATTAATTCCAAATTAATCGCGTTCTCTCTCTTCCAAACACATTTAATCCCAGATTAAATAAAGCCTCAATTAATCCCAGATTATTTTTCTCTCTCTAAATTAAACCCAGATTAATTCTAGTTTAAGTCAACTGTCATCGGTGAATCTTTGGGAAGCGACCCAAGAGACCTCTGGATATGTTGGCAGTAAATCCGGTTATCGGACTATCCGATTAAGTGTGTACCTCGTACCACATGCTTACGGATTTACAAGACATAGTTGGCTTCTAGCAAAGCATCGTGCCTACCCAATTCTCCAGAAATATTATTATAGGAATATACAATCTATGTCAGACGTAGTATACATAGTATTCTGTATTGCGATCCAGTATCGGATGTCACGTGCTAGGCCTGGGGCTGGAATCATGTCTGCCCCGTACGAAGCACATGTCGGATGTCTGGTAACTAGTCTCTATAATCGGATGAACATGACCTAGTCATATCATCCCGATGACTGCAGTAATTAAGAGTACTAGTTCCGTATCCTACGTGACATCATCTCCACTATGACTGGAGTGATACTTCCGTCTTGACATCACACCCAATACACTACGATTCTCAATATACCCAGCAGAGGCGTACACAGAACCGGTTAAAGCCCTGGACGACCAAAACCAAAGCATATTGATCGTCGCAAGTATTAGCGGTGCAAGTCTCAGGTTAAGACCAGATACACCTACCCTAATTTCGGACTTCCATAGACACATAGTCATACTACCAATGGAATTCCGAGGGGTCTATCCAGAGCGAAGCTGTTTTCCGTATCATTGGTAAAACACAACCTCCTATTACACTTGCATGAGTATCCAATACCCAAATATATGAGAACTATGCTATTGTGCCCTCACAACGCGCACAAGTGTAATACTAGTCTCTTACGCATTATCGATGTCCAATCTCGATAATACTCTGACTAGGGATATTTAATGATTAATCCTTCGAGGACTGATATTGTCTCATATCATCTCAATCCAGGAACTAATCATAAGGACCTCCTATCATTTATACATCTATGTGATCTAATCACAAATGATAAGAGTGAAATCTCCTTGTCACATAGTTAATTTGTACAACAACACCATGATCTGTACAAATAGTGATGCTATGGGTCATAATTGTCCAACATCAAGATCTGACATGATACTTTAGTCTCTATATACGGCTCTTCCTCTATCCCCATTACGGTATCCTTGTGATTCTCTTTATTTTATTAGGCTTTTTCAGTGTCACCTGGCAGTGTCCCTTGAGGTATGTAGCTCTGGTTATTAGCTAGTTGTCTTAATTAGTCTTCCAGTCTCTTCAAAGTTGCAACTTTGCTTTGTACCATTACTTTCAATCTAACCATATTCTTCATATTTTCCTTATTCAGCTCAATAACAAGCTTGTTCAGTTCGACCGTCAACATAAGGAGTTCTTCCACTGATGGTTTTGATTCTTGAGGAAATTCTTGAGCTTGCTGTGGATAAAAAAGATAATAGGATTCAGTGGGATATGTGGGACCTTCATTATTCTGTCATGTAAAATTCTGATGATTTTGCCACCCTGGATTGTAGTTGAACGTGCAATGATCACTCGGGTGGTTGCCTCCACATATCTCACGTCTCATCATTGTGCTTTAAAAGGCTTGGCCGTACATCACATTACTTCTCTCTAACATCCAATGATAGTTGCTGGCCAAGACAACAAGTCTTAGAAAATCAGATTGTGTCTCACCGACATGAGGTGTAGCATCACCCCTTATAACTATTAATGCTTTCATTGCCCATTGATACTCCATTACTTTGACCACGTGAAATAAAAGAAAAAAAAAGATAAAAAAGAAAAAAGAAAAAGAGAGAGGCGTTTAGCTAAGCAAGTAGATTGTTGTCCTAATATTTATAAAGAAAAATAAATTAAGTCTCCGACAACGGCGCCAAAAACTTGATCGCGATTTTATAAATATATCACGGAAGCTCACGTATCGGTCAAGTAATATAGTGACTATTTAGTTGGATGTCGAACCCATATGGACTTAATATTTTTCTTATTAATATTAAAACTAACCTACTTGAATTAAACTAAACTATTGGTTAAGGAAATAAGTGATTGATTAATTTAAAATTAATTGAAAGATTAAATAGATAGCAAACAATAACTTTGGAGTTTAAACTTTATGCGCGAGAAGAACCTAGGGTTGTAATTTCACCTAAGCACACACAATAAGTTTAGGCACTTTTCATTCAATTGGGTTGTTGTTATTAATTATTAACTTAAAACACTAAATTATTTACAAACCTCTTTCGATATGCATGTAAATATATTACGAAAAAATCAATTAACTATATGTGTATGTTAATTAAATTAATCTGAATTCATTAAAGTAAGGTTATAATCTTGTCTACGTATACCCTTTAGGTATATGTCTATCATGTAGGGAAATCTATTCCGAATAAGATCATGCGTTATTATTTCCATGGCTAACCCAAATTCCCTATATCGAGTTCTTAAGGATTTACCAAGATTATTTTATTGTTGGCTGATGAGCGAAAAATATATCAATATTTACCGCCCATTTTACTTAATATTTTGTATAGTTTCTCGAGTTTTATGAACGTTTTGATGTGTTTTAGTCTATTTTGTAGATAAATAAAATATCAGGACTCAATGGAATCAATTTGGGGCTAAAACGATGAAATTTGGATCAAAAAAGGCAAAATCAGAATTTTACTAAGCGCGTCGCGACTCACAACCTTCAACGCATCGCGACGTTGTTAGCATCAGCACCGAAAGTCATCTTGCCGACACGCGTCTTTAACTGTGTAGCGCATCGCGACGCCAATCACTCAACACATCGCGACGCCGACTTAATTATCCGCCGAAAGTTTGCAGCAGTGACACGCGTCTTCTATTATTGCGCGCGTCGCGACACGTAAATATTTTGCGTTGCGATGGCTATAAATAGCAGCCCAAATCAGATGTAAAACTCATGCTTTCTTCTGGGGTTTTTCTGGAAAACTTAGAAGAGAGTGTCTTGTGTGTTTATTTTTAAGCTTTCTTGTATTTTCTTTTTATTTTAGTAATAAAATTATGTTTGTTTACTTAAAGTATGAGTAAGTAACTTCTTTTTGCTGGAGTAAAGGGTGAAGTTTTTAATATGATAAGGTAGATTAATCTCACTCATTTTATAATATAGAAATTTTAATTTAATAATATGGATTAATGTGATACCACATATATGGCTGGTTTTATTTATTTGACATAATTGGATACCGCCTATATGGTGGGTCTTTAGGGACAGATGAATACCGTCTATATGGCTGGTTTATGGACAAATAATAACACCGTAACGTGTGTGATTTTCACCAATCATTGGCCAAATAAATAAAATATGTGTCCAAGCACATAGAATAATAAATAATCAATAACAATCCCAAAAGATTAAAAATATGCAAATAATTAACTAAACATGCTTAAGATCCATTACAGCCCTAAATTTAATGAATTAGCTATTCATATTATTTAATAAAAATAAGTTAATCATTATAGATACCAAATAAGGGTTTATAAAATATAAACTAGAGAGTGAAGGGAAGAAAGAACTCTCCTTGCAGCCTTCGCCTTCAAACTCCAGCACCAGTTGAAGCACTCGTTCTTGCCTTACTATAAGAGTTCTTCTATGCTCTAGAGGTACCAAAACATGTTATGAGGCTTCTTTTTCTTAGGTTTTGGGGAAGAACTATCCTTACATAGATGGTTAATGGAGTCTTTCTATGCTAAAAATCGAATTAGGGCAAATTGAGGACGAAATTACTGGTTGCGCGCAACTTTTCATTATACGCGTGTCGCGACGCTCCCTTCTTGGAGTCACGACGCACGTAAATTTCAAATTAGCCAATTTGCAAATTGGTATTTTGGCATTCTATCCAACTTTTGTTCGAGCTCGCGTCTCGACGCGATTTTAGCGTTGAGACGCATGTTTTGACTTTGAAAAAATCCTCGATTTGTTCTGTATCTCACCGCTTTCATCCCTAGTTAGTCGATTGACCTGTAAAATGCACCCAAAATACATCAATCCGTTCATAAAACTCGTATCACCTACAAAATATTAAGATAGAGGGGCGGTAAAAATATGTATATTAGCCGCTCATCCACCACCGATTGATTACAGACATGAGAGCTTGAATGATCAATTTATTCAAATCAACAGAAGGTTGGTAAAAAAAGTACATGTTATTAATAGATAGGCCATTAAGTATATAATTTTTGCAGATAAAATCATTCTCTTCCCAATTCTCATGCTCCCTAATTTGGACTACGGTAGGGTTATTAGGCAATTCGATTTTCTCAGTCATACAGAAGTTTGCTAACTTTTTAACAGTGAGGAAAAATAACATTTTTAATCTCCAATGCTTAAAATGAAAACCTTGAAACCGAAATGGTTTGTTCAAATCAATAGCAGCAGAATCAAAGGCAATAGTGTTCATGGCAGCAGTAGCAGAAACAGACATGGCAGATATTGAGTTGTCTTAAAATTTTAGAAACAAAATGCTAGGATCAAAATAATATTACCGTTCACCAGGAAAATAAAATCGGACTGGGTTGAGTCGCGGACTAGGTCGCTCTCTTTAAGACGTTTCGCGGCTCTGTCCAGGAAATTGTGCTAGCAGTAATCGGCCCCGACGTCCCCAGCTGTCTCAATCGGTTAGCATAAAAATCCGATTGGTATGCTCACACCCAAATCTCAAATATTTTGCTCGGAATCCCAAGAACACAAGAAGAATAATAGAGAGGTATTTCAAAAAGGGAAATTGAAGTTGTCAAAAAATGCTTTTAGTACTCGATAATTTATTTATTTATTTAATTTTATTTTACGTCTAATTCCCCTTTTTTTTCGTCTTTTCTCTCAAATTGAAATTGCTTTTTCCTTCTCTCTGCTTTCAAAATGAAATTGCTTGCCTTTATATAGGAAATTATTTTCAAACGTTATTAGCAATTAAATAAAACGTTAACAAAAATTAAACTAAAACAAAACTGATTTTAACATTTAAATAAAAATTATAAAACGTTGATAACTGTTACAGCTTATTGATTTTTTTACACATAAATCAAATTAGTAACTCCTTTGATACATTAACACCTATTTTAATGGTGGATCTTTATAATAAAAAAAAAATCATGATAATTTGATTTTTTTTTTCAAACTTCTCCATAATAACTTTTGTAATTCCTCAAAATATTAAAGCCAGATGATAAAATCGGGTCTAGAGAAAACCCAAATGAAAAGCTCGGGTAAAAAATTGAGGAGTTGAAATGGGTCAAGTGCCCTGTTGCTTGAAACTTGAAAGTATGGGAAAACATACTTTGAAATGGGATAATAACTATAGAATTTAAAATATGTTTTATCGTTTTTAATATGCATACTTTAAGTAAATTAATAAATAACAAAATCATGTAAAATAAATTTAAAGATTTAGAAAAATCTTAAAGTTATTATGTAGAAGATGAATGTCTCAAAATCAAGTCAAGTAGTCTCTATTTTAAGAATTTTTAATCTCGTTTCAGTACTCCTTACAGATCTATTGGGTAATGTTCTCTCAAGATATTTAATTACTTCTTGTAAAAAGAGACAATAATTTCTTTAAGAACATAAACTTGAAAACTGTGGAAATTCTTTAAACTAGATTTTTATTCAAATCAACACAAGGTTGGTACACACAACATTCTTAGATTAAAAAGTACATGTTAGAAATAGAGAGGAAAAATGAAAATAATCACTCAAGGATTCTTAATACTCACACACACACACACACTCGTCATACTATTGCAAACTTGCTAATCATTGCAAGCAATCTTACCATATATAATTTACTCTAATTAATCATATTTATTGTTATAATTTACTCGTCAAAGCAGCGATACATGAGGAATTGTTCCATGCCAAGGCCACATTCAGAGCAAATAATTCTTTCAGGTATCTTCCCAGCAGCACAAGCATGTTGCAGTGTTGTGGTTTGTGAAGCTCCATAAGGTGATCCCTCATTATACTCTTGCAAGCAAGTTAAAAATGTTCCCCCTTTTGCTCTTGTCATTTCATTAGCTGACCCTCTAGAAAAAACAACCCATCCCCCTTCACTTGAGTCATAGCTCAGCATTGCCATAATTTCTTGCATTATATGGTCATTCTCAACTGTTCTTCCCAGCCTGAGCTTTTGAGTACCACATGCTCTCCAGCCTTACCCAAAAGAACCACATTGAAGTTAAGTCTTGCCAGATGTGACTTAGCTTTTCCATAGCAATTGTCACATTGTTCCTGCGGACGCGTTCCTTTGGTTTGCTCTTTCCCACATAAACCATTCCTAGATTAATACCTGCAGCTTTAGCAACAGCATTTGCAGTAGTTGTAAATTTCCTCACTTAGAATAGCAACGTGTGTTGCTGCTGCCGCGCCTCACTGTAGAGTTGTTCAAGAATAGCAACCTCTTCTTGCGAGATGTCAAGGTCTGATATCAGCAGCAACACCATTTTGCGCTTTAGGACATCAAGATTCACCTATTTAATTTTATAAGACAGAAGGTGGACACTAGTTAGATACTTTGGAGTATCAATGAAAATGGGAGAAAAAAGATCAAGATCAAACCCTTGTCCTGGTGGCTCCATCAACGAGTGGCGGCAGGTCGTCCTTTTGGTGAATTAATGGCCTGAGAATGCTCATGTTGTCAATGTGTGTCGTTTTACACAGATTTTTTAGGTTGCTCAATGTTTCAAGGTGTTTCTTTTCATCTGCAACAAAAGGTGATTTCATGAAATACCAATCTTTCTTTCTTTCTTTTTTACCCCCTATATAATAACTACATGCATCTGCAAATTTACGATGCCTTCAAACTCACCCATGTACTTGCGGTGTTCATGTAATAGATTCAATAAGTGACTGTGTCTGTTTCTGAGATTGTGAACCAAGCTGGATAGCTCCCAAGCTTCTGTTGGTGATACAATGTGCCTGTAAGTCCCACCAATAAACGTATTTCATGTGTCGACAATGCACTTGCTGATATCTATCATTGCTGTGGTGAGGCTCTTAATAGTTAATAGCATCAAGCTGGGGCTTTAACTTCTGAGTGTATTCGAAGATTTCAGGCAATTGCTTAAGGATTGCCACTCCTTTGGCAAGTTGGTTGGTGGTGTAACTCTGAGCAATAAGCCAGAATTCCCCATAGGTCACTGCAAATGTCGATAATGCCAGCACCACTTTGGCTGCCCATGACTGGCTGGTCAACATGGTCAATATTGAAATCGTTGTCAAATGTGCATCTGATGATGAAGACTAGATTTTGCGATGAGTATGAGATATTTGCAGTCTCATAGATCTATAAATTATCTTGATTAGATTAATTGTATATTATTGAAAAGTCTTATGTTCAATGTGTGTATTATATTGTTTCACTTCTAATCAGGGATTTGTAGTCACCGACTTTGCATTAGGCTGAGGTAGGGAGACCAGGCCGGTCCCGTAATTCCTCATGTTTCTAAGTAGTTTTAGTGTGAATATGTATCACTATTAGTTACGGAAAACAATTAGTACATATATTGTTTTATGTTGTTAGGTGTATCCTTATAGCTTGAGTCTTAGGATTTTCTATGTTTATATCGAGCTGTTATGGCCGTGTAATTACATCATTATGATGTTTTAATATATTAATGATTTCATCTTCAAAAAAAAAAAAAACAGTACCACCAGAGGATGTACATGTTATCTGTAAAATTAAATTGTATTAGTACTACTACTTGTTAATTGATTAATTAAGAGTTTTTTTTTTTTTTTTTTTTTTTGGCAATATTTAGCATACATAACCTCGCATGAAATTCGATCAACAAAACAGAGCTGACCAAGAGTCCCAGAGAAGTCACTTTCGAATGTCTGACCGTCGATAGTTTCTATAGGCGCATGTGATTCCTGCAAAAACAAATTACAAATCCAACGGATCAGCAAACTCTAGTTCAATTAATTCGTTAAGAACAAACTGATATCAATTCATGGGGCCTGGTTTTAAAACACTTCCTCAATTCTACTCTGTCATATATATATATATATATATATATTGCGTCACGTTGGCTGAGAAGTGATATTAGTATCAAAATATAAGCATATAAGGCAAACATTCTTTGTAAAACAGAACAGCCACAGCAGTAAGGAGAGAATATTAGCATCAAAACTGGAACAGTAATTACCGGATTTTGCCTTTGCCCTTTTCATATTCCAGAAGTCTTTGGTCAAGCCTCGGGTTTCTAGAATATCGAAGTAAGGTGCGACTAGCGCTACTTGTCTTATTGCAAATTTTGACTTTATCTCCTTGAGAATAGTCATTAACTCTCTAAGAGTTTATTATTGCAATTTAGTACTTCTAAAATCTAAAGATAGATTTATGAAGATACTTCAATTTCATTATCATATTTTAAGGATCTAATCCTTAGTTCTGATTCAGAAATTAAGGAGTCTACTGCGACAAGCTTAATGGATTAAGCACTAAAGTTATCATTACATAAATCTTCCAAAGATTATGCTCTACTATTTGCTTAACTCCGAGCTTTAGGCCTTATATGTTATTTTATCAAATAAAGTAACTTATTATTTTCTAGGACCATCCTGAAATTTATTCCCAATTTTGAAAATTAAGCCATTTAAACACATTTTCCCCAGGATTATGTTTTAAATGTCAATCTTTCAATTTATCTTGATTTTAATAGTCCAACTATTTAATCAATGATTTAGGTACTATTTATTATAATGATTACAATAGTCCAACTATTTAATCAACTATAATTTTAATAGATTAAAATCAATTATATTGATTACTATAATCCAATTATAAAATCAACTATAAATGAATAGTTTGAATATATAGTCCAACTATTTATTAAAACAACATTTAAATATTAGTCCAACTAACATTTAATTTATAACGACAAATGATATTTGTGATTGAGCGCGTATGACGAGTAATTGAACGAGTATTGCAAATTCAATTCTTGCCTCCCACTATTTTTTCGGCGAGCCTCTAACCCTCTGTCGAGTACTCGGGAAACCGCGTTTCCTAGTGGGCTAGGATCCCGTTAAATATCACACAATCTTGACTTTGGCCAACAAATTGTATGATAATTAACTAGGTAGATCTCTAAGATCGATTGGATCCAATCCAATTCCTAGATCCGGTAGGGGGACATCCAAGTCCGAAACATATATCTTATA
Source organism: Zanthoxylum bungeanum (assembly GCA_019454045.1). Taxonomy (NCBI): domain Eukaryota; kingdom Viridiplantae; phylum Streptophyta; class Magnoliopsida; order Sapindales; family Rutaceae; genus Zanthoxylum; species Zanthoxylum bungeanum. Next base: position 274,929 of record SKCR01027644.1, read on the forward strand.
TATGCCAATACATCCAATGTATTACCTAACCATTTCCTCTGAATCAACTAAGCCTTGGCTTTGGCACAACAAACTTAGTGATCCCAGTTAAGCGCGACCCATTGACCATGGAAAGCTTCGTAATCAATGTCGATGGACAAGAAGTGGTCTTGACTTTGGCCAACAAACCACAACTTGGACAAGACACTGATATGGAACAAAGCCTTCGTGATTCAAACACATCCTCGACGGACAAAGGCCTTGACTTTGGCCAACAAGCCAATGCCAGTCTCGGATCTTGAGTGAGAATCACTCAATGGAAGGAAAGACGCTTAATATTGTTTGAGGGTTTTTCGCGTGCAAATTGGCAACCAATTTATTATCTTTGTTAAGGTCTCATCATCATACACCATTAAACATGCATTCTAAACACATAATAAAACGCGTGTATAATAAAATAATAATGATATGCGGATTGATACTTTACACATTGATCCTAGATCAAATCTCTCCATTTCTCTCTCCCGCTAGCACAAGTATTTACTTCTACCCGTTACACTACACTTCTAAAGAAACCTCATTTACATTGAGGGGAATAGGTGAGAAGAGAATACAAAGAATAAGGATGTGATAAGGCTGGACACACAGGTCCAATTTAATAAATCAAATTTATTACAACAATTTCTAAAATTGTCTCACCCATCTAATATCCATCCGATATACATTATTCATGCATCGCAACCATGTATTCACACAAACATGTTATCAATCAATCTAATCAAATTAATTAATCTGATAATTAGTGATCATCCAATGTTCAAACAACGATTTGATTTTGTTCGAGTCAAACTCGTTTTGCGAATAAGTACTCAAAGTACGAATTCTCGAATTAAATTAAACGACAACATTAAATCCAATTTAATATGCATTGAATTCTAATTCGCTATTTAATTCCAAATTAAATATTACACTTTAATAATGAACTTTTACGACTTAAATTCCAAATTTAATCGCAACGGGTCTCAAAGCCCGATTTAACGTCCAACGTCAATTTAATTAAAGTCCAATGGGCTTTTAATTAATTTCTTAAGGCGTGGACTTTTGGTCAACTCGGGTCAAACCGAATAACCAAAATCCAATTTGGGAGTTACCCCATAAGCCTAGAAATCAATTTTGGCCCATTAGGCCCAATTAAACTTTAAAGGTTCATTAGTCGCATTTGGGCTTTATGGAAGCGGTTTTGGGCCTAATTGGATCCAACCAATTTTGCCTAAACCCAACTTTGTACAACAAAGCCCAACAAGCCCAATTACAACACTTAAAGCCCAAATCCAATTTTAAGGCCCAATTTAATTAAACACAAAAATTCCAAATTTAATGTTTAATTAAACTAAAGTGTATAACACAATTAATTAACCAATTCAATATTTCCAAAACACCAATTAGCCCAATTAATCATGTTCATCATCATCATCACATGTCCAACACATTTTGATTAAAATCAAACCTAATTTTACATGCTACCAAAGTCTCGGCCAAGGAGGGGATTTTATATCCGATTTGGTTTCAATCCAATTAATCCCACAATCGACATTAAATCAAAATCCTAATTGATTCTAACTCATCCAATGAATTAAAAAATCAAAATCACCAAGAACACATTAGGGCACTACATTCGGCCAAGCCCAAATATTTGGGGGAAAATGTTCCAAACATTAGTTCAACAAATTGATCCAATCAATCATCATATAAAACACATTCAAGCATACTTAATCATCCAATTTCATAATTTATGCTCAAAATCAAATTTACCCAAATTTTAAGCTCTAAACTTTTTCATGCTCAAACCTTGCTCTAGATGCCATTGTTGGTTTCTATGAAGGTCCCAAGATCAATAATAAGCATGAATCAAGTGCGAATACAAATCGACGAAGTTACGGAATACTTACATCGATCGGTTGAACGACGCGGAGGTAAAAAAAATTTCAGATTCTGCCTTCTGTTCCATTCGGCAGTGAGCTGTGAGTGCTCATTGGTTTGGCCTCCATTTTGGTCCTTCGTCAAGCTCCAAGCTTCGTCGAATGGTTCCCGGTTCATGGGTGGACTTCCCTATCACCTTCACATGTCTCGTAGTGTGCTAGCACTTGCGATTTTTGCCACAAAAATCCAACTTTTGGCTTCCCTTGCTCACGGTTTCTGGGCAGAAACCAATAGCATGAACTGCCCTTGTGGGCGTGAAGAGAAATGAGGGAAAAGAGAGAAGAGATTGTGTGTTGAATTTTGCCTAAAGTGTATCTAATACACTTTTGTTCATTTCAAATGCATTTGGAATGAATTTGGCATTCCACAAGTCAAGCAATAAATGTTTGCCATCAACTCACATCACTCAATCCATCAAGTTGTCAAGTCACATCACTCAAAGTGACTAATGATTTGACGCTTGATGCGACTAGCGATTTGACGCTTGATTTGACTTGCGTACCACATTCGAATTCGAAATGCGAATGCGCTCGCAAATAATCTCGGGCTCGGGTTCGCTAATTCCAAATTAACGAATTTTCTGTTGCGTCGTAATTAAATGATTACGCCTAGCGAAATCACTATTCACGTCGCTAACGAATTAATTCTAAATTAATTCGTTCTCCCGAATTAAAATCTAATTTTAATTCCGCGTCGAAATCCAATTTCATTTAATATATCAAATATATTAATTTCTCGATTAATTCCAAATTAACCGTTATCTCTCTTTTAAATGATATTTTATCCCAGATAAAATATCTCCGCAATTAATCCCAGATTAATTTTCTCTCTCTTCTAATTAATCCCAGATTAATTAAGAGTGTGAGTCATACGTCATCGGTGAATCTTTGGGAAGTGACCCATGAGATCCCCGGATATGTTGGCAGTAAATTCGGTCATCAGACTATCCGAACACGTAAGTACCTCGTACTATGTTTATACCGATTTACAAGACAAGGTTGGCCTCTAGAAAAGCGTCATGCCTACCCAATTCTCCGGAAATATCCTTACAGGAATAAAGGATCTGTATCAGGCGTAGTATACGTAGTATTGCGTATTTTTGTCCAGTATCGGATGATCACGTGCTAGGCCTGGGGCTGGAATTGTGTCTGCCCCGTACAAAGCACATGTCGGATGTCTGTAACTAGCCTCTATAATCGGATAAACATGACCTTGTCATTTTATCCCGATGACTGCAGTACTTAAGAGTACTAGTATCGTATCATACGTGACCATCATCTCTATATGACTGGAGTGACACTTCCGTCTTGACATCACACCCAACACACTACGATTCTCAATATACCCAGTATTGGCGTACACAGAACCTGTTAAAGCCCTGGACGACCGCAACCAAAGTATATTGATTGTCGCAAGTATTAGCGGTGCAAGTCTCAGGTTAAGACCAAATACACCTACCCTGATTTCGGACTTCCATAGACACATAGTCATACTACCAATGAAATTCCGAGGGGGTCTATCCAGAGCGAAGCTGTTTCCCGTACCATCGGTAAAACACAACCTCCTATTACACTTGCATGAGTATCCTATACCCAAATATATGAGAACTATGTTGTTGTGCCCTCACAACGCGCACAAGTGTAATACTAGTCTTTTACGTATTTATCGATGTTCAATCTCGATAATACTCTGACTAGGGATATTTAATGATTTATCCTTCGTGGACTGATACTGTCTCATATCATTCTCCGTCCAGGAACAAATCATAGGGACCTCCTATCATTTATACATCTAGTTGATCTAATCACAAATGATAAGAGTGCAATCTCCTTTGTCACATAGTTAATTTGTACAACAACATCATGATCTGTACAAATAGTGATGCTATGGGTCATAATTGTCCAACAGGTTGTTCCTGAGTGCTCATGAGCGGCAGTGGTTGATTGCTCATGAGTCAATAAAAAAATATTACCATTTAGCGTCGAAATACATAGACGCCAAAAGTCATAGTTTCGACGCAAAATATATTAGCGTCGAAAAAATTAGACGCAAAAATTGGACGCCGAAATGTCGACGAGAATAACTTTTAGCGTCGAAATAAATAAATGCGACACTAAAACTATATTTTGCGTCCAATTTATTTCGACGCTAAACTAAATGTTCTGACGCTATAGGTTATATTTGGTGACGAAATAATTCGACGCTAAAAGATTGACTTTTAGCATCGACACCTTTCGACGCTAGAGTATATTAAAAAAGTAATATCTGTATACTTACAGCGGCGATTTTTTTTGTAACTATTAGCGTCGAAATTTTTGACGCCAAAAGTCAAACTTTTAGCGTCGACTATTTCGACGAAAATAGTTAAAAAAATTTGTTTCTTAAAAAAATTATTAATTTACTTCTTTTTGGTCTAAAATAATTATTTTAATTGAAAAAAATTTCTGATTAATAACATAATTACGAAATATTATAATAATTAGTATATTGAATTTTTTTTTAGAAAAAAAACATATTATATTAAAACTATTTGTTCAAAATGTTTATACAAAACCAAATATAAAATTTATTGCTGCTGTGATGGGGGGACGCTCGAGCCCGATGCACCCTGACTGATTGAGGCCTCCAACATCTGACGGAAATGGAGCATTTGCTGTTCTAACTGCTCCATCTTCTTCTCGTGGTCCAGCTTGACCTGTTGTAGCTCGTCATTAGTCTGCTTCAGCTCGTCTCGGGTGGTGGCTAACTCGTCTCGAAGAGAGGCATTTTCCGAATTAATAGTATTGCGTCCAGATGACGTCGGCTTCTTACGAGTGCCAAGGCCAACGTTGTAAGCTGTCTGATTCTTGAAAACCAATTGCGACAAATGCTCATCTGGTATCGGGTCGGACCCTGTCTCCTGATTTTGATGTTGGAGTTCCATCATTTCGTTCTGTTTCAAAAAATAAGTTAATATTAGAATTTGAGAAAAAAAATTAACATATATAATATTAATTATTTTATTTTAAAAACTGAAACTTACATAGTAGCGTTCGGCTTCTTCATTTATCCATTTGTTTCTCTCATTGTAATGCGTCACACGGAAAAAATCTGGAAATGATTGCACCTCACCTGTGCTACTCTGTTATAAACAGAAAATAAATTCAATATTATTCCACATTAGAAAAAACAATGAACTGTTAAATTTTACGTTAGGATATATTTACCTCAGAATGTTCGGCACGATGTTGGATAAATGGCTTCGAACCTCCACGGTGGTTAAAACGCAAGTGACTTCGATTTTCCACATCTGCGTGACATTTATCCTGCATTTACCAACACTGTAAGTACCGAAAACAAAGACAATTATAAATTTCCGTTTATTTCAAAATTTACCTCGTGTTTTTTTCTAGACCAAAGCTAACATAAGAATGTTCAGTCTTGCTCCTCTATAAAATCAGGCTTGTGTTGTGGAGCATCTGAAGGCCCATGTTCGTCGAATATTGGTTTCAGGACTTTTGTCCTATAATCTTTATAACTTTTCCCCATGTGGTAGTCAATATATTGTTGGACATTCACTTTGGTCAGATCGAAGTCGAACCACTCCTACATGAATAGCAACCGAGTAAAAATAAGTATAAAATAAAAATGTTAACTAAAAAACAATATTGAAAACTTAATACTGTACGGAAACTCACAAGTAGCGAAGAGAATAGCTGGTTGATTTTCGTCTCCCACGATATCTTTCTCCAAGAAACGTAGTTTTGGGGAGCTTCAAATCGAGCTGTAGCTCCTATGGCTGTAGTAAACGCTGAATGATGTTGTCCGACTTGACTGTGTCCATCATCTGATATCTCAATCCGGATACGGCCGTGAGCCTTAACGTACTTAGCCAACCCCAGGCCACGGGTGCGTCCTCGACCCTTCGATGTACTGGACTCACCTGTGCTAGCAGAGACTCCACCAGAGCCAATTGTCATTGCTGATGTAGATGGAGTCGCATTAGCCCGTCTGCGATTGCCCGGTGCCATCTGCAAAAATACACAAACAAAGATCGAAACCAAAGAACAATAGTCAGCTAGAATAACAAAGCAAAAATGAGAAGGAACGAAGTATCAGAGTGCCAACAGCTAGAAACACCATTCCCTCTCTCATCACCACTCTCAAACCATTCACGAAACACGTACAACAGCCCCCCTCTAAATTTTCCCTCACCTTCACGCATAGGCCTCACGTAGCAACCCCCTCCAACTCATCCACATACCCCCCCCCCCCCACACTCTCATCTTCTCACGGTACCATCATCACAAACAACCCTCATTCTCACTGCCCACTCACGCCCCAAAACCCTAAGGCCTCTTTACACTCCCCGCACCACCATCACACATTCCACTCAATTGACTCACGTAACAAACCCTCTTGGACGCCCACAATCAACCCTCCACAACAGCCCCCACGTCCATGTCCCTCATCATGCATGAATGAACAGTAACCCAACTTATCACATTCACCAGCCACACCCCTTCACTGCTCACTCATGCAACGAACTCTCCACACGAACAACACAACCCATCCAGCAACCACAGAGCCACTCAAGCAAGCCTTTTGATTCACCCTTCGCACTGCCAAGAACCAGAAACCCTCACTCTTCAGACACAGTTCACGTAGCCCTCAATACCCCACATCCACGAGCAAACTTCACAGCCCCACCTCACGTCCACGCACTGATTAGCTCCTAAAAACTGCCCCTACCTCACGTCTCTTGCTTCACCAAACAACAACCCTCAAGCCCCTATCTCTCAATCCCACATTGCCCATATCAGCCCCCAAATCAACTCCCCTGACTCACGCCCAAGGCTCTCTCTTCTCATGGACGGGAACCATCAAGCCCTCAATTCCCTCACATACTGCCCTTGAGCCCATCAAATCTCGGCAACTCATCAACAAGCCCCAGCCATCATACGCCTATAATCTCACCCAAACTCCAACGCAATCGTGTGTATGTATAAGGAAGAGAGAGAGAGGGAGGATGACACAAGACTCCAACGCAATCCTAATCTCAATTCTCTATATCATACAAATCATGAAGTTGTATGTAATTGAAAAACCTAAAGCAAAATGCCCTTGTAAACCTAAAGCATATACAGTATTCATGACCTAAACTGAAACAAACTCAAATGAGAATGAGAACAAATGAGACTTACCTCTAAATTGGATGAATTTACTGAAGAAGAGAGTGGTTGGAGCGGAGGAAGAAAAAGAAGAAGACAGTGAGAGGGTTTGTTTTTGTCGTCTGAGCCGAGAAAGAATAAGACACTGATTTTAGGGATTTAATGGACATTTAGCGTCGAATTATTCAACGATAAAAAGTTGGCGGCTTATTAAAAATTAGGGTTATTTTTTTGGGGAAATTTAATTTTTTGGTTAGCGTCGAAATGTATAATATCGACGCTAAATGTTTGACATTTAGCGTCGACTATTCTTTTTCGACGCTAAAATAATACCATTAAAAATAATAATAACAATAATATGATAATTATATTATTAATAATTACGACAATCTTTCAACCATATTTAAATAATAATTCAAAATATATATTATAATAATAAAAATTATTCATCAATCACATCATACACTAACTTCATTAATCACTATTATCTTCGGTATTTGAGGATTCGTGACTGGAATCGAAGTCATCTTCAGTGTCAAATTCTTATTCACTTGCTACTTTCACGCTAACTTCAGAATGAGGAATTATCTCAACGTTTGTACTATTTCGTGTTAATGTGATATTTTCAGAAACGGTGACAGTTGGTCCATAAAATATCTGTTCAGGAACTTCGACGTTGCCGGAGACTTCTTGTGTTTCATCTGATATCTCAACTCTATCTTTCTCATGCGTGTCCCAAATGCCCCTATGTTGTAACTTTTCTACCACCATCCATCCAGTTCCTAACTTTGGATCATATATATATATCACTGAACGTGCTTGGGTACAAAAAATATATGGATCATTCTTGTACCAAAAACGTTGAACATTAATTGACGTTAGATGATTACTAACTTGAATTCTCCTCTTTCTGGCATTTGTGTCAAACCACTTACAGTCGAATAGCACAATATGTCGTCTGGGTCGGTATATCAACTCAATGACCGATTGCAACACTCCGTAGAAGTCAATAAGATCTGAGCCGTGTTCTCCTTGGACTACAATTCCATAATTCTGAGTCTCATGAGTAACATTTCGCTGTTCGGTATGAAATCTAACTCTGTTGACAATGCATCCACTGTATTCATAAGCCTGCTTTTGAGGCCCATAAGCCAAAGAAACCAACGAGGATGACGAGTCCAATTGACCATTTTGCACTTGGTTGTTAATCTAACAATGAGAGAAATAGATGTGTTAATATAACAAACTGAAATATTTAATGTTAGGATAAAAATAAATATAAAATGTTAGGCCTTACAGTTGTCTCAAACCATTTAGGAAATTATTTTTTATGTGTTCCATCAACGTTATGGTCACCACCACATTGTAGCATTATTAGATGTTGCCTACAAAAAATGAGTTAGTATGCCAAAAATACTATGGTTATGCACCAGAAAAACTTACGTTAAATACGGTTGCACTTCATCACAATTACTCAATATAAACCAATGCGCACGTTGAACTTTCTGAAGGGTTAGTAATTTGACACCTACTGCTCCAAATGGTCTGCAATTTTGACGGAACACTGTGATATCTTGCGAATTACTTGCATCTCCATCATAGTTTCATGGCCGACGATTAAAATGAGTTTCAATATTTTGCATGTACATCGAACAAAATGTTATTGCTTCACTTATTACAACAGCTTCAGCTATTGACCCTTCAGGGCGCGCCTTGTTTTTCACATATTGTTTGTAATCTCCCAAAGCCCTGCAGATATGACAACAAGTTTGCATTAATACTAAATTCAATGCACAGTAAAAATTTAAGAATGTAATATTTAAAACTGTATATATATAGTACCTCTCAATGGGATACATCCATCTGTAATGGACAAGACCTCCCTTTCTAGCTTCAGCCGGTAAATGCACGGCCAGATGTACCATCACATAAAAAAAACGGGTGGCAAAATTCGCTCCAGCTTGCATAGGATTATCACGATTCCTCGCTCAAGTTCGTCAATAACAGTTGTGGTTAATGTCCTCTGACATAATTGTTTAAAGAAGCCACATAGATCAAGTACGACGTCGCATACATTCGGGGGGAGATAAGGTCGAATGCCAACAGGAAGGAGAATCTCGAGAAGCACATGACAATCGTGACTCTTTAATCCCGTTATTGTATCATCTCTGACCCAACGCCCAATATTCGATGCATAATCATCAGAGAATTTAACCATTTTCAGCCAATCACATAATGATTTTCTCTCTGATTGAGTGAGCACATAACTAGCAGGTGGCTTAATAAAACCTCGAGAAGTGACTTGTAAATGCAATTCACTACGAATTCTAAGATCTTATAGGTCCAATCTAGAATTTACAGTGTCTTTTGTCTTACCCGGAATATTGAATAGTGTGCCCACTAAACTCTCACAAATGTTTTTTTCTATATGTATTACATCCAAATTATGTCGCAAACTCAAAGTCCCCCAATATTCTAACTCAAAGAAAATACTCTTTCATGTCCAATTCAACTCTTCAGGTAAGCATTTTCGATTTTTATCTCTATTATTAGGATGTTTACCTGGTGTGCTGTCTCTGAGATGTTGATGTTGGCAAAGTATGTCGAATCCAGACAATGGACTGGGCATACTCTGAGGTTCATGTTGACCGTTAAATAATTTACTCATCCGCCAAGGATGACTCAACTCAAGAAATCTCATGTGCCCTGTGTATCTTATTTTATTCCGTAATCGTTGCGAAGGTGTTTGACCCGCACAAACTGGACATGTCATGTATCCCTTAGTGCTCTATCCAGATAATGAACCATAAGCTGGAAAATCATTAATGGTCCATAATAATGCGGCATGCATTTGAAAATACTGCTCGGAAGCTGCATCATAGGTATGCACACCCACATTCCATAATGTTTGTAACTCCTCGATCAATGGTCTCAAGTAAATATTCATATCTTTACCAGGGGAACGTGGACCAGGGATAAGCAATGACATAAACATGAACGGATCATTCATACATTTCCATGGAGGTAAGTTATATGGAATAACAATAACGGGCCACATGCTATAAGAGTTGTACATATTCCCAAATGGGTTAAAACCATCAGAGGCAAGACCTAACCTGACATTACGGGGGTCCTCAGCGAAACGGGGGTACATGTCATCAAATTCCTTCCACTCGGTTCCATCCGCAGGATGTCTAAGTATGCCCTCCGCACCGATCCTCTTTTCATGATGCCACATCATGTCAGTCATTGTGTGTCGTGACATGAACAATCTCTGCAGCCTGGGCGTTAAAGGGAAATATCGCAATATCTTTTGAGGCACTTTCTTCCCCATACCACGGACTTTGTACCGACTTTCACCACATATCGGACAATATTCAAGTGATTCATACTCGGCACGAAATAATACACAATCATACTTACAAGCATGAATGGATTCATACCACATTCCCAGATCACGCAACATTTTCTTTGCCTCGTAGTACGACTTAGGCAATTCGCTTCCAACCGGTAATATTTGGCCCAGTAACTCTAGCATCATATCAATACTTTTGTTGGTCATTTTGTTGATCACTTTAATGTGTAATAATTTCACAACGAAATTCAAGATCGACATTCCAGCACCTTCAAATGGAATTTTTTTTGCCTCATCAAGTAGTTCACTAAATAAATTTTGATCATTTCCACTTAACACTGGCATGTCACCACTGACACTATGACCAAGTTGTGGACCTTGTAAGTCATGCAAAGCATCGGTTATCTCATCGTTTGCAGGTTGATTGTAACTACTGCTCCCTTCGCTGGAATCAATAAACCGTGACTGAGAATGATACTGATCACCGTGATAAATCCACGTACGGTAAGTTGGTGATATTCCTGGCATGTATAAATGATTATGAACTTCATCTAACCGTTTCCTTTTCCTATTCAAACAATTTGTACATGGACACCGAACACGACCTTCTGCATCAATGTGTTGCTTTGCGACTTCCATGAACTCATACACTCCATTACGATATTCAACACTCAATCTATCCAGCGAGCTCATCCAATTTCTATCAATTTCAGCGAAATACCTAAATATAATAATATAATTATTAAATATCATATTACACTCATCAACATTAATAATTCATTAATTAATTATTTAAGCATATACATATATATTTAGTTGATAAAGTAAATAATTTACAAAAAAATTCTATTTAGTAATTAATTAACTTAATCTACATATATGAACCATAAACCACTAACAAAAAGTATATAATAAACATAATCATAAAAATTGGAAAATAATAAAGAAATATAAAAGAAGATTTACCTTATGGAAAATTGATTACAATTTTATTGAAAATTTGTAGGAGAGTTGTGAGGTTGCAGAGGACAGATTCTGAGATTTCAGAGGATGAAAATGAAGAGAATGGGAGAAAAAACAGAGGGGGAGAAGGGTTGGTGGCATTCTGCATTTTAATCTATATTTGGCGTCGAAACATTAAATTCGACACTAATTGTTGTTTTTTAGCGTCGAATAACCTATTTCGACGCTAAATGTCCGATTTTTAGCGTCGACATAAATTTAGACGCTAAAGATTAAAGGATTGTCGGTGGAATCTTCATAAACCTTTAGCGACGCTACTTAGTCGACGCTAAATATCTAGTTTTTGGCGTCGACTAATATTTTTGAAGCTAAAAGTATAATATTTAGCGCCAAAAATTATTGGAATAGTAAAATAATTTAGCGTCGAAAATTATTCGATGCTATAAGAGTACTTTTAGCGTCGATAAGTGTTTTCGACGAAAAAAGTTGAATATTTGGCGTCGAAAATTATTTTCGTCGCTAAAATCTTGATATTTGGCGTCGAATATTAATTACGACGCTAAAAGTGATTTTTAGCGTCGAAATTTAATTGTTGGACGCTAAAAGTCATAATTCTTGTAGTTAGTGGCATGTTTCATGCAGGTGTTTGCCCAACCATAAATGGCATTTTGCCTGTTATTGGTTGCTTGTTGGCCATATTGAGCTAGCTCAATGCAAAAGAAATCAAGTAAAATGGTTACTTACTTAGTAATATTATAAGAGGAATTAATTGCTTTGTATATATATTTCTAGTTAGCAACAAAGCATGCATGGCCTATTTATATAATAATAAGTGGAATAAAGGGCCATTTGAATCAACTTCCTTGCTTCTACTAAGGTTTTATTCTTGGAGACCTATTATTGTAAAAATATAAATTTTCTTCATCACTTCTATTTCTTTTATGACGTAAACATCTATATATATCCAGTGGTGGAGTCACCTAGAAGGATTGTCCAACTCAATCTGAAAATTTATTAAAATATGTCTTATAAATTAATGAAAATTATAGTTTATTAATGAGATAATTTTGATGTGACATTGTTAAAATAAAGAGTATATAACACTTTTGTGAAAATCAAATTTTATTCCACTGAATCAATTTTCTGACTAGGCCACTAAATATGTATTAAGTTTTTTAATCATGCCAACAAAACACGTGATTTGGGTACTGTTAATTAGTGAAGAAAATTGAAAAACTGTGTGGTTCTTCCTTCCTCAAGTGATATATATAGCTTTTGTTTAATTTACATGATGATGATAACAAACAAAGTGAAAAGGAAAGATTTCAATATGATATGTGAATTTGTTCTTTCCTTCTTTTTGTGATTGTGGAAAGGTTCTTCTTCACTCCAATTGGTGCCCAAGCGTAGCCTCCGAAAAGTGTAATCCCATGATGCAATTAAAGAATCTGGTAATTATAGATGATTTAAGTTTCTCACAAAGTCATTTCATTTATAGAGGGGGGGCTGGTCAAGGACATTAATTTAGAGTCTTAGGAGAAAATTATTTTATGAGGACTCATTACATTTAGATGTATTTTTCAATTCTAAATTAAAAAACAAATATTTATGTATGTACTGTATGAAGTAATACAACTCTTTGCCAATGCGTTCATGGTTAGTTTTAACAACATTTAACATTCATATAACACTTTCTATAATATCTTTATTGGACAAAATAGGATATAAAAGTGTTGTATATATAAATATCATGGTTGTAGTTTTAAAACTATATGCTGACGTGGCAAGGATAATTCTCTGCTAGGGTTTAGAGTTCGTTTTTCTTGCATGGCAGCCATCGAAGCTCAGCCACCACGAAAAAAACTTATATGAGACTTATCATATGAGACTATTCAATTAATTATATATGTCATGTGTATTAATCAATAAATTTTTCTTTTCATTATTATTGATTAATTTCAAATTTAGTGTATATTTATCAAATCATTAATGGACGGTCATATCACGTTATTCATATGCTCGTTTCACACAAGTCTTTCTCAACCACAAGATGATGGGAAATTTCTGCAACAATAATTCGATTCAATTTGAAAAAAATGTCTTATTTCGAAAATCTTTTTTGAAAAAAATACGTATATTTTATCAAAAATTATACTTGAGAGAGTGTCGGGACTTACAAATCAAGGGATAGTCTCAGGTTGATAATTTATATGGGGCATAAGCCTCCCAAAAGGCAACTGAGGCATGCAAAGGTTTCCTCGAGCTGGACGGAGATTGGCCCTCGAATGCAAAGGCTGAAGGGAGCTTGACTGCAAGACCCACCCGTCGAGCATGAATAAAAGTCGGCCTTAATGATCCGACGGTGCCGAGTGGAAGGGCCGTAGAACTTTTAGATTTTACGTACTGCATGCAAAAGCATTTGTCCATTCATTGACATTGGCTCTATGGTTTAGTATCAGGATGATCTAAGAACTTTACAAGTACTTGTAGTATGAAGATGAATCAATTATAACTGTACTGAGGTTGTGTTTTTTCTTTCTTTTGTTTTTTTAGCTAAAGTACATGGAGCGGCAACTTGAAGAACTTCTTAATGCTGTGATGTCAATGTGCATGTATGTTTTGTTTTCATGGGAAATGGGATTCTATAAATTATAAGATAAATATCCTTCACAAATGTATGACTTCATGGGGCTTGTTTACAATGGATATTGCAATTTGGGGGCATATTTCCTTCTTAGAGGATGAGTCTTGATGTTTGAGTCGCGAAAATAATTTCTTTTATAAAAAAATCAAGGATAATGCAACATATATTGAATCATCCTTAAAGTCCATAATATGAATAGATGGAAAATCTCATGCGCTGAATCATCTTTTTATTTCCTTGGATAATGCATTTTTTCAATGCTGAATACTTCACGCAGAGTATGTATTTTTAATACTAAAACTTCATGCAAAGTTCTCTCTCTTGATGCTCATAACTTCACATGATTAATAAAGTCCTCTCGCATGCATGTTTCTGTCACTCACTCTAGTTTACACAAGCATGGTCCTTTATGAGCATTTTCACTTTTGCAATCAACGCACAAAATAGATACGCAGTAACTCCAATCTACAGGCCTATGACACATCCTGAGAAGCAGGAGCCTCGAATACTGATTCAGAAGCTTTACATTTATTAAGATGCTTTGTAACTCCTTACCGAATCGGATGACAAACTTGTTCGAACAATAAGCACAAATTAAAATAATTTTACCGTTCACCAAGGATGCAAAAAGTGAATCTGGGTTGAGTCGCGGATCAGTTCGCTCTCTTTAAGACGTTCCGCGGCTCTGCTCGGATTTTGTGCTAGCAGTAATCGGCCCCGACGCCCCCAGGATAAAACAAGCCCAGATAAACATTGTTTCAATCGATTTTGCACAAAACCGATTGGTATACTCACACCCAACTCTCAGATATTATGCTCGGTATCAAACAAAAACAGAAAAACAGTATTCACGAAAATACTAGTCTGATTATTCACGGTTTTACAAGAAAACATAAACAAAATTGACTGTTATGAAAAACAGCACACAAGAAAACATTGCTCTTTTTCGTTTTTGTTTTGGCTTGAAAGTGTTGTGTTTTGATGTGTTCAATTTGGGATGAAGATGATCATCAAGCTCCCAAGTTTTTCCAGAATTGAATAAAAATCAAATCTCAATACAAAGCTTGAGTAGAGTCCAAATATAGGTGGTAAATTTTCAAGCTTTGCATAACTGATGCCTTTAATTAGCCAATCTCCACCAAACTTCAAAACTGCTCAGGGGTTAGAATATGAGAGGAGAGCAACTTCATTAATAGAAATTAATAGGAAACATTTATAATTAATATAATAAAATCTATTGTAACTTAAACAATTATAACAATTTGATTTTTTAATTTCTCCAAAGATTAATTTCTTGTAACTCCTCAAAAACATTAAAACCAATTTTTATAAAAATTCATATTTACAACAATCCCCCACTTGAATTTTAATAAAACATTTTCATCGAGCAATATGATATAAGGTCGTGCATAAATAAAAGTGTCTTTCGACTTGAACTTTTACATAGTGTTGACGATTCAGATTATACTAGAGTAACTCGTAGTTTTGAACTCTATCTCTGACAACGTCACACACACAAACCTTTCAGGGTGTAGTCAAAAGCCCGAGCATTACGGCCGTGCTCGTATATCCCAGTATAGTGGATGCTCTAGAAATTTTTGCCTAAAATTTCATAAGAAGCGGCCACACTTCTACATTCACATAGGTGTGTCTATCAAGATTACTCCTGTAGCTAGGTACTCCACTCCACATAGAGTATAGAACACATTAAAAGTTAAATAACTCATCCTTCTATCGCTTCAGGATATCATGCTCTTAAAATGGAACTTACAATTAAAATAATAGCATGATTCTGTTAGACATTATGTCCCATAGCGTCACTGTTTGTAAATGATATTGTATTATTGTACAAAATTAACTATGTGATAATGAAATTGCCTTTTGCCGTTTTGTAATATTATTTACTTTGACTTATAAATGGCGAAAGTCCATATGATTAGTACCTGGACTGAGAATGATATGAGACAGTATCAGTCCCCAAAGGTTTAATCATTAAATATCCCTAGTCGTGGTATTATCGAGACTGGACATCGATAATGCGGAATAGACTAGTATTGCGCTTGTGCACGTTGTGAGGGCACGACGGCATAGTTCTCATATATTTAAGTATTGGATACTTATGCGAGTGCGATAGGAGGTTGTGTTTTACCGATGGTACGGAAAAACAGCTTCGCTCTGGATAGACCCCGCGGAATCCCATTGGTAGTATGTCTGCGTGTCTATGGGAGGCCGCATCAGGGTAGGTGTATATGGTCTTAACCTGAGACTTACATCGCTAGTACTTGCGACAATCGGTAAACTTTAGTTTTGGTGGTTGGGGACCTTAACCGGTTCTGTGTACACCTCTTCTGGGTTTATCGAGAATCGTAGTGTACTGGATGTAATGTCAAGATGGAAGTATCGCTTCAGACATATGGAGGTGATGATCACGCAGGGCACAGAACTAGTACTCTATAAAAGGTTGCAACCGTCGGGACAATATGACAAGGTCAGGATTGTCCGATTTAAAGAGACTAGTTGCTTGATGTCCGATATATGTTTCGTACGGGGCAGACACATCTCCAGCCCCAGGCCTAGCAGATTCATCATCACTTCATGACTTGTTATTACCCATTGAACCTATTTCTTGGGATCTCCAGTCTATAAGGTTGGGTTACCATCATAAGTGACTGTCTAATGGCAATAGTCTCATTCTTTTATAGGTATTGTATACCTTCTCTCTTGCTAGTCCTTTTATCAAAGGATCAGCTAAGTTATCATCAGTCCATACATGATCCATTCTTACAGCACCAGAAGAGAGGTACTCTCTATCTGTACTGTGTATCTACAATCTCTTACTGTTATAATAACAGTTCTAATATTTGTAATAGTCTGGTACTATTACAATGGATTAAGACAACTGGTATCAGTCTCTCCCATAAAGGGGTATCATAGTAAGCTGCTTAATCAAGCTGCTTCTTCACTAACTGATGCCAGTGGTATCATCTCATACTCAAGTAAATATATCCATTGGTAGCCTTGGAATCATCCGAAAAAATGTTCCAATTAACATCATTATATCCTTCAAGGATAGCGGAAAACCTCTAAAAATATAACTCTAGGTTCATGGTCCTTTTCAGGTACCTTATAACCTTCTCAGTAGCATGTCAATGCTCATACCAAATTTACTAATAAATCTACATATAATCCTATAACATATGCAATGTCAAGTCTAGTGTTACCAAAACATAACATCAGTTACCAATGTTGTTCGCATACTCAAATTATCTAACATTGACAGCAATGTTCTTGAACAACTTTACACTAGAGTTATAAGGAGTACATGCAAATTTATTATTAAATTCCATTTTCTGACCAAGTAAATTTTTTATTCCAAGAATTACACTAGTTTCTTCTAAGTTTTTCAATTACAGATTTAGAAGACAACATAGAATTAACAAAATTAACAACATGCATATAGGAAAATAAGCATATCAATATAATAACATTTCACATGTTTTCAAACATTATAATAAATGTATTTGTCACTTTCATTCACTTTAGAAATATGAGTAAAATATTAGAGGTAGAACCCCCACTATTTCCAATTTATCATTGGAGGTCGAGCCCCCACTATTTCTTAATATCAAAGAGATATTTTTCATAGAAGCAATATTTCATATCAATCATAAAATTTATATATTTCTACAAATCTTATACTTAAAGTTTTAGGTTCTCAAACCTTCCATATTTCATAAAATAAAATTTAAGTTCCACATCACATGTTTTTAGCAGCTTAGAATTTTGAGAAATTAGTCATCACATTATCTTATTCACAGCTTGTACATAAACCTAGAACAAAGCATAATCATAATAGACATGATGGAAAATTACAATGCCTACCCACCATCCCTCAAATCCACCAAACATGTTGATCTCAAAGATCGTAGTAACAAGTTGGTCTTCGGTAAAGTTTGCTTTTGGAGCAGAACTCTTTAACCGGTAGTTCCGGGCAAGGTGCCCTAATTTGCTACAGTTGTAGCATTGGAACTAACTATCATCATTTCTTGAGAGAGATTAGTGTCCATCCAAATTGTTTCATTTTTTTTTTTTTTGTGATTATGATTCTTATTATTCCTAAGGTCATAATCATTCATATTGAAACAAACACCATATATGCATGTATTTATGACAGCCTTAACTTTATATTATTCTTTTGCAGTAAATTCATCATGATAAATATCAAATAATGCATCAAACATACCGTTGAGTATTTGATTCCCACATACATATTTCATTATCGTTGTTTTATTAGTGTCAGCTATTGATTCATCTTCATTACCTTCTGCTTAGCAATTATGACAGCATTTGCATATGATTCCCAGCTCTATACTTCTCACTAACAGCATGTTGAACAAGAAGAGTATCGGTTGAAAAGTTGTATCTCTCCAGTGTACATTCAATAAGCAATTGCAGTATAGGAAGAAAAACACACAATGAGAGCAATCATACTTGTCAGCAAATGGAAAAAATTGGAAAAATAATTAGCAAGTTTTACTCTTCTTCTTCTGCCTTATGTGGCAATATCTTTGCTGCTTCAGCAGTTGGCTCAGCCATTATATATACAACAAAATGGGAACAACCTTCAAGTCTCAATTGAGATCAAGCACAAAAAGATATAAGCTGATTAAATCATTGACACATGAAAGAACCAAACACCATTTATGATGATCCCCACTACTAGCCTACGAGTCTCATATCCCATTCCACTATCAAATTTTGGCATAATCCTTGGGGTAAAATAAAGGCCACAAGATCAGCACATAAGTTCAAACATGGAACATGATCAAGCCAATCCTAGACAATGAAGTTGCATTTTCTACATATTTAAACCATATAAATAAGCCACATACAAGGACTGTTCAGCTTCCAAGAAACCACAAAAATTATGATTTCAATAACAACATATTTTAATCCAAAATCATTCAAATCGGTAAATACATGTCTAATTCATTATAGGCAATATATACCAAATAATTTCTCAAATATTACTCATAGGATAAGTCTAAAAATTTCAGAATATGACATCAGGCTATCAATCTCAATAACCTATATATCTACTCATATTCTAGCAGCATTGAAAAAAGTCAATAAATAGTTAATAGTCATCAATTAAATTATAAATGTATTTAAACATTTTCCTGCAGCTTCTTGAAATTGTTGGCAATTCTAAATAATCATCTCTATACATTAACAACCATTTCACCATTGCATATTCTAAAAGTTCAACAGCTTCATCAATTTTACAGTCTCATCCGCACTCATATTTAGCATAAATGATTTCATCAGAATTATATACTTAAACATGTATATTCAAATACTATAGAGACTTTGATAAAACAAAGTAAGTCATGCAACATATACACCAAATATTTTAAAAAATTATCAATTCTAAAACATCAGCATGACTGTTACCACATGAAAGCTGTTACTTCATGAATGTGCTTACAAAGCTACAGCAAAAAAGGTGATCATCTAAATATAAGGAATATCATAAGCATACCAACAGAAAATCTATTAAAATATATAATCCCACATGGTTGAACATCTAAACCAATAACAATATATATATTATATTATGTAAAAGCTCAATTCAAAACAACATTCTGCAGGATGCAAACATCGAATATTCCAATTTCATGAAATCTGAATATTTGTCAAGACTCATGATATAAAATATATTAAATCCAACTTTCTCACAAGCCTATCAATTCCCTTAAAGTTAATTTCAAGCATAATTTACTTATAGTCACACCATAAGAACAGTAACAAGCATAACATAAGCAAATATGGCAGATCGAATACGTCTTAAAATTGTTTTAATTTGTGCTTATTGTTCCAAAAAATACTTGAAAACCAACTTGATTATGTCATCGGCACAGGTTCGAATATGCCAATTAAGACAAGAAGCTTTACATTTATTCATATATAGGTTTGAAGTTCTTGTGAGCTATCACAGCATAGAAAGGGTCTGACCCAGACAGCAATCCCAGCAACCTCAAAAGCCAGGTTAATGGAGATTCATCCTCTTGAGCTGCTAATTTTCGAACAATTTCTGGCTGTGTAAATCCTTCTATGCACTGGAAATACTGAACCACCAGTTGTGTTCGGCTATATGCACTCCCATCTCTCCATGAACTAATGGCTTTCTCATAAAACATTCGATTGCTAAAGCTCACTATGAACACTCCTCCTGGCTTTAGCACCCGAAACACCTCTGCAAATACCTGTAAAATTATATTAATTACCTCTGTTAGCCTTTAATTTCAGTTTCCATACCCCATAGAGTAATCGATAGACATTAAGAGCAACCTTAAAGACTCATTGGAGAGCCAAATTTGGTGCTCATTGGGGTTTTGGTGCATGCTTGAGCTCCAATCATATGCCATCACATGAACTAAAATGACGCTATATATTGTAATAGCACACACTACCGCTATTGTTAAAAAAAAATTGCACTAAAATAAATTACCTTATCTTCAAATTTGGTGCAACTTTTGCACTAAATTTTGCACCAAATCGTATACCCTCTTCAATTCACTGCTTCAAATTTTACTTTAAAAAATAATCTTTAGAATATTCCATTTTAATTATTTCTCAACAATTAACATTTCACCCCTCTTAGTTAACTTAATATTTACAATAAGACGGGTTACTATTTCGTTCTAATTTTACTCTAAAAAATAATTAACAAATTAAATTTATTATAAAATAAATTCACACATTACATTTAATAAAAAAAAACACAAAACATAAATACATATTGTTGATGGTGGTTTTTCACCAATGGGGAAGGTTTGAATACCGAAGAAAGGCAGAATGTGTATTGTACTTGGCCAAAATAGATAATAAAGGCTCAATGGCCTAGAGAGATAGACGAAGTTTGACAGAAGGACCCGACCTTGTGGTACATGGGAGTTCTCGCAATGATTGAGTTTGTTGATGATGAAGCAGGTAGGGGTGAGCATCGGTCGGTTCGGTCGGTTAATCCATGATTTTTTAACCATAACCGAAATTTTCGGTTAAATAAAAGTGTGACCGAATTAACCAATTTATGACTCATAACCATTAACCAATTAACCGTTATATTTCGGTCGGTTATGGTTAATTCGGTTATTAACCAATCCAATAAATATAAATTCATCAAAATCAAATTTCAATAAAGCATTTAACACAATTACACAAATATAAATTCAAATCCATCAAAAATACATCAAATTATAAATGGCGGATTTTGTGATTGTAACTCTGTAAGCTGTATGTGGATTTTCAGAATTTGGAATTTTGTGTTTGTAAGTGGCGGAATTTTGTGATTGTTTCAGAATTTAGAGTCGACATAGAAGCTAGGGTTTTTGGTCGATGATTCTGCTCTGCAATTGAGGAAAAAAAAAAATTAAACCCCAAAAAAAAAAAATGGGACGAAGCCAAAAGTACATTAACAAAACCAAAGAGAGCCAAAGATACTTACTTTGTGCTTGATTTTCCCATGATTGTAGTTTTGGATGCAGAGAGTATCAATTTTAACAAGGCAGAGAAGCTAGGGATTTACATTCATAGTCAACGACCAAAAACTGAGCGGAGGGTTTTTGAGATGGCAGAGAAGCTAGGGTTTTGAAGTGTTATTTTTGATTTAGGGTTTTAAAATATATATATATATATGGTTTAATTTCGGTTAATCGGTCGGTTCGGTTATACGAATCTCATAACCGTAACCGAACCGAATAACCGAAAAAATTAAAAAATTTAACCGTAATAACCGATTTAACCGAATTAACCGAACCGTAATAAAAAAATGGGTCGAAACGGTTCGGTTAATCGGTTAAAACCGATTAATGCACACCCCTAGAAGCAGGTTGATATGCCGACCCGACCTAATGAAGAAGTGATGGATTTGAGGTTATTAGAGAATTTGTTGAACCTAACCCGATAATGTCCATGCATGCCAACCTGACCCGATTGAGAAAACTAGAGGGAGCTTTGACAAGTATCATCTGTCTCGGTATACCACCCGAGGAACGATGATGGGATCATAGTCCGACCTACATTGAAGTCATATGTGTATGCCCTAAGTGAGTAAATAAGCTTCTAGAGGGGCTAGGCCATATGACGTATGCCCTATATGGGAGTTTGGGCTTCTAGAAGGCTTTTATGATGACAAAAGTTGATCAACGAGTCTCATGGGAGGAAGACTTTGCCAACTATTCATAGTACTAAATTGTACCAGAGTAGTTGAATCATAGGCTGTCACATCAAAAAAGTGTGTAGCAATGATTAAAATGTTGTCATGATGGGTTTCTGCTTACAAGGGTGGTTGAATCCAATGGCAGTACATCTGTATGTTGAGTGGTTGGGGAAAGCAACATGGGGGCGATGATGACCTGGTGATGATGGTTGACATCATGGGTTGGTAGAATAGTGGATTTGAGAGTGTATATAAAGGAGTTGATGTCTCAGATTCAGGGGTTGGTAAATTTTGCATCTCACTATTTAGAGAAAAGCTAAGAGTTGAAGAGTTAGTGATGGAGAGAGAAAGCATGGTAGCACCCAACCACATGAGAGATTTGTATTGGGCTTGTTGTAAGACTCGAGGTGTTTATTTTTATATTCTTGTATTCCCCCCACTTGTATCTCAGGTCGGTCTTGTCCCTGAGCAGGAATAAAATACATCTCCTCTCTTCCGTGGACGTAGATTGTAGTCATTCTCTGTCGAACCACATAAATCCTTACCTTTGTGTTTTTATTGTCTGCTTGCTAAATTTATTTTTGATTCCCTACTAATCAAATAAATTCACTGCTGATGAAGGTTTACTCGAGAGGTTAATTTCTCATTTACTCTAATTTGAGTATTCATCCCACAAATGACCAAAATTTACTACTACACATTTCACCAACCATGTTGTATTTGTAGTTTTTTTTTTTTTTTTTTTTGGTATTTACTTTAAGTTTAAGTGTTTTGAAATTAATAAAATTAGTTAAAAATAATATATAGTTGTCCTATTTATTTATTTTTTACTATTTTTTAAAAATTATGATTAATTTGTAAAAACAAAACAAAAAACGATTATTTAATAACATTGGGATATAAATGGAATGAAATTAACAGAATTTAGTCATATTATAATTACAAAAAGATATAATTGAGGCATATATAATTATTTAAGGGTCCGATTATAAATAAAAAAATAATAATTTTTAGCACACACCTTCAAACCTAGGGTGGCAAAACGAATCAACCAATTGAATTTGTATCGAATCCTAAACGAATCGAATCGAAATGTGATGCATTCGTATTCGATTCGTTTATTAAACGAATCCTAATATCAGGATTCATATTCGATTCGTTTATTAAACGAATCGAATATGAATATTCGTTTAGTCATGATATTATTTGATATTATAATTTACCATAGTTGATTTACATTAATTCTTCATAAATATATACATATAAAATATGTAATTAATATATTTATTAAAAATAACTCACCAAATATCGAAAATATTATTTTTTTTTCTATGGTAATTAGCCATAATTTCTCGAACCTTAATTGAAAAATATCAATAACTAGTAAAAGAAAATAATAAAACGAATTCTAAACGAATAAATGAATGCATGAGCTTAAATTCGTATTCGATTCGTTTAATAAACGAATCGAATCGAATTGACTTATTTATTAAACGAATTCATATTAACGAATAAATGAATTCTAACCCAAATTGTCACCCCAACCGTTTGGCAAGATTGGGGTTTGCCTAAAGCTTGTTATATAGAGTACACGGCTAGACTCAAAAGCAAAGCTTATGCAGATAGACAAGGCCTGATAGCTCAACAATAGTATTGAATACAAGTCTCAATAGATTGAGAATTTTTGACAATACCATTTTAAGGCCTAGTGGATTTAGAAAGACCAGGATAGAAGGTAAAGACATTTAGAGTTCGTCATAAGAACAGTCGTCACATATGACTGATTGAGAGACTGAAGTTTTGTGTCACTTATCACTACCAAACAAGACAATATTGGCTATATATTTTCTGGTGACAAAAATGAACACAAATTTTGTTTTACCTTCTCAGGCTGTTGAAGATACTGCACACTAACAGTACAGACCACAGCATCAAAGCTGCAATCCTCAAACTCAAGCTTTTGATCCTGATTAAGATCCTTCACTATAAAATAATCCAGCTTAGGATTCTTAGCAAGCTCCTGTGCATTCAGTCCATGCCCAACAACTCTCTTGTGCATAACTTCTTGAGGCAAATGGCTGACCCATGAACTCATAAGATCAAGAATCTCCGAGCCAGGGCTCAGCCTCTGTCTATAAAGATTGGTCAATGTGGAAATGAAACCATCATCAACATGTGTCACAAAACGAGGATATGCATAAAAGTCTCTGTCTGCATATCTGTTGAGTTTGGTTCTGCCTTCTTTTGTCAGAACCTCTCTTTTGATTTTGCCTGCTGAGGATTGTTTTGTTACATCATTGTTATTGTTGTTTAATGTGTTCACGATTTTTGGTCGAGTGTTTTTGGTTCTGCTGCTTGGAAAAGATGAGTGCCACCATGGCTTGGGATTTGGAGGAACAATGGCGACCATATGTTTAGATTTGCATAACTGACCAATGAGCCTGAGACAAAGGACACAGAGTTTGGTTACAAATTGAATCATGTTGGGCTTTTTCTCTTTTAATGCAATGAAAGGCTAAGCCCTTAGGCCCAATGCCATTCTTCTTTTTGTTGTAGTAGGCCGGATATCTAACTATTCAACTAATTAGATTTTGCATAACATCTATTCAATATTTACTGTATATAAAAATAATAAATTTTTTAAATATCCAACTAGATAATTGGTTGATAATAGGTGGTATTAATATTAATTCTTTATTCAAAATCCAACTAAAAGTAGAGAAATAAAAGGTTTAATTAATTAAAAAAAATTAAATATGATGATTTGATCCCAGAACGTGCTAATTCCAAATTAATCAGTACTAAGAAGCATGTGCAAAGAGGAAAAAAATATATAAAATAGCCATCAGTGATTGAAAAATAACAGAGATGACAATTTATAGAGTTGGGCTCATGCTTTGCCATGTTACGGTTAACACTGGTTTTGCTGACCAAAAGAAAATAAAAGTAAAGCTGAGATTTTAACAGCACTTAATAAGTAGAAGAATGAACATGTGCAGTAACACTGGTTTTGAGCACTCAAAAGGAGATTGAACTAACAGTAAACTTGTATCAGTTCCAATAACAAGTGAGATAAGATCTATACATTCAATATCCTTCACAAGTTTTGCATCACATTTTGGGATATATCCATATCATGTTGGGATCTGCATTAGTTTAAATTAACCGCAACATCCCCCTCTTTGTGCAACGGCTCCATCTCTTGCACTCGATGTTCCTTGAGTGCGTCCATACCCAACCTTGATTCCGGATGATTGCTATAATTAAAACAAAAGGCCTAAATGTAAGAAACATTTACCAAATTATAGGTTTTGACTTCCAACAGAAAAAACACGAATCCAGGAGCTTACTTAGCATGTCAGTATGCATCAAACTAGATTGTTTTGTTTTGTTTTTTATCTTTTAAATAAATACCAACAACATAATCACAATCCACATCGAGACCACTACAATTCCAAAATGAGAAATTCATTGAATTTGACATGAATCAAGATCACTTACATCATTTAATACATCACACCTGCCTTCCTGAATATTTTGAAGGATCTTTGCAGCAGTCTTTATAAAGGCCTGTAAAATGATTATACAATATTCGTTTCATTATCATTAAGATATTTCAAATTCACATCAGAGCTCATGATTCATAGATATCAGGCCACATGGGAAATTACTAAAAAAATAAAATCCTGCTCATATATTAATTGAGTTACATCACCTCTTCAACATTATGAGCTGTTCTTGCAGATGCTTCCAAAAACAAAAGCCCGTTTTCCTTTGCAAACTGTTCACCTTCCTCCTTGCTAACAGCCCTCCGATGCGCAAGATCACACTTGTTACCTATAAGCATGATTGACATGTTGGGATTTGCATGCTGCCGCGCATCCTCCAGCCAGCTTGCTAAATGATTAAATGTCTCTCTCCTGGATTCCAGAACAAGTTTAGGTTTCAGTTCACGAAAATCAGCATCATATTGAAATAGGAACTGGTGGAAGAACAACAGTAAAGGAACTAAGGAACTCTGGTGACTGGTCATAGAATGTATTTAACAGAGCTTGACCACCTCAAAAGCAAGTTAGTGGAAGAATAATCAATAATCAAATTACCATGCACCTAATGCACACTGACCTTGTAATATCATAAACCAGAAGTGCTCCAGCGGCTCCTCTGTAATAGGATCTTGTAATGGACCTGAAAGATTCCTGCCCAGCCTGAAACAGGACCAAAAATCTTGGTTTAAGAATCAGAACATGACTGACTTTTAAAAACAACTAATAGCTAAATGCTCAAGAAAAACAAGTAACTGCATGATACACTACCAGCACCAGCTCTCTCTTAGCAAATAAAAAGTCTCTCCAAAAGAATAAAAAACATTGCATCCCAAAATCAGTAAACCAATAAGAATCCAAACTAGAGATATCAAACCTTTAACTTACTAATTGATGATGCTTATTTGTTTCCTAGTAAAGTGGGTACTATTAAGGGATAAATAATGTAAGTACAGTTTAGCATGAAAGCTTTAAATTCATTCTCTTTTCCGTTTGAAAATTGTTCAGTTTTCTACGCAAAAGTGTATCCATTTAATTTAGGGAAAATTAAACACATTTGAAACCGGAACAATTTCAAAGTTTTTTTTTTTGGCAAATGACACTTGGAAAATGATAAATTCCCTAAATTTAATTAATGAAACAATTCTAAAACATCCAATTGCCAAGTGGGTTGATTAATTTAATTAATGGAATAAAAAAAAAAAGTACATACGGTGTCCCAGATCTGAAGCTTGATGGGGCGACCATCGATGGTGACCATACGAGCACCGAATTCAACACCGATAGTCAAATCATGTACCGGCTGAAACCTCTTGTCCGTGAATTGCAATAGCAAGCACGATTTTCCTACTCCTGTATTGGTGTTGAATTTAATTAATTTTTTTTAAAAAAATAATAATAATAACCAGATTTAGGGTTTTGAGTTTGAAAGTTGAGAAAATTACCAGTGTCCCCGATGATTATGTACTTGAACAGGTAATCGTAAGACATGTTTGATGAAACTCACCACCACTCAAGAAGGAGAACAAGAACACGAACACGAACACGAACACGCACGCTGCCTTTGATATGTTGTGTCTTCGTAATTATAATGATGCTGCAAGTAATGTTTGAATTTTGATACGATTATGATACCAACCCAAGTAAACAATTGGATGAGGGAACACGGTGACGTTTTAATTCACCGACACGCCTTTGTTTTATTTTTTATTTAATTTAAGCCTTTTTTGGGTTTTGACACTTGGAGACTTCTGGACGTGGCTTAATCCTTAAGTTAAGCCTCAAGCCTTAATCTTTGTTTAATTTAATTAAATTATTACTATTCTCACCTTTGTTTGCTTGTAATTAAGTTAATTAATTAATTATTTTAGATTAGGGGTCTGGGTTTTTCTTACTCAGGTAGGTTTTCAATTGATAATATTATTATGTGCATCGTGAGTTTGAGATACAAACGTTTATACGTTATTAAATTAAATATATACCATAATAAATAATTAATTGTGATTAATGGTTATATAAATGACAAAAAAATATTTAAGGCCTTGTATGATATAACTAATCATTTTCAAGTAAGGGTGCCTACATTTTAAAAAACATGAACACCCATCAAAAGACCAAAAAAAAAAAATCTTCATTTTTTTTAATGAACGTCCGTATCTTATAAAATAAATACACTTGCACCAGAAAATGACCGACGACATAACATCGCCAAAAAAAAAAGAAGCTATTTTATAAAATATTTGTAATATGATAAAGATGATTGAACATTAACCCGAGTTTTTGGTCAAATATGGACCGATCCTTCTTTGTAAATATACCTTATACTAGGTGCAGTTATCTTATAATCAAATAAATTATACAATCTTAGAGAGAAATTGAACCGGATTTTGAAAAATTCAACCAAGTGTTTTTTATTTAAGCTCGACTGTGAAACAACATAATAAGACCATCAATTCAAAATTTAAGGAATTTGACTTTTGAAAACATTAATAAACAAGATTTGAATTTAAAGATGATTTTTTTCAAACCTGACCTATTTGCCAACCATATTTGCCTCACCAACCCAAAAGCTAGATTGGATGGTGGGCTAGCAAATACTGATTGAATAGATCAGGTACGGATATTGACATCTCGTATCATATTCGACATATTACCATCTCTAGTTGTATTCCAATGGTTATTCACCATTTTCCTTTCCCCACTTCCTATTCTCTCGAGTGAACTCTGAACATCTACAGTTCTAACATATTGGAAAATAAAAGTCATAACTAGAGTTGATGCAAGACGCTAGTTCATAATGAAACAGAAAATAATTCCAACACAATCATCAACTGAACAATTAACTAATAATCCACAAGTATTGATGGGAAGCCTATTCCGGAAAATGTAAATAAAATATCATTTGAGTTTCTAAACCGGGTATTGTAAAATACACTCCGGTTTCAGCCTTGTATTCTTCAAGGACGACGATCTTCACTCTTCCATGGCATCTCCTCCCTCCGTCACTTCCACCTTTTCCTTCAGCGGTGTGATCTTTGTCAAGAGGACCTCTGTAATAATAGAAACTAAAACCAATTAAACAAAGTATATAGTCATTTATCACAACTATTTTGCATGCAACAAAAAGTGTCCAATGTAAAGAAGACAGTTTTCACCATTCGCAGTGGCTGTCCAAAAGTTGTGAAACATTTACATCCACTATTTTTATATGATGATTGCCATGTCACAGCAATAATGCCATGCCATATTACAGCCGTCGCTGATTAGAAGCAAAGTTGTACATATAACTGGGAAACCCATTATTACCAACCTGTCTTCTTAGGAAAAGAATAGCCTTTTTCATTGACGAACGTGCGAGGATTTGGTAAAAGGTGGTTCCTCAAGTACTCTTTGTGCCCCTGTACCAATGTTCATTCAAGAGAATCTCACATTAAGATAAGCTAAAGATAACACGACATTTTCAAATTATCAACCGTAGTCTGTATAGTAACAGCAAACCTTGGTTATTACACAGACATCAACATTGCTTCCACTTCCCAAGTCATTGAATATACCAGAGCAAATTGCATCAACTACTAACTGAACTCCCTCATCTCTCTGCAAAGATAAAATTCGCAACTCAGATACATCTGACACTGACACAGTAACTTGGACCACTCCATGACACCATATAATCTAGAAAACTACACGTTCTGAAGATTATTATATATGATTAAGTGTAAAATGTATAAAATGATTTAGACACAAACATCATTGTAGCATATGAAAAAGAAAGGAAAAAAGCATCCGTAGGATAGCATGCAAGCTTACAGTCAGGCCTTCTTTGTACTTTGATTCAAACATAGCCATTGCAGCAAGAGAACCAGAACCCATTGTCGCAAATGGCAAAGTGTCAGTTGAACCATGTGGATATATCTGCAAAAGTAACCATAGCAATCATTAATTTATCAAGATATAAGATAGAAAGATCAAAGCAATCATTGTCATTTCTGAAATTTCTGCAAGAAGAAGAAAACTAACTGTGTGAAGATGAGGTCCAGTGCAATCAACTCCACCAAGCACCAAAGCAGCTTGCACATATCCTTGGTAGCTGAATAGAAAATAAAGCAATCCGAGTCGTTCACTCTTAAAGACTATCCAAACATATGTTGCTAATAACCCAAGAATGGAAATGGAATGAACTTAACTTGAAAAGATGCTTCTTGAGAAGAGTCAGTGCTGTAACAACCCTGGACTCTCGACCAGTATGATAACGATGTAACTGAAGCTGTGAGCTGACCATGTCTAGGTAAATGAAAACATTTTACAACGTGTTATCTAAAATAATATGAAAATAATAAAATAAATGATGTGTTTCGTCCAGAGTTGGTAAAAAATACAACTGAAATCTAGCAACACCAAGTTAATTGAGCTCAATCATAGGAAGTACCAGTTACAGCCTCTGTATCAGCGGCAGTTCCTGCACCACAGCAATATATGTTTGGGGCCATATAATGAATTTTCTCACAATTCTTATCACAAACTATGGGTCCTTCAGTTGCTCTGGTATCTGCCCCAAGAATGACACCATCCTATGGAAAAATGAAAAGAGAAGAATATGATTAGCCTAATAATTCTGGAACTGTCTTGACAGGAGATGCTATCTAACAGGACAGATATGCTGCAAAAGCGTGCATATCCACATCCTTATAATTTAAACAAAGCAAATAAGATGTAAATTATTGTAAAAACATAAGCCATGCTACTTAGCAATCATTTCAAGGAAAACTTCACAAATACCCACATATATTGAGGCAGTCCACTATCCCCTAACCAAAACACGCTCTGACATGATAAAGAATACATAGATTCTGCTTTCATATTTTGTCTTATTATATCTTCTTTCTACTTTCTAGAGGAAGTCTGCAATAATTCCTTTATGATATATATCCATCATCTTGAACCAAAAATTTACTCAGCCTCTTTGCACGTGACACCAAAGGAGTTATTGGTATAAGTAGGTTTAAAAAAGGCAGAAAGCCCTCTAGATCCCTAATTTTTTCATAATGTCTCGTCAAGTCCTTGATTTTTCCATAATACCTCATCAAATCCTTGCCGTTAAAAACTAACGGTAACACATCCATTTATTTTGTTATTTTCCATTTTCACCCTTTATTTATAATAGAAAGGTGAAATCAACAATTAAGGGTACACACAATAAATTAAAAACCCTCTCTCTCTTTCATCAACATGCTCATGGCTCAGTCAGTTGGTCTCAAGGTTTCAGCTCCGGGGGGGTTGGAACACAAGTGCTGGCTACAGTTTATGAACCAAAAACTGGAGAAAAAAAATTATGAGAAGGTTTGCATTCAAGTAATCTGAAAGCCTAAGACTTGGCAAATTGATAATTTCTTCTTTTATTATTCTTTTTATATTAAAAAATAGTTATTTGCCAATGAGATTATATACACGCTACATTACTGTAATGTTTAGTCCAAGCTTTGACTTTGTTGGAGAGCTTTGCTTGTTTAATTTACTGAATTTCCGAGTGTGTTAGGGAAACCGAAAAAAATGTATGAGGTGTTGTTGAATTGGACTGTGCAAGGTATTGTATGGACCAAATTTGGTCTATGGGTAATTTCGTCATTTTGCTTCAGACCCAATACTGAACGCACCCCAGACTCTCCAACATGAGACCCAGGCCCAGTGAAATATCACATGCCCAAACCATAATCGGGGCTCACCCCACGCCAGTCAGCATAACGCCCAGGCTCATAGACACCATTTATAACCCATCCGTTCCAGCCTACAACGGGCAAAACGTAGTAATAGCTCCTCATAAAGTTGACTGTTACCATGATCCAACGGACGATTAATCAAAAGGCAATAAAGGCACACGTTACTATAGCATGAATATATAAGGAACAAGGCTCCAAGAGAAAGGGGGGGAGAACTTCTAGCTCTCATACTGATAGCCCAATACTACTCTCTCCATAGCTCTCTAAACCTCTCATTCTTACCACCCTCACGGTACCCTGCAGAGTTCAAGGTAGCATCTAACCTTGCCCTCTCCATTATAACTTTCTTTAGTCCCTTTACTGACTTGGGCGTCGGAGTCCCCCCGGCACCCACCACACCGGTGGGCAGTACTCCCGCTCACTCTACATTCTTTGTTTTGCAGGATCGCCAGTGCCCCATCCTCACGAAATCTCAATTGTAGGCCTGGAGCGAAAACCAGCGTCTACAGGTATATGCATTAAATACCACCACCTCATTTATAATTCAAGTGAGAGAATTTTTTTTTAAGAGAAAATCCTAAATTCTTACGGCCACTTTGTATTATTATAGTTCTGTTTTAGTGATCGAAATTACCTTGTAAAAATTTACATTTAAGGTTTTTTTATGTTTTTTGTATAGGTCGTCCATGGTGACGATGTTGTATCATTGCTAATAAAATATGTTGTTATAACAATGTGATTAATATAAGATCACATGGAAATGATTTTACTGCTTAGTTCATGCTTTTTTTAAAAAAAATAAGGCAATTTTGTTAAGTAGTTTGATGGATTATTGGAGAGCTTGCGAAGATTGAATCACAAAAAATGGACAAATTATAGAGGAGAGTAGAAACTAATAGTGCGATGAAGGTGGGGATGAAAAGAAAAATTGCAGAGAGATGGAGAGAAGAAAAACCAAAAGCTTCTAATTTATCATGTGGGTCCCATATTTATTGATGTCAGAATTCTTTTTTATTACTTATAAATTTGATATAAAGGGTAGAAAAGGAAAATAATAAAATAAATGGATGTGTTATCACTTATCATCAGTTTTTAATGGTAGGGATTTGATGAGGTATTATGAAAAAATCAGGGACCTGATGGGACATTATGAAAAAAATTAGGAACCCAAAGGATTTTATCCAGTGTTGTTAAAGGTGCAAGACGCACTAAGGCGCAAAGGGTCATAGGGCCTAGGCGCACGCCTCATGGCACAAGGCGCGCGCCTGATGAAAATGATTGAAAATATAAGTATCTAGTCAATTAAAACAAATATAAGTATCTAGTCAATTAAAACAAAGAGAAATCATTGAAAATATATAGAAAAACAATTAATGATAATACAAATTAATTTGTTTGTCAAAATTTGAAGCCAATTCCAAAACATATCTTAATTTATTGAATAGATGTTGTACAATTTGATTTCGGGTTGGGTGAGTCAATTCGGGTTGGGGTTTTCTCACAGATTTTTATGAGGCGTGCCTAGGCGCATCAAAAAGGCGCGAGCCTTTGTGCCTAGGCGCGCGCCTGATGAAGGTCGTCTAGCCTGACCCTTCTTGTCCTGAGGCGCAGTGGTCTGAGCCTGAACCTGAGGCGCACCTAAGCGTGCCTGAGGCGCGCCTTTGACAACTATGGTTTTATCCCTTTAAAAAATAATTATTCAGATGAAACAAGGTTATCCAGACAGTTTCTTGTATATAAATAATTGATGGAAAGGTAATTACTGCTCAACTAGATTGAACAAGCAAATAGAAAAAGAGAAACTGGATATAACTTTACATGAAGAAGAAGATAAACCAATAAAAAACATTTCAATAAACCCCGAAAAGGCTCTACAAGATAGAAAATTACCCTGATGTCAGTAGATAACTAATTACCAAACCACCAAAATTCTCATTTTACTAAGTATATCTATGAAGAGAGTCCACTAACAGATTTTCCCAAGGGTTTACTTATAACTTGGCTTATCCCGCTAAATCAAAAAGACATCAATTTAGGAAAATATCACAATAGACCCAGCATCAAGTTTAAGTGTATACAAACCCATATTTAAAGAAATTCAGAATCACCTTTACACAAAACTAATATATTCAAAAGGTTTACTGCACAATAGCTCATATGTAATTTGATATGGGGAGGAAAAAAGGGGGATCATACCTGGAAAATCAACCCAACAATAGTTGTTCCCGTCTTCCTAAAAGATGGGAGGTTGACACCCTTCTTTGCAAGCATATCATTTCGTCTGCAGAGATCAAAATTAAATCCACCTCTAGGAGGAACATCTATTGCTGAATTTGACATTTCAAACTTTCTTGAACCTAAATCAATTAGCATATTAGTTTTTTCGCCTCACAAAATCACCATATTACCATCCTCAAAATCAAGATGCAAAAATAACCAAATATAGCTGAACATAATAGCTAAAAGAGCCATAGGGATTCCAACACGAGTAATTATTGATTAAATCAGTAACTATTTATCTTGTTGAATCAGTGGTGTTAAAGGCGCAAGGTGCACTAAGGAAAAAATGGTCCTAGGGCCTCGGTGCGCGCCTCAAGGCGCAAAGGAGCGCGCTTGATGAAGGTGAGGCGCAAATTGTAAAAAAAAAAAAAAAATTTAGATCCAGTTAACTAAAATAAGAGAAATCACTGAAAATATATCAAAAAATAATTATAATAATATAAATTAATTTGTTTGTCAAAATTTAAAGCCCACCCCGAAATCTATCTTAATTTATTAAAAAAAAGTTATACAACTTGATTTCCTGTTAAGTGGGTCAATTCGGGTAGGGTTTTCTCACACATTTTTATGAGGCGCACTTAAACGCGTATCAAAAGCACGCGCCTTTGTGCCTAGGCAGCGCCTAATGAAGATTGCATGGCCTGACCCTTCATGAGGCGTAGAGATCTATGTGTTGAATAGTAACAAATCAATCCTTGACAGTATATCAAACACTTGAAACAATTCTAATAATACATTAGAAACAATTACAACAATTACTTTTATATCACCCCATAATTTATTCAGCAGAAATGAAATACTAATTTGGTCTTGAAAGCAGATCTTGCTACCAAAAGTAAGACGAGTACTTCCAATACAATACCCATTTCGTATTTTTAACTTCACATACTAAATTATTTGTACTTTATAATAGAATTCAACGGAAAAATCTTAGGGTTCATCTTGTTACGAACTTTTTAAACAACAATTAGTTCTAAACGCAGTCATAAATTAACATCGCTGCAAAATTGATTAAAATGCTAGTGATATCGAATTAAAAAAAAAAATAAGTGGTAGGGTTTCGTAACGGAAACAAAAAGATCACCTTAGATTGATGCTACTAAAAAAGAAAAGCGTGAGCTTTAGAGAGTAGCGACGGCGAGCGGCTTCAAGTGTTTAAACGAAAAGATCGCTCGTTCGATTTTTGTTCTGACCAAGTGAGATAGGAGGATTTTTCGTTTTTCGTCCCTCTAAAGAAGTTATTTTATATTATGGCGTGGACTTGAAGAGCTTTTACTGTAGAGGCCCGTGAGATGAAAATGAAAACTTAACACAATGTGTTGAGCATGGACATGGCAAGTATATCCGGATCCGGCCCAGATCCGCATGGACCCGGACGATCCGGGTCCAGGTAGATCTGGGTCCGGGATTAAAAAATTTGGACTTGGGTCTTAAAAATTAAGACCCGGGAGAATCTGGATCAGGACTCGGGATCGCACGGGTCCGGTCCGGATAGATTTGGGTCCAGAAAAAATAATAAAAAATAAAGATAATAAATTAAAATATAATGAAAAATACAAAATAATATGCATATATATAAAAATATAATATAATATAATTAAAAATATAAAAGAATTGAAATAAATCTAATAAAATTGACAAAATCCAAATATAAATATAAAATAATACAATCAAAAATTAAAAAAATAATAAAATAATAAACTGGGTATCCGGATCGGGACCGAGTAGACCCGGGTCTGGACCCGGGTGTATATTTACCCGAGTCCGGAACCAAATCCGAGGTAACTAAAATGCTTTCGGATCCGGACCCAGCTAGTTGAGTAAAGGCAGCTTCAGGTGTGGGATAGGTTTGGGAATTCTCAATTTCTCACTCGAGATTAGGAATTTTCAAGGGGTCTCAAAATAATATCTATGTCTCATCCCGTCGCATTTGGAATTTGTTTGGGATGAATCGAGAATTGAATACTCGTCGGATATCGAGTAGATTAAAAAAATTATAAAAAGCAATAAAATATCCTTTACTAACACACTAAAGTTTTAAACAGGAAACAAAATGGAATTGAGTAAAAAAAATTTATTTTTAGAAACATTAGAAATCCCACCATAAAATTATCCGATCCAGACTTAAGCGGAGTAGGTAAACACTAATAAACTCAATGAACCATACCAATCATCTATACAAGTACTATACAATATTTAATATTGGAAAATGATATGCGTACGTACTTTTCTACTCACAGAAAAGCATAACGGTGCGTTTTGCTTTAAAAATGTTGACCCGGTTTTGTCTTATCATCGCAACCAAACGAGACAAAACCAGCAAAAGCAGATCTAATTCCAGCCCCAAATTTCATTTCAGATGCGTTAGGGATTGCTTCAAAGAATTCGAAATTCATTTCCATGGCTTCCAGCAATTACTACTGAGCGAGCCCCAAGCATCGTTCACTCATCTCACCAGCACAACCACGTTTTAGTTCGAAGACTCACCACCATCTCATAATTCCCCAAATTGCTTCGTTCACCATCACAAAGTGTTGCAGGTAAGCTCCCGTCACTGTTGTGCCTAAGTATTGTAATTAAGTTAAATAGTTGAGGAAATGATTCCAGACTTCATTTTGCTATTAAGGATTCCAGAGTCATTTTTCGACAGGAAATTTTGATTAATTTTTTTTATTTTCATTTTTCAACACCATTCCAGACTTCATTTTGTGTGTCCTGATGTTGATATTCTATGTATATAATATTTGATACAGGCTTTATTTATAATTTGGGGGTGACAGAAAATGAAGAATTTAGAAATAGAAACTGAAATTGAAGAGGATGATGGTGTAGATGTCAATATTAATGAAAGTGATGGTAATGACGATGATGAACCAAAAATAGATATGATTTTTGATAATGCTAATGATATGTTTAGTTATTACAAAGAATATGGTAAACGGAAGGAGTTTCCAGTAATGTGAAGTAGTAGTAGAAATGGGGGTGATGAGAATATTAGATATGTGACATTTTCTTGTGGGAGAATCGGCTTTTCTAAAATGACATCGAGCAATATCTTAGAGCCCCAACCAAATTCAAAAATTGGTTGCAATGCTAAAATTTGTGGATGTGTAGATGAAGTTGGAAAATAGAGGGTTCGAACTTTAGTTCTTGAGCATAACCATGAATTATTATCTCTATCGAAGTCCAAGTATTTTAGATGTAACCGTAGCCTAAAGTAGTAATTCTCTTGTTATTGAGGCTGGCGGGCATGATAATGTTACATTTACGGCAAGAGATTGCAGAAATCATGTTGACAAGCAAAGAAGATTGCGACTTGGCGAAGGAGATGATGTAGCTTTACAAAACTAATTGATGAAAATGCAAGTAGAAGACGATAGGTTTTACTTTAGCTTGAACTTAGATGATGAAGGTCGATTAAAAAATATATTTTGGGCTGATCCGAGGAGTAGGGCCGCCTATAAATCTTTTGGTGATGTTATTACATTTGACACCACATATCTAACAAATAAGTATGACATGTCATTCACTCCATTTGTAGGAGTTAATCATCATGGTCATTCTATATTGTTAAGATGTGGATTGATATCACATGAGGACACTGAGACATTTACATGGTTATTTAGGACATGGCTATCTTGCATGTCCAATGTGGCACCTATTGGAATCATTACTGACCAAGACAGGGCAATGAAAAAAGCAATAGAGATTATTTTTCCTACTACTCGACATCGGTGGTGTTTGTGGCATACACTGATGAAAGTTCCTGAAAAATTAAGATTCTATAAGCAATATTATGCAATCACTCAGTTATTACATTCCGCTATTTATGATTCATAAAGTGTTGCACAATTTGATGAAACTTGGCTTCATATGCTTGTTCAATATGATTTGGGCGGTAATGAATGGCTTAGTGGGTTATATCAGGAGAGAGATCATTGGGTTCCATGTTTTCTGAAGAACATTTTTTGGGCAGTCATGTCAACCACTCAACGTAGTGAAAGTATGAATGCTTTCTTTGATGGGTATGTTAACTCAAAAACAACATTGAAATAATTTATTGAGTAGTATAACCATACTTTGCGGAGTAAAGTTGAAAAAGAAGTAAGAGAAGATGTTAAGTCACTTTCACATCAACTTCCATGTGTAGCAGAATACAAGATGGAGCAGCAACTGTAGGAAGTGTATACCATTTCAAAGTTCAAAGGATTTCAGCAAGAGTTAATTAGAAAGATTTATTGAGTGGGATCAGAACATGAAGTAAGAGAAGATGTGGAAGTTAATGAGGGGAAAAAATAACTTTCTTTAAAGTTTACTTTGAAAAAGAGAAAGTGGAAATTAGTTGTAGTTGTTCAAGGTTTCAGTTTAGAGGAATTCTCTACAGGCATGCCATTACAACCATGATACGGAATGACGTAGAAGTACTTCCATAAAAGTATATCCTTGGAAGATGGAGAAAACATGTTCGAAGATGCCATAGTAGGGTGAAAATTAGTTATGATATATGGAGTTCCACAGATGAACATTTGAGATACGACAAAATATGTGCTAATTTCGCTAAGGTCGCAGACATGGTTGCAGGAGATATTGAAAGTTCTAATTATGTGTTAGATTGGATTGAGAATATGTGGAAAGATTTACCGAAACAAAACTTTGCTGACAAAACATTTGTTAATTATGGAAAAAATTATTGTAACACAGTTGGAAGTTCTGAGACTGCAGTTGAAAGCATTCATGATCCAGAAGTTACTCGTGGTAAAGGTCGTCCTCGCAGTCGTAGGATACAATCCATAAAATTTAAGAAATCTAGAAAAAAGAAACATCAGGTTTCAACACAAGTTAGTATAATTTTGTTAAGTTAATTGATATTAGTAATTTAATTGAAGTCTTATATTCATACAAATTGATTAACATGATATGCATGTGAATGATCAATTACATTCTACTGAAATCCCAACAGAAGATAGCAACGTGCTCATGGTAAATTGGTTTTGTTTAGTTTTTTTAATAGAATTTTTTATTTTATTACAGTCTTTAGTTACCTTTAATTTGAGTTTGCATGTAGATTGAACATGTTCATGCACCATATGTTCCTGTTATTGCACCATCCATTAATATGGTATGTATGTATGTTGTGTTTCTTATTCCGAAGTACATTTGTGAAATGGTTGTCCGATTCATTTGTAATATGTACCACATTACAATACGTTTCTGTAATGGCTGATTCATTTGGAGGATTTTAGCAATTACTACTCCAATATAATGAAGATGACAAGATGTGCGGGGTTCTTAGAAACAAAGAGTTGATGAAATGAAGATTTTTGATATATGCTTTATTTAATTTTTTTTGTCATGTCTCAGTTGTACTCTTAGTTCTTTCTCTAAGTTACTTGCAGCTAATAATTTAACTTATTCCTGCCATAAATACTTTATGTCTCGATCTTCATATTCTTTTTTTTTTTGCGCTTGGAATGTAGAGATCATTGTTTCAGTTGAAATCATATAATGAAAATTTTGTTTCCTTTAACATTGTTTCAGCATGTCCATTATGTTCAAATCCTTTAACATTGTTTCAGCATGCAACAGTGTCCAGAGCCTCGACATTTTAACTCATTTTCAAATGTTAAAGGCTTCATTTTAAAATTGTCAGCATGTACATGTTGTGTTTCTTATTTCCTTCTCATATTTTTGATAACTTGTCCAATATTTCAAAATATGTTACAGTTCAAGCTATTGTTTCATATTAAAATTGTCAGCAAAACCAAATCCAGTCAAAATCAATTTGAACCATTCACACAGCAAACCACAAAACAGAAAGTTTCCTTGAACAACAGATGCAAAAGCTTTGCAATGAGAACAAAGAAATCAAAGAGTACTTAATCAAAGAGAAAAAACTGAACTATTCCTTTTGCGAATGCAAGTAAAATATCATATTATTGTTAGTGTCCTACACATGCCACAAGATCTCTAAGTTGATTTGTGTGTGAATATTAAAGAAGTTTGCGGAAAAAACTTACAATTATCGGATGTTGGATTTCAAAAATTCCTTTGTATTTGTTGAAGCTCCAAGCTTTTTAGAGTGTTTCCAACACCTGGGTGAGTTTCTCTATCACATTGATTCACTCCTTTATGTGCTAGCAAAAACAAAATTGAAAGAAAAATTTGCTCTCCAAGAGTAGCAAACTTTCGGCCAAGGGAGGAAGAGGAGAAGAGAGAGAGTTTTTGATATTTTTATTTTTTTTAAACTTATCCAAAAGTCAACAACCAAAATGTGTATATCATTTTTCCAAAAAAGAAATGCAAAGTGTGTTGGACAAGTTAGCATTAAAGCTCTCAACCACTTTTATCACTCAAGTGACTTGTTGATGTAAGTTGGTGGGTCCCACACTTAAATTCAAAATTCAAGTTGGGTTGCTCAACACACTTCGGGCTCGGGTTCGTTTAATCCGATTAAACGAATTTTCGGTTGTGACATAATTAAATCCAATTTAATTTAATAATAATGCCTCGCAAAATTATTACGGAATTCGCTTACGAATTAATTCCAAAATAATTCGTTCGCTTGAATTAAAATCCAATTTTAATTCCGTGTTGAAATACGATTTCAATTAATATATCCAATATATTATTTTAGCCAAAATAAATAAATTAAATAGAAAAATCCAATTTAACTATTAAATTTATTTTACCGATTAATTCCAAATTAATCGCGTTTTCTCTTCTAGTCGAATTAATCTCATATTAATTCTCTCTTTGATAATTAATCTCAGATTAATTTATTGCTGTAATTAATCCCAGATTAATTTATTGCCGTAATTAATCCCAGATTAATTTTCTCTCTCATAATTAATCCCAGATTAATTCTGTTCGAGTCAAATCTCATCGGTGAATCTTTGGGAAGCGACCCAAGAGATCCCTGGATATGTTGGCAGTAAATCCGGTTGTCGGACTATCCAAACACGTGTGTACCCGATACCACGTTCTTATCGATTTACAAGACATGGTTGGCTTCTAGCAAAGCACCGTGCCTACCCAATTCTCCAAAAATATTCAACGAAGAATATACAATATTTATCAGGCGTGATATATACAATGTATTGCTTATTGCGATCTAGTATCTGATGTCACATGCTAGGCCTAGGGCTAGAATTGTGTCTACCCCGTACGAAGCATATATCGGATCACTAGCAACTAGTCTCTATAATCGGATAATCATGACCTGATCATACTATCCCGATAGCTGCAGCATTTAAGAGTACCAGTTCTGTATCCTGCGTGATCATCATCTCCATATGACTGAAGTGATACTTCAATCTTGAAATCACACCCAATACACTACGATTCTCAATATACCCAGAAGAGGCGTACACATAACCTGTTAAAGCCCCGAACGACCAAAACCAAAGTATACTGATGTCGCAAGTATTAGCGATGCAAGTCTCAGGTTAAGACCAAATACACCTACCCTGATTCGGATTCCCATAGATACATAGGCATACTACCAATGGGATTCCGAGGGGTCTATCCAGAGCGAAGCTGTTTCCGTACCATCGGTAAACAGAACCTCCTATTACACTTGCATGAGTATCCAATACCCAAATATATGAGAACTATGTCGTTACGCTTCCATAACACGCACAAGTGTAATACTAGTCTATTCCGCATTATCGATGTCCAGTCTCGACAATACTATTGTTGGGGTTGGTGCTCAGAGCGCCAATCCGGACCGTATTTATGTCTGATTCATGAATACGAACATCCCCTTATTCCATAATATTACTTATTTATGGTTGCACCTCTTGTTTTTGTATACGTATTCGATCTGATTACGATTAGATTGAAACTAAATGTGGTTTAGTGATATGTATATATTAGACAAAGGCCCAATAATATAATGCAGTACACAGTTACAAAGTTAGTTTGTAATTGACATTGGGAAGTGTCACTGCTATATGTATATTATCAAACATAGTTCCTGGTCAAGATTTGCTAACACGGGTCGGTTAGTCAAATCCGTTGAGACCAGTACATGTCATATATCGAGACTTGGTCCGATGGTTTATCCCAATGAACCATGAGTCTGGGGAGACTCGTATAGACGTGTAGGTGTTTATAGTGTATAAACATTGAACGGCTCACCGAAGATTCTTAATGGATGGTACACCAACGTCAATAAGAATCTTCTCGGGTTGAGTAGCATAGTGGTCCTTCGACTTGAGATACCACTGTGGATGTATGAGACATCCTCCACACTTAGATGACAGTCACGTCACCGATCTATTTAGATCAGACCTCCGTCTGTTCGTTGGGTCTGGACCGATCCTCAGGATATCCTGTGTGTGTCAAGATAGGATCCGTCAGTTTTGTGTACAGAGCATAAGTAGTTCATATATAATTAGCAGTCTGTTAAATCTGTGGCCACAGTAAACATCGGAAGTAAGTTCCGAGTGTTATTTAAAGATTGCTAATAGATACGTCGACGAGATAATACCTATAGAGATTTGACGTTTACATCTATATCTCTGGTATTATCCGGATACCTGTGACGGAGGGATTATACGTATGCAATGACCTCGACCTGTATGATTCAGCTAGCTTATCTGTGATCGTCATAATTTACGGGTGGATAAATTATGGACACGAAATTGGATTTCGTGACAGATATACCTTAATCTAGAGAGTCTCAATAATGAAACATACTCGTAGAGCACTAGGGCAACTTTTATGAATAATGATGATTATTTATAAATCGTTTAAACGTTAAACGAAAAATACATGCGAACGGGCCGAACCGTCATTTCCTAATTAATGTGTATTTGTATTTAATATATGATATTATTAAATACACATTAATAAATTATCAAATAAATGTATCTGACATATATCATTAATATATGTATTTGAGATATTTAAAGTAAATATAATACATATATTTGAGATATTTGTATTTAATTAATTAATTAATTATTTAATTGTTAAATGATTAATATAATTAAAATATAAATATCTCACCAAATGATAAAGTTAGGAAATGATTATAAGTTGCAATTGTTGACTTATACATTAAAGGAAATGGTTGTCAAATTGATTTTGACTTCTTAAGATATTTGTTTAAATTGTTTGAAAAATGAAAATATCATGTTCCTTTAATTTTTTGCTAAATTTCGGCCATGACCCTAATTGAATATAATGGTTATATTTTTCATGTTGCCATTGTTGACTAAGTTGAAATTGTCATTAAAATGTAATGATCATTTTATCAACTTGGCAAATGAAATTGAAATGAAATGAAACTAGTATAACT
Organism: Zanthoxylum bungeanum; assembly: GCA_019454045.1. Classification (NCBI taxonomy): domain Eukaryota; kingdom Viridiplantae; phylum Streptophyta; class Magnoliopsida; order Sapindales; family Rutaceae; genus Zanthoxylum; species Zanthoxylum bungeanum. The sequence goes on from SKCR01027644.1 coordinate 318,067, forward strand.
TGCATTTCCTTTAGGCCAAATTCGGCCAAGGCCTTCATTTGGGCAAGTATATATTGTTTCATTTAATTTTAGGGTTTAAGAAACCTTTTCACTTTATCAAAACTCCATTAAAACAAGGCAAAGAAGGTAGAGAGAAAAGAAAAGAAAAACAAGGAAAAGCTTGAAATTTAGTAAGTATTTCCAACCTTCCATTAGAGAGTAATTTGTTCCTCTTGTTGTGGGCAACATCTTGTGATGTTCTTGATTTTTTCTATTCTTTATTCTTTGTACTTTTGATGGATAAAAGTTTGATGAAGGTGATTTGCATGTATGATGTTGGAAGTTTATTACTAGTGTAGTAATAAGCATTCTCTTAAGGTTTTATAACCTTGTTGCCATTCTAGAGTTATTGACCCACTCTTAAATGACCTAGAATTGTTCTATAGTTGTTTCATTGTGTTGAGACTTGATTTGGATGGAAGAAACATGATTGAAGTATTGGATTTAACCAATTTGGTCTAATTTGTCCAATTTGATGAAATTGAAAAATTAGGGTTTAAGACCACTTCAAAATTTGGGGATTTTCATATATGTTGTGTATAAGGATGTGTATATGATGCATATAAAGTTTCATGTTGATTGGATTACATCTTGATGTGTTTTGAAGCATGAAATGACAAAGTGCACAATATAGCACCCTAATGGTGCATTCGGCCAAATGGTCAAAATTTTGGATTTATGTTGCCTTTGGTGTTTTGATGTTTTGAACATGCTAAGTTCATCTTAGAAATGATTTAGAATCATTCAAAATTGATTTGATCAATTTCGGACTAAAATGGACAAAATACCAAGTGTAAGGGTAATTCGGTAAATTCACTTAAATATGATTTATTGAATTTTATTTCATAATTTGATTATTGGATAATTAAATAAATATGTTTATTTAATTCATCCGAGAAAAAGTTTTGAAATCGGAAAATTTGATTTTCCACCGCTTCCGCTGCGTTACCGGATTTAGCCCCTAAAACCCCTACAACTATGACTAGGGATATTATTGATCAAATCTTTCGTGGATTAATACTATCTCATATCTTATTAATCCAGAACTGATCATATGGACTTTTATCATTTATATATCTAAGTAATCCAATTACAAAATGATAAAAGAGCAATTTCATTTGTCACATAGTTAATTTGTACAAAGAACACCATGTCTTTTACAAATAGTGATGTTATGGGTCATAATTGTCCAACAATCTCCCACTTGGCCTATAGCCAATCACTCAAGTGTCCAACACTTGAACTATGTACGGTTCATCCATACTTATGCTGAGATATCGCTTTTGTCAGCGGATTTATAAGGTTATTATCTGATGGGATTTATTCGATCATCACATCGCACGATGTATGTTCTCACGAATCAGATGAAACCATTCGAAGTACATACTTGGATCATTGATGAGACCATAATTCCTTAGTCTGTGATGTAGCCCAGCTCAGCTGCTAACAGAACTACTCCTAATCTAATTAGGAATTTTATAGATCCAAAATGCTTCTTTTGCTGCCTCAGCCGCAATAATGTATTCCTCTTTTGTTGTTGAATCGGCAACAATATCTTGCTTGGAAGATTTCCAGCTCACTGTTCCGTTGTTCAAACAAAATATGTACCCTGATTGCAACTTACAGTCCTCTTTATCAGTTTGGAAACTTGCAACAGTGATCCCGGTCACCTCAAGTTCTCATTCTCCATAAATTAAGAAAGCATCATTAGTTCATCTAAGATACTTAAGTATGTTCTTAATATCAATCCAGTGACCATCACCTGGATCGGCCTGATTGTGACTCCACATGCTCAAAGCATATGAGAGACCAGGTCACGTACATGTTTGTTAATGTACGAGTTCTCGGAGAGTGCCAATAACTTTTAGATCTATCCTATTAGATCCTTATTCCTATAATAAAAGCTGTCTCTCCCAAGATTTTCATGGAGAATTTTAATGAAAGCCAAGCTTTCACCAATTGTAACATTGGAATGTTATTTCCAAGAAATAATACATCATCAATTTATAGGACAATCAATCTCAGTGCGCTCCCACTAACCTTCTTATATACACAAGAATCATCATCGTTTTGAATGAAACCATATACCATTATGATCTGATCAAAACGTTGGTTTCAAGAACGCAATGCTTGCTTCAATCCATAAATGGATCGATTTAACTTGCAAATTTTATTTGCATGTTTTGGTGCGACAAAACAGTCAGGGTGTTGTATAAAACATCCTCTAAAAGGTTTCCATTAAAGAAAATGGTTTTGACGTCCATCTGTCATATTTCATAATCGAAATATGCAGCTTTAGCAAGCATTGTCCGAATGGATTTAAGCATGGCAATGGGTAGGTTTCATCGTAATGGACACCATGTTGATGATGATACCCTTTCGCTACAAGCCTAACTTTGTACGTTTGTATGTTGCCATTCATGTCAGTCTTCACCATTAAGACCCATTTGCTATCAATAGGCACAATGCCTTCTGGTACATCAACCAGTGTCCAAACTTGGTTGTATACATGAAATCCATTTCGGACTTCATGGCACTTTGCCATATAGCGGAGTCGATACCTTGTATCCCTACCTCATACGTAGCCGGCTCATTATCCTCAATAAGATTAATATCTTCATGATGCGAGATCAGAAACCCATACCTCTTAGGTTATTTTCGGACTCTCTCCGACCTACGCGGTTCTTGTGTATGTAGAAGATTGTGGAACAGTCTCATTCATGATAAACCGTTCGTGTTCCGTTAGGGATCGGTGCCAGGAACAGTATTACTTTGATTTTCATCGAGTTTTACTTTCCTCCCACTTACCACTGCATTTAGGAATTCCTCTAAGGAAAACCGCATGGAGAGCAACAAATACCTTGTTCTCTTGTGGGTTGTGGAAATTGGTTTCCCTAGGATAACCAATTACAAAAAGGCACTTATCTGATTTGGGTTTTAGTTTGGTACCATCCAAAAGTTTAATTATATGCCCAGCATACCCAAATCTTCAGGAATGAGAAACCCGATTTCTTTCCTGTCCATATTTCATATGGGGTCTGTCCAACAGAATTTGTTGGAACCTTATTCAAAATAAGTATTGCATTGTTCAATGTGTATCCCGTGAAGGAAATTGATAGCTCAGTGTGACTCATTATTGACCTTACCATGTTTCACAAAGTTCGGTTTCTCCGTTCGGACACACCACTCAATTGAGGTGTTCCGGGAGGAGTCCACTGTGAAAGAATACATTACTCTTTCAAGTAATCAAGAAACTTATTGATCAAGTATTTTCCACTACGGTCCAACTGTAATGTCTTAATACTTTTTCCCGTCTGTTTTTCTACTTCGTGTCGAAACTCTTTGAATTTATCAAATGTTTCCAACTTGTGTTTCATAAGACACACATAACCATAACGTGATGCAACATCCGTACAGGTTACGAAGTATTGATATCCACCTCTAGCCTGGCTAGACATGGGCCCATATACGTAACCATGAACAAGGGCTAACAGCTCGGTGGCACTTACACCTTTATTGCTAAAAGGCATTTTAAGCACTTTGCCTAATAAACAAGATTCGCAGACGTCATATGATTTAGGATCAAATCTGTCGTAGTATCCATTCTTCCAAAGAGTAGATATACGATTTTTTTTAATGTGTCCCAGACGACAATACCATAAATAAGTCTTATATGATTTACTCAGTTTGAGCCTTTTGTTTGTCATTTTATATGTTTGAGATTTGTTTATATTCAAAATATAAATATTGTTATTCACATCTAATGTGTATATCTCAATATCTTCTTTATACACAAAACACTCATTGTTCTGGAACATAAAGGTATACCCGCAACGGGTTAAACTAGATATACAGATAATGTTTCTAGTCAAACTAGGTAAATCATAACACTTTCCTAATTTAAGTACATGCCCAAAGGGCATTTTTAAAACTTAGGTTCCCATAGCCAAAACAGTGACTCTCGTCCCGTTTCTGACTCGCAGGTCAATCTCATCTGAAGCCAGTCTCCTGCTAATCAGCAGATCCCGCACATCAGTACATATGTATGTACCACATCCAGTATCAAAAATCCAATTTTTAAAACTAGTAGTGGACATGTTTATAACAAACATACCTGAAGTAGGAGCCTTGCTCGTCTTCACATCCTTCATGTCTGCCTTGTCCATATGACAGTCACGCTTCCAGTGACCCCGTTTGCCACAGTTTAGGCAGACGTGTTCGGATATGTCCTTTGTCTTCCCAGAAGACTTGTGAAGATTTTACCTTTGCCATTTTCTTCACACCCTTAGAAGCCTTCGGCCAAGCCTTGGCCTTCTGGGATGTCGAAGTAAGATGCGCCTTGCGCTTCTTGCCCTTTTGGAAGCTCTAGCTCTGCCTCATTGAGCATAGCCATTAACTCTCCAAGAGTTATCTCTTGGTTTATGATGAACCCGCCCCAACATTCGGGCAAATACTGTAAGATCAAATCTACGGAAGTCTCGGCCTCGTAGGTAATGCCTAGCTAACCTAGTTGTTCGATGTCAGCAATCATCTGCGACACCTAGTGCTCGACAGATGTATCTTCTGACATACGTGAGCGAAATAGCTTCCTTTTACAATTCGTACCTCTAAGATCTAAGGTTAGATCTATGAAGATCCTTTAATTTCAACATCAAATAAATACATTTTTAATAGTGCCTTTTAGACTTGGATTCCAAATCCAATCTTAATGGGTCTCAAAGGCCCAATTAGTATTCAATACTATTCAATTAAAGTCCAATGAGCTTTTAATTAATTCTTTAGGCATGGGCTTTGGCCATTATGGATCAAACCCAAGATGTCAAGGCCCAATTAGGAATCACCATTTGCCATAAAATCAATTTTGGCCCATTAGGCCCAATTAACTATTAAAAGGCCCAAAAGTTATATTTGAACTATATGGAAATGGTTTTGGGCCCAATTTGGATCCAATCCAATTGTCCAAAACCAAGCTTGGCCCAACCAAGCCCATTAAGCCCAAATACAACAAAATTAGCCCAATCCAATTTTAAAGACTAATTTTAATTAATATAACATTCCAAATATCACATTAATTATAATTAAAGTGTAATTGTTGTAATTAATTAATTAAACTAATATTTCCAAAACATCAATTAAACTAATTAATCACGTTTTATTATCCAATTTATGTCCAACACAAATTGAAGTAAAATCAATCTATACATGCTTCTAGTGTTCATGCCAATATGGGGAAATGATAACCAATTTTGATTTCAATCAAATTAAATCAACAATCAATATACATTTAATTCTTTAAACACATCCAATGGTCTAATTAACAAAAACAATCACCATGAACTCTCATAGGGTAGTATTCAGCCAAGGCTAAGGAATTAGGGAAAATTTGATCCAACCAATTCTCTCAATTCTAAAGATGCACAAATCTAATTTAACATCATCAAAGCTCAACCAAACAACCAATTTGAAAAAATCATGCTCCAAACACAAAATCCCCAAATTAAAGTCATGAACCCTAGATTTTCAAATCAAACTTAGGATGGCTCTAGATACCATTGTTAGTGTCCTACACATGCCACAAGATCTCTAAGTTGATTTATGTGTGAATATTAAAGAAGTTTGCGGAAAAAACTTACAATGATCGGATGTTGGATTTCAAAAATTCATTTGTATTTGTTGAAGCTCCAAACTTTGTAGAGTGTTTCCAACACTTGGGTGAGTTTCCTTATCACATTGATTCACTCCTTTATGTGCTAGTAAGAACAAAATTGATAGAAAAATTTACTCTCCAAGAGTAGCAAACTTTCGGCCAAGGGAGGAAGAGGAGAAGAGAGAGAGTTTTTGATATTTTTATTTTTTTTTTATTCTTATCCAAAAGTCAACAACAAAATGTGTAATCCTTTTTTCCAAAAAAGAAATGCAAAGTGTGTTGGCAAGTTAGCATTAAAGCTCCCAACCACTTCCATCACTCAAGTGACTTGTTGATGTAAGTTGGTGGGTCCCACAATTAAATTCAAAATTCAAGTTGGGTTGCTCAACACACTTTGGGCTCGGGTTTGTTTAATCCGATTAAACGAATTTTCCGTTGCGACATAATTAAATCCAATTTAATTAAATAATAATGCATCGCAAAATTATTACGGAATTCGCTTACGAATTAATTCCAAAATAATTCGTTCGCTTGAATTAAAATCCAATTTTAATTCCGTGTTGAAATACGATTTCAATTAATATATCCAATATATTATTTTAGCCAAAATAAATAAATTAAATAGAAAAATCCAATTTAACTATTAAATTTATTTTACCAATTAATTCCAAATTAATCACGTTCTCTCTTCTAGTCGAATTAATCCCAGATTAATTCTCTCTTTGATAATTAATCCAAGATTAATTTATTGCCGTAATTAATCCCAGATTAATTTTCTCTATCATTATTAATCCCAGATTAATTCTGTTCGAGTCAAATCTCATCGGTGAATCTTTGGGAAGTGACCCAAGAGATCCCTGGATATGTTGGCAGTAAATCCGGTTGTCGGACTATCCGAACATGTGCGTACCCGGTACCACGTTCTTACCGATTTACAAGACATGGTTGACTTCTAGCAAAGCACTGTGCCTACCTAATTCTCCAGAAATATTCAACGAATAATATACAATATTTATCAAGCGTAGTATACAGTGTATTGTGTATTGCGATCCAATATCTGATGTCACATGCTAGGCCTAGGGCTGGAATTGGGTCTGCCCCGTACGAAGCATATATCGGATCACTAGCAACTAGTCTCTATAATCGGATAATCATGACCTAGTCATACTATCCCGATAGCTGCAACATTTAAGAGTACCATTTATATATCCTACGTGATCATCATCTCCATATGACTGAAGTGATACTTCCATCTTGACATCACACCCAATACACTACGATTCTCAATATACCCAGAAGAGGCGTACACAGAATCTGGTAAAGCCCCGGACGACCAAAACCAAAGTATACTGATTGTCGCAAGTATTAGCGATGCAAGTCTCAAGTTAAGACCAAATACACCTACCCTGATTCGGATTCCCATAGACACATAGTCATACTACCAATGAGATTCTGAGGGGTCTATCTAGAGCGAAGCTGTTCTCGGTCCAACGGCTAACAGAACCTCATATCACACTTGCATAAGTATCCAATACTTAAATATATGAGAACTATACCGTTACGCTTCCATAAAGCGCACAAATGCAATACTAGCCTATTCCGCATTATCGATGTCCAGTCTCGATAATACTACGACTAGGGATATTTAATGATCAAATATTTCATGGATTAATATTGTCTCATATCTTATTAATCTGGAACTGATCTTATGGATTTTTATCATTATATATCTAAGTAATCCAATTACAAAATGATAAAAGAGTAATTTCCTTTGTCACATAGTTAATTTGTACAAAGAACACCATGTCTTTTACAAATAGTGATGCTATGGGTCATAATTGTCTAACAATCATACCATAAAAAAAAACAGAACTATTCCTTTGCGAATGCAAGTAAAATATCATATCATACCATAACATGTCAAAGAGTACTTATGAAACATGATTTAAATAAAATAACATATTATAAATATGATACATAATAATAGGAAAATAATTATTTCTGATGCGTATTTTTGAATGAGACTAAGTTCTCGATTTCCTAGTTCATCCCTAATCAACTTCCGGATTTCACCTAGTAAAATGTCATTTTTAAGTTCATGGCTCTTTCGATCTTCCACCCATTGATCATCATCATTCCAGTCAAAGGCCAGACAATCCTTGTATTTCCAAAACTTTCGATTTGGATTCCTTACTGTAGTTGAAGTCCATAACTTTTGGTATCCGTTGGGGCATTTGTGACATCATCGTCGTTCCAATGAATTTGCACTTGTGCTAGTTGACATTATAATTACAAATCAACTGCAAAATGCATATCACTGAATCAAGGTATACTGAGATAAAATATTCAAGTTGTATATATTCATCAAAGCTTTAATATTTTGACACCAAGCAGTATATATTCATTTTCACATAACAATAATACTAACAGTAAACAATATATAATTTTATTTCAAGCTAAGTTCTATTCAATTATTTTTTCCAAAAATAATTTCTTCCTAAAAATTTCCTAAAATATTTTTTCTAAACTTGCCAAGGATTCATACCAAGCATTTGGATAAAATAACTCTGAAATTCTTATTTAAACCTTGTGAAAATGACTCTGGTTCAAAAAAAAATAATCATAATTTCCAGTGGAAATATATAAATGAATTGTGATGGTGTAGAAAAAAGAAAATAAAAAAATTTAATCCAAATTTCCTGTGGAAAAATGAATCAGCCATCAATTCTTCAACTATTTAACTTAATTACAATACTTAGGTACAACAGTGACGGGAGCTTACCTGCATATAATCTGCACAAAGAATTTGAAACTGAAGCCTGCAACTGATTGCAATAGTTTGTGATGGTGAACGAAGCAATTTGGGAAATTTAGTGATGGTGGTGAGTTTTCGAACTAAAATGTGGTTGTGCTGGTGAGATGAGTGAACGATGCTTGGGGCTCGCTCAGTAGTAATTACTGGAAGCCATGGAACTGAATTTCGAATTCTTTGAAGCAATCCCTAACGCATCTGAAATGAAATTTGGGGCTGGAATCAGATCTGCTTTTGCTGATTTTGTCTCGTTTGGTTGCAATGATAAGACAAAACCGGGTCAATGTTTTTAAAGCAAAATACACCATTCTGCTTTTCTGTGAGTAAAAAAGTATGTAAATATATCATCTCTCTTAATATTATTCCGAAATCACACAAATGGATTTCCACAAAAGCATTCTCCCAAGCAATAAATAGCACGAAACATAACATCCAGTCGTCCAGCAATTTAACAAACACTAAACAGTAAGCAATAAAAATGCTATCAGATCACTTTTAAAAAAAAAAATATTTACTGAATATTATAAACCAAAACAAGAGAGATCTATTAGTATCACCCATCATGTGTGCAATACTGATTTTGTTCTTAATTTTATCAAATGAACCACCTCTAATGTTATTTAACAATTAATTCTTAGATGACAGTTTTCAAAAAAAAAAAAATTACGGAATCCAATCTAAAAATTCTAGAATCTAACAATACTCGATCTGATATTCTTATTTTGTATCTATATGAGAAAATTTGCCATAGTTGACTTAACCTGTTAGGCTTCTGTTTATTTAACTTGTAGAAAACATAATTTCATTTGGAAAGTTCAACAGTTGGATAGTAAAACGATAGAAAATAGTTGAATTTTTACTTTGCAGTAATAAAAATTGATTTTTTTTCGTTTAGATATTCAAATTACATCATCATAAATTTGATATAAAAAGAAAAACATAAAAATAATGTTTATTTCTAAAGAAAATAGGATGAACAAATTCAAATATATTTTATCCATTTATTTCTCCAAAAATCAAACTCAAACTCGAGTGATGAATTTTTTTATTAAAATTGTTGATGGCTATTTTTCATTTCAAGGGTGATTTGGGAAAATCGATTCCTCGAACAAAACCTCCCCCAAACAGTGAATTTATTTGATTTGTTGGGAACCAAATCAAATTTGGCAAGCAAATAAAAAAATACACAGATAAAACAAGAAATTTAACGTGGTTCGCCGAAATGGATCCAACCTATGTTCACAGGAACAAAGGAAAATGAACTTTTATTACCACATCGGGTCAGACCGACCTCCTTATCTCTTGCTTACACTAAGCTTTCTCTCTATTTTACAATTTGTGTGAAATATGAAAAGATGCTAAAAAATGAACCAACCCCTTACAATGAGTTCTCAACCCCTTTATATAGCACGCCAAGATCCACTATTTCACCAATTCGTGACATCAACCACGTTACCCTACTATCATTACTTAGTCTCATTTCCTCAATCACTCTACAAATAGTAGTTATGTCGCCTGACATAACTACTCCCCGCCATCTGAACCTCATTAACTCACCTTTTTCGGTAACTGCTATACATTCTGCCCATGTGCCAACCTGTATACCAATCACTCCTACACGGTTGCGTGTGTCTGTGAATAAGCCTGAAGCTTTATTCTGTCCCATGAGCCGTTGGCCTACTCCCATCTCATCAGCCTTGGGAGGCTCAAACTTCCGTTTTGGGCTTACGTCGTCCGTCTAAGAGCATAATGCTGCAACCCCGACCCATATCTTTGGGTCAATACACCGAACCAAGTGACGTCCTTCCTTGCATTTGCTAACAGGTCGGGTCAACAGAGATGCCTTCATTTCCCTCATTTTCTCTTCAAAAGGATTAAGCCAACATTAAGTTCATTTATTGCTTTAGTAATGGGCATTTATAAACATTGAGAAATAGCTTCCTTTGATGAAATTCTGAACTGATATGATTTTCTTCTAGCTTGTATCTTCTAATGATCACCTTCATATTTTCCTTTGTTTCTGATAAACTTCCTCAGGTGAATGTGACTGTGTCTCAGTTGGCTTACTCCAAATCTCACTCTCATTGTTATAAGTACAACACATATCTCCTGACGATATCGGGTCAGTCTTCATCTGCATGGCCATTAACGAATCTGATCATTCTCATCGGGTCAGTTTTCATCTGCGCATCGGGCTCTGGTCCTCTATTATGACTTCTCATCTTCACGAAGATTTTGGACTTTCATCTGTTAAGCGTCAAAAACCCATTCCACCTTTCTTTAAGCTTCACAGTTCTTCGGAATAAGAAATCACAATCAACATATGTCCCCTAGTTCTCGGTATCAACGAGTTGGTGAGTTGATGTCAGGAACTATAATAAAGATGGTGGTTCATTCTTACGCTGATGCTCAATTTTTTATCAAGTCTAAAATCCCAAATCTACCTCACCTTATAATGGGTTCCATGGCTGCAAGCTTTAGTGCTCCTTGTGAAGATCCACGTTGGGTTCACAATCTTGATCTAGCATCTCTACTTATGACCCATTACTCGGTCATCTCTTCTACTAGGCATTCTCAGACTGAAGAAATCGACCTAAACTATTTTTGTTCAGTCCATCCTTCGACTTTTCTGCTCGAAGAAGTTCATCTTGTGCCACCTCGGGTTGATTATAAGCTCTTGACGTTTTGCAATCCCGGAAGGGAATGACTTGCCAAAGCCTGCAAACAAAATATAAACATGATGGAAAGCTAACATCGAGCCATCAATCAGAAATAGGACCTCGGCGACAAGTAACCCAGCCCCGGGCTGTTCTGACAATTGAAGGTCTTGGGAAAAAGACTGATCACAAGCCATCTAAGTTACTAGGCCGCAAGGGAATGATCTCTCATTGCACCAACACACATCAGTAGAGCTCTGCGCGGGACGTAACCCGGCCCTGAGCTGATACAATTACTCGGCCACAAGGGAATGTTCCCTCCTTGTGCCACCAACATTTAACCATGAGGGAGAAGCTCTGATCCCATGCCAACGAATATAATAAGGCCTCGGTGAGACATAATCCGACCCCGAGCCGATATAATCTCTTGGCCACAATGGAATACTCTCTCCTTGTGCCATCAACACTTGGCCATGAGGGAGAAACTCCGACCTCATGCCAATAAATATAATAAGGCATCGGTGGGACATAACCCGACTCCGAGTCGATATAATTACTTGGTCACAAGGGAATGTTCCTTCATTGTGCCATTAATATAGTCTTGGCAGAACTAATGCAGCCCCGAGCCGTCACAATAAATTGGCCACAAGGGAATGTACCCTCATTATGCCATCAAATATGGCATCGACGGAACGAATGTAGCCCCGAGCCATCAAATTTATTTCCAAGACCTAACCACGATGGAAGATTTTCAACCTCCGATAATCACTATAGAGACTGGAAATGACGTCTCATACCGAGTCATCCATCAAAAAATATAAACCAAGATGAAAATAAGACAAACATAATGGGGGTGATGTATTGTTAGAGTTGGTGCTTGGAGTGCCAATCCGAATTATACATTTTATTATTTATTAATAAAATAACTACATTTTCATTTCATATCTTATTAATGGTAGTGTCATTATGCGTATTAGATTGATGTATAAATATGCTAAGAATGACATCGACCTTAGAATAGTCTCGTAGTAATACTGGATACTAGGTGGTCCGATATTGGGATAAACATTACTATTGTAAATTATTCTTAAAGTAAATATTCATAGTCGTTGGTTTTGGAATACGATGGAATTCCTATAACCTATAAGACTATGACATGTTGTATATTGGAAGTTCCAATGGTTTAACCCGATGTACCATGAGTTTTGGAAACTCGTATATACGCGTGGGTATTGGTTTGACCGAGTACTGAATGACTCATAGATGATTCATAATAGTTGGAAGTACACACAACCGTCAATAGGAATCTCCTCGAGTCAAGTAGCATATGTAATCCTTTGACTATACGATAACATTGATTTTGTGTGAGATCCTCCACAATTTGATGTCATGTATGTCAGAAACCTTTCATGGTCTAGCCTCTAGATGTTCGTTGGGTGTGGATCGATGCACTTAGTAATCAACTGCGAAGCAAGATATGATTCGTCGGCCCGTATTTGTACCATAAGTGGTTTAGGTATCCATGTTAGTAAAGTCGCGATTCTTAAAGATTTGGACAAATTCGATCACATAGGATGGATCACATCAGTTATGAAGAATCGTGGACATATCGACATGAGATTAGCATCTCAGAAACTTGACGGTGTATTTTATGTTTCCTAAGCAAAACTCGGATAACATACGACAAAGAGATTGTTAAACATATGTGATGACATCGAATTGTATAGTTCAGAAATGTCGTTCATGTTCTTCGTGAATTCGGAGGTGGTCGAATTATGTACATACTAGCTAGGCTTATATGAAGAACGTGTCTGAACTTAGAGAGTCCCAATATGAAGTGTACTCGTTGAGCACTTGGGTAGCCGATTAATTTTGATAAAATATAATATTCGATATTATAATTATCAACTAAGATAATCAAGTGTTATTGGATAACATTGATTATTTACTTTTACCTAATAGGATTAATTCAATAATTACACAAGTGCTAAATTGTAAAATCATAATTATCTCTACCATTTGAGGATATTATGGTAATTGTAAGTACGTAATAATAGGTGGTTTTGGTTTGATTTAATTGGATTAAATCAAAGTGGCAAATATTTAACTAATCCATTTCCTAATCCTTGGCTTGATTTATTTGGATTAAATCAAAGTGGGAGACAATGGAGATTAGTCACACCTAATTATATATATTTGGACAAATTAGATTAAGCTCACTTAAAAGATGATTACAACTTTTATTAATTAAAAATTATCTAAGGTTTGCTATAAATAGCCAGCTTTAGGAAGATTTTAATTAAGTAAAGCAATAGCTTGAGAAAGCTAAATACAAGCAATTCTTAGAGAAATTAGCCTAAGTTAGAGAAATGTTTAGAGAATCTTGTGATGTCTGTATAACATTTCATTTAGGAGAAATCAAGATTGGATCTTGGATTGAAGCTTGCTAATATTGGAATCAATATTGGATCTTGGATTTAAGCTTGCAAACCTTGGAGGTGTACGGGCCAAATTTGGGTCCAATGGTAAAATCATCTTTTCACTTCGCATCTGTGGATAGATAAGGCCCAAGACAGCAATCCGGCCTTAAAGACTTCGAAAGCCCAAGACACGTATCATGTTTCTAACTTAATCTTTCGACTACCGTAACCCCATTTTGTTAACAATTACACCTACTCCACGTGGTGATACTCTCCACTCACCAAAATCTTTAATTATTAGACACGTTATGGGCCCGTCTTTGCTAATTATAACTGCAAAGCCAACTCAAAAGGTGGTGACACTGATCTTATAAATAGCAACATAATTCATAGCATTGAGATTCAGGTCTTACTTCTCAAACTAGAGCTCTCAAAGCTTCATACATTCCAAACGTAAACACACAGCCCTTACGGCAATCAAACGAAGATCAAGGTAACATCAATCCTTGCTCTTCTTTATTTTCTGCTCATCCTCATCACTGACTTGAGCGTCAGAGTGCCTACGACACCAACCATACCGGTGGGTAGTAACCTTCTCACTTATTTTACCTTTGTTTGCAGGATCACTAATGTTTTATACTACAAATTCTCGATTGTGGACCTCGGACGAAAATTAGCATCCATAATTTAGCACCCACCGTGGGGCCTTAGCGATTTATAGTAAGCAAATATCTATCATTCTACAATTCCTAAGCACAACCACTTATGGCTTCGAGCAGTGAGCAGACACCATATCCTGTGGCAGCACAATTAGCCATGCTCCAAGAACGATTACGAACTTTAGAGGAAGAAAACCTGACTATGCGAAACTCCAACACAAACCTTCAAAAACAGTTGGAACAAATCTCTTCAACCTCTCAACATCATGACACTCCAGATCACCCCAACAATCATGCGATCCCAACTAACCTCTTTGGAGCATTCAATGATGTGGCAAGTGATGATTCACCAATAAACCATCAACCCCAAAATTGCCCAAGGAATGTACCAATTTCTCCAGTTGATCAAGCACAACAAGTCGCGTCCATTATGCGAAAAGAAATGCTAGAGTTTAAAGAATCAATTTTGTCCAGTCTATCTGGTGTAAGGTTACCAATAAGAAAGAGCCGAGCTGGAATGATTTCTGATACCCTATTTTAAAGACCATCACATCCATCGAGTTGCCAAGGAAGTTCATACGCTACGCGCATTGAAATTGTTTTCATTTGTTCTTAAGCTTCCGAACTCTGATTCAGACCCGATTTTTTCCTGTACACTCGCAATGAAATATAGTATTTTATTAAATAATTTAAAATTACACGCATACTTGATATCCATGGGTTAGACCCACTTCCGTTGTGCAGGGCACCGATCTGACCCTAGGGGTTCCACATCTTCCCCAACATGTATCACATACCCTGTATCGACCCAAAAGAAACAACAAGGGAGCTTGAGACAATTTCGTGCCTCATGCTACCCAAAACGACAATTTTAAACTTTACAGTCCAAAGTCTCGAAGAACTGAGCTATGGATATAGGGGCGGCCAACGTCATGAGAGTTTTCCCATGCTAGGCAGGTCCCGAGTCTGCAAACGCCACATAGACCCTCAGGCCTTCCCCGTACTATGCTTCTACGGATCTGAAATGGGACAACCAATGCCACAGGGGCATTCTCCCTCCCCATGCTAGGCATACCACGAGGCTATAAACATCACAGAGGCTCTCAGGACTTCTTGTGTTGTGCACATTTTGAGGCTACAAACGCCACAGAGGCTCGTGGGCCTTCCCCATGCTATGCACCTCCGACATTGAACGACAAACGCATGAGGGAATTATCACTCCACACGCAATGCAAACCCAAAAATATCATAGTACCAAGACATTCACTATTCGTACGTGCTATGATTACCTTGATGCACCTAACGCCACACCGGATCACTCATCGAATGTGCTACGGATACCCGAGGCACCACACGTCACGTAGGTCTTCATGTTACATTCCTCAAAGATGCAAGTCATCAGGTGTTAACATTCAAGCCCAGTAGTTTGATAATGACAAATGGGATTGGCATGTCACGGGGGTGCATGCTTTTCACACATGCCTTGCACCCCTTCACGTGTTCCGAATTCCCCGAAAGTATAGGCCATTGGGTCTTGATGTTCCTGTTGGGGTTTTGGGGGAAGGGCGCAGCAAAAGCGCGGTTCGGGCGAAATCGTAATTTAAAACTTTTTCAAATTACCGAATAAATTATTCAATATCTAATATGAATAATTTATTCATATTTCACCTAAACCTATTTATTCGATATCAAATAGCGACATAAATATATATATAAAACGTCGCGGAACTTTTACGTAAACGATTTTCCGCAAAATGACGCAAAACACTTTTTTGACCGAACCGACCACCCAACACTTTTGGGGACTGCCCAGGTCAGCCCCAATAGTGTTAGGGAAGTTCATGGGCTGCCTGAATAGTGACGAACTTACTGTTTGGACAGCCGTCACCCGGTTGGCTCAAAAGTCACCCGGTAATGTCGTTTTTGGCTGTTTTTGCTTATTTCAACTCCGAAACACTATCCGACAATTGTTCCAACACCCAAAATACATCCAAAACATTCAAAAAATATATTTTTCATCAAAAAAATCAATAAACTTCCAGGTCTGATCCAGAAACCGAATTTGTCAAATTTCATGCTTTAAATCCAATTTTTAACATTAATCAAATTAATCTCAACACCAATTCAAGTCACCACACATGAATCACCCAAGAACAATTCTAGGTATTAAAAGAATGGTCATAACACTCCAGAATGGTAACATATCATTAAATGAACAAATTGATCAAATATTACACTAATATAGTTCAAAACCACTTCACACATGCTTTATGCTTCTAAATCCATCAACCAACATCAAAAGCCCCAAAATTTAAGAAACTAAGGAACCCTAGAACCATTCTAAGAATTCAAGAAAACATGAAAAAAATTTCAAGCTTAGGGTTATAAAAGATTACCTGTAATCTCTTGTTTTGCTAAGCATTTTCTTGAATTTTTCCTTCATTTCTTCATGATTTAATCAAATTAATCCTAGGGTTGTTTTTTGATGTTTATTCGGCCATGGACGTTCTCTAAATGAAGAAGAAAAAAATTTCCCTCTTATAAAGACCCATGACCGACTCTAGCGTAGTGTATAAGGGTAATTTGGTCATTTTTATTTTAATCAAATTAAATGATAATTACATTTTATGTTATCCAATCAAATTAGCACACACAAAGTATAATTAAATCATGCCATATGTTCCAATAATAAATAAAAAAATTTCATAACATTTATGGAAAAAGTTTAATTAATTAATCATTTAAATATTTAACAATTAAATATTCAAATAATCAATTCAGATAACTATTATTATATATGTATTTTTATTTACAATAAATAACAAATACAAATATTTATGGCATGTGTCAAAATCTCATTTGACGATTAATTAATGTGTATCCAATCGTATTATGTATCAAATATAAATACACAGTAATTACGATTGACCAAAAATACCTTTAATGTATGTGTTATCGTTTAACCGATTAAACGATTCGAATTAACTCACTTGATTCGATGAAGTATTATGAATAATCCGTATTATTCATATCGCGTTGCCCAAGTGCTCAACGAGTACACTTCATATTGTGGGACTCTCTAAGTTTAGGTTTATCTGTCACGAAATCCAATTTCGTGTCCATAATCCACCCACTCATGGATTATGACGACCACAGATAATCTCGCTAAACTATACAAGCCGAGGTCATTGCATACGTATAATCCATCCGTCACAGGCTATCCATATTATACCTGAGATATAGATGAGAACGTCAAATCCGTTCGGTATAATATAGTCGACTTTCAATTTACGATCTCTAAATAACACTCGGAACTGATTTCCGAAGTTATACCACGGCCATGGATTTACTAGATCGTAAACACGTGCGGATGCCTATGCCCTGTACACAGGACTGACGGATCCTATCTTGATACACACTGGATATCATGAGCATCAGTCCATACCCAACGAACAGGCAGAGGTTGTTGGGTTTCTAGGTTAGTCCCAAAATCGATTCAAGTAATGAAATATGTGTGAATACTCAAAGAAGAATGGCAGAATCATACTTACATTGATCGGCTTTTGCGATGCGAGGAACAACAAAAACTTCAAGCTTTAACTCCAAGAGGCTCACGGATTTGCTCCATTTTGTGCTCCAATTTTTCGGTCCTTCAAGCTCCAAGCTTGGTGTGCATTCCATGCCCATGGGTGGGTTTCCCTATCACCTTCGTAAGACTCCTAATGTGTGCTAGCACATGTGAGAATTTGCAACAAATCCTCACCATGTTCTTCATCTTGTTCTCGGCATTGGAGAAGAAGAATGAAGAAATGTGGCCCTTGGCCGAGAGATAGAGAAAGAAAGAAGAGAGAGTGAGTTGTGTTGGTTGTGTAATCTAATTACCAGAAAATTAAAAGTCATATACCAAATGTAATAAAATGATATATGTCTTTCAATCCATCACATTTGAGTGTTTAACACTCAATCACTTTACCAACAAGTTCCATCACATTAAAGTGATAAAGTTGACTAGTGATTTGACGCATGATGTGACTTGTGGGCCCCACTTGATTCGAAATGCGAGTGGGCCCGCAAACACTCCGGGCTCGAGTTCGCTAATTCTGAAATAACGAATTTTCCGTTGCGACGTAATTATATCAAATTTAATTAAATAATTATGCCTAGCAAAATTACTATTCACGTCGCTAACGAATTAATTCTAAATTAACTCGTTCGCCTGAATTAAAATCCAATTTTAAATCCGCGTCGAAATCCAATTTCGTATAATATATCGAATATATTATTTTATCGATTAATTCCAAATTAATCGTTCTCTCTCTTTAAATAATATTTTATCCCAGATAAAATATCTCCGTAATTAATCCCAGATTAATTTTCTCTCTCTTATAATTAATCACAGAATAATAAGTGCGAGTCATACGTCATCGGTGAATCTTCGGGAAGCGACCCATGAGATCCCCGGATATGTTGG
This sequence comes from Zanthoxylum bungeanum, assembly GCA_019454045.1. Lineage (NCBI taxonomy): Eukaryota > Viridiplantae > Streptophyta > Magnoliopsida > Sapindales > Rutaceae > Zanthoxylum > Zanthoxylum bungeanum. The sequence goes on from SKCR01027644.1 coordinate 336,772, forward strand.
CAGTAAATCCGGTCGTCGGACTATCTGAACACGTACGTACCTAGTACTACGTTTTTACCGATTTACAAGACATGGCTGGCTTCTTGCAAAGCACTGTGCCTACCCAATTCTCCAGAAATATTCTTAAAGGAATATGTGATCTATATCAGGCGTAGTATATGAAGTATTGCGTATTGCGATCCAGCATCAGATGTCACGCGCTAGGCCTGGGGCTGGAATTGTGTCTGCCCCGTACGAAGCACACACCAGATCTCTGGTAACTAGTCTCTATAATTGGATAATCATGACCTAGTCATATTATCCCGATAGCTGCAGCATAAAAGAGCACCAGTTCCGTATCCTACGTGATCATCATCTCCACTATAACTGGAAAGATACTTCCGTCTTGACATCACACCCAATACACTATGATTCTCAATATACCCAGAAGAGGCGTACACAGAACCTGTTAAAGCCCTAGACGACCAAAACCAAAGTATATTGATTGTCGCAAGTTTTAGCGGTGCAAGTCTCAGGTTAAGACCAAATAAACCTACCCTGATTCAGACTTCCATAGACACATAGTCATACTACCAATGGAATTCCGAGGGGTCTATCCAGAGCAAAGCTGTTCCCGTACCATCGGTAAACACAACCTCCTATTACACTTGCATGAGTATCCTATACCCAAATATATGAGAACTATGCTGTTATGCTCCCACAACGCGCACAAGTGTAATACTAGTCTTTTACGCATTATCGATGTCCAATCTCGATAATACTCTGACTATGGATGTTTAATGATAAAAGGGCAATATCTTTTGTCACATAGTTAATTTGTACAACAACACCATGATCTGTACAAATAGTGATGCTATGGGTCATAATTGTCCAACATAGGTATGATATAAATAGATTGGTGACGTGACTGCCATCAAAGTGTGAAGGATAACCCATATATCCCAATGTGGTATCTCAAGTCAAAGGACCACTATGCTCGCTCAACTCGAGAAGATTCCTATTGACGTTGGTGTACCATCTATTAGGAAATCTTCAGTGAGTCATTCAGTGTCTTATGAAATAAACATTTACATGTCTATATAGGTCTCTTGAGACTCATGGTTCATTGGGATAAACCTTCAGACCAAGTCACGATATACGACATGTACTGGTCTCAACGGATTTTAATAACCGACCAATGTTAGTAAATCTTGACCATGAACTTTATTTAAGGATATACATCTTATAGTGTGCTTCCCAATGTCAATTACAAACTGCGTTGTAACTGCGCACTACATTGTAAATCCTACACGTATCACTAAACCAGATTTAGTTTCGATCTAATCATAATCAGATATCTAATTGTAATTAGATCGAATAAGTGTATAAAAGACAAGGGTGCTACCAGTAAATTAGTAATATTATGGAAAATAGAATTGCTCGTATTTATGAATCTAACATAAATACGATCCGGATTGACACTCTGAGCACCAACCCTAACAATTTCTCACACTTGCTCTAGTGCCATTCCACGGTATCCTATACACATCTTAATGTGTATCGCATACTCATGGCCCTTAAGAGCTCACCTTGCACTCAAAAAGTAGGCAACAACAAGTAAGCCCGCTTAGACAAATTGAGTCCGTCCAACAAACTCAATCGTTTTCCTTAGCCAGCATCATTCATATTTTGCAGAATCCAAATTCCACATCAATATGACTCAGACGCTATATCAGTTATGTGCTATAGCTGCTGAGTTGTCTAAGTATATATGGATCAAATCCAAAATACTATAAGACAACCGTAAGCACTACTCTAATATGAAAACTTCTAATTTATAGGGTCATAATGCAACTTCATAAGTCAATACTTCATAAGTTGCAACTGATTCCACTAGTTTAGTAGAATCAACAGTGACTCTCCCACTGCATCTTTTCTGATTTTATATGACATAGACCATCTAATGTCATAATTAGGATCAAAATTAATCTGACCTTATTGTTGCAGACTAAATTCTCCAGGAATAAGAAATTCTTTCTTAATATATCAAAGATCGCAAAGAACATGTTTCAAGATCCATCTTATGGTCTACAACATATCAAAATAACTCATAACAATTACGATTAAATTGATATATTTAATCGCACATAATATAGTAATCATTAAGCCATCATCCTATGATGCATAAGATTGACTAGATATTCTAATCAATCTTTCTTTCGACAAAGGGATCATCATTTATGAAAGATGAATACTAAATATATAAAAGACACGTTAACTGTCAAACAATTATACTAACTGTCATACAGATAGTCTTACTGTGTCCTTTATTAGATCATATCCAATACGCGACTAATGGGAGTATCTCACAAGTCTCTTAGTTTTATATCATATATAAAACTTTATATCAAATATATCAGAGACTACTCCCACTTACTTTCACGGAGAAAAGGAGACTTATGATATATATAATGCTAGAAAGAAATTTCTACGCTCCCACTGACCCTACAGAAAAATATGTATTCTCTATACTTCGATAAAACCAGACAATCTGACTGTATCAAAAATAGAGAACATAGACTTTCGGAAAGCTTATCTGAGTCTACAATAGGCTCCATAAGCTAGTATATCAAACTGTGATCTTAACAGAATACAAACTCTATGGCCATTCTAGAATGAACTCTTCAAACAAATAAACCACGACGGATTTCTCATTCGAAGAAATCATTCAAGAACGCCATTTTGTATTCTTTAGCCAAAATACACAGTTTAATATCAACATTAACCAACAGATCTCTAACTGTTCAATCAGTGCGACTAGAGACAAGTTTTCTCAGAATCTACAATAGATCACTGAGTAAAACCTTTCTCACTGTCATACTATAAATGTCAAACCTTTATCAAGCTCACTTTGCTTTTGTTGCACAAACAATTTGCACATTTTATGAACTATTCATAAAAAAAGCCTAATCAAGTTCAAAACTTGATCGTAGTAAGCTATAAACAATCTTAGATCTATGTTTCAATGCTAATTTCCGAAATCGATATCAAATATCACTCCCACTATAAGTTATAGGATAATTTTTCTTCGATAAGAAAACAACAGAATCATTAAGTATCAAATACTTTGTAAATGATTTTGACATCCTATTGAACTTATACGGAAGATGTCTAAAGGTCATGTCATCTTATTAATTATGTGATTCCACTTATAGTTTATCACACTCACTTTCGACTTCAATAAGTCAAGTCTTTTCTACAATCGTTAACATCTGATGTTAACCACCAAGTAACAAAATAATTTTATTACTCGAGATCGTAGAAAAGATATTCTATCAAACAGAATACAATATTCTATTAAATAGAATAAATGATGAACTTTTACTTGTATCTCCGAGGCGCAAGTACTTTTTTTTGGTGAACCACCCGATATCCAGTGCCACATTGGGCCTGACTAATCCGGATTCGGACCGAGAGCTGTACGGTAAGGTCCTCCCAACGATAGTGACTCTAGCGGGACTCGAACTGGGGAGCATACCCAATCGAGCCTCCTAGGATTGAGCCAGCTACCACTCAACCAACCGCTCGTTGGTGAGGCGCAAGTACTTTCGATTATATAACAATTATACAAAAGAAAATTTCAAATCTCAAACCTTTTAAGATCCGAATGTTCTACTATACATATCATATATGTAATTGTAGGAACGAATGGAACCTTAATTAAAGAGATGAATTAGTATTACTGGAGTATAACCCCAAGAGTATTGAAAACCAATTCGGTAACACTCAATATCAACGAATCAAATCATATAAGATTCGATAACTCCTTTTGACCAATTCCATCAAAATGGAATCACAGAAGTTTAATATTGAGTAAGAATCATATTCATTAAATAACTTTAGAACTAATTACCTTAAATTCATGTGTTTGATCATATCAAACATCTTCGAACAATTCAAAGACTCACAATGAATTTCAAAAATATAGTATTCAACACTACAAATATAATATCTTTGAACCATTCAAAATATTCTATCCGCATTTCATCATAAACATATTGAAAGTTCTCGAACCATTCAAGACGTTCAATATATTTTCTTTTAGAAACACGCAACTAAGTCATGACATTTCATTAACTAAGTTACGGAGTAAAGAAAACTATTTAAGGCAATTTCTAATTCATTAAACTACATACATCCAATGTATTAGTCTAATAAATCTTGTGGTCCAATGACAATAATTGGTTAAATGAGATTTAATCACATCCTGAATACAATATTCATTAAATGGATAAGGATATGTGGTGTGATATTATATCATACCATCCTTTACCATAAAGAACAAGCATCTAATGCTTATGTGATAAAAACTCATAAAGCATTGTTCTAAGTTATTTAGTTAACCGAACATTTCTTAATGTTTATCCTTTGATTAATGACACTACTAGTCGTCTTAAAATATGTAACAATTGTCTATACAGAACAAGTAACTATCCAGTAGTCACAAGTTCTGATATCAAATATCAAAACAGTTATTAAACATTATTTTAAATAACTAGACGAGAGATCTGGTATCCAATACCTACAGTTGTCATATTGTGAGAATCGATATTCTCTATACACAACTATACACATCTCATTTCTTTAGCTTTATAATTTGCGTTCAATTATTCACAACAATTACAAATGATTGATTAGCAAACTGTGTCAGACACGTGACTTCTAAAAGTCACTAAAGCCAAGAAACGTCATTACAAGATAAACAAATACTAATGAGATTTTCTTAATGCCTGTCAAGAATCTCGAGATATGAACTATTCAAGTCAATTCTTACTGCACAAGAAACTATTCTTTCTAGAATAATATCCTAAAACATATATTTATTTAGATTACTTAAACGTGACTTAGTAACTAAGTCACAAACCTTCTTGATTTTCAAGAAAAAATCGGAATTACAGTTCCCGGTGGTTTTAACTAATCTAACAATATATAAGTCTACTGTCTTTCTAGAACCTAAGCAACCATAAATAAAGTTAGAAAACTCATTCAAGTAATAAGCATGCACTAGATTAGACGTAAAACTCTATAAACAATATAGAATAAAACGAAAACGAACCAGAATTTTCAATAAAATTACACACTACTTTAGTTATGGATTTTTTAACCCAACAGTGTCTCCCACTACATTACGTAATACCGTAATCCCCAACGGAGAATGGGAATTCAATAATTAAATCAAATTCCATAGAGAGAGTAGGATCTCATGAATATATTTCGACTCACAACTTTGGCACGATCTCGCCTACGTATATTCATTAGGTAGACAACTTATTGTCAATCACTCACTAGTGACTCCTGGTTTTGGTCCTGACCGTTTCTTGTTATGACATCTTTGACATGTTCACAAGGAGGCGTATCAAGGCTTCACTTGTTAATGACAAACTCAAGCTATCGATGTAGTCCTGACAGCTTTGGCACGTTCAGGATTTCCACTTTCACTTGAATTTGTCCAATATCAATATACAATCGGCATGGATAAAATCCCATAACCTACACCCTCACAGCTTTGACACGATCTCGGATGCAGTTATAAAAAGATACCCATAAACCGTACTGACAAAACGGAGAAAGAAACATGTACCCAATACACGTCACTTTACAACCTTATTTTAAGAGGGGATTTTCCTCAGGAAACTATACTCTACATTAAATGTAGAATTTTAATCTAAAATATTTTCTAAAAAATTCAATTCTACCTATAGAAAACATAACGCAATTTAACGATTAAATTTATGTTACATTTTTGTTAGCGTAGAACCGAAAAGTAAAGAAACATATAGATTAACATGCACGTGTGAACATTAAAATTGGATTAAATATCAAATATCAAGCATGAATAATGTAATGAATGAAGCATCAGACCTGCTCTGATACCATTTTTGTTGGGGTTTTGGGGGAAGGGCGCGGCGGAAGCGCGGTTCGGGAAAAATTGTAATTTAAAACTTTTTCAAATTATCGAATAAATTATTCAATATCTAATATGAATAATTTATTCATATTTCACCTAAAGCTATTTATTCGATATCAAATAGTGAAATAAATATATATATGAAATGTCGAGAAACTTTTACGTAAACTGTTTTCCGCAAAATGACGCAAAACACATTTTTGACCGAATCGACCACCCAACACTTATGGGGACTGCCCAGGTCAGCCCCAATAGTGTTAGGGCAGTTCATGGGCATCCCGAACAGTGACAAACTCACTGTTCGGACAGCCTTCACCCGGTTGGCTCAAAAATCACTCGGTAACGCCGTTTTGGCCGTTTTCGCTTATTTCAACTCCGAAACACATTCCGGCAATTGTTCCAACACCCAAAACACATCCAAAATATTCAGAAAACATATTTTTCATCAAAAAAATCAGTAAACTTCCAGGTCTGATCCAGAAACCGAATTTGTCAAATTTCATGCTTTAAATCCAATTTTTAACATTAATCAAATTAATCTCAACACCAATTCAAGTCCAACATATGAATCACCCAAGAACAATTCTAGGCATTACAAAAGTGGTCATAACACTCTAGAATGGTAACATGTCATCAAATGAACAAATATTACACCAATATAGTTCAAAACTACTTCACACATGCTTTATGCTTCCAAATCCATCAACCAACATCAAAAGCCCCAAAATTTAAGAAACTAAGGAACCCTAGAACCATTCTAAGAATTCAAGAAAGCATGAAACTAAATTTCAAGCTTATGGTTATAAAAGATTACCTTTAATATCTTGTTTTGCTAAGCCTTTTCTTGAATTTTTCCTTTATTTCTTCATGATTCTATCAAATTAATCCTATGGCTGTTTTTTGATGTTCATTCGGCCACAGAGGTTCTCTAAATGAAGAAGAAAAAATTTCCCTCTTATAAAGACCTATGACCGACTCTAGCATAGTGTATAAGGGTAATTTGGTCATTTTGTATTTTAATCAAATTAAATGATAATTACACTTTATGTAATCCAATCAAATTAGCACACAAAAAGTATAATTAAATCATGCCATATGTTCCAATAATAAATAAACAAATTTCATAACATTTATGGAAAAAGTTTAATTAATTAATCATTTAAATATTTAACAATTAAATATTCAAATAATCAATTAATATAATTATTATTATATATGTATTTTTATTTACAATAAATAACAAATACATATATTTATGGCATGTGTCAAAATCTCATTTGACGATTAATTAATGTGTATATAATCGTATTATGTATCAAATACAAATACACAGTAATTACGATTGACCAAAAATACCTTTAATGCATGTGTTATCGTTTAACCGATTAAACGATTCGAATTAACTCACTTAATTCGATGAAATATTATGAATAATCTGTATTATTCATATCGCGTTGCCCAAGTGCTCAACGAGTACACTTCATATTATGGGACTCTCTAAATTTAGGTTTATCCGTCACGAAATCCAATTTCGTGTCCATAATCCACCCACTCATGGATTATGAAGACCACAGATAATCTCGCTAAACTATGCAAGCCGAGGTCATTGCATACGTATAATCCATTCGTCACAGGCTATCCATATTATACCTGGGATATAGATGAGAACGTCAAATCCGTTCGGTATAATATAGTCGACTTTCAATTTACTATCTCTAAATAACACTCAGAACTGATTTCTGAAGTTATACCACGGCCATGGATTTACTAGATCGTAAACACGTGCGGATGCTTATGCCCTGTACACAGGACTGACGGATCCTATCTTGATACGCAGTGGATATCATGAGCATCAGTCCACACACCCAACGAACATGCGGAGGTCTGATCTAAATAGATCGGTGACGTGACTGGCGTCAAAGTATGGAGGATAACTCATTTATCCCACTGTGGTATCTCAAGTCAAATGACCATGCTCGCTCAACTCGAGAAGATTCCTATTAATGTTGGTGTACCATCTATTAGGAAATCTTCAGTGAGTCGTTCAGTGTCTTATCAAATAAACACTTACATGTCTATACGAGTCTCCCGAGACTCATGGTTCATTGGGATAAACCATCAGACCAAGTCACGATATACGACATGTACTGGTCTCAACGGATTTTACTAACCGACCCGTGTTAGTAAATCTTGATCAGAAACTTTATTTAAGGATATACATCTTATAGTACGCTTCCCAATGTCAATTACAAACTGCATTGTAACTGCGCACTACATTGTAAATCCTAGGGTCTTTATCTAATATACACGTATCACTAAATCAAATTTAGTTTCGATCTAATCATAATCAGATATCTAATGGTAATTAGATCGAATAAGTGTATAAAAGACAAGGGTTTTACCATTAAATTAGTAATATTATGGAAAATAAAATTGCTCGTATTTATGAATCAGACATAAATACGATCCGGATTGGCACTCTGAGCACCAATCCTAACAGTTCCAGCCTGAGGATTTGATAATGACACCAGAGATTGGCGTGCCATGATTTTCACGTCTTTTCCACATGTCATGCTCCCCTCGATGCATTTCGATCACGAGTATTTCACAAGAATATTAAACATGTCTTTCCCGTTCAAATAACAAACAAGTATAGATGGACAAGTTTTTATTTAAAAAAGAGAAAGTCTTATTCATATTATAGGGACTTGCTGCCCATCTTACAACTCTTTGTGGGTCATTCTAAGAGAGGCTCTATTAAAAATATTTCATGCATATCTCTGAACAATTCTTAACAATGTCCTTCTGAACCGAGCTCTTTGGAGAATTGGAAGACTGGCAGGTCGAACGATAACTACTTTTTTTTTTTCTAGGAGGAACTTGTTCAGCATTAGCACCAAAGGTTGAGAGAAACCCATCGATCTCTAACTCTTGACATTGCATTTCATTCAACAACTCAATCATAAATGAGACTTCTGACGACGCTATTTCACTTGCTTATTCGCGGAAGAATGGAAAAAGTCATCCCCATGATTAAACTTGGACCTCCAATTTTACAGCCGATTACTTCTCCTCCTATTCCCACTTGTGGACCCATCCTAGATTTTTCACCCTTTATATAATAACGAGTTCGGAAAGTGGCTAAATGAGCATAGTAAGCAGGAGGCACTTTGGAAACTGATCGAGTACACATTGAATATCAGCTCTCCTACTATTCCCTGACGATTGTCGCTATCGGCGCTGCCTGGCCTTCATAGCCTCATGGTCTATACACCCATTCAGGTAGTCGTTCCTCATCAAGTCTTTCACCTGCTCTTACAGGTCTCTGCATCTTTTTGTGACATGTCTTCTCACATTATGGTGCATACAATAAGCCATGTTATCACTCTTCTCAATCGAAAATCTCATCGGGTCGGGCTCAATCAGTAGGCCTTTATCCTCGATTTCCCGAGCTATTTGGGACAGTGGTCTATTCAAGGCGGTGTATGTCGTCCATCCGCAGACATGGGCGACCTGGATAGGTGGCCTTCTCACACGTTGGATTATTTTAAGGCATCGGCCTGAATTCCTTCTACCTCAGGACTGATCTTCTCGGTTCTCTGCCCATATCACTTCGATTTTCCGGCCTAGGATATTTTGGCACCCGAGTAGCCCCTCCTCGGGCGTTCTCCCCTTTTCCTCCATTAACACAAACTTTCTCGTCTACTCTAAGGCCGCGGCATAGTCCGATATCTCTTATATCCTCAGGTCGGACCATAACTTCCCGACCTTGAGAGCTCTTTTAAAACTTTCCAGCTCCTCCAGGGACTCATACGCCTTGACCTCCAATACCAAGTCATGGTATCTATCGATAAAACTTTTCAAAGGCTTATCGTCTCTCTGCTTCATCAACCTCAGTGACCCCACCGTCTTCCTTAGTACACATGCCCATTTGAAATGACGCACAAAAAACTTCTTCAGTTGAGAGAAGCTTCTGACACTTCCCGGGGTCAGGTTCTTGAACCACAAGCTGGCTGATCCTCCTAGAGTTAATGAGAGTACCCTTCAGATGGCCTCCTCTGCCATTCCTTAAATTTCCATCAATAATACAAACTTCTCAATGTCGGACTTGGGGTTCGTGCTGCCTTTGTAGACATCCATCGAGGGTATGGTAAACCTCATCGGGAACTCCATTGCCAACATTTCCTTCGTGAAAGTGGATGATGTCTCCCCATTTTGGTCGCTTCGCGTCCTGCCTTTCATATTATCCTCCCATTTTTTTATCTCCTTCCGAAACCAGTCCATCATTTGGCTCTCGGAATTGTTGTGTTTGCGCCCAATGATCTCCTCACGCCCTCCATCGCGAACATGATACCTTCCATAACTTGGTACCTCGCGTCCCTCCTCCGGGTACCGTCCCAGATTGCTCTCCCCAAAACACGGGCTGTTGCTGGATGATTTTGGGATTTATCTACCTTCTTCTTCTTCCCATGACTCTCTGGTTGGTGGGACGTTGGCAAAAACTACAGATTTCATTCTCTTGGTGTTCTTTTTTTCCCATTTCTGTGATCTCCGTCTACTCCGCTGATCATCTTTCCCCTTACTATCTCCTCTCTCCTTCCACCAAGGCCTTCTCTATTCCCTCTCATGTCTTTTTCTCTAACTTCTCAATCTTTTCCAACATAACCTTCATGAAGGTTTGGGTTGTTCCCTCTCCCTTCGAGCATATTCTCTCTCGTTTCACATGGTTTCTTCCATTTTCTCCATCCACTCCGTCATAGAAGCTTCTGAAGTTCTGTGGTTTCCGTCTTCTGCCATCGTCTTAGTGTGTTTGCCACTTTTCGTACCGGTTCTCGATAGACGGCGCCAACTGTTGACAACCATTTTTCATTCTAGGGGTGATTTGGGAAAATTGATTCCTCGAACAAAACCTCCCCAAGCAGTGAATTTGTTTGGTTTGTTGGGAATCAAAGTAAATTTGGCAAGCAAATAAGAAAACACACAGATACAATAGAAAATTAAACATGGTTCGGCGGAATGTATCCAACCTACGTTCACTGGAACAAAGGAAATGAACTTTTATTACCACATCGGGTCAGACCGACCTCCTTATCTCTTGCTTACACTAAGCTTTCTCTCTATTTTACAATTTATGTGAAATATGAAAAGATGCTAAAAAATAAACCAACCTCTTACAATGAGTTCTCAACCCATTTATATAGTGCGCCAAGATCCAATATTTCACCAATTCGTGACGTCAGCCACGTTACCCTGCTATCATTTCTTAGGTTCATTTCCTCAATCACTCTACAAATAGTTGCTATACCCTCTGACGCAACTACTCTCTGCCATCTGAACCTCATTAACCCACCCTTTTTGGTAAGTGATAAACATTCTCCCCATGTGCCAAGTTGTATTCCAACCACTCTTATACGGTTGTGTGTGTTAGTGAATAAGCTTGAAGCCATCTTTTGTCCCATCAGCCATTGGCCTACTCCCATCTTACCAGCTTTGGGAGGCTCAAATCTAAGATCATAATGTTGCAACCCTGACCAATATCCTTGGGTCTGTATACCGAAACTAGTGACGTCCTTCCGAGCATCTGCTAACAGGTCGGGTCAGTAGAGATGTCTTCAATTCTCTCACTTTCTCTTCAAAAGGGTTAAGCCAACATTAAGCTCATTGGCTGCTATTGTAATAGGCATGTAGAAACATTGAGAAATAGCTTCCCTTGATAAAAGTGTAAACTGTTATGATTTTCTTCTAGTTTGCATCTTCTAATGATCACCTTCCTATATTCCTTTGTTTCTGATAAGCTTCCTCAGGTGAATGTGATGGTGCCTTAGTTGGCATACTCCAAATCTTACTCTCTTGTTATAAGTACAAAACATATCTCCTGACGATCTCGGTGTTGAGTGAGGAACGGACAAACCCGAGTGCAGCAGAAACCCGCCCGAGATCAAATCGCGAGCGAATAAAATATATATATATATTTTATAATTTTCGACAGTCCTTAAAAATAGTGGGTTTAAAATTTTTAATTACAAACTTAAAATTTCCAATGCATTAAAACATTTTCATGTATTAAAAATTACCATAAGTCCATTTAAAAATTTCAACACACTTTAATCAATTTATCAACTATTGACAAATTAAAACTAAGCATCCTAATTATTTCCAACACTTGAAAATAATCCAAACATACTAAAATTAATTTTCCAACATTTGAAAAATTAATTCAAGTATACAATATAATTTTCCAACTCTTGAAAAAATTAATCCAAGCATTCAAAATTAACATATCAATTATATATTAATTTTCAACACTCAAATGCTTCTAATTCCTCACTAACATGCTTCCTATTAATCCAAAAAATCCACAACAATTTTTCTCAACTATAATCATCAAGAAATTGAACAATAAATTTACAAATTAAATTTTACCAACAATTTCTTTCAAGCCTTCCAATTTGAGAAGGGTTGCATCAAAGTTTTTCCAATTCTTCCAAGCTTTGAGTCCTTTCAAATCTCTTCTTCCTCCACCAAATTGAGCTTCCTTCTATCTCCACCAAATTGAGCTCCTCCAAGAACAAATCTTGGTGATCAAAAGGTGGTTTGATCACTCAAGAGTAGCAACCAATGTTTCCCCAAATTTTAACTCTTAAAACCCTAGGAAAAGAAAACTTCAAGAACAATAATCAACCCCTAACTCTTAAGGATTAATTCTATGCTCATGATAATTTATTGGGTGACCTTTGGTGAGATATAGGCTTGATTTTGAAAAACAAAATTAATTCTTTTCTCTTGTTCTTTCGGCAAGCAGAGAGCAAAAGCAAGGAAAATGAAAATTGCTTTCTTTTCGGCAGAGAGAGAGAGAAGAAAAAGAAAAGCCCTTAGACTTTGTTGTTCTCATTTTCTTTTATATTACTTTTTGTTGGTCAACTGCAGTAATGGAGTGAAAAGAGAAAAGCATTTTATTTTCTTTTTATTCATTTGATTTTAATAATAATAAAAAAAGAAAAACTAAACCCAAGCCATATAATATAACTATGGTTTAAGGAATCTTTTATCTACACCACTTGTTTCAAAAAACAACTCAACCATAGTTAAATTATCTCACCAACCAAGGTAACTAAATTGCAATTAAAAGATTTTAGTTACTTTAACTAAAAACATTCAATTACATTAACTAAAGTTATTTTAATTAATTAAAATATTTATTTGTATAAACCAAGTAACTAATTTTATATATTAATTTAACAATTAAATTAATTTCACAAAATAATTACTAATTTAATGTAAATCAAATTTACATTTATTATACAATAAAAAATTATATCAACTCTTGATATAAAATTAATTAATTCAATTCATCTCATGAATTATCGGATTAAACAATTTAATCCAAAAAACCCAAAAAATAATTTGTCATATTTGACGAAAGGTCGCCCTAGTGCTCAACGAGTAAACTCAATATAATGGAACTCTCTAGGCTCACGTTTGATTGTTATTTATATATATACATATATATCTCATATACATGTATACATATTTCATGAAGGCCTGTCCACCTACAAATCATGACTAAAAACACGACACGTCGAAACATACAAGTCGAGGTTAAAACGCTAATGTATAATCCCTTCGTCATTTCGTTTCTAATTCTAAGTTTATAGTTACTTATGTCAAAACCTTATCTACTCAATATATGAAATTTTTCATCCTTATATTCCATTAATAAATAATATAGCAAAACTCTTTTTGAATATTATTTATAATGTCAAATAAACAATTTCTTCAACGAACTTTCGGCCAAAAGATTTCCGGAATATATTCTAAAAATTTCTGGAAACAAAATCCAACCATATGGACTGACGAATCCTCATATTAACACACACGATCTTCGTGAGCATCGGTCTATACCTAACAGTCATCCAGAGGCCAGACCATGAAAGGTCTCTGACATGCATGGTATCAGGCACAGAGGATCACTCACAAGACCACCGTGGTGTCTCAAGTCAAAGGACCACAATAACTACTCAACTCGAAAAGATAACTATTGACAGTTTTATGGAATATCTATTAGTCATTTTATGAGTTAATTCAACATTCATTCAACTAATGAATATCTGCATTTCTATACGAACTTCCGCTAAGCTCACAGTCTGTTGAGACAAACCATATTTCCATTACATATATAGACAATGCACTAGTCTTACTAATATAATGACCGACCTATGTCAATATATCTAGACTAGGAATAATTTATATTCGAGAGAATGCGTGATATTTCTCAACACCATTTGCAACTCTTACAATTATATCACCATATGTAGTAACTATCGGGTCTTTACTAAATTCATATAAGGTTCCGAGTGTAACTCGAAATCTCTAACTCTTAGAGTAATCTAACAATTAGATTTACATTATATAAATAAAGTAAGAGTTTTACCATATTAATAAATAAATAACCATGATAAAATAAATATTATATTGCATAAATATCAAATATTTCTACAAAAAGTGAATGGTGCTCGATCACCATTTTCATCACTTGGGTCAGTGTTCATCTGCATGGCCATTAACGAATCTGATCATTCTCATCGGATCAGTTTTTCATCGGCGCCTGGGCTCTGATCCTCTATTCCGACTTCTCATCTTCATGAAGATTTTGGACTTTCATATATTAAACGCCAAAACACTATCTTACCGCTCTTCAGACTTCACAGTTTTCGAGGTAGAAAATCACCATCAACAAAATATTTGAAAATCAACTCAATTATGACTTTGGAGAACATAAAAAAACAGTCGATAATAGTATTTTGTTAAGTTTTTGTCGCAAATTCGCCAATCAATCAATCAAGAATGCACGATTTTTACCGTGGTTCGCCGGAAAGATTCCCGACTACATCCACGTTGAACTCCGGAATAGGGAGCTCGCTGCACTAAGCAATTTCAAGATTACACACGGAATCTTGAATCCGTTTACAAATTGTAATTCCCCAAATCTCACAAAGAACCCTAATCTCTAAAAGTGACAATCTCTCAAATTCCTAATTGAAGATTACACTAACTTGGACTTAGGGAATAGGCTCAACACTTAGCCAATTATTAAGGGAATACAAATAATGAAAACTCAACCTCAATATTCTCAACCTAAGTGCTCTTTATATAGGATGAGCAAATAAAGGTAATTGGGACAACGGCAAGGATTGTGCCATGTGTCCCTCATCCAACGGATGACAAGGGCTTCACATTTTACAATCTCCACCTTGAAGCCCAAAAACATTTCTCACTCCCAATCATACACAAAGACACACTAAGGCCAAGACAGCACAGCAAACTCACCTACTCACATCATCGCTCATGTCGGCTGCAAGGTCAGCCAACCCCCACCTGCAACAGCTTCATGCAGTGGAAGAGTTTGGTTGCAGTCACAATCTTTGTCCCCATGTCAGATGGGTTATCTTCTGTTGGAACCTTCTTAATCTCAATCTTACCGCTTGAGATAATTTCCCGCACAAAATGATACTCTGCTTCGGTAGTTGACTTTCTTGAGTCCCTGTCACCTGCAAAATCAGAATCAACATACCCTACCAAATCTAAAGCGTTAGATTTGTTAAAACATAAGTCATAATCAACAGCAGTATTCAAGTATCTTAACAACCATTGTAAAGCACTCCAGTGTGCTCCACCTGGATTAGACATAAACCTACTCAACAAAGATACAGCATATGACAAGTCAGGTCTAGTACTAATCATGACATACATCACAGAACCTATAGCATTTGCATAAGGCACATTTTCCATTTTAATCACCTCAGGTCTAGTACTAAGAGAAGACATCTCCTCTTCTATAGCCGCTTCCCATTCAAGTTTATGGGTAGACTTTAATGCCTCTCCTAAGCTAGCAGGCTCAACCCCATTAATTTCATGACTTGCTATTAACGCACAGAAATACAAATCATTAGTTGAGTAATCATACCTGGTAGGAGGCCTTACCTGCCTCCTACTTCTGTCTCTCGCTAGCTGGTAGTTGGCCAATGTGTCTTGAGGTGTTTCATCATGCTGCTCAGTTTGATCCACTTGATCTACTGTGTCCTCTTCAATTTGTTCTTGTATCTCTGCTACTTCATTTCTGTTTTCCTCCTGGTTATTTCTCCTGGGCTGGGAGTCCTCAGATGTCTCCGTGCCTGACATGTCACCGACTTGCTCAGCGGTCCTGATGTCCCTGGCTCCACCTGCATCTGAGCTCCACCTGCAAGATCAAAATCTGCTAGATCCTTTTCTAAGGCACCTGCATTGTTGTTAGTAGATTTACAAGGAAAACAAATTTCATTGAATATAACATCCCGACTAACTATGACTTTGACTCCAGGTGACTCCCTTCCCATAACCTATACCCTTTTGTCCCTTCTTGGTATCCTAGGAAAACACACTTGATTGACCTCGGTTCAAGTTTACCTACGGACTGGTGAGCATAGCTTCACAGCCAAATACTCTAAGGTGTGCAAGCTTATGAGCTCTACCAGACCAGATTTTCTCTGGTGTCTTAAACTGAACTGAACTATTAGGGCTAAGGTTAATCAAATGAGTAGCAGTATTGAGGGCTTCACCCCAAAAGGCCCTCGGAAGTTCGGAAGAAAATAAAAGACATCTGACCTTTTCTAATAAGGTTCTATTCATTCTTTCCGCAACTCCATTCTGTTGAGGGGTGTTTCTAACAGTCCTATGTCTCAGGATACCCTCACTAGTACAGTATTTATCAAACTCAGTATTACAAAATTCTAAGCCATTATCAGTTCTCAAGACTTTTACTTTGTTACTAGTTTGATTTTCTACCAATACTTTCCATTCTTTAAATTTAGTCAAAGTTTCATCCTTTGATTTTAGTAAGAATGTCCATACCTTCCTACTGTAGTCATCAACAATAGAGAGGAAATATTTCTTACCCCCATGTGTCTGGACCTTTGCTGGTCCCCACAAATCACAATGTAGATACTCCAGACTCGCCTTTGACAAATGAATTCCAGTTGGGAAGCTCTGTCTGTGCTGTTTGCCCAACACACAGATCTCACAAAACTCAAGTGGCTTCAACTGGTCCTTTCCAAATTGTCCCTGCTTGCTGAGTACCTGCATTCCTTTCTGGCCTATATGGCCAAGTCTCAAGTGCCATATATTAGTCATATCAACATTAGAAGTTAAAGCAGAAATGGGTTTATCCGAGAATACATGTTGGCCATTTAGAACATACAATCCATTTCTCTTTATACCAGTTAGGATTAGTTTATTACCCTTAGATATGTGCATGTTTCCTTTATGTGCTTTATATGTGAAACCTAATTCATCTAGTGTTCCTAGTGATATCAGGTTCCGTTTCAAGTCAGGTACATATCTAACGTCAGTAAGAATCCTAACTTTACCATCATGAGTTTAAGTGTTATGTCCCCAACTCCCTGTATCCTACAAGTATTGTCATTACCCATATACACAGTCCTTGGTCAGAATTTCTAAAGTTGACAAACCAGTCCCTATACGGACTCATGTGGAAGGAACACCCTGAGTCCAGAATCCATTCTCTGCTAATGTGATCCCTACACACAGTCAATGCCTCAGATAGGCACATCGACTCCTTTTCGGCAGCCACAGTGGCGCTGCCTTCATTTTCCTGTTCCCTCAGGAACTTATAACAATTTCTTTTAAGGTGTCCCATCTTTCCACAATGATAGCACTTCTTGTCACTATCTTTATTCTTATCCTGTTTGTTCTTTTTCTTGCCTTTAGGTTCTTGGTTCTGATGATTATTAGGACCATTATATTTTTTTCATTTTTCCTTTCACGAATAAGTTCGCTCCTCCTCTCTACTGGTTCTAAGTTCTAGCTCTCTAGCCCTTATACCAGATATCACCAAGTCTAGCCTAGGTACAACTCCTGTGTACTGTAGAGAGTTCTTAACGACACTATATTCTTCAGGTAATGCATTTAAAAGTATCATAGCTTCGCTAGAATCTCCTAGGGCTTGGTCAGTTCCTTTAAGGATTTGAGTCATTTTCGTGAATTCATCCAAATTATCATCAATCGACTTACTAGTATCCATCTTGTAATTAAACAGATTTCCTTTTAAGAACACTAAATTTGGTGCAGAAATAACAGAATAAAGAGATTCGAGTTTACCCCATAGTTGAATGGCAGTGTCCATTCCGTCAACCTTCCTGATGACCGAATCTCCAAGGTGAAGGAAAATCAGGTTGTACGCTTCTTCCAGGATTCCGTCCTTCGCTTCCTTTTCCATCTTTGGCCACTTTTCTGGATCCGGTTCCAGTGCCAAAGCCACCTTATGGTGGGAAAGCAGGACCCTCATTTTCTTTCTTCCAGTGGTGAAATCCCCTTTCCGTCAAAGGTTCCAATGTCGAGTCTCATCGTCGAATTTTATTTCTTATAACGAAATCACCCAACAACACTTCCGCAATCACACACGACAATTGTCCTCGGTAATTGTACCCACTCTTTCAATGTGGCAACCCACACAGCAATTCGGCAACACAGTACCTTAATCAACCAAGCAACTAATCTTTAATTTCTCAGCAACCAATTTGCAACACAACCCCAATATGGCAACACAGTGTCTTAAACACTCAATCTTGCCAAGACACAATTCGGCTATTCACAACCTGCCTAATCACAATCGGCAACACACTCAATCTGCCCAAAACACCACTTCGGCACAAACACAACCAGTCACCCAAACTCTGTTCGGCAACCCCCAATTTCTCACCCAAATTACAAATCCAACAGAACTGCAACAATTTCAACCGAATCACCAAGACACTCACCCTGATTCTACTGCAAACCTCTCACAGTATCAGACCTCAAACCAAATAGTCAAGAAACAGAGACAACAATTAGGCTAAGCCTTCAGCACCAACGCACACAATTTGCAGATGTCTTATTTACCCAACCAGCGGCCTGTTTTAGGGTTATAATCTTTTTCTTTTGAATCTCTTGGACTGCCCCAAGAATCTTGAAACGCCCAGCTTTGTTCCTTGTCAAAAAGTGGGTTCTCTGGAGTCTTGGTTCGGCTTGCAGCACAGGGGTCCAGCTCGGTCAACCCTGCTCTCCTCAGCACCTCAGACGATCGGTGAACAGAGGTCGTTGTGGCAGAATATGGGGTTTTTAAGCAGATTTTGATTCGCCCACAGCAATTGAGTCTTGCTCGTTCACCCTTCAAGATCAGGTCGTCCGCGCTGATTTGATCTTCGGCCCAAGATATGATGCGGCTAATTTGTCCAGTCTTGGCCTTGATCGGTTGTGACTTTGATCTTGATTTCTTGCTTTCGTCAAATCTCTGATTTCGTCTATGGCTGTTTTCTGGCCGAGCAATTGAATTTTTCTTTGATTCTTGATTACAATCGACAAACACCCTAACAGCTCCTAGGGTTTTGATTTGGCCTCAGATCAGATATTGTTCTTCAATTGACCAATCTTTAGGGTTTTCAATCTTGATGCCCTGCGTCTGTCCTTGCCGTGTCTTCAATTTTCCAGAAGACGTTGATCTGCTTTGGGTTTCTAGTTCGTGACCCAAACAGAAGAAAAAAATTAGGGATTTTGGCTTTTGCTTCTTTTGCCGCCAAAAATCGCACAGGCTGAGTCTTGGGCTTGTTCTTGATCTTGGCCTTGGCAGAATTGAAGAAGGGCTCTCCTTCTTGGGCTTTGGTCTTCAGTCACAGATTACTCTCCTATTCAGCCCACTGGATCTTTATCTCCAAAAAAGCTCTGATACCAATTGTTAAGTTTTTGTCGCAAATTCGCCAATCAATCAATCAAGAATGCACGATTTTTACCGTGGTTCGCCGGAAAGATTCCCGACTACATCCACGTTGAACTCCGGAATAGGGAGCTCGCTGCACTAAGCAATTTCAAGATTACACACGGAATCTTGAATCCGTTTACAAATTGTAATTCCCCAAATCTCACAAAGAACCCTAATCTCTAAAAGTGACAATCTCTCAAATTCCTAATTGAAGATTACACTAACTTGGACTTAGGGAATAGGCTTAACACTTAGCCAATTATTAAGGGAATACAAATAATGAAAACTCACACCTAATTCTCAACCTAAGTGCTCTTTATATAGGATGAGCAAATAAAGGTAATTGGGACAACGGCAAGGATTGTGCCATGTGTCCCTCATCCAACGGATGACAAGGGCTTCACATTTTACATATTTAAACTGTAATATAGAAGACAAATGGGAATAGATAAAATAGTGTCAAAAGTCTAAATTATGACTACAATATACTATATACGTTTATTTTATCTTCCACAAGAACATCATATTTGATATTACAACACGGAATGATATAAACATGCAGAAATACAATTACAAAAAAGAGCTCGACTGTATCTACTACTATGAAAGTTGCTAGCTAGAAGAAACAATATCTAAAAATGACCATTATGCCCTCATTATAAACTCTGATGGATCATTAATTTTTATTTTCAGCTGCCATCGTATCCGATGGTTCAATCTCCAAAAGCAGGCCTCTGCTGAATTCCACATATGGGTACGCGATCGGGAACTCGTCTGCTTTCGTTTTCCACCTGCCGACATCGAACCATTTTTATAATTAATCAAACACTTATCTTCATATTAAGAAGATTTTATCAGTTGAATTAATTAACACCCTTATAATGCGAGGAGTTTAACAACTATATATAGTATGACTTAGCAAAATGATAAAGTTGAAGGATATTATCAACCGTATTGTCAAGTTATCAACAAATATTTAATTCCTTTGAGTTTATTTACCTCTCAACTGAAGAGTGTAAATTTTCACGATATTTTTAATAATATGACAATCTTTAAATATAACGTATTATTATCATAAAAGTTATTTATGATGGGTCTGATCAAATGAATAAAATGCATTTGACTATTTAGTAATAAAGTAACATAATGAATACTAATTATGTAGGTTTGTAAGTGGGATGCAGCGGCTAATGAGGTTTATTAATCTTCCATTCTCATTTTGTATGCATCTAATTTGACTTAGATTCTGTGATAAAATGAGTTTTATATTGAGTTTTTTTATCGATATAGTATTAACTGTATATTGTCATTAATTTTTTTTTTTTTGAAATATTGAAAACTCCGCCGCCAAATCATCACCCGATCCCGTTAAGAGGAACAGATAAAATCATCGGCTGTTCTAGACTCTTATAAGAAGTGCACCTCCCAGACTCGTACCTAGCACCGGAATAATCAAATCCTAAGTCTTATGTCATCAAGCTAAATCCCTTGGGGGATTGTCATTAAAACACAAGTGACAAAAAATTATGAAAAGTGTAATATAACTTAGCTGAACTGAATCCAAATTCCAAAAAATTAATTATTTCAAGAGTAATTAGCATAGCATGTGAAATTAATAATTATTTAAATACTTTTTAATTACCTATAATTGAGGACAAGATGATGAAGGAAGAATGAAATTTCTACTTTAGCAAGTTCAGTTCCTGGGCATAGTCTTGGTCCACCACCAAATGGCATCACACTTTTGCTCATTATTAATGCTTTATCCTGTGAATACACAACAAAGAATATTACAACACAACAAGAATATTAACCAAAATAAAAAGTTTTAATAAGTTGAGTAGAAATTAATCAAACAATTAAACTACATACAGTCCATCTCCAAGGATTAAATTCTGAAGGATTTTCATGAAGATTGGGGTCAAAATGTGCTGCAGTAAATACTGGAAGAACTTTCCATCCGGATGGAATAATATAATCTGCAATAAATTTGAACCGTACGATCTCTCCGTAATGCCAAATCAGAAAATCTTGATTTTTTATTCGGATTAATTAATTAATATAAACAAAATCTTTGGATGGAAAAAGCGAACCTTTGAATTTGACATCCCGAATAGCTTCACGGTGAACAAATTTTACCACATTTCCGCATCTCATAGCTTCATATATAACCTAAATAAATATATGTGCCAAAATGCAACCTCATCAGCTGTTTTTATTAGTTTAAAAAGTTATAAGAATTTTGCAACGAAGAAATATGACTTTTTTTTTTTTTTTTACATTGTTTGTGAATCCCATTTGCTGGTAATCTTCCCAAATCAAAGGTTCCCCATCTCTTTTACTCTTTCTTATGGCTTGGTGTTCTTCCTGCGTAATTTGAACATAAAAAAAGAAAAGAAATGGGAAATGTTGTATAATATAAAGGGATATTACCATTTCTTCCATCTAAAATTTAGTGAAAGGTCAGTCAAATTCGAAAACTTTAAAAGTATATCAATTTTACCCAAAGCCTTTTATTATGTATCAATTTTCATATGATATATCTCAATTTCCACCCCTTGATTTGCGGTATTGATACACTTTAAATACTTCATATAAAATTAAATTGATATATTTTAAAAGTTTTCAAATTTGACTAAATTTTCGTCAAAAAATAATAATTACCCTAATATAAAAGGAAGAGAGAGAGAGGGGAAAAAGAGTCAATTACCTTTAATTTTTGAAAAACATTTGGTGCATTGGCAAGAAAGTAAACAATTAAGGCTAGAAGTGTAGCAGTTGTCTCATAACCTCCCAGCAAGATGTCCAAAACAATGCTTACTGTCTCTTCATCACTGAGGCTGCGTTTCGACAGAATTACATCTAAGAAATCTTGTTCACTAATAAGCCTCCTTTTCTCGTTTTTCTTTTCTCTTATAATCTCTCTTATGGTCGAAGACAGTCTTGCTCTAGCCTGAAGAAATTCAAAGGGAAATATATATATATATTTCATTGCTTTTAATATATCACATGAAAACATTTTGAACATGAGCACAGGTATAGTCGCTCCCTCCGGGGGTGAAGCTAAAACTTTAATTTAGTGAGGACAAATTTTGATTTTAATGGGATAATTTTGATTTGGCCGGCTAATTGAAATGAAGAATTATATGAAAATCAAAATTTACCCCACTAAATTAATATTCTAACTAGTAGTACCTTCACTGCGTTGGCATAATGTGTCCCAGGAATATATACCGGCAAAGACACAAACCCTTTCATGTAAGTTTGAAAATCTTCAAGTATTTTGAAGGCAAGTGGTTCTTCTGGCTCGATACTCAAAAGGTGCTTCACCATAAGATTGAGTGTAAACTGCACGTACGTAATGAATCAGAGAACGAAAGATTGATTAGAAGCATTCTTTGACAAAAGTTCCTATGCAATGCATAAGGTTCCGTTTCCTTTATAAATAGAGTCTAATGAAAGTTATGATTATAGGCGGTCCTAAATTTTAAAGACCCTAGGCGAATTTCAAAAATGTGGCCCTCTATTTTTTTTTGGGAAAATATCGTAGAGTTCATAAAATTCTCATTACAAATATGATACAGTGAAAGTTTTGATTATAAGCGGTTCTAAGTTTTAATGGTCATTGGCGAGTTTCTAAAATATGATCCCTTAACGATAAAAATATAAAAGTCTAAAATATGGACCCTACCAAATTTAGAGGTTAATATTGGGCAGAAAAAATAACAATAGACCCCCTTTTTTTTGGTTGAAAATTTCATATTTAGACAAACCTTAAAGCGAATTTTTGGGCGCAAAACAAATAGTAGATGAGAACTAATTTTAAATTAGGGAAACTCAGGGCAACCTTGGGGATAACAAGTTAATAATAATAAAACAAATATATTCTTAATTATTATTATTACCAACCTTTCTAATTTCCTTGCAGAAGGCGATCTCTTTACATTCTTTCCAAGACTCCATCATAGACAGTGATAGCTTTTCGATACAAGGAAGGAAGGCTGGAGTTGATTTAGAGGCACCGATGAAGCTGACAGCGACGTTTCTGAGCTTCTTGTGAAGGTCTCCGGACACAACGAGCAAAGAGAATTTTCCAAGAATGCCATGCATGGGCTTTGGGTAGCTAACTTGGAAAAACTTCTCTTCATTCTGAAGTATGTACAAGTTTAGCTCATGGTCACAAGAGACTACAGCCGGTGAGCCGAATAGATGTGACTTGAAAACTCTTCCGTATCTACACGTTTTTTTAGCAAGGGCCGGAGAATTAAATGGAGAAATTAAAATAGTTTTATGACCGAAAGACATGTCCAAGTATAATGAAATGATGCTATGAGGGCAAGCAGTTCTAGCACGTACGGGAAATAAATTTACCTTGAGCAATGTTGTTGCAAGAAGCTGCCGGTGGAGTTGGATTTGTGAGGCTTGAGAAAGGCAAGAGTCTCCCCAAAGATAGGCCATCCCATGCTTCCATTAGGCAAGTTTTTAGCTTCTTTTTTTGTCAACAAACGCCGGAGTAGAAGAAATGTGAAACCTAATACAAATAAAAACTGTAACCAAATGGGAAATGGTCCTTCCATAGTAGCTGCCTACCTAATTAACTCAACAATAACCTTTAATTTTTGCTTCCCAATCCCTAGCTTTATAGCACTCTAATTTTGTGTCTTACTGCTTTGATTAATTTATATGTGTGAAATCATTTTTTTTTTTTTTTTTTTTATTTTTTTAAATTATTATTTTGTTTTAGATTCTGTTTTAATTATTAGTTTATAAAAGGAGTAGTAGAACAAGACAAACTTACAGTACCTTTTCGTTCTTTAAGTTTGATTTTCTTTAGGCCATTGAATATTAATTTTAGTCGTTTATGTTACAGTCCAAGTACCATCTACAAATGTCAAAATAATAAACTCCAAATCAGGAGTAATTCTTTGGTAAGAATTTTTTCCAAATCGGATAAGAGATTTTTTTTTTGCTTTCAAAGGAAATCATATTAATATCAGATTCTTACTTTTTTTTTCCTGATTCATGGCATTTAATTTGTTACCCTTTTTTTTTCCTAGTGTTTTTTTTTTTTAATATTTAGGCAAAGCTATTTGAACCCACTAAACTCATTTATCAAAATTTTAAAATTTAAATCTTACTCTACGAACCCACTTAAAATTAAATATCCAATGTACCCTCAGTAAAATAAAATAAAATAAGTTAAAATCATTATCTTAATAATTGTGTTTTTACTAAATAACCCATTAACTTCATATATAAACCTGTTACTAAATATTTAGATTTACTAAGGTTGTGCCAATTTTTTTCTTAATGAAGTCTAAATAGGTTTAGTGGTAACAGGTCGGGCCGAGCCAGTCTTTTTTTTTAAAAAAAAAGATTTTTATTCGAAAAAGTTATAATTATTTTTTTGATTTTTTTAATAATTAAAAATGCAAAAAAATTAAGAATTTCAATGTTTTAGTATTTTTTTTTTAAATTAGACCTTAAAATTTTAGTTATAAATTTATGTATTTAGAATTGTCTAAATACATAAATATAAGTGTCTTAAAATAAGTTCAATTCAGACTTAAGACATAAAAAGAAACTGCACCTAATATGTTATTCAAATCTTTTAAATTGAACAACTATAATAAGTTCAATTATTTATTTTCGAGCAAAATTTAAATGTGTGAAATTAATTCACCAAACGTATATTTGGGGAAAAAATAGTCCATACATATCTGAATTTGTTTACAACTTTTCGGGGATCAAATTTTGAAATGGACAAAAAAAATAGTTTGAAATTTGTAATTAAAATAAAAGAAGCATGTACTTTTTGTAATTAAAATTCTCCCCAAAAACTGATTTGTTCCTGTATAAATACTATGATATAAGCAGGATTAATCTTAATAAATTAATAATTAATAATTTAGGTTTTAAGATAGTTAATTTAATGTTGAATGTAGACATGGGTTCAAAAAGTAATAATTATTTTATTCGATTATAATTTATTGAACATAAACGTAATTTGCATAAATTTTAATTAAAAAAAATTAGAAAACATTTTTAAAAGTGCATTTAGTGAGTAGTTTGGTGGAGTTTTATTTTTTTAAAAAAATCTCAAAGCATAACATTCCTTTTTTGAATGAATCATTTTACAAGACAAGAAGGTCCCTATAAATAGGTACACATGATAAGGCATTGTGCAAAGATGTACATACCCAATTTTTAAAGAAGTGTTCATTATTTATCTTGTATTTGCAATAAATGACATTGATACTTATTAGAAAGAAATCCTAATTTCCTCCAAAAGAGTAACAAAAGAAAGAAAATATAACAAGGCAAAGAAAGACTCACCTAGAGATAGCAATAAGTCTACAAGGCTCACCTCATGAATTTTCTATCGGATGGATAGATCCCAAATTTCAATCAGCATTCGAGATTTTCACTCATCCCTATGCTAATTTAACTTGTTTTTTTTATTAGTATAGTCTAATTGTAACCCACCAATTCCTTTTCCACCATGTGACCAGGTTTGAACATGAGATCTCTTATTTCTACTCAAGATATTTTATCAACCGAATTAATTAGCACTCACACAACCTTATGCAACAAAAAAAAGTCTAATTTATTTGCTTTAAATGTCTATCATTCTTCAAGTTCATTACTCTACAATGTGGCCCTTCATTGTCCCAAACTTACCGAAATAGCAGTGGAAAGCTTGAACACGTATATAAAATAGAGCTTGAGTTCCCTAAAGGAAGAGCAAAAGTTGGTGAAAATTCAATCACCTTTGAAAGCTATATATAGGGAAACAAAAAATGTTTCTGAACATTTTGATTAAGTTGTTTTGTTTCTGCTTTACGTGGGTTTGATGTGGATGTTTGTAATAGAAACCCGACAAAAATTTGTGACTATTAGCTTGAATTAATCATCAAACTTAAAACACAATATTGGTGGAGGCACACAAAAAAAAAAAAAAAGGATCTCTTATTTGTCTATAAAGCATGTCAATATTGCATGCTTCACGTGCAGTGGATTTTGGGACCGATCTTCATCATCCTCTAGAAAGATCATATATAAATCTAACTAGCTGGATATCATTCATTTTGTGATCATTTTTGCCTCAAAAACTGTTCACCATAAGAATATGATTTTTTAGTGTCATCAAAAGTCGATGCTAAAATTTTTGATGTCGAAAGATGGCGACGTAGAAAATGAATGCTTGTTGTGATATTTTTATATCGTACCGCAAGTGTACGGTGTTAAGTTTTAGTATAACTGAGTTAAGAGTGTCGAACCCACAGGGATTGCGTTAACTCGCATTAAGTACTACAATTGATAATCCTAACTTTATTTAGACAATATTTAACAAAGATTTAATTATATAAATAAAATATAAAAATAATAAAATAGGAGGAACTAATACGATAGAGATTCTGGATCCTGATTTCACCTAGCTGTCACCTATGTATTTGTAATGCCAATTAATCTTTGTTCAATTATATTATTTATAAGTCAAGATTCCGTAAATATCCACTCCCTCTCTCGAGCATCAGTGAAAATATCATCAACTACAGACTTCGATATCTCTATAAAAATCCAATAGTTAACAACTCATTACGCTTTGTGAATCTATATTACGACTTCAAAGGACTACAGATTCTCTCGAACTCTATAAAATCCTAGGTTATATTCTCTAGATCTATTCAAAATTTCCTCTCTCGCGTTGATAGATTCTAAACATTCATCATCTTCAATTGTGGCCAACAATCAAGAAGCATTAAACTCAAAAGAATATAAATAAAATAATAAAACTTCATAACAAAATTGATAAACAAAATACAAGGTTCAAGCATCGATTACATCATTCTCCAGAATCAAGGAGTTTAGTTCATGACAAAAGATAAAAACAATAATAAACAAGTCATGAATCTAATGGAAATCATTAGAGTTCTAAGAAAGAAACAAGAAGATAAAACCTGAATTGAATCTCTTCCTCCTCGGACGTCACAGTTTTTGTCTCCTCTTGTCGCTCTTCAATCCTCTCCTTGGATCTCTAAAAATATTTATATCTGTGTTTTGTGCTCTGTATTAGCCTCCTCTTGAGTATTGGACGAACTGTTGTATTTATAGTGGAGGCAGGGAGTCTTTGGGTATCATTAGGATTATTGAAAACCCTAAAATTAATTTCCTGATACGCGTCTGATTCGCAACGCCATGGCTTGGAAGTGGGCGCCTGGGCGCCATGTCCTCTGGAAACTGTACGGATATTAATGAAGTTGAGGCGCCCATGCGCCATCCTTTTCAATTCAACTGGCACCATGACGCCTATTCTTTTCACACTTGTTGGCGCCATGGCGCCTAATTGTGAAGGATTATTGGCGCTGTGGCGCCACTTTCTCGGGAGAATGTATGAGATTTGTCTCTACTACGAGCGCCATGGCGCCTGATGATTTGTCAATGCTCCCGTACTCGTCCTGTGTTCCCGAAAGGTCCCAAAACACGTGCAATTATTCCCAGATCCATGTATTAATGCTCCTACAAATAAAACACAAAATAAACTATAAATAACATTTAAATATCTTGAAATATAACAAAACAATAAGCTAAAAATGTCGTAATAAGTGGGTATAAACCACACTTATCAAACACCCCCAAACTTAAGGTTTTGCTAGTCCCGAGAAAAAGATAAAATAAAAACTAAATTCAAATAAACAAATAAAAATAACTAAATTAACTAAGCCACTTTCGTAGGGATCACGATTGCATTTAGCGTATGCAACAAGCCTTTAAACCCCTAGGCGGCCCTAGTGGACGAGTTATAGTCTCGTGAGGGCTTACAGCGACGACACCCACAAACGTCATTCACACACAATCATGCAAAAATATAAAAATAACAAAACATAGTCCCCGATAGTTACACATAAATATATCCTCAAAGAAAGCTTATAAATGAAATTAGAGAATCTTCAAAGTACGCAATTGCAACTCGAATCCAAATTCTTGAATAAATTATATGAGTTAGACTCACGGTGTGTGTGTGTGTAAAGGTTCATTCACAGCTTGATTCCTAAGTAAGCCAACTTAATGATTTCGTTTAGAAATTAGAATCGATGGGTCAAACCAACCTAGATACCTCAATTAAGCTCTGTAATTGCTTTACTTTGTGCTCAGTATGGTATGATTTTCCTTTTCTTGTCTTGTCTCTTTTTGCTTTTCTCTTTTTGGAATTTTTTTTTCAACTCACCTACCCTTTAAGGTAGCATTTCTCCTCATGGTGGTCCTAATACTCGCCCATGGGTAGCTTCACGCTTATCGGTTATAGGTGGTTTATTTTCTTTATTTAGAGACATTTTTCTTTTTAGCTATACCACACTTCATAACACTAGCAAATCAAGATAGATATCTAAGCAAACGGTCATTCATTGACATGCAATTTCTTCAACTAGTCACATTGTCAACTACTTAAGTTTTCACTGCTAAAAAATCTATTTTTAAGTGCTTACGAGTCTAACATAGATCAATTATTCAAGGCATCAGATAAAAGTAAATTGGTCACTTATCGTTTCTAATTTCACACCATAAACAAACAAAATTCATCATAGGATTTATGTTTTACTATCAAAGACTAAAACAATAATAAATTTTTTTTCAATAAATCAACAAAAATATAGCAAGAATACATGCACACACCCCCAAACTTAAGAATTGCATTGTCCTCAATGTAAGATAAATATAAAGAACATGAGTGAGGAACAACATTACCGTCCATGAAGTTGATCAGGCTCCTGCTGGTTAGAATTTGGTTGCGCAGGCTTTGTGTGTCTCGTGCTACCTGCATAAATAGCATGCACAACGAATAAATAAACAATATCACACAATAAGTAAAAAAAATTTAAATTAAATTAAAAATATTAAAATTAAAATTAAATAAAATAATAATAAAATAAATGCAGGGGTTGCCTCCCCGCTAGTGCTAAGTTTAACGTCTTCAGCCAGACGCAACCACCCAAATGGTTATGGTGGCTTAAACGTAGTGAACCGGGTAATCTCATCTGCTTTCTTCTTTGGTATCCACCAGTTCTTATGACATGAAAAAGACAGCTTGGCAGGCTGTGGTAATTTATCCATAGATGGTCCCCCAGGATATGTAGATTTCCCCTCAATTGGAAATTCTGGACTGCACATTCGGCAAAATTGGCTCGACCTCCTTTTTAACCTTCCAGGGGTCATCTCCAAGTGAGCACTAACTTTTCTTTTCCTCTTTTTACGGCCATTTGGGAGTGGTTTCGAGTTTAGGTGCAGAGATTCTTCCTTTATGCATGGCTGCATTATGCTCATAGGTTGCTGAAATACTGATTCACCATGTCTGGTTTCAACTCCCTTTTCTACTGTATCTATCATGTGACAGTCTGCATCACCTTGAGAACTCGGCATGGCTCTGAAAACACTGAAGGTGATTTCTTCATATTGACCTCTCATTATCAATTCACCTTTGTTCTCTTCTTCTGTTACTGTTTCCTCCTGAAATACTATTTCATTTTCTTTACTGCCTAAGTCCTGAGAGATATCTTTAATCCCTTTTCCGCTCCTAAAGGTTATGACTTGACATTGCTCTTTGAGGTTGACTTCAGTATCACTCGGAAAAACCCATGTTTGTTGATTGGCCATGGAAGAAACAAGCACCCTAATTTTCGCTTCTAAAGATTTCATATTTGCCTCTATATTGCCTATTCGTGTTTCAATGTCATCCAGCCTTGACTCATTCTTCTCAAACCTCTCTGAAGCTGTAGCTACAAACGTGCTCATGAGGTCTTTTAAGGAAGGTTTCTGCTCAGCTCTTGGATAATTGAAGCCATGCGGAGGTTGCAAAATATTTTCCATATCACCATATGAAAAATTCAGATGATAATAAATAGGCATAGGACTGCCTCTATAGTTGTTGAAGTTCTGATTGTTCACATACTGTACTTGTTCAAATCCTGCTCCTCTGTTGGGTAAAAACGTTCCATTAGTAGAAGCAGCTTCAATAGACGGTTGGCCCATTTGATTTGTCAATACTGCTAGATGAGTCGTGAGAGACGATACTTGAGCTATCAGTACACCAATAGGATCTGTCATTGCTTCTTTTCAAATTCACCTCGTACGAAAAAAATATAAAACAAAACAAAAATAAAATAGAAACAAAAATTAAAAATAAAAATAAAGAAAAAAAAAATTAAAAAAAAATCTAAATTAAAGCTAAGATTACTTGGTAGTAGTATTAATGTGAATTAAATAAACAATCCCCAGCAACGGCGCCAAAAACTTGTTGTGATATTTTTATATCGTACCGCAAGTGGACGGTGTCAAGTTTTAGTATAAATGAGTTAAGAGTGTCGAACCCACAGGGATTGCGTTAACTCGCACTAAGTACTACAATTGATAATCCTAACTTTATTTAGACAATATTTAACAAAGATTTAATTATATAAATAAAATATAAAAATAATAAAATAGGAGGAACTAATACGATAGAGATTCTGGATCCTGATTTCACCTAGCTGTCACCTATGTATTTGTAATGCCAATTAATCTTTGTTCAATTATATTATTTATAAGTCAAGATTTCGCAAATATCCATTCCCTCTCTCGAGCATCAGTGAAAATATCATCAACTACAGACTTCGATATCTCTATAAAAATCCAATAGTTAACAACTCATTACACTTTGTGAATCTATATTAACGACTTCAAAGGACTACAGATTCTCTCGAACTCTATAAAATCCTAGGTAATATTCTCTAGATCTATTCAAAATTCTCTCTTTCGAGTGATAGATTCTAAACATTCATCATCTTCAATTGTGGCCAACAATCAAGAAGCATTAAACTCAAAAGAATATAAATAAATTAATAAAACTTCATAACAAAATTGATAAACAAAATACAAGGTTCAAGCATCGATTACATCATTCTCCAGAATCAAGGAGTTTAGTTCATGACAAAAGATAAAAACAATAATAAACAAGTCATGAATCTAATGGAAATCATTAGAGTTCTAAGAAAGAAACAAGAAGATAAAACCTGAATTGAATCTCTTCTTCCTCGGACATCACAGCCTTTGTCTCCTCTTGTCGCTCTTCAATCCTCTCCTTGGATCTCTAAAAATATTTATTTCCGTGTTTTGTGTTCTGTATTAGCCTCCTCTTGAGTATTGGACGAACTGTTGTATTTATAGTGGAGGCAGGGAGTCTTTGGGTATCATTAGGATTATTGAAAACCCTAAAATTAATTTCCTGATACGCGTCTGATTCGCAACGCCATGGCTTGGAAGTGGGCGTCTGCCGTCATGTCCTCTGGAAACTGTATGGATATCAATGAAGTTGAGGCGCCCAGGCGCCATCCTTTTCAATTCAACTGGCACCATTACGCCTATTCTTTTCACACTTGTTGGTGCCATGGCGCCAATTTGTTTCGTTTATTCCATTCAGGCGCCATGGCGCCTAATTGTGAAGGATTATTGGCGCTGTGGCGCCACTTTCTCGGGAGAATGTATGAGATTTGTCTCTACTACGAGCGCCATGGCGCCTGATGATTTGTCAATGCTCCCGTGCTCGTCCTGTGTTCCCGAAAGTTCCCAAAACACGTGCAATTATTCCCAAATCCATGTATTAATGCTCCTACAAATAAAACACAAAATAAACTATAAATAACATTTAAATATCTTGAAATATAACAAAACAATAAGCTAAAAATGTGGTAATAAGTGGGTATAAACCACTTTTATCAATGCTAAAGGCTGGTCGATGAAAAATTTTAGCGTCTAAGAAACTTTAGTGACGCTAAATATTCAACTATGTGTCGCCGGTTGTCGTCGCTAAAACCGATGTTCGGCGATGCTAAAAGTGAACAATTTCGCGTCGACAAGCAAAGGCGATGCTAAAGATTATGGACTTTTAATGTCGCCAAATTGACGTCACTAAATGTGGATAATTAGTAGTGTTGACATTTAACGTCTCCAAAGCTATTTAAAATTATTAAAAATAAAATAAAATATCGTTAAAATATATGTAATTACTAATAATTACATATATATTTTAATAATATTATATTTTTTAAATTTTAAAAATTAAAAATTTAAATTTAAATTTAATAATATATAAAATAAATATTTTATCATATAAAAAAGTTTTATACATTAAATAAAAAATCATGCAGGATGATCGGTCACGGTCGGTGATGTATCTGATGGGCCTATAAGAATTATGGAGGTCGATCCTGCAGCACTGGCCCGAGCAAGCAATCGCTCCACAAGCTCCCTTAAGTTCATCATATCTGATTGTGCTCATCATTCTGCCTTATCATCTCGGCATTCTACCTCATCATCTCGGCATTCTACATCTCCAACTGGTCTTGAGTCTGCTTCAACTGCTCCTTTAAGATAATGACCTCTTCTGAGGAGCCAGATGATCGAGAAGTAGCCACTGCCGCCTTCCGACGAGTGCCAAACCTGACGTTATAAAAGGTGGTGTTCTGGAACATCTAACGCGAAAGCTCATCATCAGCCAAAAGCTGTAAGCCCTGCATGAGGTTATGTGTCTGGATCTCCACTATGCTTTCCGACATTTTAAGTTTATGTGTTAGTTAAAAAATAGTGGAAAATACTGAAATTATATATAATTTTCGTAACTAAATACTTACATCGCACTATCGGGCGACATCATTCACTCAACCTTTATTTTGAGTGCAATGGGTGAGCTGGAAAAAATCTGACATCATGAGGGGCTGTAGCACCTCTCCCGTGCTGCTTTGTTGTAGATTAAAAATATTGATTAGTAATTAAATATTATTAAAATATAATTAAATAAATGTATATCCACTTACTTTGGAATGTTCCTCGCGATGCGAGGAAAACGACTTCGAGCCTCCAACATAGTTGAACCATAGATTCTGCCGGTTCACCTTATTCCGCTCACAAATTTACTATATTTTGTTTCAAAAAGACTGCAAAATGAAATATTATAGAAATTTAAAACTTATCGCATATTCCTCCGAAGCCCACTTGTTGCACATATATGCCCAATCCTCCTCACTGATGTCATGCGATCGATGGGAAGTAGCATCAGTCGCACCATGCTCATCGAAAAAGGGCTTGAGTTTCTTCGTGCGGTAGTTCGAGTATGACTTACTCATGTAGTGGTCGACGTACTTGACCATATTCAGAGCGATAAAGTCAACGCCAAACCACTACTATAAAAAAAAAACACAATAGTTACAAGTATAATTTAAATAAAAATAAAATTGATGCTTGAATTGATACTTACTGAGAAGACAACGAATGAGTTATGTCATGTTCATTCCGGTATCTTTGTCCAGCACATGTATTATTGGGGAGCGTCATATCGCGCAGTAGTCTCAATTGCGTTGTTGAAATTTCCATTGTGAAGGCCCAACTGTCTCTCTCCATCATCGGAAATACGAATTGATATTCGTCTGTAGGCCTTCAAGTGACATGCCAAGTCCAAACCCCTTGTATGACCTCAAGATCATCTGACTGTTGATGTCAGGTCAATGGTGTGGACATTTCATTTTTACACATAGCTCAATGACGAGTATCTTTTGGGGACACCATACGAAGGTTCGAAAAATACAATGATGAATATCGGAAGGGAATGGAACTCTACATAATTCAGATAAATAACTAGGTCCTGGTCAGACATTACCTATGTCCGGCCAACCTTTTTTCGGTCCATAATATTCGGCCGAATATATATTGAAAACCCTAAATCCGACCGGACATATGACAAGCTATCAATGAGTGTGCAGATTGTCAATCACTAGAATCACGAGATCTGATTAATGTCTGACTAGACATATATTTCAAAAAAATACCGGTCAGATATGTACTGAGCTGTCAGCTAGTGTGCAGATTTTAATTACTGAAATCACGAACCTGATTAATGTCTTGCTGGATGTATATATGAAAATAAATGTCCGATCGGATATAGATCGAGTTGTAGTTGAAGCTGCAGATTGGTGATGAGTGGTATTTATATCACTATTTCCCACTCATCTAACCTAATATTTTGTATAGTTTCTCGGGTTTTGTGAACGTTTTGATGTGTTTTGTGTTATTTTGCAGATAAATAAAGTTGGGAAAGCATTGGAAGTAATTTGGGGCCAAAATAGAGGAAAAATGACAGAAGGGCAATTCAGTAATTTGTCCGCGTCGCGACGCCAAGAACCTACGCGTCGCGACGCCTAAAGTGAGCCGGTCATGCTAACGTGCGCCGAGGGACACGTGTCAGAATCTGAGAAATTGGACTTATTAACGTGCGCCGACCTTGCTAACATGCGCCGTGACACGTGTCATCATCACAGAAGATCTGCTAAAATACGCCGTCTGCCACGTGTTGAAATCTCATTGGACCAAAGCAAGTGCGTGCCACGTGTCGAGTTGTCATTGGACCGAATCACCGGTGAATCACATGCTGCCACGTGTTAATCTCTCATTGGACCAATCCTAAACGCGTGCCACGTGTCAGATGTTCATTGGACCGAAAGCTCAACCAATCACCGTGTGCCACGTATCGTCTTCTCATTGCACCATCTTTACCGCGTGACACGTGTCATCACCAGATTCTACAGACAGATCACGCGTGGTCAACCCTCGTGGACCAAGACCCTACTCGCCGCGACGCCAGATGCCGAAACTGCCTATAAATTTAGGCCTTCACCACTTCATTTCTTGTGCTTTCCTTGGGATTTTTTCCCTGATTTCATAGGAAGCATATAGTTTTGTAATATTAAAATTATGTATTTTTATTTTTAGTTTTTATTACAGCTTTTTATTTATTTACTTTATGTTTTGTAGTTAAATTTCCACTGGGGTAAAAGGTGAAACGTTTAATATATTATCTAGGTAAATCTCACTTAACTATAATTTATAAATTATAATTTAACCGGATTAATTAATGTCAAACTTTATTACCGCCTATATGGTCGGGTTAAATATAAATTACTTTACCGCCTATATGGCTGGTCTTTATGTGACAGATAATTACCGCCTATATGGCTGGTGTAATTGGACTAAATGGATTACCGCCTATATGGCTGGTTTTAAATGTTTAATATTATTAATTCCTGAGAAAGCAGAATATAAAATAATTTAAATATTATAATAAGTGAGATTCCTAGATAAGAAATATTAAATGTGGATCCTCTAACCCCAGCATTTTATTTTTATTCTAGGGAAGTGATGAAACACAATATCCACACTTAATAATTGATTTTCTTTTTATGGGTGATTCTTTAGTTTGTTTATTGAGTCTTAAGCTTAATGCTTCTTGTTGTCTGATCACCAATAAGATTGATTTGGTAAACTTAAAATGAACTAGACATAGGGATTTTACGTTTCAGCCTTATATTTAATAGCCCACGATCTTCCTTGAGGATAGATAACCCTTTAATAGATTTCCTTACAGGATAGACATATACCTGTCGGGCGTGGGTAGCCATAATTGGAACTTGGTCTTAATGAATCCAGGTAATTTGGTTGACATAGGAATATGGTTCAATTGGGTTATACTGGGTATTTGCGTCTGACCATCGGAAGAGGCTTTTGCATATCATCGTGTTCCAGGTTAGCAAATTAATTTATTACACATAAATAAGACAGTCAATTCATCTTTTTAATAATATTGTGTGGAATCACGACCCTAGATCTTTGAGTCTTTTATTTATTTTCCTTAGTATTTTCTTTTGAGTCTGTTTTTATTTTATTTTGCAAAACCACATTCAACCAACCAAAAGCAATCAATTCCCTTCTCCCTATAATTAGATACGTGTAAATAAATAGATTCAATAATTAATAACAACATTAGGAATTAAGTCCTCGTGGGATCGATATTTTTATACTACTTGAACGATATGTGCGCTTGCGTTATACGTGTGTGTTTACGCCGGTCAAGTTTTTGGCGCCGTTGCCGGGGACTTATTTTTCTTGAGTTATTAATTTTGAAGCTATCTAATTTACTTGTATCTAATTTTCTTTATTTTTATATGTAATTTTTATTTCTTTCTTTTGTTTTCAGGTAGTTGAAAAATGGAACACTACTGGGAGATTGAGAGATTACGAGCCTTACAAGAAGATACAGCCCACATCTGGGAGCAACAGTCCGATTTTCTGAGGCCTGTTGTCCAGCCCAATGACTATCACTGGATGCCAGAACCAAGCAATACTACATTTGCTCATCAGAACGAAATGAGGAGATATGTAATTTGTGATGGTAACCACTCAAGCGATCAATGCATATACTTTTCAGAGTGGCAGAATTATCAGAATCATTCAAGGTACGGAGAACCATCATATTTTCCATCTTATCTACCATCTACCTTCGATCTTCATCAACAATCAGAACCATCAGAGGAATATCAGATGATTGACATGCTCAAAGATTGGGTCAAGAAACAAGACGAAAAGTTGGATACAATGCTTGAAACATGCCAGAATCAATTTGAAAGTATTCAGAGACAATCAGAATTCATTCAGAGACTGACAGATCAAACGAGACAGTTACCTCAAGAAGAATTATCAGATGAAAATGACAAAGCCTTCGAGTACCCAGAGATCCACAATGACACCTTAACAGAGGAGGAGGTTGAACAGTATCAACAACCAGAGGTATTAGTTCAGGAGCCCAAACCAGGAAAGTCTCTATTTGACTTTTATTATTCAGATTCTGACGAGGATGAAGCTGATCTATCTATATCAACTACACCAACAACGGAGGATCAAACTTTTTATCCTCAAAATGAAGATCTTGGAACATCCATTGCACAAATGTTTGAAGAAGATCTACCTGAGCCAATCATTTCACCGAAATCAGAGGATGAAGACCTAAAATATGACACATATTTTCATCCTCAGGTTGAAAATTTTGAAGTATGTATTTCACAGATGACATATGAAGAGCTGAATGTAGAAATTTTCAAATACATATGTGAAGAAAAGGTGGAGCAAGAAGCAGAACAAATGGAGGAGCAAATTTCTGACCAAATTGAATATCCAGAGCATTCAGGAGAAACATCGCTGTATTAGGGAGTAAAATTTAGAGAAATCACCAAAAAGCTTGACAGAATGGAACTTCCATTCCAAGTCAAGCACCATACGAGACCTCCTGATTTTATTTCTTTCTTTGCAGGAACCACTGGAGCAACAAGGAGCAAAAAGGTGGCACAAGCACTAAATGGGACAAAACTTTTTCTGCCACCTTACCGTTGGAAGAGACCCTTCAAAAGCAACGCTCATGGGATTGTCTTTAATCGGACATCCAAAACGACGCTAAAACCTCATTGACAGATAGATTTCAGTCACGTTTGGCTGAAGACGTAAAATTTAGCGCTAGCAGAGAGGCAACCCATGCAATTTGTTGTAATTTCTGTTTTTATATTTTATGTATACATGTTGTAGAGTTTTTAATTTTGTGTGTTATTTTTGTAGGGAAAAGCACAAACGGAGCATTTTAAGATAGAAGGAATGATGTTTGGCACTCACAAAGATGAGAATCAATTTATTAGCGATGGCTGAGTAAAGAATGAAATCTTGAGACGCATCCTAATGGATTTATATACTAAGCGAGTGGCGTATTGTGTACACAATTCCGTTGCCTTAATTATTTCTTTGATTTTCTTTTCTGTTGTAATTATCTTTATTTTCGTAGATAGGATCCATACTTTTTGACCTTTCACAATTTCTTTTATTTTGTTTAGATAACAAACGTCCTCTGGAAGATACTAGTGCTATTATTACTCACCCGTTTCAGGTACTATAAATTCAGCTCGTCATTGCACGTTGGAAGGCATCCAGATTTGAGAAAGAAATACATAAAAAAATGGAAGCCACTTCAAGAAGACGAGTTGAAAACATCTGTGTGTTTTATGGTAGTAGTATTGGTACTAAACCACAATACGTAGAAGTAGCACAGGAATTGGGTCGAGTCTTAGCTGCAAGGAATATGCACTTAATATATGGCGGAGGAAATCTTGGACTTATGGGGATCGTTTCAAAGGCTGTACAGGAAGGAGGCAGTCACGTTTTGGGAATCATCCCAAAACCCTTGGCAGAGGCAAATCTTATTGAACCATCAAACGGAAAGGAACTGATCGTGCTAGGTATGTCCGAGCAATTGGTAGAAATGATTAATTGTGCTAATGCTTTTATCGCTTTGCCAGGTGGCTTGGGCACATTGGAGGAAATTTTTATAGTGCTATCTTGGGCGAACCTAAACATACACCAGAAACCACTTGGACTGTACAACGTTGATGGATTTTATGATTTTCTTTGTGTGTTTCTTGATGATGCTCGAAGAAATGGGTTCGTGTCAAAACCTATGAAAGAACTCCTCTTCACTGCCAGAACTGCTCCAGATCTAATAGACCAACTCTTAGCCTATGAACCACAAGTTGACCCTATCATTTCAAAGATAAATTGGTCCGAGGACGATCGTGGTAAGAGGCGTCGGATTAATCTGGATCTTAACCTTTAATTTCGTGTAGAATTTCAGCTAACCAGGTAATATCTCCTAAACTCTTCTTCTACTGTTTAAGACATTGGGGACAATGTCTCATTTAGGTTTGGGGGAGGAAATTAGTTGATTAGTATCTTGTTTTTAGTTTGTGTGTTGTTTTTATTTTTAGTCCAAAATTTTTCAAAAAATACAAAAAAATTGAAATTTTTTCAAAAATTACAAAAAATATTTTGTGTTTTTGTATTTTTATTTTGACTAAAAGGGTGAAATTGGTGAGAGATAGCTGAGTAAGGAGTTTTCACTCCTGAGACGTATCTCAAACCATTTTTGAAACAAGTTAATTTTTGTTTATTTCATTTTGAATTATTTAATTTGTAAATTCTCCATAAAACTGATTAAATGGATCTTCATATGCTCAGTTGGCAGGTATTATCAACATGCATAGAAACATACAGACATGACTTAAAATTGAAAAGTTTGTAATATTCAGTGCTCTAGTTTAATTGGAGGAAGCATCTCAAAAAACAATGGAGTAAAAAAAAAAAAAAACGTCTGAGATCCGAGTTATTAAGTCTGTAAGGGTGTTTTAACACCTATTGCCCTAAAGCCAACTGGTTTGGGAGTCACTGGCCCAAAGCTCGTTACAAGGATCAAAGATGCTGTAAAAATATATATATCTGAAGTCTGGGTAATTAACTTCGTAGGGGTGTCTTAACACCTGGTGCCCTAAGGCCAACTGGTTTGGGAGCCACCGGCCCAAAGCTCGTTACATAGATGGAAGATATTGTATATAAATAAAAAATAGAAAAAAATCAAAGAAAAAATCAGAAAAATTATTCCATTGCTACAAGAAGGTGTGAAATCTGATAGAACTTTAGGACAAAAATATTACTCTCTTATCAACTGCACTTATGACTGTTGTGGGAAAAAATGAGTTGTTTAATATTTTGTTGGCTGTGTATATGGAGAATGATAAATATAATCGGAGAATTTATTTATTCAGTAATTTAGAAAGAAAGAAAACACTAGTAACTTGGAGTATAAGTTTCACCTGATTAGTCACAAACTTCTTTATTCTCTTTTCTCTTGTCTTTTTTCTTTTGTGTGCATTAGTTTTACTACATTTTTACTTTTGTAAAATGTTTGTGGGTATCATTGCTGTAAGCCCTCACGAGACTACAACTCGTCCACTAGGGACACATAGGGGTTTAAAGGCTTGTTGCATACGCTAAATGCAACCGTGATCCATACGAAAGTGGCTTAGTTAAATTTTATTATGTTATTTTATTTTATGTTTTGCTCGAGGACTAGCAAAATGTTAGGTTTGTGGGTGTGATGAGTGATATTTATATCACTATTTCCCACTCATCTAACCTAATATTTTGTATAGTTTCTCGGGTTTTGTTAACGTTTTGATGTGTTTTGTGTTATTTTGCAGATAAATAAAGTTGGGAAAGCATTGGAAGCAATTTGAGGCCAAAATAGAGGAAAAATGACAAAAGGGCAATTCGGTAATTTGTCCACGTCGCCACGCCAAGAACCTACGTGTCGCGACGCCTAAAGTGAGCCGTCATGCTAACGTGCGCCGAGGGACACATGTCAGAATCTGAGAAATTGGACTTGCTAACATGACCTTGCTAACATGCGCCGTGACACGGTCATCATCACAGAAGATCAGTTAAATTGCGCCGTCTGCCACGTGTCGAAATCTCATTGGACCAAAGCAAGCGCGTGCCACGTATCGAGTTGTCATTAGACCGAATCACTGGCGAATCACATGCTGCCACGTGTTAATCTCTCATTGGACCAATCATAAACGCGTGCCATGTGTCAGATGTTCATTGGACTGAAAGCTCAGCCGATCACCGTGTGCCACGTGTCGTCTTCTCATTGCACCATCTTTACCGCGTGACACGTGTCATCACCAGATTCTGCCGACAGATCACGCGTGGTCAACCCGCGTGGACCAAAATCGCGTGCTGGCGTCGCGATGCCAATACTCTTCTCATCGCGACGCCAGATGCCGAAACTGCCTATAAATTCAGGCCTTCACCACTTCATTTCTTGTGCTTTCCTTGGGATTGTTTCCCTGATTTCATAGGAAGCATATAGTTTTGTAATATTAAAATTATGTATTTTTATTTTTAGTTTTTATTACAGCTTTTTATTTATTTACTTTATGTTTTGTAGTTAAATTTCCGCTGGGGTAAAAGGTGAAACCTTTAATATAATTATCTAGGTAAATCTCACTTAACTATAATTTATAAATTATAATTTAACCGGATTAATTAATGTCAAACTTTATTACCGCCTATATGGTCGGGTTAAATATAAATTACTTTACCGCCTATATGGCTGGTCTTTATGTGACAGATAATTACCGCCTATATGGCTGGTGTAATTGGACTAAATGGATTACCGCCTATATGGCTGGTTTTAAATGTTTAATATTATTAATTCCTGAGAAAGCAGAATATAAAATAATTTATATATTATAATAAGTGAGATTCCTAGATAAGAAATATTAAATGTGGATCCTCTAACCCCAGCATTTTATTTTTATTCTAAGGAAGTGATGAAACACAATATCCACACTTAATAATTGATTTTCTTTTTATGGGTGATTCTTTAGTTTGTTTATTGAGTCTTAAGCTTAATACTTTTTGTTTTCTGATCACCAATAAGATTGATTTGGTAAACTTAAAATGAACTAGACATAGAGATTTTAGGTTTCAGCCGCCTTATTTAATAGCCCACGATCTTCCTTGAGGATAGATAACCCTTTAATAGATTTCCTTACAGGATAGACATATACCTGTCGGGCGTGGGTAGCCATAATTTGAACTTGGTCTTAATGAATCCAGGTAATTTGGTTGACATAGGAATATGGTTCAATTGGGTTATACTGGGTATTTGCGTCTGACCATCGGAAGAGGCTTTTGCATATCATCGTGTTCCAGGTTAGCAAATTAATTTATTACACATAAATAAGACAGTCAATTCATCTTTTTAATAATATGTTGTGGAATCACGACCCTAGATCTTTGAGTCTTTTATTTATTTTCCTTAGTATTTTCTTTTGAGTCTGTTTTTATTTTATTTTGCAAAACACATTCAACCAACCAAAAGCAATCAATTCCCTTCTCCCTATAATTAGATACGTGTAAATAAATAGATTCAATAATTAATAACAACGTAGGAATTAAGTCCTCGTGGGATCGATATTTTTATACTACTTGAACGATACGTGCGCTTGCGTTATACGTGTGTGTTTACGCCGGTCAAGTTTTTGGCGCCGTTGCCGGGGACTTATTTTTCTTGAGTTATTAATTTTGAAGCTATCTAATTTACTTGTATCTAATTTTCTTTATTTTTATATGTAATTTTTATTTCTTTCTTTTGTTTTCAGGTAGTTGAAAAATGGAACACTACTGGGAGATTGAGAGATTACGAGCCTTACAAGAAGATACAACCCACATCTGGGAGCAACAGTCCGATTTTCTGAGGCCTGTTGTCCAGCCCAATGACTATCACTGGATGCCAGAACCAAGCAATACTACATTTTCTCATCAGAACGAAATGAGGAGATATGTAATTTGTGATGGTAACCACTCAAACGATCAATGCATATACTTTTCAGAGTGGCAGAATTATCAGAATCATTCAAGGTACAGAGAACCATCATATTTTCCATCTTATCTACCATCTACCTTCGATCTTCATCAACAATCAGAACCATCAGAGGAATATCAGATGATTGACATGCTCAAAGATTGGGTCAAGAAACAAGACGAAAAGTTGGATACAATGCTTGAAACATGCCAGAATCAATTTGAAAGTATTCAGAGACAATCAGAATTCATTCAGAGACTGACAGATCAAACGAGACAGTTACCTCAAGAAGAATTATCAGATGAAAATGACAAAGCCTTCGAGTACCCAGAGATCCACAATGACACCTTAACAGAGGAGGAGGTTGAGCAGTATCAACAACCAGAGGTATTAGTTCAGGAGCCCAAACCAGCAAAGTCTCTATTTGACTTTTATTATTCAGATTCTGACGAGGATGAAGTTGATCTATCTATACCAACTGCACCAACAACGGAGGATCAAACTTTTTATCCTCAAAATGAAGATCTTGGAACATCCATTGCACAAATGTTTGAAGAAGATCTACCTGAGCCAATCATTTCACCGAAATCAGAGGATGAAGACCTAAAATATGACACATATTTTCATCCTCAGGTTGAAAATTTTGAAGTATGTATTTCACAGATGACATATGAAGAGCTGAATGTAGAAATTTTCAAATACATATGTGAAGAAAAGGTGGAGCAAGAAGCATAACAAATGGAGGAGCAAATTTCTGACCAAATTGAAGATCCAGAGCATTCAGGAGAAACATCGCTGTATTAGGGAGTAAAATTTAGAGAAATCACCCAAAAGCTTGACAGAATGGAACTTCCATTCCAAGTCAAGCACCATACGAGACCTCCTGATTTTATTTCTTTTTTTGCAGGAACCACTGGAGCAACAAGGAGCAAAAAGGTGGCACAAGCACTAAATGGGACAAAACTTTTTCTGCCACCTTACCGTTGGAAGAGACCCTTCAAAAGCAACGCTCATGGGATTGTCTTTAATCGGACATCCAAAACGACGCTAAAACCTCATTGACAGATAGATTTCAGTCACGTTTGGCTGAAGACGTAAAATTTAGCGCTAGCAGGAGGCAACCCATGCAATTTGTTGTAATTTCTGTTTTTATATTTTGTGTATACATGTTGTAGAGTTTTTAATTTTGTGTGTT
This sequence comes from Zanthoxylum bungeanum, assembly GCA_019454045.1. NCBI lineage: Eukaryota > Viridiplantae > Streptophyta > Magnoliopsida > Sapindales > Rutaceae > Zanthoxylum > Zanthoxylum bungeanum. The sequence continues at coordinate 380,807 of SKCR01027644.1, forward strand.
ATTTTTGTAGGGAAAAGCACAAACGGAGCATTTTAAGATAGAAGGAATGATGTTTGGCAATCACAAAGATGAGAATCAATTTATTAGCGATGGCTGAGTAAAGAATGAAATCTTGAGATGCATCCTAATGGATTTATATACTAAGCGAGTGGCGTATTGTGTACACAATTCCGTTGCCTTAATTATTGCTTTGATTTGCTTTTCTGTTGTAATTATCTTTATTTTCGTAGATAGGATCCATACTTTTTGACCTTTCACAATTTCTTTTATTTTGTTTAGATAACAAACGTCATCTGGAAGATACTAGTGCTATTATTACTCACCCGTTTCAGGTACTATAAATTCAGCTCGTCATTGCACGTTGGAAGGCATCCAGATTTGAGAAAGAAATACATAAAAAAATGGAAGCCACTTCAAGAAGACGAGTTGAAAACATCTGTGTGTTTTATGGTAGTAGTATTGGTACTAAACCACAATACGTAGAAGTAGCACAGGAATTGGGTCGAGTCTTAGCTGCAAGGAATATGCACTTAATATATGGCGGAGGAAATCTTGGACTTATGGGGATCGTTTCAAAGGCTGTACAGGAAGGAGGCAGTCACGTTTTGGGAATCATCCCAAAACCCTTGGCAGAGGCAAATCTTATTGAACCATCAAACGGAAAGGAACTGATCGTGCTAGGTATGTCCGAGCAATTGGTAGAAATGATTAACTGTGCTAATGCTTTTATCGCTTTGCCAGGTGGTTTGGGCACATTGGAGGAAATTTTTATAGTGCTATCTTGGGCGAACCTAAACATACACCAGAAACCACTTGGACTGTACAACGTTGATGGATTTTATGATTTTCTTTGTGTGTTTCTTGATGATGCTCGAAGAAATGGGTTCGTGTCAAAACCTATGAAAGAACTCCTCTTCACTGCCAGAACTGCTCCAGATCTAATAGACCAACTCTTAGCCTATGAACCACAAGTTGACCCTATCATTTCAAAGATAAATTGGTCCGAGGACGATCGTGGTAAGAGGCGTCGGATTAATCTGGATCTTAACCTTTAATTTCGTGTAGAATTTCAGCTAACCAGGTACTATCTCCTAAACTCTTCTTCTACTGTTTAAGACATTGGGGACAATGTCTCATTTAGGTTTGGGGGAGGAAATTAGTTGATTAGTATCTTGTTTTTAGTTTGTGTTTTTTTTATTTTTAGTCCAAAATTTTTCGAAAAATACAAAAAAATTGAAATTTTTTCAAAAATTACAAAAAATATTTTGTGTTTTTGTATTTTTATTTTGACTAAAAGGGCGAAATTGGTGAGAGATAGCTGAGTAAGGAGTTTCCACTCCTGAGACGTATCTCAAACCATTTTTGAAACAAGTTAATTTTTGTTTATTTCATTTTGAATTATTTAATTTGTAAATTCTCCATAAAACTGATTAAATGGATCTTCATATGCTCAGTTGGCAGGTATTATCAACATGCATAGAAACATACAGACATGACTTAAAATTGAAAAGTTTGTAATATTCAGTGCTCTAGTTTAATTGGAGGAAGCATCTCAAAAAACAATGGAGTAAAAAAAAAAAAAACGTCTGAGATCCGAGTTATTAAGTCTGTAAGGGTGTTTTAACACCTATTGCGCCTAAAGCCAACTGGTTTGGGAGTCACTGGCCCAAAGCTCGTTACATGGATCAAAGATGCTGTAAAAATATATATATCTAAAGTCTGGGTAATTAACTTCGTAGTGGTGTCTTAACACCTGGTGCCCTAAGGCCAACTGGTTTGGGAGCCACCGGCCAAAGCTCGTTACATAGATGGAAGATATTGTATATAAATAAAAAATAGAAAAAAATCAAAGAAAAAATCAGAAAAATTATTCCATTGCTACAAGAAGGTGTGAAATCTGATAGAACTTTAGGACAAAAATATTACTCTCTTATCAACTGCACTTATGACTGTTGTGGGAAAAATGAGTTGTTTAATATTTTGTTGGCTGTGTATATGGAGAATGATAAATATATCGGAGAATTTACTTATTTAGTAATTTAGAAAGAAAGAAAACACTAGTAACTTGGAGTATAAGTTTCACCTGATTAGTCACAAACTTCTTTATTCTCTTTTCTCTTGTCTTTTTGCTTTTCTGTGCATTAGTTTTACTACATTTTTACTTTTGTAAAATGTTTATGGGTATCATTGATGTAAGCCCTCACGAGACTACAACTCGTCCGCTAGGGACACATAGGGGTTTAAAGGCTTGTTGCATACGCTAAATGCAACCGTGATCCATACGAAAGTGGCTTAGTTAAATTTTATTATGTTATTTTATTTTATGGTTTGCTCGAGGACTAGCAAAATGTTAGGTTTGGGGGTGTGATGAGTGATATTTATATCACTATTTCCCACTCATCTAACCTAATATTTTGTATAGTTTCTCGGGTTTTGTTAACGTTTTGATGTGTTTTGTGTTATTTTGCAGATAAATAAATTTGGGAAAGCATTGGAAGCAATTTGGGGCCAAAATAGAGGAAAAATGACAAAAGGGTAATTTGGTAATTTGTCCACGTTGCGACGCCAAGAACCTACGTGTCGCGACGCCTAAAGTGAGCCGGTCATGCTAACGTGCGCCGAGGGACACATGTCAGAATCTGAGAAATTGGACTTGCTAACATGCGCCGACCTTGCTAACATGCGCCGTGACACGGTCATCATCACAGAAGATCAGTTAAATTGCGCCATCTGCCACGTGTCGAAATCTCATTGGACCAAAGCAAGCGCGTGCCACGTATCGAGTTGTCATTAGACCGAATCACTGGCGAATCACATGCTGCCACGTGTTAATCTCTCATTGGACCAATCATAAACGCGTGCCATGTGTCAGATGTTCATTGGACTGAAAGCTCAGCCAATCACCGTGTGCCACGTGTCGTCTTCTCATTGCACCATCTTTACCGCGTGACACGTGTCATCACCAGATTCTACCGACAGATCACGCGTGGTCAGCCCGCGTGGACCAAAATCGCGTGCTGGCGTCGCGATGCCAATACCCTACTCATCGCGACGCCAGATGCCGAAACTACCTATAAATTCAGGCCTTCACCACTTCATTTCTTGTGCTTTCCTTGGGATTTTTTCCCTGATTTCATAGGAAGCATATAGTTTTGTAATATTAAAATTATGTATTTTTATTTTTAGTTTTTATTACAGCTTTTTATTTATTTACTTTATGTTTTGTAGTTAAATTTCCGCTGGGGTAAAAGGTGAAACCTTTAATATAATTATCTAGGTAAATCTCACTTAACTATAATTTATAAATTATAATTTAACCGGATTAATTAATGTCAAACTTTATTACCGCCTATATGGTCGGGTTAAATATAAACTACTTTACCGCCTATATGGCTGGTCTTTATGTGACAGATAATTACCGCCTATATGGCTGGTGTAATTGGACTAAATGGATTACCGCCTATATGGCTGGTTTTAAATGTTTAATATTATTAATTCCTGAGAAAGCAGAATATAAAATAATTTATATATTATAATAAGTGAGATTCCTAGATAAGAAATATTAAATGTGGATCCTCTAACCCCAGCATTTTATTTTTATTCTAAGGAAGTGATGAAACACAATATCCACACTTAATAATTGATTTTCTTTTTATGGGTGATTCTTTAGTTTGTTTATTGAGTCTTAAGCTTAATACTTTTTGTTTTCTGATCACCAATAAGATTGATTTGGTAAACTTAAAATGAACTAGACATAGAGATTTTAGGTTTCAGCCTTAGATTTAATAGCCCACGATCTTCCTTGAGGATAGATAACCCTTTAATAGATTTCCTTACAGGATAGACATATACCTGTCGGGCATGGGTAGCCATAATTGGAACTTGGTCTTAATGAATCCAGGTAATTTGGTTGACATAGGAATATGGTTCAATTGGGTTATACTGGGCATTTGCGTCTGACCATCGGAAAAGGCTTTTGCATATCATCGTGTTCCAGGTTAGTGTAGGCACTGCATTTTTACATATAAGTCCTGATGATGAGTCTCTTATGGAGACACTACCTCTTTGATTGTGAAAGCCGCAGGAAACGGACGTCGGAAGGGCAAAGTTGGAAATTGGTATTTTGGTCGGATTTAATTCGCTTGTTTCGCTTCGGGTTCGCTTGTTGGACCTCTATTTTAAAACACACCAAACCCATTAAATCATATCTCACAAATTAAATAATTAAAACATTTAAAATACATGTCACAAATTAAATTGAATTAAAAAATAATTAAAATTAAAGTAAATAACTAAATTGAAATTAAACTAAATCAAATTAAAATCCATTTAAACTAAATCAAATTAATTCCAATTTACATTAAATTAAAAAAAATTAAATTTAAATTAAATTAAATTAAAACTAATACCCTATCACTATAAAAATAACTCAAAAAAAACCCTAAACACTCGGCTCTCTCTCCTGACGCCCCTCTCCTCTCTCACGGCCTCACCAAATAATGAAACCCTAGCTCTCCTCTCTCTTTCACACAAACTCTCTGCAGCCACACAAAAAAACCTTAACTCTCCGCTCTCTTTCTTACACTCTCGGCAGTAATGCAAAAACCCTAGCTCTCCTTTCTCTTTCACACAAAACTCTCGGCAACCATAAAAAAACAACAAACTCAGCCAACTCTTCAGAAATCAGACTCCCACACCGACTCCACCCGATGGCACAAACAACAAACAAAGAATAACCCTAAACCCATTCACGGCCTTCCCCTTCTCCCTCTCCATACTCGGCAAAACAATAAACCCTAAAAACACACCACACGCAGACGTGAACACACACAGCCATGAAACCCTAAACAACCTCACGCCAACATAGCTCCTTCACACCCAGCAAATCAAGCCCTGCACATGCCGCATAACCCATCCAGTGTTCTGCCTGCCATAGACCACAAGCCTTCGACTCAACAGACCATCACGCCTCACGTACCCTCCATAAGCCTGCAACGTCACAAATTTCCTCAACACACGATACCACTTCACATTACAGTCCACGTAACTAGCCACAGCAGCCCTAATCTATGCCTAATTCATCAGCCCTTCAGAGCCGCATCAAGAGAGGACACCATTAGCCACCGCCCTGATGTCCCCAAGCCACGTAACAGCCCCTTCTCCCTGACTTCAAACCTTACCTCACCCACTCATGCCAATTGCAGCCCTTTCGACCAGCCCTCACAAAGAAACAACGAAAAACCCTAACAACAACCATTCACGCCTGCTTGCACCCTCCACTCACAAACATGTTACTGCCCCACATCGCCCTTAGCAACAGCCCACTGCACTGCTTCACACCTTTGCCCCTTTAATTCCATCTGCCCCTTCCACAAATCTTCTATTCACATAAGCAACCCCCACCTAGCAAAGAACCATCACGCCCCCTGCCCCTTGCCTTCACTCAATCAGCCCTCAGCGCACACCTGCCAACGTCCAACCAACTCACTGCTCACCAAAACCGCACCTTGCCCTCATAGAAGCGCCACATAACCTTCACACCAAAGCAACCTACCTCACGCTTAGCCTGCCATAAGCAACTCTCTCGCATCAACACGTAACCCTCACCCTGCACGCTCACAAACCCTGCACATAACGCCACACATCAGCCCTGCCACACAGCCTCATCAAGCCCATGATCCCCACGCTCACACACCTCACCGCTTCAGCCCATCACGCCATCAATAGCCCCTTAGCCACCCATTGCCTTCAGCGCCTAAACAGACCACACCGAGCAACCACAACCTGCCTTCCCACAAAGCCGCACACACCTGCCCACTACCCTTCGACAATTCTGTACTCGAACAGTCCACACAAACTGCCTTCCCTGCACGTATAAATTGCCAAGAATCTGCTCCAGAACAGTCCCCAAATTAACCCAAAAAACAGTCCTCGAAACTCCCCAAAACAGTCCCCAAATTAACCCAAAACAGTGACCGGAAAATACCCCTAAAACAGCAGCGAAACGGAGTGAAAACAGCGACCCAAACAGCGAAACAATGAGGAAAAATGTTGGATTAGTGAACTAGAAGAGTTACGGAGTATCGACCCTTCCGACGGCCGTGTAACACGCTTTCGAGAGACGACAAAAGAGGTTAGACCTGAGGACACCTTTTTATTTATTACCATTCATTTATCTTTGTTTATTTTAAAATATTATCGCATGATGTGAATGTTGGATAAGCGGAATATGTGTTCCCTTTTGTGGTATATCAGATGGAAACCCGGACGTAAATTCCGTAGCCGAATCTGAATGGACGGTAGTGCAGTTTGTACTCGGGATACAACGCCACGTACCACTTAAGAGACACGTATTTCATCTCATCTGAACTTGTGTTTGAGCATGTTGTAGTTCGTAGGTTATTTATTTGTTGTTAAAGCATGATTTAGCCTAGTTTGTTATTTATCTTCAAGCATGATTACGTTATTTGTTGCGAACTTAGACATAGGATTTATCTTTATAAACATGAACTAGATATATGTTGTTCTTGAGCATGTTGTGTAGATTCAGTTAAGATATTGCATAAATCACATCATTACAAGTGGCATAAGTAAGGGACCATTTCGAAACCAACAGGTTTGAGGTCTTCCCTTGCGAGGGGTGAGTGCGGCCTTAAATCTTTGTCCCGGTTCACACCGGGTGGCGACTCCATGTTATTTCGTACTTCCCAACTAGGCCGCGAGCCTAGAACAGCGTCGCCGATTTCTGTGTCCTACAGTTAGCAAATTAATTTATTACAAATAAATAAGAGAGTCAATTCATCTTTTTAATAATATTGTGTGGAATCACGACCCTAGATCTTTGAGTCTTTTATTTATTTTCCTTAGTATTTTCTTTTGAGTCTGTTTTTATTTTATTTTGCAAAACCACATTCAACCAAACAAAAGTAATCAATTCCCTTCTCCCTATAATTAGATACGTGTAAATAAATAGATTTAATAATTAATAACAACAGTAGGAATTAAGTCATCGTGGGATCGATATTTTTATACTACTTGAACGATACGTGCGCTTGCGTTATACGTGTGTGTTTACGCCGGTCAATTGGCAATCACTAGAGACAGAGAGGGGAATTGATTTCCCCTTCCATTTTCAATCCCAGTTTAGGCACTATAAATTAGTGCCCAAACTCTTCATAGTGTGAGGTTGGAATTATTTGTGGAAAAACTATGAATCATGAAACTCTGAGAGATAACTTGAGAGAGAAAAATAGTAAGGAAATCTCACAAGTCCCTTGAAGTTTCCCTCTTTTTGAAAAGTAATCCAACAATTAACAAAGCTTTCAGAGGTGCTTTCTGGGACAACTACACTTAAAAGATACGACTTGGGGGCACCCTAATTATTATTTTTATATATTTATACCATTGTTCAGACACAATATCTCTGGTTGGACTTGATATAAGTCTGACCGGAAATACAATTTGTTAGAGTTGGTACTTGGAACGCCAATCAAAATAATATATTGTCTATTATATTTTATTATTTAATAATAAAATAACTATATTTTCATTTTAGTCTGTTAATGGAAATTATTGTGCAATTATCTCTTCGTGCATATTAGTTTAATATATACATTTATATATTTATATGCTGAGAATGCCATTGACCTTAGAATAATCAAGTAATAATACTAGACACTGGGTGGTCCACCATCGGGATAGTATTACTATTATAAATTATTCTTAAAGTATATATTCATAGTCGTTGCTTTTGGAATACGGTCGGATTCCTATAACCTAGAAGACTAGCACTTGTCGTATATTGGAATTGGAGTTCTAATGGTCTAACCCAATAGACCATGAGCAATGAAAGCTCGTATAGACATGTGGGTTTTCATTGGAGCGAATACTTAATGACTCATAGGTGATTTCTAATAGTTGAAAGTACACAGTATCGTCAATAGGAATCCCATTGAGTCCAGTAGCATATGTGATCCTTTGACTACAAGATAACAATGATTTTGTGTGTGATCCTCAACACTTTGATGCCATGTATGTTAGAGATCTTTCAGGGTATGACCGCTAGATGTTCATTGGGTATGGACCGATGGACTCGTTAATCAAGTGCGTATCAAGATAGGATCCAGTGGTTCATATGTGTATCATAATAGGTCAAGGTATCCATGTTAGTGAGTCATGATGCTTAAAACTTTGGCCAAAGCCGATCACCTACGATTGATCGTATATATATATCATAAATGATGTTGTGATTAGTTATAAAGAATCGTGGACTGTTGAAGTTGGTGCTTGGAGCGTCAATCCGAATAATGTGTTGTATATTATATTTTATTATTAAAATAATTAAATTTTCATTTCAACCATGTTAATGGTAATTCTTATGTCATAATAGACATAAGTTTGATATGTAAATATGATGAGAATGACATCGACCTTAAAATAGTCATGTAGTAATACTGGACACCAGGTTGTCCGATATCAGGATAATATTACTATTATAAACTATTCTTAAAGTAAATATTCATAGTCTTTGATTTTGGAGGACAAATGAATTTCTATAACCTAGAACATTAGCACTTATCGTATATTGAAATGGAGTTACAATGGTCTAACCCAATAGACCATGAGTAAGGGAATCTCGTATAGACATATGGGTATTAAATGGATAACATTGATTTTGTGTGTGATCCTCTACACTTTGATGCCATATATGTCAGAGACCGTCATGGTCTGACCGCTAGATATTAGTTGGGTGTGGACCGATGCACTCGTTAATCAAGTATGTATCAAGATAGGATCTCTCGGCCAGTATGTGTACCATAAGAGGTTAAAGTATTCATGTTAGTTAGTCATGATTCTTAAGACTTTGGCCAAAGTCGATCACCTAGGGTTGATCGTATATATCCAAAATACTGTTCTGATTAGTTGTAAAGAATCAAAGACATATCGAAAAAATGAGATGTGCACCTTGGAAACTTGTGTTAAGGTTGGTGCTCAGAGTGCCAATCCGGATCGTATTTATGTTCGACTCATGAATACGAACAATTCCTTTTTCCATAATATTACTTATTTATGGTAGCACCTCTTGTTTTTATATACGTATTCGATTTAATTAGGATTAGACAAAGACCCCAGGATTTACAATGTAGTGCGCAGTTACAACGTAGTTTGTAATTGACATTGGGAAGCGTCACTATAAGTTGTATATTCTCAAATAAAGTTTCTGGTCAAGATTTAATGACATGGGTTAGTTAGTAAAATCCGCTGAGACCAGTAAATGTCTGTTAGTGTCCTAGACATGCCACGGGATCTCTAAGCGTGATTATTGTGTGAATTAATCAAGAAAGTTGCGGAATACTTACATTGATTTGGATGAGAAGTTTCAAAAAATTCTTTGAAGATGGAAGCTCCAAGCCCTCTTTGTTGTTCCAAACTCATGGGTGAGTCTCCCTATCACCTTCCTTTAACTCCTTAAAGTGCTAGCTTACAAGAATTTTGCAACAAAACTCCATGGGAGAGATAATGAAGCTCACGACAATGAGAAAAAATGGAGAAAAAAGACTTGCTGTGAATAGTAACCACTTACCACTTCCAAAGTTGACTAAGTAATATATAGTGAGGTTGAGTGTTGGATTTGGTTAGTGTGTTGTAAAAGCAATCCAAGCTTTTCACTCAACAAATCAAATCCAAAATTTTAAGCCTAACCACTTCCATCATTAGTCAAACAAGTGATGTAAGTGAAGTGAGTCCCACCACTTTTAAATTCCGAATTTAAGTCGGCTAACTTAACATGTAACTTCGCTCGAGCCCGGGTTCGTTTAATTCTGAATAAATGAATTTTCCGTTGCGACGTAATTAAATCTAATTTAAATAAATAATAATGCCTAGAAAAATTATTACGAAATTCGCTTGCGAATTAATTCAAAATTAATTCGTTCGCTCGAATAAAAATCCAATTTTAATTCCGCTTTGAAATCTAATTTCATTTAATATATCCAATATATATTTTTTTAGCCCAATTATATAAATTAAATAGTAAAATCCAATTTAACTATTAAATTTACTTTGCCAATTAATTCCAAATTAATCGCGTTCTCTCTTCTAGTCGAATTAATCACAGATTAATTCTTGCCGTAATTAATCCTAGATTAATTTTCTCTCTCTCATAATTAATCCTAGATTAATTCTGTTCGTGTCAAATGTCATCGGTGAATCTTTGGGAGGTGACCCAAGAGATCCCTGGATATGTTGGCAGTAAATACGGTCTTCGGACTATCCGAACACGTGCGTACCCGGTACCACGTTCTTACCAATTTACAAGACATGATTGGCTTCTAACAAAGCACCGTGCCTACCCAATTCTCCAGAAATATTCTTTTATGGAATATATAATCTATATCAGGCGTAGTATACATAGTATTACGTATTACGTATTACGATCCAGTATCGGATGTCACATGCTAGGCCTGGGGCTGGAATTGTGTATGCCCCGTACGAAGCATATATCGGATAACTAACAACTAGTCTCTTTATGATCGGAAAGTCATGACCTAGTCATACTTTCCCGATAGCTATAGCACTATAGAGTACCAGTTCTGTATCCTTGCGTGATCATCCTCTCTATATGACTGAAGTGATACTTCCATCTTGACATCACACCAAATACACTACGATTCTCAGTATACCCAGAAGAGGCGTACACAGAACCTGTTAAAGCCCCGAACGACCAAAACCAAAGTATACTGATTGTCGCAAGTATTAATGATGCAAGTCTCAGGTTAAGACCATATACACCTACCCTGATTCGGATTCCCATAGACACATAGTCATACTACCAATGAGATTTTGATGGGTCTATCTAGAGCGAAGCTGTTCCCGTACTATCGACAAACAGAACCTTCTATCACATTTGCATGAGTATCCAATACCCAAATATTTGAGAACTATGTCGTTAAGCTTCCATAACGCGCACAAGTGTAATACTAGCCTATTCCGCATTATCGATGTCCAGTCTCGATAATACTATGACTAGGGATATTTAATGATTAAACCTTACGTGGATTAATACTGTCTTATATCTTATTAATCTGGTACTAATTATATGGACTTTTATCATTTAAATATCCAGATAATCCAATTACTAATGATAAAAGAGTAATTTCCTTTGTCACATAGTTAATTTTGTATAAGAACACCATGTTCTTTACAAAATAGTGATGCTATGGGTCATAATTATCCAACAATCTCCCACTTGGCCTATAGCCAATCACTCAAGTGTCAAATACCTGAACTATGTACGGGTCGCTCAAACTCCTGCTGAGAAATAGCTTTCGTCAGCGGATTTGCAAGGTTATCATCTGATGCGATTTATTCGATCATCACATCGCCACAATTTATGATCTAATGAATCAGATGAAACAGTTGAAGTACATACTTGGATCATTGATGAGACCGCGGTTCCTTAGCCTGTGCTGTAGCCCAACTCAGCTGCTAACAGAACTACTCCTAATCCAATTAGGAATTTATAGATCCAAAATGCTTCTTTTGCTGCCTCAGCTGCATCAATATTCCTCTTTTATTGTTTAATCGGCAACAATATCTTGTTTAGAAGATTTCCAGCTCACTGTTATGTTATTCAAATTAAATATGTACCCTTATTGCGACTTACAGTCGTCTTTATCGGTTTGGAAACTTACAGCGGTGAACCCAGTCACCTCAAGTTCTCATTTCTCCATATTCTCAGAAAGCATCCTTAGTTCATCCAAGATACTCAAGGATGTTCTTTACTTCAATCCAGTGACCATCACCTGGATTGGCCTGATTGCGTCTACATATGCTCAAAGCATATGAGACATCAGGTCGCGTATATTTTCATAACATACGAGCTCTGGGAGAGTGTCAGCAGCTTTCTAGATCTATCCTAGTAGATCTTTATTCCTAGAATAAAGCCTGCTTCTCCCAGGTTTTTCATGGAGAATTTTATGAAAGCCAAACTTTTCTCCCAGATTTTTCATGGAGAATTTTATGAAAGCCAAACTTTCACCGATTATAGTATGGGAATGTTATTGCCGAGAAGCAATACATCATCAACATAAGGACAATGAATGTCAGTGCGCTCCCACTAACCCTCTTATATACACAAGAATCATCTTCATTTTGAATTAAATTATATACCATTATGATTTCATCAAAACGTTGGTTCCAAGAACGCAATGCTTGTTTCAATCCATAAATGGATCGATTTAACTTACAAGCCTTGTTTGCATATTTTGGCACGACAAAACTGTCAGGATATTGCATACAAACATCCTTCAAAAGGTTTCCGTTAAGGAAAGCGGTTTTGGAGTCCAACTGTCATATTTCATAAATGAAATATGCAGTAATAGCAAGCATTATCCGAATGGATTTAATCATGGCAACGTGTGAAAAAATTTCATCGTAATCGACACTATGTCGTTGACGATACCCTTTCCGTACAAGCCTAGCTGCGTACATTTGTATGTTGCCATCCATGTCTGTCTTCCTTGAAGACTTATATAGTACCAATAGGCACAATGTCTTCTGGTACATCAACCAGTATCCAAACATGGTTGGTATACATGGAATCCATTTCGGACTTCATGGCCTCTTGCCATAAAGCGGAGTTGATACCTTGTATCGCTTCCTCATACGTAGTCGGTCCATCTTCCTCAATAAGATTAATATCTACATGAGGTGAGATCAGAAACCCATACCTCCCAGGTTTTTTTCTGACTCTCTCCGACATACGCTGTTCTTTTGTATTCGAAGATTGTGGTACAGTTTCATCCCTGATGAACTGTTCATGTTCCATAAGGGATTGGTGTCAGGAATAGTATCACTTCGATTTTCATCGAGTTCTACTTTCCTCCACTTACCACTGCATTTAGGAATTCCTTTTCGAGGAAAATCACATGGAGAGCAACAAATACATTGTTCTCTTGTGAGTTGTATAAGTACTATACTTTGGTTTCCCTAGGATAACCTACAAATAGGCACTTATCCGATTTGGGTTCTAGTTTGGTATCATCCAAACGTTTAGAGTATGCCCAACATTCCCAAATCTTCAGGAATGAGAAACCCAGTTTCTTTCATGTTCATATCTAATATGAAGTCTGTCTAACATATTTTTCATGGAACCTTATTCAAAATAAATATTGCATTGTTTAATGCATATCCTTAGAAGGAAATTGGTAGCTCAGAGCGACCCATCATTAACCTTACCATGTCCAACTAAGTTCGGTTTCTCCGTTCGGTCACACCGTCCAAATGAGGTGTTCCAGGAGGTGTCCACTGTGAAAGAATACCATACTCTTTCAAGTAATCTTGAAACTCATATGTTTAAGTATTATCCACATGGTCCAACCGTAATGTTTTAATACTTTTACCGGTATGTTTTTCTACTTCGTGTCGAAACTCTTTCAATTTCTCAAAAGTTTCCAACTTGTGTTTCATAAGATACACATAACCATAACGCGATGCCACATCCGTAAAGGTTACGAAGTATTCATATCCACCTCTAGCCTAGCTAGACATGGGCCCACTTACGTCACTATGAACGAGGGCTAACAGATCGGTGGCACTTGCATATTTACCATTAAAAGGTGTTTTAGGCACTTTGCCTAATAAATAAGATTCGCAGACATCATTTGAATTAGGATCAAATCTGTCATAGTATCCACTCTTCGAAAGTGTGGATATACAAGTCTTGTTAATGTGTCCCAGAAAACAATGCCACAAATAAGTCTCAACAGATTTACTCAGTTTGAGCCTTTTGTTTGTTATGTTATATGTTTGAGATTCATTTATATTCAAAATATAAAGACAGTTATTCACATCTAATATGTATATCTCAATATCATCTTTATAAACAAAACACCCGGTGTTTCGGAATACAAAGGTATACCCCAACGGGTTAAACTAGATACATAGATAATGTTCTTAGTCAAACTAGGTACATTATAACAGTCTCATAATTTAAGTACACGCCTAAGGGCAGTTCCAAAACTTAGGTTCCCACAGCTAAAACAGCGACTCTCGTCCCGTTTCTGACATGTAGGTCGATCTCATCTGAAGCCAGTCTCCTGCTAATCAGTAGATTCTGCACATCAATATATATATTTATGTACCACATCCAGTATCAAAATCCAATTCTTAAAACTAGAAGTGGACATGTTTATTACAAACATACCTGAAGCTGGAGCCTTGCCGCATTCACTTCCTTCATGTCTGCCTTGTCCATACGGCAATCACGCTTCCAGTGACCCCGTTTGCCACAGCTTAGGTAGACATCTTGGGATATGTCATTTGTCTTCCAAGAAGACTGTGACGATTTAGCTTTGCCCTTTTTCTTCACACCCCCAAAAGCCTTCGACCAAGCCTTGGCTTTCTGGAATGTCGAAGTAAGATGTGCCTTGCACTTCTTGCCTTTTAGAAGCTCTGGCTGTGCTTCCTTGAGTATAGCCATTAACTCTCCAAGAGTTCTCTCTTGGTTCATCATGTGGAAGTTCATGACGAACCCGCTCCAGCATTCAGGCAGAGACTGTAAGATCAAATCTATAGAAGTCTCGGCCTCATAGGTAATGCCCAGCTTACCTAGCTGCTCGATGTCAGCAATCATCTGCGACACCTAGTGACAATGAAATTAAGGAGTCATTGCGGCAAGCATAACGGATTGAGCACTAAAGTTATCATCACAATGAGTCTTCCAAAGCTCATGCTCTACTATTTTCTCAACTCGGGGCTCAGGCCCGAGAGGTTTCTCTATCCAATAGAGTAACTTCTCAGCTCCCAGGACTATCCTGAGATTCTTTTCCCAATCTGAAAATTAAAGCCATTAAAGACATTTCCACCTAGGATTATGTCCTTTGACGCTAATCTTTCAGGTTATCTTGATTGTTATAGTCTACTATCCAATCAATGATTTCGGGTACAATCGAATGTAATGATTACTATAGTCCAACTATATAGTCAACTATAAATGATCGGTTATATTCAAATATTTTGATTACTATAGTCCAACTATATAACCAACTACAAATGAAGTAGTTTGAATACAGTCAAATTGTTCAATTAAAACAACAATTGAATATTAGTCCAACTAATATATATAAATTTAATGACGAAAAATAAAGAGTGCGTATTAGCCAGTATTAAACGAATATTGCAAATTTAATACTAACCTCCCACTAATTTTCGGCGAGCCTCTAACCCTCTGTGGAGTACTCGGGAAACATAGTTTCCTAACGGGCTATAATCCCATTAAATATCACACAACCTTGACTTTGGCCAACAAGCTGTATGAAACTTAACTAGGTAGATCTCTAAGATCAATTGGATCCCATCCAATTCCTAGATCCAGTAGGTGGACCTCCAAGTCCGAAACACATATCCAATATATGTAAATATATCCAATATATTTCCTAATCTGTTTCCTCTGAATCAACTAAGCTTGGCTTTGGCTCAACAAACTTAATGATTCCAGTTAAGCGTGACCCATTGACAATGGGAAAGCTTCGTAATCGAAGTCGATGAACTAGAAGTGACATTGACTTTGGCCAACAAGTCACAACCGCCCAAGACATACGATATGGAACAAAGCTTACGCGGTTCAAACACATTCGCGATGGACAAAGGTCTTGAATTTGGCCAACAAACCAATGCCAATCTTGGATCTTGAGAGAGAACCACTCAATGGAAGGAAAAAACGCTTAATATTGAATGAGGGTTTTCCGCGTAAATTGGCAACCAATTTATTATCTTTAATTAGGTCTCATCATACACCCTTAAACATGCATTCTAAAATCATAATAAGACGCGATAAAATTTAATAATAATATGCGGATGGATATATAACAAATTGTTCCTAGAACAAATCTCTCCATTTCCTCTCTCTCGCTAGCACAAACTTCTACCCAATTATATAACACTAAAAGAAACCTCATTTACATTGAGGGGAATTGGTGAGAAGAGAAATACAATGAGAAAATAGATAATAGGCTGGACACGCAGGTCCAATTTAATAAATTCTAAATTTATTGGGGGTAATTTCCAAAATTACCCCCACCCATCTAATATCCATCTGATATACATTATTCATACAATACATCCAAGTATTCACACATAGCATGTTATTCAATCAATCTAATCCAATTAATTAATCTTTGAATTAATTACCATCCAATGTTCAAACAACGATTTGATTTGCGCGAGTCCAACTCGTTTAAGAATAAATACTCAAAGTACGTATTCTTGAATTATATCGAACTACAATTTCAAATCCAAATTAAATTGCATCCAATATTAATTCATGTTTAATTCCAAATTAAACAATTACACTTTAAATAGTGCATTTTAGACTTGGATTCCAAATCCAATCTTAACGGGTCTCAAAGGCCCAATTAGTATCCAATACTATTCAATTAAAGTCCAATGGGCTTTCAATTAATTCTTTAGGCATGAGCTTTGGCCATTATGGATCAAACCCAAGATGCCAAGGCCTAAGTTAGGAATCACCCTATGCCATAAAATCAATTTAGGCCCATTAGGCCCAATTAAATTATTAAAGGCCCAATGTCATATTTTTGGACTTTATGGAAATGGTTTAGGCCCAAATATGATCCAAGACCAAAATTTGGCCCAACCAAGCCCATTAGCCCAAATACAACAATTAAATTAATACATTATTCCAAATTACATATTAATCCAATTCAAGTGTAATTAACTTAATTAATCAACTAATCTAATGTTTCCAAAACATCAATTTAATCCAATTAATCATGCCTAATCATTCAATTCATGTCCAACACAAATTGAAGCAAAATCAATCCTCCAACAACATGCATAACTCACGGCAATAGCAATAAAAATCATTCAATTTGATTTCAATTCAATTAAATCAACATTCAATATTTCTTCATGCTATTTAACACATCCAATTGTCAAATTTCCAAAATTCCACCATGAGTTCATCTAGGGTTACATTCGGCCAACATAAGGATTTTAGGGAAACTTTGATCCAATCAATTTTTCACAATCCTATGAAGCACAACTCTAAGTTATCATCATCTAACATCAACCAAACATCCAATTTTGCATTTTCATGCTCCAAGCAAAAATACCCAAATTGAAGTTTAAGAACCCTAGAATCAAATCATGCTTAGAAACCGCTCTGATACCATTGTTAGTGTCCTAGACATGCCATGGGATCTCTAAGCGTGATTATTATGTGAATTAATCAAGAAAGTTGCGGAATACTTACATTGATTTGGATGAGAAGTTTCAAAAAATTCTTTGAAGATGGAAGCTCCAAGTCCTATTTGTTGTTCCAAACTCATGAGTGAGTCTCCCTATCACCTTCCTTTGACTCCTTAAAGTTCTAGCTTACAATAATTTTGCAACAAAACTCCATGGGAGAGACAATGAAGCTCACGGAAATGACCAAAAATGGAGAAGAAAGAGTTGCTGTGAATAGTAACCACTTACCACTTCCAAAGTTGACTAAGTAATATATAGTGAGGTTGAGTGTTGGATTTGGTTAGTGTGTTGTAAAAGCAATCCAAGCTTTTCACTCAACAAATCAAATCCAAAATTTTAAGCCTAACCACTTCCATCATTAGTCAAACAAGTGATGTAAGTGAAGTGGGTCCCACCACTTTTAAATTCTGAATTTAAGTCGGCTAACTTAACACGTAACTTCGCTCGGGCCCGGGTTCGTTTAATTCCGAATAAACGAATTTTCCGTTGCGACGTAATTAAATCTAATTTAAATAAATAATAATGCCTAGTAAAATTATTACGAAAGTCGATTACGAATTAATTCTAAATTAATTCGTTCGCCCGAATTAAAATCCAATTTTAATTCCACTTTGAAATCTAATTTAATTTAATATATTCAATATATTATTTTAGCCCAATTAAATAAATTAAATAGTAAAATCCAATTTAACTATTAAATTTACTTTTCCGATTAATTCCAAATTAATCACGTTCTCTCTTCTAGTCGAATTAATCCCAGATTAATTCTTACCGTAATTAATCCTAGATTAATTTTCTCTCTCTCATAATTAATCCCAGATTAATTCTGTTCAAGTCAAATGTCATCAATGAATCTTTGGGAGGCGACCCAAGAGATTCCTGGATATGTTGGCAGTAAATGCGGTCATCGAACTATCCGAACACGTGCGTACCCGGTACCACATTCTTACCAATTTACAAGACATGGTTGGCTTCTAGCAAAGCACCATGCCTACCCAATTCTCCAGAAATATTCTTTTAAGGAATATATAATCTATATCAGGCGTAATATATATAGTATTGCGTATTACGATCCAGTATCGTATGTCACATGCTAGGCCTGGGGATGGAATTGTGTATGCCCCGTACAAAGCATATATCGAATCACTAGCAACTAGTCTCTTTATGATCAGAAAGTCATGACCTAATCATACTTTCCTGATGGCTATAGCACTATAGAGTACCAGTTCTGTATCCCTGCGTGATCATCATCACCATATGACTGAAGTGATACTTCCATCTTGACATCACACCCAATACACTACGATTCTTAGTATACCCAGAAGAGGCATACACAGAACCTGTTAAAGCCCCGGATGACCAAAACCAAAGTATATTGATTGTCGCAAGTATTAGCGATGCAAGTCTCAGGTTAAGATCATATACACCTACCCTGATTCGGATTCCCATAGACACATAGTCATGCTACCAATGGGATTCCGAGGGGTCTATCCAGAGTGAAGCTGTTCCCGTACCATCGGTAAATAGAACCTCCTATCACACTTGTATGAGTATCCAATACCCAAATATATGAGAACTATGCCGTTAAGCTTCTATAACGCGCACAAGTGTAATACTAGCCTATTCCGCTTTATCGATGTCCAGTCTCGATAATACTACGACTAGGGATATTTAATGATTAAACCTTACGTGGATTAATATTGTCTCATATCTTATTAATCTGGTACTAATCATATGGACTTTTATCATTTATATATCCAGGTAATCCAATTACTAATAATAAAAGAGCAATTTCCTTTGTCACGTAGTTAATTTGGTACAAGAACACCATGTTATTTACAAAATAGTGATGCTATGGGTCATAATTATCCAACAATGTCATATATCGAGACTTGGTCTGATGGTTTATCCCAATGAATCATGAGTCTCAGGAGACTCGTATAGACATGTAGGTGTTTATTTGATAAACACTGAACGACTCACCAAAGATTTCCTAATAGATGATACACCAACGTCAATAGGAATCTTCTCGGGTTGAGTAGCATAATGATCCTTTGACTTGAGATACCACCATTAATGTATGAGGTATCCTCCACACTTTGATGGAAGTTACTTCACCGATCTATTTAGATCAAACCTCCACATGTTCGTTGGGTGTGGACTGATCCTCAGGATATCGTGTGTGTATCAAGATATGATCTGTCAGTTCTGTGTACAGAGCATAGGTATTCAATATGAAATTAACAATCTGTTAAATCCATAGGCCCATGGTACACTGTAGAAGAAAGTTATAAGTGTTATTTAAGAGATTGCTAATACATACGTCGATGGGATTGTACCTATAGAGATTTGACGTTTTTATCTATATTTATGGGATAATCCGGATACCTATGACCGGGAGATTATACGTATGTGATGACTTCGACCTGTATGATTCAACGAGTTTATCCGTGGTCGTTGTAGGAGCGAAGCAGGGTTTACCGCTATGCCTATGATGCTCGGCGACCATGACATTATTGGGCTCGCAGCCCGTAGAGAGTACAGAGTAGCCCGTGGGGGACTCAACCAGAGAATAAAGGAGTCGCCACCTAGTGTGAACTGGGAAAAGATTTAAGGCCGCACTCACCCCTTGCAAGGGAAGACCTCAAACCGTTGGGTTTGGAATGGTCATTACTTATGCCAGTATAATGGACGGGTTCACACAATGGTATAGCCAAGTCTTAATGCAATTCATACATAAAAGTGAATAAAAATGTAATAACATACCCAAGCAAATAATAATCACAACAACATGATTCCAAAAGCATATTAAATTAAGAAGTACGAGATGCAATAACGAAAATCAATCAAAAGCGGGAAAAACATCAATAAATAAATAGCAAGCAAAAATGGGGGGGTTAATCACGCATGTATGAATATTTCCTGAGTGGCACATGGAGTTGTATCCCAAGTACAGACCGCACTACCGTCCATTCAGATTCGGCTACAGAATTTACGTCTTGATTTCCATCTGATATACCACAAGGGATAATAACACACATAAACATTAATACAATGTAAATAAAAAAAATAGACATGAAATAATATAATAATGCATATGCGGATAATCACCAACATGAGCAAATAAAATAAAGATGAAATAATAAAATAACAATAAAAGACAAAAAGATGAATAACAAACTAAATGCGAAATAATAAAATAACGATGAAATTGAATAAATAAATAAAAAGATAAATAACAAAATGCCGAAGAAAGAAAAAATGTGACCAGAAATTTGGCCGTCTTTGATGTAGGACTTCGCATACCCGGCTGGACGTATTTCACGTCCCGCAAGGCATGCAGCGTTCGGAACTATAAAATAAATATGGTAAATGGTGCCCTCAGGTCTTACCTTTTAAGTTGCTTTCTCGGAAGTGCATTAGGCCGTCGCCGGAAGGATTGAAGCTTTGCTGTTTCTGGTTGCTGGTCACTATTTTTGCTTACTGTTCCACTATTTATGCTCGTTGTTTCACTGTTTTTAGGCTGCTTTTTTTGCTGTTTTTACTATTTTTTGCTGCTAGTTTTGGCTGTCTTTGGGGTGTTATTTTTGCTGTTTTTGGGCTGCTGTTTTTGCTATTTTTGGCTGCTGATTTGGTTGATAATGGATGCTATTTTGGATGTATTTGGGCTGCTGTTTTAGCTTTTTTTGGGCTGATATTTTTGTTGTTTTTGGCTGCTGTTTTGGTTGTTTTTGGGCTGCTATTTTTTTCTATTTTTTTTGGTGATTTTGCTGACTATTTTTTGTTGTTTTTTTGAGTGATTTTGCTGGCTATTTTTTGCGGTTTTTTGTGTGATTTTGCAGGCTATTTTTGGTAGTTTTTTTGGCACTGTTTTTCTGGATGGTGGGCTGTTTGTTGTGGTTTTAGGTGATGGCTGTTTGTTGTGGTTTCAGTTTTGGCTATTTGTTGTGGTTTTTTGGGTAATGGCTTAAGGTTTGTTGTTTCGATGATGGCTCTAGGGTTTTGATTTCTTATTGTTTCAGTGATTGAAGAAGAAAAGGCCTAAGGTTTTTTTGTTGTTTGTTGTTCACGCCTCAAGAAGAAGAAGAATGGGTTTTTTTTTTTGTGTTTTTCGTCCAACCCCTCCTCTTGTGATGATTTGGTCCCTAATTTATAATGATTTGAAGGGATCTCCAAATAGGGAAACAAATCATATTGATTTTGGGAAATTTATTTTGGGAAACAATCTTAAAAATTTGGTGGTGAGGTGATTTCAATTCTTGTTAATTGGAAAGGATGGGATTTCACATCTGGTTAAATTGGAAAGTGTTGATGAGGGAATTTGCAAATGTGAATTGCATGGGATTTTATCTATTTGGGCCTGTGCATGGGTTCATGGGCCTTGGGCGTGTGTATGGTGGGTTGCATGAGCTTTGGGCCGAAGTTGAAGGGTGCAATGGCGTGTCTGAGGCCAATGTTTGAAATAGAAACTGACTGAGTGAAACTGAGGCGGGCTAGTGAGTTTGAATCCGATGAGGGGCTAATTTTGGAGGTTTTCCTTCCTTCCGGCATTTGTTTTCACAACTTCCGCAACTTTTCAGGTAATGACTCCATACGAGGCTCATCATCGGGCTCATGCAAAAATGCAGTGCCTACAGTCGTCATAATTTACGGGTGGGTAGATTATGTACATGAAATTGGATTTCGTGATGGATATGCCTGAATCTAGAGAGTCTCACTAATGAAACATACTCGTAGAGCACTAGGGAAACATTTATAAATAATATTGATTATTTATAAATCGTTTAACAATTAAACGAGAAGATACATGCTTAAGGATTTTTTCGACCATTTCTTAGTTAATGTGTATTTGGATTTAATGTATGATTTTATTAAATACACATTAGTTAATTGTCAAATAAAATATTTGACACATGTCACAAATATATGTATTATAGAATATTTAAAGTAAATATAATACATATATTTAAATATTTATATTAAGTAATTATCTAATTATTTAATTGTTAAATAATTAGAATAATTAAATGCATTTATCTATATTATGATTATGGTTGGATTTGGCTAAATTTGATTGGTGCACTTGTTTGAATATATTTAAAGTTGAAGTGTTCAAATTGAACAAGTAAACTTAACCTTTTATTAATTTAAAATTTCAAGCAAAATGACATTTTTGCCCTCTTAGGGTTTCGACCAAGATAAGGTGGGTATATACAGTTTTGTTTCATTTTTTCCTTTCATAAGTTTAACCCTCCAAGAAATACAAAAGAGGAAGTTGAGAGAAAAACAAAAGTCTTAAGCTTGAAACTTGAAGAAAAGCTTGGAAATCAAGGTATTTTCATCATTTCTTTTTGTAGAAAATTATTTCTATTATTTTAGGCTACTACATGTGATGTTATTTTGTGTTTTTCTAAAAATATTGAGACCTCACAGCAATTTGGGAAAATTCTTGAAAATTTTTATGGGTTGTATGTTACTGTATATAAGATGTACAAATTATTTTGGTAGTGATTGAATATCACCTAATCTTGTATTTGACAAATTAGGACCAAAATGATCAAAATATAAACTATTGGGATTAGGGGTGTACACGGGTCGGGTCGGGTTTTTTGAAATTTTGTGAGACCTGATTGGGTCGGGTCACGAGAATTTCAAGTCGCGGGTCGGGTCACGCGAAGGTGGAACCCGATCGGGTTCGGGTCGGGTCGGCAAAAAAAATAATTTTTTTAATGAATTAATTATTTTGAAATACAAATATTTATTATTTTATGTCATAAATATAAAGTTTTAATACAACAAAAATAATAAAAAATGAAATAAAAGTAAAAACTTTAATAATAATAATAAAATTTTTAGAAAAATAATAAAATTTTTTTAAAAAATAATATAAATACTATAGGGTCGGGTCGGGTTTTAGCATCAAACCCGTTGCCCAACCCGAAAATTTCGGGTCGGGTTGAAAATTTGTAAATTTTTTTGGACCCGCGCGGGTCGGGTCGCGGGTTGACCCGACCCTATAAACACCCCTAATTGGGATCTTTCGGTAATTACTGAAAAATCTGGAAAATTTTTAAGAATTCTATTTTCATGTATATTTGATGTAAAAATAATTTTGGTTGTGATTGGAAATCACCTAAGCTTGTTTTGAATAGCTTATGATTAAAATGATTAAAATTGAAAGCTTTGGGACTTTACGATAATTTACCGAAATTGTGATTTCTGGGTTAAATATTCCATTTTTGAGTATTGAGTGATTGAAATAAAGTAGTTTATTTAATTACCTAAGAAAAATTAAAGAAATGAGAAAATTTGATTTTCCCGCATTCTGCTGTGTTACCCAGGTAATCCGCCTAAAACCCCAACAACTTGACGGTGTAATATATGTTTCCTTAGCACAACTCGGATTGCCTATGACGGAGGGATTGCTAAACATATGTGATGACCTCAACTTGTATATTTCAGAAAGATCGTTCGTGTTCTTCGCGAATTCGGAGGTGGCCGAATTACGTACATATGAGCTAGGCTTAGATGACGAACGTGTTTGAACTTAGAGAGTCCCACAATATGAAGTGTACTCATTGAGCACTTGGGTAGCTGATAATAATAATAAATAATATTTGATATTATAATTATCAATTAAAGTAATTAAATATTATTGGATAATATTAATTATTTATTTGACCAATTAGGATTAATTGGATTAATCCAAATTAATAATCACACAAGGGCTTTGTTGTAATTTCATAAATATCTCTATCATTAGATGATATTTTGGTAATTATAAGAATATATAATAATAGGTGTATTTGGCTTGATTTATTAAATTAAATTAAAGTGGTAAACAATAAATTAATCAAGTGGTTAAACTTGATTGGCACCATAATTAACCAAAATCAAGTATGTGTGAGAGAAACTTTGGAAGTTCTCTATATTTTCAACAATGAGAAGAAGATTGGATCTTGGATTCAAGCTTGCTAAGTAAGTTTGATCTTTTATAAAGCTATATTTTTCATTAGTGAGTTATCATCATCAGTGAAGTATATAGTTATGTATTATGTATTGGATACATAATAACATAGCTTGAAGTTGAAATTAGGTTAATGAATTGTTTATGGATGATTTGCAAGCATAAACATAATATGCTTGTGATTCAATCAAATATGTTCATGTTGGACATGGAACATAAAATTAGAGTTTGGAACTCTATATGAAAGTTTGGAGTTATGTCTACCATTCTAGAATCACTTGAAATTATTCATGAGTCACTTCTTTTGGGGATTCTTGTTTGGTTTGTATTTTGATTCAATGTAATGCATATATGTATTTAGAATACATCTATGTTTATTCTATAACATGTGTTGACGTTGGTTTGATGTTGAAATTGAATTTGGGATGTATTGAAGTGTTTGGAGAAAGTTGGAAATGTTTTGTATTGGATCCAAGTAGAAAATGCCTCTACCAATATTTTACATAGGCTAGCATCGTGATGCGTGCCTTTGTACGGCCCGACGATGCCCTCTCGGCATTGAGCGTCGCAACACTCAAGCATGCGCGGTGTGACACGCCGGGACCTGGTTCTCTTGCACTTTACTTGTCGCAACACATGCACATCGTGCGTCGTAATGCTCGTGAGCGCTAAAACTTCATTTTCTCTATTTCGGAGTTACTGGACTCCGATTTATCCCAGATATTTTCCTATAGATATCATAAATCTCTCATGATTAGGTGATTACTTTTAAGTAATAATATTAATAATTTTGGAGCATTATTGGATGGTCCGTCTTGTCAATACGTAGATGAATGAGTTCTTATTACTTATGCTCAATACCATCATTATTATGAGGGTATAAGTGGTCGGACCTTAGGTCACTCGGTAAAATATTAGATGTAGTGTGATGAGTTTATGTAGTCACCCAATACCGTCATTATTGTGATGGTGTACTTATTAAGCTCATTAGTGCACATTGACAAGTATACACCTGGAACACATCTTAATCAAATACAGTCATTATTGTGAGGAAAAAACGATTCAAGACCAAACTTAGGAGTCACATGGATGTGATTGACCTTTGGGGTCTACCTAATGAGTTTATGAAGGCCAAGATCGTCATTATTATGAGGCTGGAGTAAATATCATTGGATCCACTTCCCGCTATGAAATTTTGATTGTCAAAATTCTATTTTTCCATTAAGGGAGATTACATAATTATGTAAAGTACTAAGAGGATTCTAATAGATTTAAAATCCATAATCGTATTAGTGTTTTTATATTAAAATGAAAATATTCTGCTACAAAAGTGAAACATATCCTGAAATATCTTAAGCGTAATAAGGCTAAGTTTCTAACATATGGGGAAGATGAGCTAAAACTTAAGGGTTATACAGACTCTGATTTCCAGGGAGATCTAGATAATAGAAAATCTACCTCCGGATATATATTTACCCTTAATGGTGGTGTGACTAGTTGATGGTGTTCAAAGCAAGGCTCTACAACAGATCTTACCAATGAGGCAGAATTTATAGCGACATCGAAAGTTGCTGAAGAAGCTGCTTTGATTAGAAATTTATCATAGAACTTGGCATTGTGCCTAGTATTACAGATCTGATCCCACTGTATTGTGATAATGGCGAAGCCATGACGCAGGCTAAGTAGCCGAGTGCACATTCCAAGTCTAAACACGTGGAAAGGAAATATCGCGTGATTAGAGAAATCATTGAACGAAAAGACATATGGTCATGAAGGTTCAAGGACAAGACAACATAACAGACCCACTTACTAAGGCCTTACATCCAAAGTTATTCGATAAGCATGTGGACGAGATGAGACTTCGGTACCATCTAGATTGGCACTAAGCAAGTGGGTGTTTGTTGGAGTTGGTGCTTGGAGCGCCAATCCAAATAACACATTGTATATTATATTTTATTATTAAAATGACTACATTTTCATTTCAACCTTGATAATGGTAATTATTATGTCATAATGCATATCAGATTGATATATAACTATGCTGAGAATGATATCGACATTAGAATAGTCATGTAGTAATACTGGATAGTGGGTGGTCCGATATTGGGATAATATTACTATTATAAACTATTCTTAAGGTAAATATTCATAGTCGTTGGTTTTTTAATATGGTTGAATTCCTATAACTTATAACACTAGCACATGTCGTATATTAGAGTTGACGGTCCAATGGTCTAACCCAATGGACCATGAGCAAGGGAAGCTCGTATAGACATATGGGTATTTATTGGAGCAAATACTGAATGACTCCCAAGTGATTCCTAATTATTAAAAGTACACATGTAACACCCCGCCAGAGGCAGAATGCTACCGGTAGGAGACATGATTGACCTATCTCCATAAGCCTCAAAATTTACAGAAAATTTGGCATGATGTATCCTAAAACTGGACAACCTAGATAACAATCCAGCATCAAACGAAATCGAAGAAAACATCAAACAAATAAAAGGACCCCAGGTCTACACAAAACTCATCAAAATCATCACATAAGGGCTTCGTGCCCACATGATTTATCAACACTCAAGGGCTCTGTGCCCACAACATCATAGGCAATCACAACATTTACTTAATATATATACAAATAGCGTGCTTAACACGATAACCAAAACAATAACCAATTATCCTAAACTTCTTAAACTTTTAAAACTTCTCCCAGGACGCTTGCGAGAGTGACTGTCGCTTGGGTGATCCACGTCTCGAGCATGACTTCCAAAGCCGAAGTGGTTGACCCATCTAGTATGTAACCTGCAAAACTAGTAAACTGGTTTGGTGTGAGTTGTAAAAACTCAGTAAGTAACCATGCTAGTATTACAACAAATAATTCAGATATAAACTACAAACAAACTGGTAAATATTTCAGCAGTTTATTAAAATAACTAAATTGTTACAAGTTTAGATTTATCAACTTTTATTATCCTTTATTATTTACCATGACAAATTTTCATATCTATATATTCACATATACGTCAATCTATTAGCCGAACATTCAAATCACACAAAGCATCAACTCGAATATCATAAAATAAGTCATTTTACATCGAATCCACTTCCATCACATGAGATGAGGAGTTAGATTTATTATACTTTATAAAAATTAAGCATATTTGAAATATCATAAAATCGATAAAACTACATACTTATTTCAATTCAAAACATACTTTCTTCTATTCAAAGCATACATACCTTAACTTTCTTTAATTACAGTAGCCTTACAACAATTCATCATCTTGAATTTATATGCATTCGATCATACCATAACACCTTTATCTTATATACATGCAATTACAATTTCAAATTTCATACACATATATACACACATACTAATACAGCTTAACGAACACGCTTTATAACTTCTAATATTCACATTGGTTTCAAATCATCCATTCAATTCACATAAGCATACACCATCCATACATACCACGAGTTCTAGCATACACATACATACACTCAGACATATTTATAAACATCATGAAACCAATCACAAAGCACATATAACAATCGATACATCAAAGATCACATCATTCACCAATACATAAATACGGCTGACTTACACACACAATGCTCGTACGAGATGTTAGGGTTGGTGCTCGGAGTACCAATTCGGATGGTATTTATGTCCGATTCAAAAATACGAATAATTATTTTTTCCATAATATTATTTACTTAATGGTTACACCTCTTGTTTTTATATACGTATTCGATCTAATTATGATTAGTTTGAAACTAAATCTGATTTAGTGATATGTATATATTAGACAAACACTAACGTAGTTCGCAGTTACAACGTAGTTTGTAATTAACATTAGGAAGCGTCACTATAAGTTTTATATTCTCAAATAAAATTTCTGGTCAAGATTTACTGACACGGGTT
This sequence comes from Zanthoxylum bungeanum, assembly GCA_019454045.1. NCBI lineage: Eukaryota > Viridiplantae > Streptophyta > Magnoliopsida > Sapindales > Rutaceae > Zanthoxylum > Zanthoxylum bungeanum. The sequence goes on from SKCR01027644.1 coordinate 408,976, forward strand.
GATCAGTAAAATCTGCTAAGACCAGTTGATGTCGTATATCGAGACTTACTCTGATGGTTTATCCCAATGAACCATGAGTCTTGGGAGACTCGTATAGATGTGTAGGTGTTTATTTGATAAACACTGAACGACTCACCAAAGATTTCCTAATAGATGGTACACTAACGTCAATAGGAATCTTCTCGAGTCGAGTAGCATAGTGATTCTTCGACTTGGGATACCACTGTGGATATATAAGACATTCTAAATACTTTGATGGCTGTCACGTCACTGATCTATTTAGATCAGACCTCCGCCTGTTCATTGGGTGTGGACTGATGCTCATGATATCCTGTGCGTATCAGATAGAATCCGTCAGTTCTATGTACAGGGCATAGGAATCTTGAACGTGTTTGTGATATAGAAAATCTATGGCCGTGTTATACTTCGGAAGCGAGTTCCGAGTGTTATTTAGAGATCGTAAATTTGAAAGTCGACAATATTATACCTTAGGAATTTGACGTTCCTATCTATATTTCCGGTATAATATTGATAGCCTTTGACAGAGGAATTATACGTATGCAATGACCTTGACTTGCATAGTTTAGAGAGATTATCCGTGGTCATCGTAATTTACCAGTGGGTAAATTATGGACATGAAATTTGATTCCGTAATGGATAAACCTAAACTTAGAGAGTCCCACAATATGAAGTGTACTCATTGAACACTTGGGCAACGCATTATGAATAATACAAATTATTCATAATACTTTATCAGATTAAATGAGCTAATTCGAATCGTTTAATCGGTTAAACGAAAATACATGCATTATGGGATTTTGGTCAATTAATAATTAATATGTATTTATATTTGATACCAAATTTGATTTGATACATATTAATTAATTGTCAAATGAGATTTTGGCACTTGTCATTAATTAATTATTTAGTTATTTAATTGTTAAATAATTAAATAATTAGAAATTAAAGATCCTATCCCTAAGTCATAATTAGTATGATAAGTGGTGAGATATTATTGGTAACAAGTGGCATGATTTTTTAAGATTGAAGAATTCAAATTGAATTTGAATTCTTTAATTATGATTAAATAAAATCTAAATGACCATTTTACCCCCAATTTCGTCCTAGCCCTCTTATATAAAGTGAAAATTTTATTTTCTCTTTCATTAGAAGCCCTGGTCGAAATTCATCTCCATAGAAAGCTCCCAAAATATTTCCTTGAAGAAACTTGAAGGAAAATGATGAAATCAAGAAGAAAACTTAAGGAAGTTTGTAGATTTTGAGGTAATCATAATATTCTTAAGCTTAGAAAGTTTATTTCTTGTTCTTGCGCATCTAGAATAGTTCTAGGATTTTTTTATTTCTTGGATTTTGGGGCTTTTATATTTGGAAGCTAGATGCATGTGTGAAGTAAGATTGAGTAATAGTAGTTCAATTTTATCATTTGATGACTAGTTTCCATTCTAGAGTGTTTTGACCACTCTTGTAACTCCTAGATTATTCTTGAGTTCTTCATTTGTGGTGACTTTGGTTTGTGTAAATATTAATATGATTAATGTTGAGAAAATTGGATTTAAAGCATGAAAATGATAATTTTGGTTACGAAGTCAGATCTGGAATTTCTATGATTTTGGTAATGAAAATTATGTTTTATAAATGTATTCGATGTGTTTTGGGCAATGGAAAAAATTTCGGAAATTATTTCGGAGTTGAAATACGCGAAAATGGTGAAAAACGGCGTTACCGGGTGAGTTTCGGGCTTATTGGGTGTCCGCTGTCCAAACAGTGAATTGGTCACTGTTCGGGCAGCCCATGAACTGCCCAAGTACTATTGGGGCTGACCTGGGAAGCCCCATGTGTATTGGTTTGTCGGTTTGGACAAAAATACATTTTATGCCACTTTACTGAAACACGTTAGACGTGTAGGTGTTTATTTGATAAACACCGAATGACTCACTGAATATTTCCTAATAGATGGTACACCAACGTCAATAAGAATCTTCTCGAGTCGAGTAGCATTGTGGTTTTTCGACTTGAGAAATCATTGTGGATATATGAGACATCCTCCATATTTTGTTGGTAGTCACATCACCGATCTATTTAGATCAGACCTTCGCTTGTTCGTTGGGTGTAGACTGATGCTCATGATATCTTGTGAGTATTAGATAGAATCCGTCAGTCCTATGTACATGGCATAGGAATATTGAACGTGTTTGCTATCTAGTAAATCTATGGTCATGGTATACTTCGGAAGCGAGTTCCGAGTGTTATTTAGATATCGTAAATTTGAAAGTCGACTATATTATACCTTAGGGATTTGACGTTCCTATCTATATCCCCGATATAATATTGACAGCCTTTGATGGAGGGATTATACGTATGCAATGACCTCGACTTGCATAGTTTAGCGAGATTATCTGTAGTCGTCATAATTTACGAGTGGGTGAATTATGGACACGAAATTTGATTTTGTGATGGATAAACCTAAACTTAGAGAGTCCCACAATATGAAGTGTACTCATTGAACACTTGGTCTACGCGTTATGAATAATACAGATTATTCATAATACTTTATCGAATTAAATGAGTTTCGAATCGTTTAATCGGTTAAACGAAAATACATGCATTATGGATTTTGGTCAATTAATAATTAATATGTATTTGTATTTGATGCAAAATTTGATTTGATACATATTAATTAATTATCAAATGAGATTTTGACATTTGTCATAAATATATGTATTTTGTTATTTTATGTAAATAAAATTACATATATAGATATTTACATTAATTAATTATTTAGTTATTTAATTGTTAAATAATTAAATAATTAGAAATTAAAGATCCTATCCATAGGTCATAATTAGTATGATAAGTGGTGAGATATTATTGGTAACAATTGGCATGATTTTTTAAGATTGAAGAATTCAAATTGAATTTGAATTTTTTAATTATGATTAAATGAAATCTAAATGACCATTTTACCCCCAATTTCGTCCTAGCCCTCTTATATAAAGTGAAAAATTTTATTTTCTCTTTCATTAGAAGCCATGGTCGAAATTCATCTCCATAGAAAGCTCCCAAAATATTTCCTTGAAGAAACTTGAAGGAAAATGATAAAATTAAGAAGAAAACTTAAGGAAGTTTGTAGATTTTGAGGTAATCTTAAATATTCTTAAGCTTAGAAAGTTTGTTTCTTGTTCTTGAGCATCTAGAATAGTTCTAGGATTTTTTTATTTCTTGGATTTTGGGGCTTTTTGATTTGGATGCTAGATGCATGTGTGAAGTAAGATTGAGTAATATTAGTGTAATATTAGTTCAATTTTATCATTTGATGACTAGTTTCCATTCTAGCGTGTTATGACCACTCTTGTAACTCCTAGAATTATTCTTGAGTTCTTCATTGGTGTTGACTTTGGTTGGTGTAAATATTAATATGATTAATATTGAGAAAATTGGATTTAAAGCATGAAAAATGATAATTTTGATTACCAAGTCAGAAATGGAATTTCTATGATTTTGTAATGAAAAGTATGTTGTATAAATGTATTCGATGTGTTTTTGGCATTGGAAAAATTTTCGGAAATTGTTTCGGAGTTTAAATACGCGAAAACGGTAAAAACGGCGTTACCGGTGAGTTTCGGGCTTATCGGGTGTCCGCTGTCCAAACAGTGGTCACTGTTTGGGCAGCCCATGAACTGCCCAAGTACTATTAGGGCTGACCTGGGAAGCCCCATGTGTATTGGTTGGTCGGTTCGAACAAAAACACGTTTTATGCCACTTTACTGAAAAATATTTTTCGTAAAAATTTTGTAGTGTTTCTTAATTATTTATGTCGTTATTTGATATCGAATTAATATGTTTAGGTGAAATATGAATGAATTATTCATATTGGATATTGAATAATTTATTCGGTAAGCTTTAAAAATTTTAAAGTTACGATTTCACCCGAACTGCGCTTCCGCCTGTGCCTTTGAGAAAACCCCAACAAAAATTTGTATCAGAGCAGGTATGATCCTTCATCAATTATATTTTTCATGCTTGATATATGAAATATAATCCAATTCTGATATTTGAACATGCATGTAATTTAATGTTTCTTAATTTTTTCGATTCTACGCTAACGGAAACCTAACAGAGATTTAATGGTTAAGTTATGTTATGTTTTCCCAGGTAGAATTAAACTGTTGAGAAATTGATCTAGATTAAATTATGCATTAAATGTAAATCAAAACTCTCTTTAGGAATATCCTCGCTTAATAAGGTTATAAAGTAACTAGTAATATGATTACTTGTTTCTTTGTCCGCCTTGTCAATACGGATGTAAATGATTTCATGATGCTATAGCTGTATCGTGCCAAAGCTGTGCAGTTATGGTTGATGGTACTTCATTTACGCTGGTAGAACTTATATGATAAGAGACAAATTCCAGTAAAAGTGGAAATCTTGAACGTGCCAAATCTGTCAGGAATAAATCGGTAGCTTGAGTTTGTCATTGACAAGTGAAGCCTTGATACGCCTCATGTGAACGTGCCAAAGCTGTCACAACGAGAACCGGTCAGGACCAAAATCAGGAGTCACAGTGAGTGTGATTGACAATGAGTTGTCTACATGTGAATATACGAAGGCGAGAATGTGCCAAAGCTGTGAGTCGAAATATATTCATGGGGTCCACTTCTCACTATAGAATTCAATTTAATTATTGAATTTCCAATTTTCGTTGGGGATTACGGTATTACGTAAAGTAGTGGGAGGTACTGCTGGGTTAAAAATCCATAATTAAAGTAGTGTGTAATATTATGAAAATTGCCGCTTATGTTTCCTTTATTCTATTGTGTATATAGAATTCAACTTCTAATCCAATGCATGCATATTATATATATATATATATATATGTTTTCTAACTTCACTTATGATTGCAGATTTCTAGAATATGTTCTAGATTATGAGTAGGCTTGGATATTGTTAGATTAATCTAAACTATTGGGAATTGTTGTTCCGATTTTCTTGAAAAATCAAGATGGTTAGTGACTTAGTTTCTAAGTCATATTAGGTAATCTAAATAGATATCAATTTTAGGATATAATTCTGAAGAGAGAATAATTTCTTTTGTAGTAAGATTTGACATGAATTAGTTCAGGTCTCGAGATTCTTGACTGGCATTAAGAAAACCCCATTAGGTATTTGTTTATCTGATAATGACGTTTCTTAGCTTTAGTGAACTTTAAAGGTAATGTGTCTGAAACAGTTTGCTAATCAATTATTTGAAATTGTTATGAATAGTTGAAGGCAAATTATAAAACTAAAAAAAGGAGATGTGTATAGTTGTGTGTAGAGAATATCGATTCTCACAATACGACAACTATAGGTATTGGATACCAGATCTCCCGTCTAGTTATTTAAAATATTATTTAATGATTATTTTGATATTTGATATCAGAACTTGTGTCTGTTGGATAGTTACTTGTTCTTTATAAATAGTTATTTCATATTTTAATATGACTAATAGTGTCATTGATGAAAAGATAAACATTAAGAAAAATATTCGGTTAAATAAATAATTTAGAACAATGCTTTATGAGATTTTATCATTTAAGCATTAGATGCTTATTCCGTATGGTAAAGGATAATCTGATACGAGATCACACCACATATCTTTACCCATTTAATGAATATTGTATTTGGGAAAGTGATTAAATCTCATTTAACCAATGATTGTCATTGGACCACAAGATTTATTAAATTAATACATTAGATGTATGTAGTTTAATTAATTATAAATTGCCTTGAGTAGTTTTCTTACTTCGTAACTTGGTTAATGAGTTGTCATGACTTAGTTATGCAATTCTGAAAGAACACATATTGAACGTCTTGAAAAGTTTGAGAACTTTCAATCTGTTCTAATGAAATGTGGATCGAATATTTTGACTGGTTCTAAGATTTTCGATATGAAATTTTGAAAACTGCATCTTTAAAATTTATCATGAATCTTTGAATTGTTCAAAGATGTTTGATATTGTCAAACATATGAATTTATGGTAATTAGTTCTAAGATTATTCAATGAATATGATTCTTCTAGGATTCCATCGTGATGGAATTGGTTAGTGGGAGGAATCGAATCCTATACGATTTGATTCTTTTGATATTGACTGTTACTGAATTAGTTTCAATACTCATGGGGATATGCTCCAGTAATACTAATTCATCTTTTTAATTAAGGTTTCATTTGTTTCTACAGTTATATATATGATATGTATAGGTAGAATATTTGAATCCTGAAAAGTTTGAGATTTGAATCTTTCTTTTGTATAATGATTATATAATTGAAAAGTACTTGCGCCTCGGAGGTATAAGCAAAAGTTTATCATTTATTCTATTTAATAGAATATTATATTCTATTTGATACAATATCTTTTCTACGATCCCGAGTAATAAAATTATTTTATTACTTGGTATGTAACATCATATGTTAACGATTGTAGAAAAGACTTGATTTATTGAAGTTAAATGTGAGAGTGATAAACTATAAATGAAACTATATAATTAATAAGATGAAAAGACCCTTAGATATCTTCTGTATAAGTTTAATAGGATGTCAGAATCATTTACAAAGTATTTGATACTTAATGGTTCTGTTGTTTTCTTATTGAAGAAAATCATCCTATAACTTACAGTGGGAGCGATATTTGATATCGATTTCGAAAGTTAGCATTGAATCATAGATTTAAGATTGTTCGTAACTTACTACGATCAAGTTTTGAACTTGATTGAGCTTTTGTTATGAATCGTTCAGAAAATGTACAAATGATTTGCGCAGCAAAAGCATAGTGAGCTTATTAAAGGTTTGACCTTTATAGTACGACAGTGAGAAATGTTGTACTCGGTAATCTATCATAGATTCTGAGGAAACTTGTCCCGAGTCACACTAATTGAACAATTAAGGATCTGTTGGTTAATGTTGATATTAAACTATGTATTTTAGCTAGGAATACAAAATGGTGTTCCTGAATGGTTTCTTCGTAGAAGAGATCCATTGTGATTTCTTTGCTTGAAGAGTTCGTTTTGGAATGGCCCTGGAGTTTGTATTCTGTTAAGATCACAATTTGATATACCAGCATATAGAGCCTATTGTAGACTCAGATGAGCTTTCCGAAATAATATTGAGATCCATTGTGATTTCTTCCCAATATAATATTGATAGCCTGTGAAGGAGGAATTATACGTATGCAATGACCTCAACTTGCAAAGTTTAGCGAGATTATCCGTGGTCATCATAATTTACGAGTGGGTAAATTATGGACATGAAATTTGATTCCGTGATGGATAAACCTAAACTTAGAGAGTCCTATAATATGAAGTGTACTCATTGAACACTTGGGCAACGCGTTATGAATAATACAAATTATTCATAATACTTTATCGGATTAAATGAGCTAATTCGAATCGTTTAATCGGTTAAACGAAAATACATGCATTAGGGGATTTTGGTCAATTAATAATTAATATGTATTTGTATTTGATATAAAATTTGATTTGATACATATTAATTAATTGTCAAATGAGATTTTAACACATGTCATAAATATTTGTATTTTGTTATTCAATGTAAATAAAATTACATATATAGATATTTACATTAATTAATTATTTAGTTATTTAATTGTTAAATAATTAAATAATTAGAAATTAAATATCCTATCCATAAGTCATAATTAGTATGATAAGTGGTGAGATATTATTGGCAACAAGTGGCATGATTTTTTAAGCTTGAAGAATTCAAATTGAATTTGAATTCTTTAATTATGATCAAATGAAATCTAAATGACCATTTTACCCCCAATTTCGTCCTAGCCCTCTTATATAAAGTGAAAAATTTTATTTTCTCTTTCATTAGAAGCCTTGGTCGAAATTCATCTCCATAGAAAGCTCCCAAAATATTTTCTTGAAGAAACTTGAAAGAAAGTGATGAAATTAAGAAGAAAGCTTAAGGAAGTTAGTAGATTTTGAGGTAATCTTCCATATTCTAAAGCTTAGAAATTTTATTTCTTGTTCTTGAGCATCTAAAATAGTTCTAGGGTTTCTTTCATTCTCGGATTTTGGGGCTTTTTGTTTTGGAGGATGGATTTGGAGTAGAGATGGCAACTATACCCGACCCGGCCCGGGTCCGCATGGACACGGACGACCCGGGTCTGGGATTAAAAAAACCGGACCGGGTCTTTAAAATTCGGACCCGGGTGTATCCGGATCCGGACCCGGCCCGGATAGTCCGGAAAAAAAAATGAAAAATACAAAATAATATGTATATATATAAAAAAAATATAATTAAATATAATTAAAAAATATAAAAGAATTGAAATAAAACTAATTAAATTGACAAAATCTAAATATAAATTTAAAATAATACAATTAAAAATTAAGAAAAAAAAGTGAACCAGGTATCCGGATCCAGACCGGGTAGACCCGGGTCCGGACCCGGGAATATTTACCCAGGCCCGGAACCGGACCCGGGGTGAAGAAATCTCTTCCGGATCCGACCGGACCCGGGTCCGGATTTTGCCATCACTAATTTGGAGGTTAGATGCATGTGTGAAGTAAGATTTAGTAATATTAGTGTAATATTAGTTCAATTTTATCATTTGATGACTTGTTGTCATTCTAGAGTATTATGACCACTCTTGTAACTCCTAGAATTATTCTTGAATTCTTCATTTGTGGTGACTTTGGTTGATGTAAATATTAATATGATTCATGTTGAGAAAATTAGATTTAAAGCTTGAAAAATGATATTTTTGGTTACCAAATCAGATCTGGAATTTATGTGATTTTGGTAATGAAACCTATGTTGTATAAATATATTGGATGTGGTTTGGGCATTGGAATAATTTTTGGAAATTGTTTCAGAGTTGAAATACGCGAAAAAGTTGAAAAACGACATTACCGGTTGAGTTTCGGGCTTACCGGGTGTCCGCTATCCAAACAATAAATTGGTCACTGTTTTGGAAGCCCATGAACTGCCCAAGTACTATTGGGGCTGACCTGGGCAGCCCCATGCGTATTGTTTGGTCGGTTCGGACAAAAACGCGTTTTATGCCACTTTGCAGAAAAATATTTTTCGTAAAAATTTCATAGTGTTTCTTAATTATTTATGTCGTTATTTGATATCGAATAAATATGTTTAGGTGAAATATGAATGAATTATTCATATTGGATATTGAATAATTTATTCGGTAAGCTTTAAAAGTTTTAAGGTTACGATTTCGCCTTAACCGCGCTTCCGCCTACGCCTTTGACAAAACCCCAACACAAGACTCATCACCTATTTTAGAATATGTATGAGATGAATTCCATCCGAACGGATTCCTAACCAGCTCGACTACTATACCACGATGTAACGACCGATAGTTTAGTTACTATTACGTTGTAGCACTATGGTATTGTTGGACGAAAATAAATTATGTTGTGTCTCAAATATGCTCATGAGATGACTTTGGGGACAATCGGTTAATTTCTTGAAGTCCCGGGACGAGGCTATACCGTATTTTCTTTGAACCTCCCAGGGTATTTGGGGGGTAACATTATCATAAGATCTCTGATTTTTATGAATTGTATGTCATCGGAAAGATGAGATCGAGACCTACAACTTCCGTGTTGAATATTTTCCCAACTTCGGACCAGAAGTTGGTCAAAAATGCGAGTCAAAATTCGGAATGAATAGTGAGTTCGGGTCTAAATGAAAGATTCTCAAATATTCCATAAATTTCTACACTTTTCTTCAATTTGCAAAATATCTATTGACCCCACTATATAAAGGGGTCACTATTCTCTAATTCAAAAAGAAATCAAGAAAATAAAATGAAATGAAAGAGAAAGAAACCGAAAAAGAAGGGAGCGAAGAGGAAGCCGAGAGAAGAAGGAGAAGAAAGAAGAAGAAGAAGGAGAAAGAAAAGAAGAAAAGAAGAAGAAGAAGAAGAGAAATGATAAGCAAGTTGAGCATGAGAGATTTGGAGGATGAACAAAAAAAATCAAGCAAGGAAAGATAGGTAAGAATCCATGACCCAAATTGTAAAATTTTAGTTTTGATGAGTTAGTGTTTGAAACATATGTGGAGCTTGGTAATGATGATAGTAGTATGAAATTTTGACATTAAAAATCTTAGAAACATTGGTTAAAATATGATAAAGTGTGTAATGTGGATTGGAAATTGAATTATTGATAAATTGGAGGTTTGATACATGTTAAATTTAGTGTATGATGACGTATTGGATATTGGTTTGAAGTTTGGAAGCATTGATTTGGAGTGGAGTTGGATTTTTGGAGCCTTGGATGAACTTTGAAGAATAAACCAGAAACCTGGAAACGCAGGTTGCGTCGCGACGCAAGAAGGAATTGCGCGTCGCGACGCAAGAGGAAAAGAAGACCGGATTCTGGACACCGCGCGTCGCGACGCGAGACACAAAACCTCCCCAATATCAGTTTTAAACCCTTAGTTCCACTCTAACGCGTTAGAGACCACCCTTAGGTTCTCGTATCAGTTTATACACACATCCTATATCAAATTATGATCATCATAAGCCTTGCGTATATAACATACGAATGAATCTTTAAGTATTAAAAGTATCGGGGTTATTTTACTACGTTGATTCTAATTAAGTTCCAATCATAGGTTATTCACAGGAACCGCATTCTCCTTCGAACAAGGATCTAGTGCCAGCCAAACTCAAACACAGTGAGTGGATACTCTTCTTTAAAACTATTTTTTATTTTTATTTTTGCTTCAGACTTACATTTTACGCTTTAGGGCGTTAGAAGATTTATTTTTCAGTTATTGATTATATACAGTTATGTTTTGAGAAAGTAAAAGATTTTTATAAAACATTGTTTACATTTTTAAGATTTAAAGTATGATTTTCATGTTTTTTCGGGGCATGAGGGAAAAACTCACCCAGTATGAAAATTGAGATACAATTGGAATTGACAGATACAGAGGACATGTGCACTTGTAGAGCCAGGATGACGGCATAGGTTCGTGTACCTGGACTCTAGTTCAGATCTTGGGTGGTAGCATAGATCCGCGCCCATAGTTCTAGTTTGTGGCTATGCCCAGTTAAGTCATTTTCCTGGGTATAGACCACCAGTTTCAGAGACGCCCAGTTGAGTCATTTTCCTGGGCGTAGAGCACAACGTCCAGTTGAGTCGTTTTCCTGGACGTAGAGCATCATTAGTTTCAGAGACCCGGTTGAGTATTCCTGGACACATCCAGTTGAGTCATTTTCCTGGACGTAGAGCACCAGAGATATCTTTTTCAGAAGTTTTCAGAAAAATATTTTCAGATAAAAGAAAAGTATGGTTTTCAAGAAATTTTTCAGAAGCAGAGTTTCTCACATAAAAGATGTTTTGGAACCTAGATTTTGAAACTAAAAAGTTTTCATATTAGTTTTCAGTTTTGTCCACTCACTTAGATCGTATATCGATCTAACCCCCACCCTAGGGATGGAGTCCACCAGCACAAAGTCAGATAGCATGAGAGTCTAGTCAGAGTCAAAGTAAAGTTCCATGTATACACTAGTGTAATATAAGTCATTATGAGTGTCTGTTAATGTTTGTAAAGAAAAGTAGTTTTGAGTATACATTTATAAGTAACAAAAGTATTTTATAAGTTGGGTTGTGGTCCCTATGCATGATATTGCAATTGAATGGCTTAGAATACAGTCAGGAAGTTAGAGGCTAATGAGGTTATTACTGCTATCCTCTGCCGGTAACATCTCCCAGATCGAGGATGTTACACACAAAAATATCAACCAATCAAACATACATACATGCATGCATATCACGACACGCTAAACTCATCACACGTCTTCTTATACACAAGTACATCCATCACAATCACTCCAAGACATTATTCAAATACTTACATACATGCATATGTTTCAAACATACGAATATTCATATTAATATGAATGCAAATGCCATAAATTTAACAGTCCTCATATCTTTCATTCACTTATCAAACATACTTAGTTTCATATCCCTATCTGGAAACCTTTGATACATAACTTATTGATTAAACTTTTTCATTCAAGAAGTGCTTAGCTTACTCTCATTCTTTATCACACCTAACCATTTAAATATTTATACAAATAACTCAGATGTATAAGTCAATAACAACTTATTCATATTTCGTGCACTTAAATAAACTAATGGCAATTCAGAAATCATGATTTGCTCAATTTACCAATTCCGTATATCCAAGTTATACATATTTTAACATCATATGCATATACGAATACATACTCATATACTTATACATTTACGTATTCATTCACATACACAATTTCATATCATTACAGGTTCATACTCTTACGTACATTCATACATATAAATAGACATTAAGCTTATCAAACATTTCACTTCAAAACACATCAATACATACATGCACACATTAATATCATTGAACCTCTCACTTCATATCATAGTAATAAAAAAAGTCATACCTATGATGGTCGTTTCACTTAAGTAAACAAAGTCTTGAACTCTTTTCTCAAACTACTTCTTAACTATCCTTTTTTAACCTAACATATCAATCATCTATATAAATATATATGTATATTCAAAACATGATTTCACCAATTAAGCTCTCATCGCATTAGTTTCTTACCTGGCTTCGTGAGCACTTCCATGTCATAGTCAAGTCTGTTGAAACAAATGGTGAAACACCGTTAGAATCGTAACTTATGAAATTCTCGACTTAACTACGAAAAAATTCCAGATCTTTCCGGGATAATCAAATTAAGTTTGATTTCAATGTTTTCAGTTTCAATAATATTAAAACATCATTATAAACTAACCCAAGTGATCAGTTAACTTAATTTCCCGGTTTACGTATTTTTAGAAAAATTTCCGACAAAGTTTCCACAAACGTTATGGAATGGTCCTGAACACGCCGAACCTAACTAGATTTATCCAAACACTATCATATCATCATGTATGACTTATATCTGTCATTACGATCAAAAACATATTAATACACGAAAAATCCACTTTTACCATAAATTTATATATTCTATCGGATCGATCCAACTCATTCCGGTTTCACCCGGATTAGCACCCTAATTAACAAAAATCAAGTATTTGTGAGAGAAAGTTTATAAGTTCTCTACATTTTCAATAAGGAGAAGAAGATTGGATCTTGAATTCAAGGCTAGGTAATTTTGATCTTCTATAAAGCTATGTTTTTCATTAGTGAATCATATAGTGATGTATTATGTATTGGATACATAATAACATAGCTTAAAGTTGAAATTAGGTTAATGAATTGTGTATGGATGCTTTGGAACCATAAACACAACATGAACATAAAATTAGAGTTTGAAACTCTAGATGAAATATTAGAGCTACGCTACCATTCTATAATCAGTTGACCACTTTTAAGTAATCTAGAATTGTTCATTAGTAATTTTTTGTGGTATTCTTATTTGGTTTTATTTTGATTGAAAATAATGCATATATATATATATATTTAAAATACATCTATGTTTATTCTATAACATGTGTTGATGTTAAAATTAAATTTTAGATGTATTGAAATGTTTGGAAAAAATTGGAAGTATTTTGGATTAGATCCAAGTAGAAAATTCTATGTGCCAATATTTTACACAGGCTAGCATCGCGACGTGTGCCCTTGCGCTGCACGACATTGCCCTTTCGACGTTGAGCATTGCGACGCTCAAGCATATGCAGCGCAACGCGCTGAGACCTGGTGCTCTCACATTTTACGCGTCGCAACGCGCGCATAACGTGCGTCGTAACATCTGTGAGCATAGAAACTTCACTTTCTCTGTTTCGGAAATCCTATACTTCGATTTTTCCCGAATTTTTTCTATGGACTCGTAACCGAATATAGTATTCTATTAAATAATTTAAAAATACACTCATTTTCTATATCTAAGGGTTAGACCCATTTCCGTTACACGGGGCATCGATCCGACCCTATGGGTTCCACAACCCCTAATATGAACATGTCGACAATATGAGATGTGCGCCTTGGAAACTTGATAGTGTAATCTATGTTTCCTAATCACAACTCGGATAGCCTACGAATGAGGGATTGTTAAACATATGTGATGATCTCGACTTGTATAGTTCAGAAAGGTCGTTGGTTTTCTTCGTAAATTCGAAGGTGACTGAATTGTGTACATATGAGCTAGGCTTATATGACAAATGTGTCCGGACTTAGAGAGTCTCACAATATGAAGTGTACTCGTTGAGCACTTGGGTAGCCGATTATCTTTGATATTAAACAATATTTGATATTATATTTATCAATGAAAGTAATTTAATATTTTTGGATAACATTCATTATTTACTTGACCAATTGTGATTAATTAGATTAATCCATATTTATAATCACACAAGAGCTATATTATAATTTCATAAATATCTCTACAATTAGAGAATATTTTGATAATTACAAAATATACAATAATATGTGTATTTGTCGTGATTTAATTAAATTAAATCAAATGGTAGACAAAGTTGATTAGTTGGATTAATCAAGTGGTTAGACTTTTTTCTTGATTTAATTGGATTAAATCAAAGTGGTAGATAAAGTTGATTAGTTACTCCTAATATATATATCTAGACAAATTGGATTAACCCCACCAAAAAGTTGATTAAAACTTTTATTAATTAAAAATTCAAAGTTTGATTATTTAAGTCAAGATTATGTAATTTTTGAAAATTAAGTTTCAACTAAGATAAAACAAGTGTGAGAGAAGTTTTAGAAGTTCTCTATATTTTTACTTAAAATATTTAATCTTTCATCCAAGCTTGCTAGGTAAGTTTGGATGTTCTTGATAAAACTATGTTTTTATTAATGATTTGAGATCATTAATGAAACATATTGTGATGTATTATAACATAACTTAAAAAGGTTTTAACAAAGATTTGTGTTCAATATGCTTGAGAAGCATTAAAACATAATTTTGATTATGATTGGGTCAAGTTTTATTTATGTTGGAAATATAATACAAAATTGGATTTTTGAACTCTAGACAAATAGATTAGAACTATTAATACCATTCTAGAATTACTTAACCACCTTTAAGTGATCACGAATCATTCAATGGTTAATTCTTTGTGGGATTATTATTTGGTTTGTATTTTAGATTCAAAATTATGCATATTTATATTTTGAATATATTTATGTTTTGTAAAAATATTTGATATTTTGAAAAACATGATTTTTTTTCTTTAATATGAGTTGATGTTGGTATTGATGTTAAAATTAGATTTTTGGTATTTGAAATTATTTTATAAAGAATTGAAGTGTATTAGGTGAACGAATACCCGAAACCCAAAATTTGAAAATGTAACCCATGCAGGTCAGGTCACTGTGGGTCGGGTAAGAAAATACGGCTTTGGCCGGGTCCGAAAAATACATAATATATATTTTTTATGATACAATTTTGATAGGATTTGTAGTTAAACCAATTTATGATAAAATAACTGCATAGGAAAAGGGAAAAATCATCAAAATCCATATGGGGTCGGGTTAAACCCGATTTTTGCTTTAAACCCGCGACCCGATCCAATTTTACGGGTCGGGTCGGGTCTGACCTGAAATTATTTTTTTTATTTTACAAACCCAACCGGGTCAGGTCAGGTTCCGTCGGGTCGTGGGTTTACCCTGACCCTATGAACACCATAATCTCCTAAAATGGAAAAATAAAAATTTAACAATTAAATTTCATAGCGGGAAGTGAATCCCATGATATTTACTCCAACCTCACAATAATGATGGTATTGGCCTTCATAAACTCATTAGGTAGACCTCATTAGTCAATCACATTCATGTGACTCCTTGATTTGGTCCTGAACCATTTCTTTTACTCACAATAATGATGGTATTGGATTAAGACGTGTTCTATGTATATACTTATCAATATGCATTAATGAGCTTCATAAGTATACCATCATAATAATGACGGTCATGGGTGACTACGTCAACTCATCATGCTATAGTAAATATTTGACCGGAGTGACCTAAGTTCCGACCACTTATACCCTCACAATAATGATGAAATTTGACATAAATAATAAGAACTCATTCATCTCCATATTGACAAGATGAACCATCCAATAATGTTCCAATATTATTAATACTATAACTTGAAAGTAATCACCTAATCATGAGAGATTTATGACATCAAGTCATTAAATAACATGCTTGGGTCAAATAAAAATTTTAATTTAAAACATACAATGTATATTTAATATGACTTATGCTTAATTAAATTAAAATTACAGACACATAGATTAAAATACATGCAAACATGAAAATATATGATTTTCTGTTTAAATGTGTTGTGTGGTTAAGACCTGCTCTGATATTATCCTATTGGGGCGGATGTGGAACCCTTATGGTCAGATTGGTATCCCGCGCAGCGTAAATGGTTCTAACCAATGGATAAAGAGCATCAGTGTATTTTTAAATAATTAAATAAAATACTATATTCCATTACGAGTCCGTAGAAAAAAACCAGGGACGAATCGAAGTTCGGAAACTCAAAATCGGGTAAAAATGAGTTTAAGTACGCGCGTGATGCAGTGGACACGCAAATTGTTCACGCACGCAATGCGCGCACTCACTGTTCAAGCATGGACAGTCGGGGATGCTACCTGCAGGGAATAGGCCGTCCTATTCTCCCGAGCCTCTGGCTGTGAACCAGACTACCAAACTCATCTCAACACAAACTTATAAAATGGACATTTGCCCAATACCGGAACATAAAATGTACTTTATACTTGTACTATATATTCAACATTGTTCATCTTTACAACTATCTATGTAAACACTCTTGACTCATTATATGACTTATACAATTCTAGTGACTGACAAACAGCTTTACTTAACGCTGACAGTGCTGAAACTCTATACATGACCTGGTGGACTCAACACCCTAGTGACTGCCTTCCGTATCCATCCTCCCGAGCTCGTCCTCCGGATAAATCTGCAAAATAAAACACTAGGAGTGGGGGGTTAGATCGTTTGAACGACCTAGTGAGTGGACGGTTAAAACGAAAACTGAAACACTTTATGAAATTTCATTGTTCTAAAAACAAAATCATTTCAAAGAAATCACCTTTTCTGAAATCATTCTTCTTATTTGAGAATAACTCTTTTTCTGAAAATCCTTGTAGAAACTGTTATCTGTCTGCAAAACTCTGAGAGAAAACTTTCTCTTGAAAACTCTTTCTTAAAACTATCTCTCTGAAAATCTATTTATGAGAAACCTGTAGCTGAAAATTTACTGAAAATCTGACGCATTGGGGCGTTACGTATCGCTGTTTCCCTATACGCATAAACTAGTTGTCTTGGGGCATTACGTATCACCGTCCCCCAAGCCACTGAACTATAGCCAGGAGTGTTGATCCATGCTACTACCTAACCCCGAAACTAGGGTCTAAGGGCGTTACGTATCATCGTTCCCTAGCCCTGAATCTAGGATATGGGGGCGTTACGTATCACCATCCCTCGAGTCACGCACTATATGTGCATATGTTATCCGTCGATTCCATAAGTTACAGCCGGAGGTGGGTTTTTACCCCATACCTCCAAAATCATAAAATCATTCTTTTAAAACCATACTTGTTAAAATATTATCTTTCATGAAATAACTATAATAAAATCGGCTAATGCCCTATGTGCGTAAAAATAAATATTTGTTTAAGGTAATATAAATGAAAAGTAAACGTAGAAAGAGAGTGTCCACTCACAGATTTTAGGATCTGATTGGTATTCATTTGCTTGGTAGAAGAATATTGGGGTTCTTGCGATGTTCTATATCGAGAACTTAATTAGAATATAAGGTGTGAATCATGTTTTGGAATTAAACAAAATTTCTCAATTCAACACGTCTATAAACATCACACAATGTATTAAATTTATAGCTTGTCATAAGACGTGTATATGTGTTGATGCGAAACCCTTAGGGCGACCCTTAACATTTAAAGTTGGATGTGAAATAAAATGAAGTTTTTTTTTGCCTGGCGCGTCGCGACGCCAAACAAACAGAACGAGGCAGAGAGCATTTCCCATTTCGCATCGCGACGAAAGGGACTGGACGTCGCGACGTTCTGCTTACGTCAGGACTCACTACTAGAGAGTCGTGATGACCTCAAATCCAGAACCGAAACAGATTACATTTCTATGCTCTTCGTCGCAACGCTGGCCTTTACGCGTCGCGTTGCTGGCTTGATTCCAGGCCAAAATTCACTCTCCACTGCCAAACTTCAAAATCCAAAACCAACACCCTTCTCTTCAATCTTTCACACAAACACTCTATTAATTTCAACACGCATACATGTTAAACCCACATCCCATCAAAATATACCTTTAAACTCATAACTTTTCTTTAGTTCAACTTAAGAATTTCCATAAATTTAGACATTTCTTAATATAATCAATTTCCATGGTCATTATGCCACTAAATGCAATCCCTAGTATGCCACTAACACCAACAAAACATCATACTATCAAAATTTCTCAATCCAAGATTTGGTTCAAAATTTCCTTACCTTAACTCATTTGATTTCCTTCATCACCCAAGTCTTCTAGGCTTGATACTAATCCTTCTAGCTTGTTGTGGGTTGGTTTGCTTGTTTCTTTCTCAAATTTTTTTTGTAAGGAAAAAGGTTTTCACGCTCTTTCTTCTTTTTTCCTTCTTTCCTCCCCCTCTCACGCTTCTCACTTTCTCAAAATTATTAGAGGTTCTTAAATAGTGATCATATTTTACTAGACGGTGAATTGACTAATTGGTAATATTTTAATTTTGAAGAAATATCATAATTTTGGAGAGAAATGTAGAATTTTCTAGATAGGTCCGCAAGTACTATTCATTAAATTATTTAGCTGCATTGTTGACCTACGTCTGGTTCGAATATGAAAAAATATTTAACGCAGAAGTTATAGATCTTGATCTTAGCTTTCCAATGATATAAAATTCATAAAATCGGAGATTGTATGAAAAAGCTACGGCCCAAATATGATAGGTTATATGGATTTGATCTTAGATTGAATTTCGTATCGGGATTGCGAGAAATTTTACGAATGTCCAAAAAATCATTTCATGAGTGTATACGTGTTCGAACATGATTATTTATATCATATATCAGTGTCCCATAATATAATAGTCATCAGGATTTCTGAGGTGTTACAAATTCTCCCTCCTTAAATATGATTCGTCATCGAATCCGAATCTGAGGTTGAACTTCTTAGATCTGTCTTGGTTTGAAGATATTTGGTCTCTTATAATCTAATCTTCCTTTACATGCTTTTTGCTATTCTGCTCAAGAACTCACTATTACGACTTCTGGGAATCTCTTATCCTAATATACTCTATTCAATTTGTAGCTAAAAGCTTAGTCTTTGGAAGTTCCCTTGGAAACCTTCTTTCTCGTGTGAAATCAAGGACCGTACATTATATCTTGTCTACATAGAGGTGTAAATCCTTCATGAAACTTATTATTCATGAGTTCATTTACTTCTCATTCTACACTTTCGTGATGTTCGAAAAATGTACTATGAGTATTCCATCTCTTATGATTGACTGTATTTCACCTCTTCTAATTCTTTTTCTCTAATGAGTTATTACTTCTTAGAATCTCCCAGAAATTCACTCATCTTATTATTATTCCTTTTACCCTACACATTTATCTTAGAAGGTTTTGATTGAATTTGATGCACTCATGCTAACACAGTTGTACCCACAACTATTTCAATTAAATCATTAATCTCCAATATGATCACTAAGAAGTATAATCATACCAAATCATACAAAATTTTTATATCTTTACTGAATCTGAATCCTTCGTAAATAGTGCTCCTACATTTTTAAGGATACTTGTGTCTCCTATAGCTAGGCTCCTTCACGTTCTGTCTTAACTCGAAGGTAATTGTATGCAAGGTAGTCCTTGACGCTATACCCACTAATCATACTTGATATTTCCACGGTTTCACACGCTCGATTTGAACTAAATGTTCTTCCTTTTAATTCATGTATTTGACTCTCTTTCTCTCTTTACTAAGCCTCAATTGCTTAATAGCTACATCCTACAAATCCTCCCCTATCTGCCTATTTGACCCCATAGTTTATGGTCAATTTCTTCATACGTTCTAAGTTTATCATCATGGTTTCCCCATTATTTCTTAACTTCAAATTATTAACTCTTGACATAATTTTAAAGGCCGTTCTTAATTGGCCAAAGCCTCTGGAACATGGTACTTATCTTCTTGTTCCTTTAAATTCATTGCTAATACAAATCTGGTTAACCATCATTTGCATTGCCTTGTTCTCCTTGCCTGGAAGTCCCATTTTTCTTATTCCTACAAACTCATTTTGTCACTAATATAGGCATTCCTAGTCGTTCCGTAGTTCTACTGAACTTAACCATCGAAAGTTCATCTTCGTATTTACGCTTCTTTGTCATTGTTTATCTATTATCTTTTCTATTGTCTTCTTACCCCGATAGTCCTACCTCCAAATATTTTACTTGTTATCCTTTACGTATTCTTTCCTGCTCTAATTTATGAGTGGAACTTCTGTGGTATATGTCTTTGTTTCCTTATCCAAAGGATATCTTCTTTTACATATCCTTAGTTATGTCTAACGCTGGTTCTTTTTTATTTTCGTCGTTGCTTGATTATTACTTTTCTCTTCATCGCTCCATTTAGACAACTTATTTCCTAAATCTTTTACTTAGAGTTATCTTTCTCTTCTATTATGCTCTTATACTAAGTTTGAAGGTTTTATGTTTCAGTATTCTTACACTACACACTCTCTTGTTTCTGGGAATATCTTGAGGCGATCATTGAGGTCCATCATTGCTACTGTTGTATAACGAGCGTTGGGAGGGTGAGATTTGGTCCTAAAGCCTTTTCGGTTGTGTTGATCTCACTAGTTCTTCCATCCCAGTACAATGAGGCTATTTATAAGTCATAAACTATATTCCTGAGAACCGTCCTCTCCGGTTCCTTCGCTCTTTTGAGCCTTTAATCCTTTAAGGGCTCCCGATTCTACAACGACTTCTAGATTTAGCTTAACTTACTGTGACTCAATCTATTCTATCTCATATAGAATATTTTCATCTCATGATTCTCATCTATGTTCTACTGAACTTATTGGTTCGGCCATCTAGCCCTCTCGTGATCCGTCTATTTTGTCAGATACTCTTATTTACTGGTTCTTCTTCTTACTAGGCTCTAAGTTAAGAGGTGGGTACATGCATATCATAGAGATATGTGAATATGCATTTCTGTCATTTACTTAAGCTCGATGATGGTCTGGTTGGGTGTCTATATACTTACTAGAATCGGGGCTACTGGAAGGAAGGGTCGTCATTCGTTCTACCGGGACCTGGGTCGACTACTCCATGTCTTAAGGTTCTATAACTTTTATCAAATATGATGAGGTTTCCATTTAGGCTACTACTTTCACGCTACATAATTTATGCGTCTGAATATACTAAACTTTCTTGTCATTTCCCGTATTTTTCTTTATTATTTCCATATTCTATCTCTTGGCTCTAGGTTGTACTGTCGAGGCTAGTGGTAACTCCTTCTTAAAGGATTCTTCTAGAATTCGCTTTCTACCCTTGCTATAGGCTACAACTATGCCATTTAATCTTACTGTCTGTACTGGTACTTTTTTTATTTCTGTATGTCTCCGACCTTATGGGTCTATCTGTTTAAGCTCAGACGGATTCCTACTAGCATCGATCTGATTTATGGGTTTCTTTCTAGTACTGCAAACTTTCCATATTGACTTGTGTCGGGTTCTTTCTCTTATATCCATAGAAACCTCTTTGGTTCCTTTCTGGGTAAACCACCTCTCAGAGTCTGTTGTCCCTGACTCCAAAACCAGTTGGTCTTAGGGCACCAGGTGTTAAGACACCCATACGGACTTGATTACTCAGACTTTAGATATATAATTTTTTTTTTCGCAACATCTTTGATCCATGTAGCGAGCTTCGGGCCAGTGACTCACAAACCAGTTGGTTTTAGGGCACTAAGTGTTAAGACACCCTTACAGACTTAATAACTCAGATCTCATATATATTTTTTTTATCCCGTCACTTTTTTAGATGTTTCCTCCAATTAAACTAGAGCACTGAATATTAAAAACTCGTCAATTATAAATTATGTCCGTATATTACTATGTGATGAGGCCCAGGATGCAGCCGCCCAGGATGCAGCCCATGATGGACGGACCACCACAGTGCAAGTCCCAGAGGGTTCAATCACGAGGACTCGAGCTAAGAAGATCCAGGAAGCTATACATGGATTTATACTGAAGATTGTATCTGACTATTCCCGCACTTCCACTTCATTGATTATAGGCTTGAAGCTGGACGAACCCAAGATGGTGAATCTTATTCAGGCCGTGGAGCAACGAGTTACTTAGGCCTATTTTATTATAGTTATTTGAAAGTTGGTATTAATTTATTTAGGGCTTGACATTTATTTTATTTCAGCCCTTTATTAATGTTTGAGTGCTTTTTTTCTTTAGATTATTATTCTATGTTTGGGAATTAGGTTAAGCGTGCAAGGGTTTGCACGTGGGGATAACTTAGCTTAGTTTTAGGATACGCACCTGTTGGTGTGTGGGTAGTTTCGTCTTTTATCCTTTTGGGCTAGGGTTTTGGTTGGAGCCTCCTTATAAAAAGGCTAACTTTTGGTATGTTGAACAACTATCTTTCCATAAAATTTTATATCAATTTTCATGAGCATTGAGAAACCGTCAATTTGTTCTCACTGGTTTTGGCTTATCAAAGGTCTGCTAACCATTTGTGGCGCCACTATTAGCACTCTAGGTTTCTGTTGCTTGTTCTTCATAGGTTTAGAGTTTTTTATCCGAACTGTCTTGGCTTTCTTGGTAATGATTTCAGTCTTTTGTGGGTTTGTCTGGCTCTGCTCCAGGAAGGTTCTCATCACTATGTATGTTGATAATACATGTCAACTGAGCATATAAAGATCCATTTTAATCAGTTTTAAGGAGAATTCACAAATTAAATAATTCAAAATGAAATAAACAAAAATTAACTTGTTTCGAAATAGGTTAAGATACGTCTCAGAAGTGGAAATTCCTTACTCGGCTATCTCTTACACCAATTTCACCCGATTAATCGAATTAAAAACACAAAAACACAAAATATTTTTTTTTATTTTTGTAAAATTTTTCAATTTTTTTGAGTTTTTCGAAAAATTTTGACTAAAAACAACATAATAAAAACAAGATACTAATCAACTATTCCCTTCCCCCAAACCTAAATAAGACATTGTCCCCAATGTCTTAAAAAGTAGAAGATGAGTTTAGAAGATAGTACCTGGTTAGTAGAAATTCTACATCTAAAAGTAAAACTAAAGGTTAAGATCCAGGTTTAATCGATGCTTCTTACCACGATCATCATCATACCATTTTATCTTGGAAATGATAGGGTCAATTTGTGGTTCAAAGGCTAAGATTTGGTCAATTAAATCTGGGGCAGTTCCGACAGTAAAGAGGAGTTCTTTTAGAGGTTTTGTCACGAACCCATTTCTCTGGGCATCATCAAGAAATACACAAAGAAAATCATAAAATCCATCAGCATTAAACAGTCCAATCAGTTTCTGATGTATGTTCAAGTTCGCCCAAGATAGTACTGTAAAAATTTCCTCCATTGTGCCCAAGCCACCTAGCAAAGTAATAAAGGCATCAGCACGGTTTATCATTTCCAACAGTCGCTCAGACATACCTGGCACAATCAGTTCCTCTCCTTTTGATGGTCCAATCAGATTTGCCTCCACCAAGGGTTTTGGGATGATTCCCAAGACTTGACTGCCTCCTTCCTGTACAGCCTTTGAAACGATCCCCATTAGTCCAAGACTGCCAACGCCATATACTAAGTGCATATTTCTTTCAGTTATGACTCAACCCAATTTTTGTGCTGCCGCTACGAACTCTGGTTTAGAACTAACACCAGTACCATAGAACACACAGATATTTACAACTCGTCTTCTTGATGTGGCTTCCATTTGTTTGTATTTCTTTTTCAGCTCTGGATGCCTTCAAGAGTGCAATGATGAGTTGAATTTATAACACCTGAAAAAGGGTGAGTAACAATAGCACTATTATCTTCCAAAGGACGATTAGTAGCAAAACAGTAAATCGTGAAAGGTCAAAAAAGTCTGGATTCTGTCGGAGAAAATAACAAAACAAATCACAATTATTAGGAAAAAAAAGAGATAATAATATTTACAAGAAAGTAACGGCTTGATTGACGTCTATGCGTCAGGGACAAACTTTCCATCCAATTTTCTTATAAATTGGCAAACATGGTCTTTTTTTGTCAGATTGCCGAGACTAAATTGTTGTCTTTCTTTTCGGAATTGTGAATATAACATACGAATTTCATGATATACATATCCACTGGGATGTGTCTCAAGAGTCTTAGATATGTCATCCAAAGACTACTTACTCAAGTCATCCCTAATGAATTTAATCTTATCTTCGCAGTTATCAGACACCATTCCTAAAGAACGACAACGAGTATTACATGTCATACGAGCACATTTATAACAAACACCCATTCTTTTAGCTCTTCTCTTTTTATCATATGTGCTTCTTCCTAAACCAGACAGATGTGAAACAAAAGAGTCAGAAGACTCACCTGCCAATCGTACCCGTGTTTCAATAATCCAACGAATGTCATTTAGAATACCTTTGATCATCATAAGTCTCATCCGTTCCAAGCGAGCTTTGTAGACTTTCATCAGAGAGTTTTGAGGGAGAGAAGGAAATTGCTTATGAAGATTTGCGAGAACTTCTTCCATCCTAAAATGTGACTTTACCTACACAAATTAAACACACAAGAATAAAACACACCAAATAACAATATATACATAAAAATTGCATGGGTTGCCTCCCTGCTAGCGATAAGTTTAAATTCATCAGCTAGACATGATTTCCCGAATGTTAGGCTGGATCTGAAAGTGTGATATTTTCTTTTTGTCGCTCAATTGATTATCCCCAGTAGTGCTTGACACGCTTGTTTTTAACTTTGAATGTTTTGTTGGAGTTAGGATCATGTATCTCAACGGCTCTATCTGGTAAAACCTTGGTGATTAGGAATGGACCTGACCACCGTGATTTTGGCTTCCATGGAAAGAGTTTCAACCTTGAGTTGTTTAACAGTACCTTCTGCTCTGGTTCCAGTTGTATGCACACTAACTTCTCATCATGTTTCTTTCTGGCCTTTTTCTTTGTATAATTTGCATTCTCAAAAGGCTAAATGTGAAATTCCTCCAATTCGTTGAGCTGGTGGAACTGTTTCTCTTCTATTGCTTGTAGTGCAAGAATTGGCTTCTTCAGTGCGCAGTATGTTTTATCTTCAAGCTCCACAGGCAATTGACATACTTTAAGTTTGTCAGCAGAACTTTGCATTGCATTGGAGGTCTGGATGGTACTATTTATCACATCAAGTCTGAAACATTCATCTTTCTCGTCATTCGGGAAATTCATGGCTTTAAAAACATTGAATGTTACTTCTTGGTCATGTACCCTCATTGTTAGTTCTCCTTTTAGTACATCAATAATGGTTCGACCTATAGCCAAGAATGGTCTCCCAAGGATGATCGGCACGTCTTCATCTTCCTTCATATCAAGGACAGTAAAATCTGCTGGGAAAATGAATTTGACAACTTTGGCCAGCACATCTTCAACTACACCTCTCGGAAATAGGAGCGTTCTATCAGCAAGTTGTAGAGAGACTAAGGTGGGCATTGTTTCTCCAATCTGCAGTTTCATGTAAATAGAAAAAAGAATCAAGTTAACATTTACACCTAAATCGCACAAAGCCTTACCGAAGTCATGTTCTCCTATGGTACAAGGAATAGTGAAACTGCCAGGATCTTTCAACTTTGGGGGAAGCTTCCTCTGAATGATGGCGCTGAATTCTTCTGATAATTATACTGTATCGTAATCTCCCAATCTCTTTTTTCGTGAAAGAATATTTTTCATGAATTTGACATAGCTGGGCATCTGTTCCAACGCTTCTGCAAATGGAATGTTGATATGCAGCTTTTTGAAGATCTATAGAAATCGAGAAAACTGTTTGTCTAGTTTATTCTTCTGGAGACGCTGTGGAAAAGGTGGAGGTAGAGTGATCATTTCTTGATCTTTTTCCTTTACTTATTTTTCCTCCATCCGTGGAACTGATTCGCTGCTTTCTTTTGGAACTTCTTCACCAGTTTTTTTGACTCCAACATCTTTATTAATTTCAGTACCGCTTTTTAACATGATGGCATGACATTGCTCCTTCCACATGTTTCTTGGATTTGGTTCTGTGTTGCTGGGAAGATTTCCTGGCGGTCTGTAACTTTGAGCATTGGCCAGTTGTATAATTTGATTCTCCAGTTCTTTAATAGAAGCAGATTGACTTTGAATTAATGCTACTTGGGATTGAAACGAAGCATCATACCTAGCTGATTGAGAGTCGTGTTTTTCTTCTATCTTTTTCAAGTGGGTCAGCACTTCTGTTATTCCTGTTTCTTTGTCATACTCCTGGCCTTTGTTCTACTATTGGAATCCGGGTGGTGGATTGTTCATTTGCCCTAAATTATTGCTCCATGCGAAATTGAGATGATTCATCCACCCTAGGTTATAGGTGTTGGAATATGGATTGTTCCCCTGTATGTGGAAATTGTTGACGTAATTCACCGTTTCTTTATGTTGGTTTGATTCTGGTGTTCATCCATATGGTGAACTTGTGGATCCAATATTGCTTTGCATGCTAAGAGTTTCCAAGAATTTTCATATCTGATCCAACTTGGCATTCATTGTTGTGTTGGCTCCAACTTCATAAATTCCAGCAATTTGTTGGATCAAGCTCATTTTTGTTGGCCACAATGAATTATTGTTAGCCATTTCTTCAATTAGGTCTCAGGCTTGATCTTCTCATTTTGCCATCAAAGCTCCTCCAGCAGCAGCATCAATTGTGGTTCTCATTATTCCAGAAAGTCCATTGTAGAAGGTTTGGACTTGTAGCCATTTTGCAATCTCATGGTGAGGACATTTCCGGAGTTAATCCTTGAACATTTCCCAAGCTTCGCAAAGGGATTTCAAATCTTGTTGCACAAAGGATGTGATGCCATTCCTCAACTTTGCAGTTCTGGCTGGTGGAAAGTACTTTGCAAGGAATTTGATGGCTAAAGTGTTCTAAGTTGTGATGGAACCTGCTGGTAGCGAATGTAGCCAAGCCATAACTCTGTCTTTCAAAGAATATGGAAAAACTCACAGTCTCATTGCTTCTTCAGCTGCTCGGTTGTAGTTGAAAGTACCGCAAACTTCCAGGAAGTTGCTGATGTGGGCATTAGGACCTTCAGCTGCATTCCCCCCAAACTGAACTGACTGTTTTATCATCTGAATGCATGTTTTGATGTCACATGCATTTGCTGGTAAGGGAGGAAGTACAATACAAGAAATGAGGCCGTCAACCACTGAAATGGTTCTGTCTTGAATGGGAATTGGTGGTGCAACCTCCAAAGGTTCAGGTTCTATATTGACAATTGCTTCTTGGCCTTCTCGCCTTTCCCTTCTCAACTGTCCGATGGTTCTTTCAATTTCAAGGTCAAGCGGACGGATTTCAAAGCTTCTAGTTCGTCTCATGTAGTGACTGAGAACCTGAAACACAAGAAACATAAATAATAAGCAAAAAAAAAATTAGATACATGTAAAGGTATCTAACCACAAAAATAATAGTGAAAGATAATTAAGTCCCCGGCAACGGCGCCAAAAACTTGATCAGCGCGTAATCACACGTGTATAATGCAAACGCACGTATCGTTCAAGTAGTATAAAAAGTATCGATCCCACGAGGACTTAAAAACTTTTATTAATTTATGAAGCTAAATGTTTACAAGTATCTAATGGATTGATTGTTTGATTTGAAAGTGATTTTAAACTTAAAACAAGTAAATAAAATTGCTCGAAAATAGATTGAAGAAAATTCAAATTTATAAAACTATCTAGGGTTGTGAATCTTTCCAATATCTTTTAAAAGATTACGTGGTTATTTTACGTTTGTGTAATATATTGGTTTATTAACCTGGAACACGAAATTATGTAAAAGCCTCTTCCGATGGTCAAATACAAATACCCAGTGTAATCCAATTAATCATATTCCTATGTCAACCAAGTTACCTAAATTCATTAAGTGCAAGTTCTAATTATGGCTACCCCTGCCCGACAGGTATATTCCTATCATGTAAGGAAATCTATTAAAGAGTTATCTATCCTCAAGAAAGATCGTGGGCTATTGAGTCTAGGGTTTAAACCTAAAATCCCTTTTCCAAGTTCATTTTAAGTTTACTAAATCAATCTTAATAATGGCCAGTTAACAAGAAGCATTAAGCTTAAGACTCAATAAATAAACCTTTATATCACCCAAACTGCAAATTAACCCCTTATAAACCGGTGATATCGGAATTCATCACAACCCCATATAACGGGTTTAGCTACGACACATATTTACGGCTAGAAAAAACATAAATAAAATAAAAGACATAAAGTAAATTGCTGGAAATTAAATACTGAAAAGTAAATGACGGAAAATAAATGCTGAAAATTAAATACTGAAAATTAAATGCTGAAAAGTAAATGTTGAAAGTAAATTGCTGAAAAGTAAATGTTGAAAGTAAATTACTGAAAAATAAATAAAGTAAAAGTACAATAAAAGAAAATGTTGAGGTAAAATGATCCACTTTTATTACTTCTATTTTAGATATCTCATTTAAGATAATATATTAACTTTTCATGATAATTACCAACTAGCCATATAGGCGGTATCCAGATTAAGTCAAATTAATAATTAATTACCAACCGACCAATCAGGCGGTATCCAGTTTAGTCAGGTTAAAACCAATTTTAATATTTACCAACCAACCATGAGGCGGTATCCTCATTAAGTCACGTTTTAACTAGTTTATATATTATATTTAAGGGAGATTAATCTAAATATTAGTAATAAAAGTTTTACCTTTTACCCCAGCAAGGGGGAGTTACCTCCTCATTACTGAAAAGTAAATTGCCGAAAAGTAAAGAATGGAAAGTATTGTGCGTAAAAGTAAATTGCAGAAAGTAAAGACTGAAAAGTAAAGAAAAGAAAGTGCGGAAGCTGAAATTAAATACTGAAAGCTGTAAATAAACAAGCAAGATACAATCTTCTTAGTATTCTTAAGGAATTACATAGAAGAATGTATGAAATTAGATCTGAAATTTTGGCCTCAATTTATAGACTTTTTTTTGGTGCCACGCGTCGCGACACATGACCATTTCGCATCGCGATGCGTTGACGTGGCACACGCTGATTGCATGCTTTGATCTCTTATTTGCTGATGTGGCAATAAGGAATCTGTCGGCCCAATAGAATGCTAACACGTGGAAAATTTGGATGATTAACTCAATAATTATGCTGACGTGGCGATGTGGATTGTCGGCAGCATGTGATGATAACACGTGGCGTAATGTGATTTGTGGATGATGACGTGGACGACACGTGGCACAATGACTCGTCATGCTGCTGATGTGACGATGACATGGCAGACACGTGGATGACACATGGCTGATGATGATTGTCGGTAACTAGTGATGGTGACACATGGCAGGCGCACGTTAGCATCCGGCACATTTTAACGGCGCATTTTAGCATCGGTGCATTTTAGCAAACTTCTCAGATTGTGAAACGTGTCTCGGAATAGCAAGCTTAGGCGCACGTTAGCCTGTTGGGAAGCGGCCGCGAGTGCGCAGCGGAAAATTAAAAAAAATATTAAATTATGATGCCGCTATCCCTTTGCCCAAGACCCATTTGTTTTGATTATTCTACAAGCCTAGGCATGTTACTATATATTCTAAGCATAAAAACTCATAAAACATGCAAAGAACATAAACCTAAACATGCTAACTATCATAAGAACTCTAATTAAAATAAAGAAAGAAAAAGACTTACTTGAACCAAAGACTCCACCAGTCCTCCCTCCAATCTACAAGCTTTTCTCGAACTCAGCAAGCTCTTCCACGTTCCAAAGAGCCACCCAAGTGTGTGGCCTCCAAAGATGCACACACCAAAGCCAAAACTCAACGGCAAGACTACGCCTTGAGTGCACGGGTATTTTTCCCTTGGTACTAGCCTAGGCAAATACCTCAAAACTTTTAACTCGAGGTTCCTCTAGTCAATTAGACTTAAGGAAAAAAAAGTCTTAGCCATTGGATCTTAATTTAGTGGTTTAATGAGATTATAAAACCCTAATAAGAGTTTGGGCCGAATTGGAATTCAAAACAAATAACAAATAAAAAAAAATTTACTATTCATGTTACTATTCACATTACTATTCACGTTTATTTATTTATTTATTTATTTATTTATTTATTTATTATTTATTTATTTGTTTATTTATTCCAATTCCCAAAGTGCCCCTATCGTCATTCACCAATCCCTAAGCCACTATGGAACCTCATAAATGATCTGTTCAATAATTAAACACATTGAACCATTTATGAACAATTCCTACAGCAATCATATATGCTGTTAAATTTGTACTGTGCACTGTTAACCATTGATTTCGACTTTGTTGTGTGTGACCTTTTGGGTTCCCCTCAAGTTGGACATGAAATGAATCGTGATAATTTAATCTAACATAAATTATCATCCGATTATATGGTCGTTCGATTTCAATGACCAAGGTTGACATCTAGCAACATGTCAATGCCCTCAAATGAGGAGGAAAGATATATATACCCATTCTGTATGTGATTTAAATATGATACTGTCTATCGCCTCACTGTATCCCCACTGTTTAACCTAGGGTATGGAAAGTGTCTACCCATATAGTCAAAGGTATGATGTTGATAGTGTCATGAATCGTGCTAACCCAAAAATCTCACATGATTCTTCCGCTGCGGCCACAATCTCAAGCACTGATCACACATATCAACTCAAGAACTGGAATACTACTCTTATAAGAAAATATTATCCCAGAGAGTGGCGATTCTCTGTTGTATCTTTACAAACTTCATGTGTTTCAACAAATAACCCAATCATGCCCTTATGACCGGATCTTTTGAACCGAGGAAGGAGAATGTCAAAGTTATTTGATCCAAACATAAGATTATAAAGACCTCAAGTCTAAGGACTAATCATACAATCGATACATGAAAGTTCTCACAGACACATGGGATAAACACTCCATGTGAAAACTTTCGGCGGTCAGTTCGATGGACACGAGCAACTCATGCATCCATGTGATACACCAAGCGGACGGATCTCCGCTAGTAGCCTATGAGATCGGCTACCCCACTTAAGGGCGGATCATATCATCATGCTAGTCTCTCCGCTTTGTGAATGCCCAGATTATTCACAAAACTATAACTAGGAACGTTTAAGAGTAATGATTCTCATAAGGCGTGGAAGCCATCATCTTATTACTCCAAGGGCTTTATTACAGTGTTTGATGATTCATATAAGTTATGTAAGACACGTATAATAAAGATTGTCATTTTACTAATTAATGAAAATATTACAAATACATGTACATATAGCCCATCCACAAATTGGGTATAGGGCATATCCCTAACATAGCGGTCGGGACGCGCCGTTTGTGTCGCGACGCGCCAAATCATAGTTTTACCCTTTTGCCTGTTTTTCACTGTTTTGGCCCCGAATCACCTCCAGAGAGTCCTGAAACTTTATTTATATACAAAATAACACAAAACACATCAAAATATTCACAAAACTCAAGAAACTATACAAAATATTAAGTCAAATGAGTGGAAAATAGTGATATATTTACCACTCAACAGCGCACATCTTATATTATCGATATATCCACGATTCTTTACAACTAATCAAAATATAATTTATGATATATGTGATCAATCCTAGGTGATCGGCTTTGGCCAAAGTCTTAAGAATCGTGACTTACTCACATGGATACCTTAACCCCTTGTGGTACATATACGGGCGATGGATCATATCTTGATACACACTTGATTAACGAGTACATCGGTCCACACCCAACAACCATCTAACGGTCATACCATGAAAGGTCTCTGACATATATGACATCAAACACTACAAGAAAATGTATATTTAGCGAAGGAAATTAGCGACGGAAAACTCAGTGTCAAAAGTTCGAAATGGCGTAGCGACGAAATTGAAACAGATTAAAAGATTAGCTACAAAATTTAACGACGGGATAAAATTCCGTAACCAATAGAGGCGAGAATGAAATCGCGGGAAAAACAAGCGACGGAATTTTAATTTTGTCGCTAAATATAGCGACGGAAGTGTAATTCCGTCGCTAAATAGCTTGGGAATTAAATTATGTTCCTATATTTAGAGACGGAAGATTAATTCCGTCGCTATTTAGCGACGGACTTAAACTTCCGTCGCTATATATAGCGACGGAAACTATTTACGTCGCTAAATTTTGCAACGGAATAATAATTTCGTCGCTAGATAGCGACGAATTAAAATTCCGTTCCTATATTTAGAGACGGAAGATTAATTACGTCGCTAGATATAGCGATGAAAACTAATTACGTCGCTAAATATTGCGACGGAATAATAATTCCGTCTCTAAATATTACGACGGAATTAAAATTCCGTCTCAAAAAACGAAATAGCGACGGAATGGTTTTCCATTGCTAATTCTACTTTAATAAATAAGATTTTCCTTTCTCTTTCGCCAGATACACGGTGTTCCCTAAATCCGTAAATCCCTCAACCCTCTCACA
The DNA here is from genome assembly GCA_019454045.1 of Zanthoxylum bungeanum. Taxonomy (NCBI): domain Eukaryota; kingdom Viridiplantae; phylum Streptophyta; class Magnoliopsida; order Sapindales; family Rutaceae; genus Zanthoxylum; species Zanthoxylum bungeanum. Next base: position 441,802 of record SKCR01027644.1, read on the forward strand.
CTCTCACTCTCGGTTCTAATTACTAACATCCTGTAAATTTTAGGGCTTCTTTATTTCCCATCTTCACTTGTTACATTTTCTAAACGCGCCGACTTCGTGTATTAAGATTCCATGTCTCTATGTTAAGTTCTTTAACGCTATTATTGAAGAAACAGCCGATACGTTTGACCATAGAGGCATTTTTCTCAAAGAATTAATCTGTAAGTTGCGTACTTGGTAACTATGATGTGGGTTCATTTTCTTGTTTACTGATTCAGTTTAATTAATGGGATTTTCCTGTTTGGCTTTGATTCTGTTTATCTTTGATTTAGCTGCTTAAATCAAGTTATAAATTTTTTTTAAATGTTTCGACTTTGCGTTGATGGGTTTCTTATCTGTTAGACACTTGTTAATTAGCTGATTCCATTTTAAACTTGGATAAAAATCTTAACTTTAGGCTTCTTTATTTAAAGTGGGGGCTTCATTCATGTAGGGTAAATAGATATGGTGCAAATCATACTTTTTATAACAAGTGTGTGTTTAGTGTTAATAGACTTTTTATAACAAGCTGCTCCTATTAAATATCATAATCACACTATAAATCATCTTATCTTTCCATTTCACCATCGATGTAATATTAAAAAGATAAGATCAGAAGCTGCTTCCCATGTGATTAAGCCACTCCTAGCACGACCTTTTGCTGCCTCAAAAACTTACAACACCAAAACATCTGCCTATTGTAATATATGTTCTAGGCCCCATCCTTTGTGTTAGTTAATGGTAGAGTGAAATTAAAATAATGATATAGAGACTAAACGATGATTAAAGGAATACAAAAATTATTATCGAAATGATGTTATTTTGATCTTTTTATTCTATTTTATTTTTATTTATCATTAAAACGATATCGTTTAAATGATAACTTGTGAATTTATGTAACTTTCCCTGTTAACTTGTGAGTTTGTAATAAATTAGGGTTTTGGAATTTGGGTTGCTTGAATATGTGCATTCTTTTATCTATTAACTTATGAGTCGTTTGCTTCCTTGCACCAATTATTTATCGAATATAGCTCGGTTTCTCACTTTCTCGTAGGTCGCATCTCGCAGCTCGCCAGCCCAATCACTATCCGCAGTCGCCTCATCAAGCATCAGGTACTTGTTGTTTTTCTGGATTTTTGTTCTATTTTGATTGTTTTAATTATAGCAGTCCAGTAAGGACTTGGCCATTTACTTAGATGTGTCAAAAGTTAATTTTATTTTCATATAATGTAATAAGTATTTTAAGTGATTAGTTCAAACCTCAAGATAGAACTTGCTTGATAGGATCCAAAATTAAGCTGAAAATTAAGGTTTGTAATCAATATATTGGTTGTATGGTTATTGGTGAACGCAATAGAATAATACACTTCCTCATTTATGTTGAATAAGCAGTAGAATAGAACTCTGAAGTAATTGCAAGTTATTTGCAAATCCTGTCTTTCTATTACGTCTATTCTATTGTATACAAAGAGTTGAGTTCAATGAACCATGTCATAATTTTTACCAATAAAGTCACAATTTATATTTTCATCAGTTATCAGCATAACATTTACCGTAGTGAAAGAGAAGATGAGATCAGATCGGTAGTGGATGAATGCTAGGTTAAAAGATGGGTATTTGACGAATGAGTTTATTGCGGGTATTGAGGAGTTTATACAATTAGCAGAAAGTCATCCTACATTTATGGATGGAATGAAAATTAAGTGTCCATGTAACCAACGTAGGTGTCAAAATAGAAGTTTTTATCACCCTGATATTGTGAGACTCCATTTTGCTAAATATGAATTTGTACAAAACTATTAAATTAAAATCTCAGCAAGCATAAAAAATAGAAAGACTGAGAATGCTGGAGAAGAATCAGGTCTTTCTAAACACATCGGTGGCTCGATGTCTACCATTTAACATTCTATTAATATGGTTAGATTTTTTAAACATGCGAATATTTTTTATTACTTTTATTAAACTTATTTATTAATTCTTTATTTTTTTAAATAGGAATCTCGGTTAGGACGTGCACCCACAGGTTGTGAGGTGTTTAAGCATATGCACACAAAGAATGATGATACTTTTGTTGACAAAAGATCGAGCGACATTAATGTAAATTTTTGTTTATAAATTAAATATTTTTTCTTTTCAAAATCATTTTTTCTTTCTTATATATATTTTTATTAATGGTAGGCTGCTGTGGAGCAAATGATAACGATTACATCTCAGTTTTTAGAGGGGTCTGGAAAGCCTGAGACTCAGCCTGGCACCAACTGCCTATACTTAGATGTCGTTGGAGCGGATACTAAGAAACATCGAGTGTACGGTCTCGGCTCTCTTGCATCGCTTTCATATCCAGATTCGTTACGCAGCTCAGGTAGATCATACTACGGTACAACTTTTGATGATACATTTGAGCAGCGGGTACAAGAGAGAGTTAGGATTGAGATGCAGACTATGCAACAATGACTGAATGAAGAGATACACCGCCGACTAGAGGAAGAGCAGTAGAAGAGAAATGAAGAGGTGTTTGATCTCAAACAGAAGATGGCAGATATAGTGCGGTATTTTCAGATGATGAGAGACTTGAGTTCACAGCCTTCCTCTTCAGGTCCACCTGATCCGCCGACTAATTGTGAGCAGAGAGATAAGGAGGATTAACTTATATATATTTTTTTATGTTGTACTTTTTTTTTACACATTATAACGTTTATGTAATAAAATTTTTATTTTATTATTTGTTGTGTTTATTTTATAATTTAAGTAATTAATATATTTATTTTATAATTTTACTAATATTAATAATATTGTTTAAAATAAATTTAATTTCTTAAAAAAATTAAAAAATGACAAAAATCATAGAAACAGAATTAGAGACGGAATACTTCCGTCGCTAAATAGAGACGGAATATTCCGTCACTATTTAGCGACGGAAGTTGCCGTCTCTATTTAGCTACGGAAGTATTCCATCTCAATTTAGCGACGGAATACTTCCGTCTCTATTTAGCGATGGAAGTATTCTGTCTCTATTTCGTCTCTATATTTAGCGACAGATTAATGTCTCCGTCGCTATTATTTTTGCGACGAACTAGATAGAGACGAAATTTTTCCGTCTCTGATCGTCCAGTAGAGATGGAATAGAGACGGATTTTTCCATCTCTATTTCACAGTTTTCTTGTAGTGAAAGTGTGGAGGATCACATATAAAATCAATGATATCTTATATTCAAAGGATTACACATGCTACTCGACTCGAGGAGATTTCTATTGACGTTGGTATGTACCTCCAACTATTAGGAATCACCTGTGAGTCATTCAATATTCACTCTAACGAATACCCACATGTCTATACGAGCTTCCCTTTTTCATGGTCCATTGGGTTAGACCATTGGAACTCCAAAACCAACAACTATGAATATTTACTTTAAGAATAGTGTATAATAGTAATAATATCCTAATGTAGACAACCTAGTGACTAGTATTACTACATGTATTCTAAGGGTGATGTCATTCTTAGCATATTTATTTATCAAACTTATATGCATTATGACATAATTATTACCATCAACAAGGTTGAATTGAAAATATAGTTATTTTATTATTAATAATAAAATATGATGTACAATACATTATTCAGATTGACGCTCCAAGCACCAACTCCAACAAACTCCCACTTGCTTAGTGTCAATCCGGATGGTACCGAAGTTCCATCTCCTCCACATGCTTATCGAATAACTTATGAGTTAAGACTTTAGTAAGTGGATCTACTATATTGTCTTCTCATTGAACTTCAAAACCATTATGTCTTTTCGTTCAATTATTTCTCTAATCATACGATATTTCTGAAATTCCATACAAGCAATAGCAATAAACCAAACTATATACCCAAGAGGGGGTGAATTAGGTTACGGTTAAAATATGCAGAGATAAAAATCTTTGCCGATTTTAACTAGATTTACCGATTAAGCCTTAAGGTCAATTTTCTTTATTGTAATAAACAACCTATGTGCAAGTTTCTAATAAATAAACATGTATTAAAATAAACTTGCAATATGTAAAGTGTGTAAGGATAGAGAAAAACAACACCGAGATTTATAGTGGTTCGGCCAACAATGCCTATTTCTACTCCCCCAAGTCGCGCTTGAAGATTTCCACTAATAACAAGTTTCCATGGCTCACCCGCAACCAAGAGTTTTACGCAAGGTGCACTCCGACCCTTTACACTTTGAGTTTTCTACGTAGGCTCACTCGAAAACCTTTACAATTACCCAAACTATGGGATTTCACAAACCACAAGTGTTTTGAATAAAGAAGTTGTAAAACACACTTGGGCACTCATAATGATAAAGAAGATTGTGTGAGTTGGTTACCCAAGTGATCTAAGCTTACTACAAATGTATATGAATGTGTAGTGTGTGTGAGCTTGATAAATGAGTGTTTATGAATATGAAGGTTTAGAAACACTCTTGTTTTGCCTTGGTAGAATATGTATGAAAGTTCTCTAGTTCTCTAACCAAGCAAAAATGAGTTGAGGCTCAATTTATAGCAAAATGAAAGTACATGCCCCAACTTGCTGTCTGAGACCGGTATGCCGGTCTCTAGACACCGGTATACCGGTTTTGCTTTACAACAGCTCTCAACGGCTATAGTACCATTGAAGATATATCTGTTACACCGGTATGGTCACCGGTATGGGGACCGATTTAGGTCATGCCGGTTCCAGCAAAGGAACTAGTCGTTAGGCTAACCGATATGGAACCCGGTTTGGTGTGTGTTGGTTCCAGAAGCCATGCACTCCATAGGTTCACCGGTATGGGACCGATAAGGTCCGTGCCGATTTTAGTGAGCATGCAAAACTCAATATCTCACCGGTATGGACACCGGTAAGGGACTGGTATGCCAGTCTCTGTACAAAAAATGCAAGTATGAAGGTTTTAATGCATTTTGTACATGAACCTAATGCATCTAAGTGAATGTGCATGTTTTTTATGAGCTTGGGCACTTGAATATTCAAATCACATTACAATTAAAGCCCTAAGCTAAGACTTCATATAAAATCTTCAATGTATGCAAGTCTTTACATTTTTCGCTCTTCACCATCGTTGTGCTTCGACATCTTTTTGTATTGTCTCGCATTTGCGCGTCGAAGACTTCACTCTCGTTGCATCCTCAAAATCTATTATGTGATTGTGTCGCTAACAATCTCATATTTTTTTTATGATGGCAATCCCTTAAAACTTGTGAGCTTCTAGGAGTCCAAATGTTGACGATTTTGCTCCCCCTCAATGTGTGATTGTCTTCAAAGTAGCTCTATAAGACTTAGACAAACACATTAGTATATTTACTCCCCCTTAATCAAAGAGTGAGGATAAAATAAGTTTTAATCTCATTTCTAATGATTTCTCCTCCTTTGTCATTATCAAAAAGTGGAGAAGCAAAAAATTAAATCTAAATGAGATACCAACTAAGTATGTGCATTAAATGATGATACCAAAATTTAAAAATATGCACATTTGGCATTTCCCCATTTTTCCATAAGATGTAGAAATCATGCATAAAGTATTTTTCAAAAATTTTACCAATGATTACCAATTGAATAATGATCAATGCATTTTTAATGATTTCTTCCCATAATTATGATACCAATTAATAAAAAATCAATTATTCATGCTTTTCATTATACCAATGAGAACTTATGTCGATATACATGCATTTCATTTTCATTTAAATATATTATATAACAAAAGCATTTTCAATGCAAATCAATCAAGTGATCACATATATGTAATTTAACTCAATAAATTTAATGTGACACTAATTGATACAAAATGGGGTTTAAATTTATGATTAAGGCATTTAATGATATCAAATGAAAATCGATACCAATAGAAGTTTGAATACATTGCCTAATCACTTGTATGCTTCAAAATATTTATACAAATTTGAAATAGGCATACAAATATAAGTTGGAGGAAACGGTACCAATGTTTCCATGAATACGGAGTTGACCTATTACCGTTGTCATTCCTCATTTTTTTGAGCATTTGGGATCAATTTGTAATTCTCTTTAAGATCATTCCCAAAGCTCACCCTATAAGATTGTCAATTGCATTTTGATACCCAACCTTTCTTGGGTCCATTGGAGTTAAACTTGATTACTTGAGGAATCCATGCATTTTTAATCACATTCTTGTTCATGCACTCCAAAATTTTGTGTCCATTTTCATTACATGCATGACATGGACATTTTCATTTTTAGCAATGTTAACATGAGAGTCGGATGCCTTAACAAAATAATTCTTCAAAAATTTTCGTTTAATGTAAGGCCTATATCATAATCCTTCTCTTTTAAATACACATTTTTTGGGATCCTATTAGCATATTAAAATTTTTCTGTCCCATTGTGAATTTACTAATAATTTTTTTGTAAATCTATAACCTTTTTGTTTAATAAAATATTTTCATTCAAAATAGATTCACATTTACATGTTTTTGAGCTAGATGGCATATTAGATATGGCATTTTCAAGTTCTAGTTTTTTATTTCTTAAACATGCATTTTCATTATTTAAGCATGCTATTTCTTTTTCATGTTTGGCCTTTAAACATATAATCTCATTATCTAAAACATGAAATTTATCCATACAAGATGCATGATCATTTTTAAGTGATGAATGCTCATTTTTAACCAATTTTAATTTCTTCTTAAGCATATCACACAACTCATTTAATCTATTAAAAGCATCAAGTAAATCATTATAATCTTGAGAGTTGTGTACCTCTTCTTCTTCACTTTCAAAGAAGAAATCATTATCCTCGATAGCCGTGAATGCTATTGTTTTGTCTTTGACTTCTTCCTCCTCGGATGAGCTGGAGTCACTATCACTCTAAGTTGAAGTAGCTTTCAGTTCCTTTTTCTTGGATTTTCCTTTCAATTTCTTCAATGGGCAATCGATAGCTATATGACCTGGTTTATTACATTCATAGCAAACAATTTTCTTGTTCTTCCGCGTCCATTTTTCTTCTTTCTTTTCATCTGTCTTTGATTTTCCTTTAAGCTTTGCGGATTTGAGGAGCTTCTTGATCTTATTGGTTATTATTGCCAACTCATCATCACTATCCTCTTCACTTGAGCTTGAGTCATCTCTTATTCTTTCTTTTAAAATAAGATTTTTCCTTGTTCTCTTTTCATCTTCCTCCTTTTGATCCATTTTGATCTTCAATTCATACTCAAGTAATTTTCCGACCAAATCATCTAACTTCAATGTGTTCATGTCGTTTGCTTCTCTAATGGATGAGGTGTAGCTTCTATATTCCTTAGGAAGTGATCTAAGGATTTTCTTCACTTGATCTGTTGGCCCAATGATTTTTCCCAAGGTGCCTAAATGATTAATGATGATTGTGAATCTTGAGATCATATGATCAATTTCTTCCCCGGATTCCATTTTGAAACTATCAAATTCACACATAAACCTGTTGATCTTCAATTCATTCACTTGGCTTGTGCCATCGTTGACCATTTCCAAAGACTGCCACAAATCATATGCATTTCCATACTCTGGAAGCTTGTTTATTTGACTCTGATCAATAGCACAAAGGAGTTGGTTGAGTGCCTTAACATTTTGTGAGGCTTGTTTTAAATCCTCATTATCCCATTCTAGAGTAGGCTTTGGAATCTCAAACCCATTATCATCCTTCTTTGTTGGCCCTTTTGCACCCCGTGTAATTACCAAGTAAGATGGTGGATCAACGGCTAGAAGGTAGTTCAACATCCTCATTTTCCAATAGTAGTAATCGGTTCTAGTGTAAAATGGAGGTCTAGTTGTTGAAAATCCTTCGGCAAGATTTGATGAGTTGCTTGTAGATGCCATAATCTATTCTCGGACTATTAAATCTCTGTTGAGAATACCTCACTCTGATACCAACTTAAATTCCCTACAACCAATAGCGATAAACCAAACTCTATACCCAATAGGGAGTGAATTGGGTTACGGCTAAAATATGGCGAAATAAAAATCTTTGCCGATTTTAACTAGATTTACCGATTAAGCCTTAAGGTCAATTTTCTCTATTGTAATAAATAACCTATATGCAAGTTTCTAATATATAAACATGTATTAAATTAAATTTGCAATATGTAAAGAGTGTAAGGATAGAGAAAAATAACACTGAGATTTATAGTGATTCGGCCAACAATGCTTACGTCCACTCCCTCAAGCCGTGCTAGAAGATTTTCACTAATAACGAGTTTCCGTGGCTCACCTGCAACCAATAGTTTTACGCAAGGTGCATTATAAACCTTTACACTTTGCGTTTTCTACGTAGGCTCACTCGAAAACCTTTACAATTACCCAAACTATGGGATATCACAAATCGCAAGTGTTTTGAATAAAGAAGTTGTAAAACACACTCGGGCACTCACAATGATAAATAAAATTGTGTGAGTTGGTTACCCAAGTGATCTAAGCTCACTATAAATATATATGAAGGTGTAGTGTGTGTAAGCTTGATGAATGAGTGTTTATGAATATGAAGGTTTAGAAACACTTTTTTTTTTACCTCGGTGGAATATGTATGAAGGTTCTCTAGTTCTCTAACCAAGCAAAAATGAGTTGGGGCTCAATTTATAGCAAAATGAAAACACATGCCCCAACTTGTTGTCTGAGACCGGTATACCGGTCTCCAGACATCGGTATGCCGGTCTGACTTTGTAACGGCTCTCAACGGCTATATTACCATTGAAGATATATTTGTTACACCGGTATGGTCACCCGTCTGGGGACCGATTTAGGTCATGCCGGTTCCAGTAAAGAAACTAGCCGTTAAGCTCACTGATACGTGACCGGTATGGAACCCGGTTTGGTGTGTGCCGGTTCCAGTAGCCATGCACCGGTATGGTTACCGGTATAGGACCGGTAAGGTCTGTGCCGGTTCTAGTGAGCATGCAAAACTTAGCATCTCATCGGTATTGACATCAGAAAGGGACCGATATGTCGGTCTCTGTACCAAAAAGGAAAGTATGAAGGTTTTAATGCATTGCATCTAAGTGAATGTGCATGTTTCCTATGAGTTTTGGCACTTGAATATTCAAATCACATTACAATTAGAGCCATAAGCTAAGACTTCATATAAAATCTTCAATGTATGCAAGTCTTCACATTCTTCGCTCTTCACCATCATTGTGCTTCGACATCTTTTTGTATTGTCTCGCATTTACGCGTCGAAGACGTCACTCTCGTTGCATCATAAAAATCCATTATGCGACTGTGTCACTAACAATTTCCTTTCCACGTGTTTAGACTTGGAATGCGCCATTGGCTCTTTATCCTACACAATGCCTCCGTTTTTATCACAGTACATTGGGAACGGATCCAAAATACTAGGCACAATGCCAAGTTCTGTGATAAAATTTCTAATCCAGACAGCTTCTTTAGCAACTTTCGAAGTCGCTATAAATTCCGCCCCAATGGTGGAATCAGTTGTAGAGCCTTATTTTGAACATCGCCAACTAACAGTACCGCCATTAAGGGTAAATATGTATCCGCATGTAGACTTTCTATCATCCGAATCTCCCTGAAAGTCGTAGTCTGTAAAACACTTGAGTCGTAGCTCATATTCTCCATATATTAGAAACTTATCCTTAGTACCCTTAAGATATTTTAGGATATGTTTCACGGTTGTCCAATAATCATTACCCATGTCAGATTGATATCGGCTAGTAAAACTAATGTCGGAACTGATGCCAGGTCTTGTACATAGCATAACATATATTTTTTTTTTTGGAAAGTTACAAAGCATAACATATATAATGCTTCCAATACAAGAAAGATATGGAAAGTTAGATATTATAACTCTCTCTTCCTCACTCTGATGTGTCATTTTCTTAGAAAGTGAATGTCGTACCGAAAAGGTACATTTACTGCCTTACAGTTCGCAAAATTATACCTTTTGAATATTTTATCTATGTACGAGTATTGCGAAAACCCTATAAGCTTCCCTACTCTATCCCGGTAGAACCTTATGCTCAATATATGGGAAGCTTCCTTTGCAAGAACTTCTTCATTAAGGACATGGGCAGAGCTTCTTATATATTGGGTACAAAGCTCTACCGAGATAGAGAAATGAAGCTTATAGGATTTTCGCAATCCACGTACATTAGAGAAAATATTAGAAAGCTACAGGTTTACGAACTGCAAGGCAGTAAATATACCTTTATGATACGACATACTTCTTTTGAAGAAAATGACACCTCGGATTGAGCAAGAAAGAGTTAAAAATGTCTAACTTGTCATATGCTTATTGTATTAGAAGCATTATGAACGCTATGCTATGTACAAGACCCGACATTAGTTTCGGTGTTGGTGTGACCAACCGATATCAATCTGATATGGGTAATGATCATTGGACAATTATGAAACAGATCCTGAAATATCTTAAGGGTACTAAGGATAAGTTTCTAAGTTATGGAGAAAATGAGCTACAACTTAAGGGTTATACAGACTCCAATTTTTAGGGAGATCTGAATGATAGAAAGTCTACATCATGATACATATTTACCGTTAATGGCAGTGCGGTTAGTTGGCGATGTTCGAAACAAGGCTATACATATTATTCTCTGTACATACACCATTTCTATTGAATTCATGATATTTCTAAATGTATACAATAAGAGTACTTTAGGGGGGTGTATTCAATTGAGATTTTAAAAGACTATTTATGAATAAATAAGTCCAGTAGATTTTAAAAGACATTTAAAGAATGTAATGACTTGCAAGATTTTATGAAATTTCTTTTAATCAAGATTTTTTACTTATTAGATTTTAAAAGATTTATATTATAAGAATTCGTAAGATTTGAAAGGACCACATAAACTTTTTTTTTTAACCTTTTTAGAACTATAAATAAAAAAAGCTAATGAAAGTCAATTGGTTCAAGCTGTGGACATTTGCATCAACAACAACAGAAAATGGGATCATATGAAATGAAATCATAAATAAAAACGAACATTCAAAATCATAAATCAATGAAAAAGATAACTGATAAGTGCGATTTATACACACTTATTCTTGCATTCTTAGCCTATCATTTTGTTATATTTCGAGTCATTTAATGTCTTTTATAGTTTATTTTATGTCTTGTTTGTAGGAAGCATTATAACATGAAGAATGGACCAATTATGCGTGTTTCAGGACCTTGCAGAATCATCGGACACACGCGGGAGTATCGGAGTCGCAGGACACAACAACCAGTGGGACAATTCACTGGCGTCGCAGCCCCAAAGTCTAGGTGCCGCGGCGCCCCTTTTCAAATCATGCGTCCCATAGAAAATCCAGGGGCTTTGGCGCCGCGGCACTGCGGGGAAGCCAAAAACCCATTTTTTTAGGGTTTTTACATACACAAAGGTTCCAAGACTTTTCTATAAATACATAAGCTCGTCTAGACTAAAAGGGGAGGCCAAATACATAACATAAAGTCATAAAACACATATTTTTAGATAGCTTCAAGGAGGAGGATTGAAGAGAGACAAGAAGAGACAAAGGCGTTGACATCCGAAGATGAAGAGATTCAATTCGGGTTTTATCATCTTAATTCTTTCTTAGAACTATAATGATTTCCATGTTCATGACCTTATTGTAATTGTTTTAATCTTTAGTCATGAACCACTCCATAATTCTAGAGGAGGATGATGCAATTGATGCTTGAACTTATGTGTTGTTTTGCTATTTTAATTCATATAAAGTTTGATTTAAGTTTATTTATATTCTTTTATGTTTAATGTTTTGTGTTTGATGGCCATAAATATGATGATGAATGTTTGAAATCTATCACTCAGGAGAGGGGTTTTTGATTAGATCTAGAGGATATAACCTAGGAATCTTATAGAGTCCGGGAGGATATATGAGATTCTTTGAAGTCGTTAACACATAATCATAAGGCGTAATGAGTTATTGATTGCTAGATTTTTATAGGGATATCGAAGTTTATAATTAATAATATTTTTACTGTTACTCGGGAGAGGGAGTGAATACTTTAGGACTCTGGACTTATAAACAAGGCAATTGAATAAGAGTTGAATGACATAACAATTCCATAGGGAATAGTTAGGTGAGATCGGACTTAGAATCTCTCTAATATTGGCTCTCCTACTCAAATATCTTTATATCTTATTTATTTAGTTTAATCTTTATAAATTATTTTCTAAATAAAGTTATAATTATCAATTGTAGTACTTAGTGCGAGTTTAACACAATCCATGTGGGTTCGACACTCTTTACTCATCTTTACTAAAACTTGACACCGTACACTTGCGGTATGATATAAAATATCGCAACAATAACAAAGAAATGATAATTTTAATAAAGAAAAGCAAAAGGCAATATAATTTTCCTCGATCTTTTAATAGCCAATTTGATGTAGCTTCATGTCCTCCTAAGTAGTATTTCTCCACATATCTAAAGTTATGTTTAGCCCTTCATGCATTAGCATCTTCTAGTTGCTGCTCTTGGGTTTTCATAATAGGTTCAAAATTATCTTCTTCATTAACCAGTAATACTAAAGATGAAGAGTCGTGTATTAGGAAATCAACTAGGAAATAATTACCTAATTATATATATATATATATATATATATATATATATATAATATATATATATATATATATATATATATATTATTTTCATTTAAAAAATCACTTAACAACTTTGAATCATGAGCTGAACCCTCTCACCCACTAATAACGTATATGAATTCCAAATCAAAGTTACAAGCCGCTAATTATGATAGGCCAAATGTATTATGAATTACAAAATATCGAGTATTTTGGCCAATGATTTGTAGGAACGCTGCAAGTAATTCATCACTAGCATTATTAAATATCATTACTAATAATAATAATATAATTGTAATCAATATTGATTGCAAGTATTTCATCACTAGAGATTATGGATATTGAAAATTCTGCATGTTAGTACAATGGCACAGTACCAACAACAATTTTCTTGTATGACTTTTGATCAAGCCTTGTGGTCAAGATGGTGATGACTGGACCCTGATGTCGAAGCTGCAAGATTAGAAGCTTGGGGAGGATCCCGCAATAGTGTTGAGTAAGAGTTTCCACTTGTCGTTTCGTTTTCTTTGATCTTTTCCTGAATATGCACATCTTCTTCAATTGATAAAATCATAGCTTCATGATGATGGCGACCTGGTACAATTTCTTCTTGAACTTTGATGTGTTCATCTATGCTTATAATTTCAGTCTTTTGAACCGTTTTCCTTCTTCCTCTTTTTGATGAAGCAGCAGAGAGCAAACTGAGAGAAATGCCAGGAAGAATAAACCTCCAAGTGAGACAAAGACAACAACTATAATGGTCGAGTGATGCCCTGGTGTTGGCGGTGGAGGAGGGGATGGTGGAGGAAGGGGATGATGAGGTGGTGGTCTCACAGGGGTGAAAATATTGTTTGGTGATATAAACTTCACGGAGAATTAACATGTACGTTAATCTTCTCTTCTCTAACAACAAAAAGAAACGTCAAAAATCTGATGGGTTATGGTGAGATTTTTTATAAGATTTGATATTTATATTTTACACTAAAAAGTCTCACACAATCATACATATAAGAAAATCCTTCAAAATAAGCAAGTTTTTCAATACCATAAGATTTGTTATTATTTGTTTAAAGTCTTGATTTAATACCACTAGATTTGAACACCCTCTTTAAAAAATCCTAATAGTCTTAATGGAATACCATAAGATTTTTTAGATTATCTAAAAATCTTAATTGAATACCATAAGACTTATTTAACCCAAAATAATCTTGTAAAATCCTAATTGAATACATCTCCCTTAGACTCTTTTAGATTTTTTCCATAGTTGTGATTGTTACATCTCACATCACTTGGGAGAGATGTTAAAGATGTACTTATAAGTAATAGATTTTTTAATTAATTTAACGCGTTTCGAGTGGGCTTGCAATCTACATTAAGAACAACCAGATCATTACAAATAATACTAGAACCAATTCCAACAGAAAAATGCCTCAAACTGATAAGATTCCATAATCAAGATAATTGAAGGGAGAAAATCAATGAATATCTTTTTTGAATCTTTTGTAATTATATCTTTTATCTAGTAGTTAATCTCTTTCCTATTTCAAATTCCAAACATTGTGTATTTATAGTACTAAATGTCATTGTAAATAATAAGAGAGAATATATTCTTCTTCAACTTGTCCTCTTCAAATTCTACATGGTATCAGCGCCCAGATCCCTTCTCTAATTTTTTTTTTCACAATCTCCAACCTCCGTTCCAATGGCCTCCGACGGTACCCAAAATGTCATCCCCAACACCCAAGAACCTACAAAACCTTTGATTATAGTTGCCATCCACAACTCAATCAAACTCACATCAACAATTATCTCTCCTGAAAACCCAAATTGAAGCCATTCTCATCGGCTACGATTTACAAAAACACATTGATGGAAATCATCAAACCCCACAACGTACCGTCACTACCAATAATGTCACTTCTCCAAATCCCGAATACCATACCTGGCTACGCCAAGACAAACTGATCTTTGCAGCTCTGGTCGGCACCCTATCACCATCGCTAGTCCCTCTCAACCCAATCCACCACCACCTATGAAGCCTGGCGAACACTTGCCAACACCTATGCCCGTCCTTCTCGGGGTCACATCAAACAACTCAAAGATCATCTTAAACACATCACCAAAGGCCCTAAAACCATTACCGAATACATGCAATTCATCAAAACCACCGCCGATCAACTTGCCGCCCTTGGTAAACCTCTTGACCATGAAGATCTAATTGAAAAAGTACTTGACGGCCTTGACGATAACTATCAGTCCATCATCGACTCTGTCAATGGCCGTGATTCCACTATTCTCTTTGATGAACTCCATGAAAAACTCATCAACAAGGAGTTATCTCTCCGCAACAGGACCAGCACCCCTTCCCACCCGGCATCCGCGCATCCCACCAAAGTTCGGACCTACAGCCGACCACATCCAAGTAACACTGCCCAGAGCGGTCGGTTTAGACCAACCACCAACCACCAACTTCCCAGAAACACTTCCACAAACACTAGAACCGACCGACATCCTCCTCGTCCTTTTCTTGGTCGTTGCCAATGGTGCAGCAATCAAGGCCATGTGGTCTCCCAATGCCCTCTCTTCCGCCAACACTTCCCCGGAGCACAACCACCAACCAGGTCGACCAATTCCTCCAACCCTCGCCCGCCCAGTCCCTGGCACTATCAAGCAAATGCTACCACCACCTCTTCATCCAACCCAAACTGGCTTCTCGACAGTGGAGCCTCACATCATGTCACTACTGATCTGAACAACCTTGCCCTCCACTATCCTTATGACGGCACAGATGAAAATATTAATCGGTGACGGCACTGCCCTGCCCATTTCCCACCATGGTTCTACCTCTCTTAATACTTTAACTAACTCTTTCACCTTATCCAATGTTTTATATGTACCCAATATGAAACGTAATCTCATCTCCATTTCTCAATTTTGCAAGTCCAATAACACTTCAATTGAGTTTTTACCCTCTTGTTTTCATGTGAAGGATCTCCGCACGGGGGCAGTTCTGTTGTAGGGTCGAACTAAGGATGGTGTCTACGAGTGGCCGACCGCCCCCACTCGGTCTCCTCTAATCGCCTTTCCAAGTGTCAGCACAACTGTACCTGAGTGGCATCATCGGCTCGGGCATCCCTCGTCGTCCATCTTCAAACGCATCATGTCTTCATTTAATTCCTCTGTCTCTAATTCATGTTATTCAAATAATCATTGTAATGCATGCCAATGCAATAAAAGTCACAAATTACCGTTCTCTATCTCCACTCTTACTACCTCTGCGCCTCTTGAAGTTATATATACAGATTTATGGACCTCCCCGGTCTACTCCTTCGACAACTTCAAATACTACATAATCTTCATCGACCATTTCACCAAATACATATGGCTATATCCCCTAAAACGAAAATCCGACACCCGTGATGTCTTTGTGCGCTTCAAGGCACTGGTCGAAAAATTCTTCAATCGCCCCATCATATCACTCTACTCTGACAATGGGGGGGAATACCAAGCCCTCTCTTCCTTCCTAACAATCCATGGGGTCTCCCATCTCACATCTCCTCCTCACACTCCTGAACATAATGGGTTACTCTGAACGTCGTCATCGACATATCGTCGAAACAGGTCTTTCTCTTCTTACTCACTCCCCCATGCCTCTCTCATATTGGTCCTTTGCGTTCTCCACTGCAATATATCTTATAAATCGCATGCCCCACCGACCGCCTTACACCATCACTCCCCCTATCAAAAACTCTTCGGTCATATGCTGACTACTCGAAACTTCGCAGCTTTGGCAGTCTCTGTTACCCTTGGCTCCGTCCATACACAACTCACAAACTTGAGTCTCGGTCCTCTCCTTGTGTCTTCGTAGGATATTCTCTCACTCAGAGGGCTTATCTCTGTCTCGAGCCTTCCACAAATCGTCTTACACCTCCCGACATGTCCGCTTCGTTGAGTCAATTTTTCCCTTTGCCACATCTCCTTTGTCTCCTTCCCGGGCCACTCCTTACACCATCTCTGAATGGTGCTCCATGACCTTACCGGTCCTGAACCCACCATTGCAGAATGTCGACTCACCCCCGACAGAATTCCACACCCATCAATGCCCCGAGCCAACCTCACCCTCTATCTCACATAATTCCCACAGGTCCACCATCACAAGCATCAGCAGACCACAAAAGTCCTATCGGGCATAACCAATCCCGAGCATCATCATCACTTACCAATCAAACCAATCCTGACCGACCACAAACCAACTCCACAATACCACAACTCGACGATCAATCTAACCTAGACCGACCCCCTACGAACAGAAGTCACTCACCCCTCTCACAATAATCCACATAAAAACCGACCTCATACACACAACCGGGTATCAACCCTCCCCAAAAGCACAACCAGGGACACTCCACCTGATCACTCCCGACCACAACCCAACACCGACCACTCAAAAACCAACCGACCACATGCACTTCCGAACACAACCCAACACTGACCACACAAAAACCAACCGAACACATGACCCCACAACTACAGCATCCCAGACCGACCACACAAAACAAAACCGACCTCTTGCACACTCAACTCCACATCCCATACCCGACCAAACCGAACCCGACCACCCGAATGAACCCTCCGACTTACCCCATGTCATTGTCACACGTTCCAAGCACAACCTACACAAACCAATTCAAAAACTTAACCTTCACGCCCAGCTTCTGCAACCTACACTCGAACCCACCACCATTACCCAAGCCCTCAAGGACCCTAAGTGGCGACAAGCTTTGTCGGAAGAATATAATGCACTACTTCGCAATGGGACATGGGAACTGGTGCCACCCTGTCCCGACCAGAACCTGGTCGGCTGTAAGTGGATTTTTCGCACCAAATTTCATGCTAACGGTTCTATTGACAGGTACAAAGCTCGATTAGCTGCCAAGGGATTCCATCAACGACCTGGCGTGGATTATTATAGACATTCAGTCCAGTCATCAAGCCGACCACAGTTCGGATTGTTCTCAGTCTTGCGGTTAGTCAAGGATGGTCTCTCCGACAACTTGACATCAACATGCCTTTCTTCAAGGCACTCTCACTGAAGATGTTTATATGTCACAACCTTCGGGCTTCATTGATCGGGATCACCCCAATCACGTCTGCAAACTTTGCAAAGCATCTACGGCCTCAAACAAGCTCCTCGAGCATGGTACCATGAACTGCGTCAATTTCTTCTACAGTCCGGCTTCACCAACTCAATGGCCGACACCTTACTGTTCATCTTCACCAACGCCCAAACCACACTATATCTCTTAGTCTATGTCGACGACATCATCATAACTGGAAATGATGTTGCAACTGTCCGCCGATTCATAGAACAACTCTCTCAGCACTTCTCTCTCAAGGACCTTGGCCAACTTGCTTATTTCCTTGGGGTGGAGGTTACTAGCCACAACGATGATCTTTTCCTTAGTCAACGCAAGTACATTGCCGATCTGCTCACCAGAACCCACATGATTACCGCCAAGCCAGCCTCAACTCCTCTGGCGACAAACCCGACACACTCACGTTACAATCTGGATCTCCCTTACCTGATCAGACCGAGTACAGAACTATTGTCGGGAGCCTCCAGTATCTCTCCCTCACTCGACCAGACATTGCTTATACTGTAAACAAACTTTCTCAGTTTATGCATCAACCGACCGATGACCATTGGCATGCAGTCAAGCGTCTACTACGATATCTCTGTGGCACTCTGGACCATGGCATATTTCTCCGCCGGAACTCCCCTCTCGCACTCCATGCCTTTTCCGACGCTGATTGGGCTGGCAACAAGGACGACTTCACCTCCACTGGTGCTTACATAGTTTATCTGGGTCATAATCCCATTTCCTGGAGCTCCAAGAAACAACGCTCTGTTGCACGTTCATCCACTGAGGCGAGTACCGATCAGTTGCCTCCACTGCTGCCGAACTTAGATGGATTTGTGCTCTCCTTACTGAACTTGGTGTCATTCTCTCTCTCCAACCAGTAATCTACTGTGACAATGTTGGAGCAACCAATCTATGCTCCAATCATGTTTTCCACTCACTCATGAAACACGTCGCGCTTGACTACCACTTCATCCGAGAACAAGTTCAAAATGGTCTACTCCGGGTCTCCCACTCTCTGGAGCTGATCAACTAGCGGACGCCCTCACCAAACCGCTTGCTCGGTCTCCTTTCAATTCAATCAAGTCCAAGATCGGACTCTCTCCACGACCGTCCATCTTGCGGGGGCATGATAAGATTCCATAATCAAGATAATTGAAGGGAGAAAATCAAGGAATATCTTTTTTGAATCTTTTGTAATTATATCTTTTATCTAGTAGTTAATCTCTTTCCTATTTCAAATTCCAACATTGTGTATTTATAGTACTAAATGTCATTGTAAATAATAAGAGAGAATATATTCTTCTTCAACTTGTCCTCTTCAAATTCTACACAAACAAGGATGTTGTTGGTGATTTATTTATAAATAATGGATTTTCTTAACTAATTACTTGTTTTAAGTAAGTTTACAATTCATGTGAACAATAAAATTATAAAGGTAGATGTAACGAAAACTTATGATATCTTACCAGTTGGAGATGTTATTACAAATATTTGTAGTGGTGATGGACTGTGATACTTTTATTTTTTTAATTTTTTAAGAAAAGGTAAAGAAAAATCTCCATTTTCTCTGGGGGAGTATAATTATTCATAGACAATCTTTTGAAAAGATGAATTTAATTAATGATAACCTCATTGCACGTTTGGGCAGACAAATCATCATTAGTCTGTCTTCTTTCTTTGGGCTTTTGGCTGAAGTTGAGTTACTACATCTCTATTCTGTGGAAGCAAGAGAGATTTATCCAAGATGATAGTTATGATTTATGAATGGGCGCGCCTATTTTAATTTCAACATTTCCAAGTAATAATAACGATTTTAATTTTTTATAAAAGGTGAAATTTATTCAAACATAAAAACATGATAATTATGTAATTATACGGTTAATTCAATTTGAATGCAAACTTCAGATATTTTACAACTCAAGTCTAGTTAGGATGACAATTTATTTATTTTGTGTTCCTTATAGCCAGCAGAGATACATAATAGGGGTGAGTAAAATCAGTTTCGGTTACGGTTCCACTACACGGAAAAATTCGGTTCCGTACTAAGTGGAACCGAAACCTACCCAATTAAACAGGGTATCCTATTATTCGGTTCCAATCTGGTTCCGGTCCGATTCTGAATTACCCTATTTTAAAATATTTTAATGAAAACTACATTCCAATACGAGTCCGTAGGAAAAAACGGGGACCAAATCGGAGTGCGGAAGCTCAAGAACGAAGAAAATGAAGTTTTAGACTTTTAATGCTTGTCAGCCTCATTACCCTTTCTATTTTCATTTACAATTAGGCAAGTTATCAGTGCATTGAGTTGCCTAGTTGTGAAACTTTGGGTATGCTATGTTTAAAGTTTAATAAAAGTAAATTAAAAAATAAATGGACAATCAATGGGAAGAATGATATCGTTTCATTTAATCTCTCTACATCATCCGTCAGCTCCTCCATCAGTTTGTAGAGTGCTGCAAGCAACAGCATAAAAATGATCAAAATGGATCAAATGGATGATATATTACAACAAAAAATTTGTGCCACTAACCTTCAAATTCATTTCTAAGTTCTGCATTTTCAGATTTTTGCAAATCAAGTTTCAATGACAATTGATGCGTCTGCAGACCAACATTCAGAAACAGTAATAAAAGAAACAGCAGCTATATTTTCCTCCAGTTCCTTCACTTTTTTGTCCTTCTCCTCAACCAAATTCTAGTATTGTGGAATCAAATAGACCATTAACATGATGAGAAAATGCCAAATAGCAGACAAAAGCAAGCACACAGAGGTTCAAACTTTTTGAATGCAACTACCACTCAAATAGTAGTGAAAACGGTTCTATATTCGATTCCAAAAATCGGTTCCATGGTCCGGTTCCGGTTCCGATCATTTTGGAACTGGAACCTACCCGGATAAAATTGGCTCCTTCATTCTTGGAACCGGAACCTACCCGATTACAACCGGTTCCGGTTCCAAACCCGGAAAACCGGTCCGGTTCCAACCGATTTCGGGTAGACCCGGAACCGTTGCTCACCCCTAATACATAATCAAACTTAAAACTATTTATAGTACATGATGAATTATAGGACTAGCCTGATCTCCTTACTTCAACCTACAAATCAATGAATACATATTCTTATATGAAAGTAAAACATAATACTTTTACATCGACTAATCGAATATAATTGATAAATTTAACGAATGCAAAGATATCTAAAAAAGCAACGTAGAGCTCCAATTGCAGGTTTCACAATTCGTGTTGGATTTATCCATAAACCTCCACCGAATCTTTTATAGACGAGAAATGATACTCTAACTTACTATTATACTCACAAACCCACCGAACGCAGCATATGCTGCCGTTTTGGATTAAAAAAATTAAACAAGGATTATATTAAGCAGGCAGCCAAACACCACTTCAATATCAAAGTCCAAAATCCCCAAATCAGGCAATCAAATTCGTTCCTAACAGCAGCCCTTTCGTTCTCCACCGTCGCCGTTCTCTTCAAAGTGCCCCACCGTCGCCGTCGAGCTGGTTCCAGAGCCCTCGAGCAGAGAAGCAAGTGATCGAGCAGATAACTTTGGCCCTTGCAGCTCTTGATCCGAATAGATACATCGACAAACGAAAACCCATTCCCGATCGCAGGTAGTGATTAATTCTTTTGTATGAGTTATACTTGTTTGATTATAGTAGCGATTACTGATCATTCAGTTAGTTGAGTCTGCACTGCAGGTCATCTGTGAAAATTGTTGAAGGTTATTACTATAAGTGAGCTTACTATAAGTTTGCACTTTCTTTGAATTAGTTTATTGTTTGGTTTTTGTTTTGTTTTTGTTTTTTGTTTTAAATTCGATGGACATTCTGTTAAGAATTCATTTGTTTCCAATTTGTCAATTTTTGTTTATTGAAATGCTTTGTGATTGGGTTTGTAGAAGAAAAAAAAGAAGCAGCATAGTATAAATTCATTGGGTGAAATTGTTTGCAGGAAACTGGTTTGATATACGGCAACAAGAATAGAACTAAAAAATCAGAGGAATAATTTTCAATACATCGTAAACTTGTAAGTGTGTCGTTTAAATTGAGTAGAAATGTGATATAATGTATCTTTGTGAGTTTATTTCTACGCTAAAGAGAAGATACTGAATATATTATATTCTGTTGTTTTCTTGTAGAATCAAATAAGCAAGAACAAGTTTATTTATACGAAATAGAAGATACTGAATATATTCATTTCAAACAATAAGTGTTGTTTTCTTGTAGAATCGAATGAGAAAGAAGAGGCTTATTTCTATGTTGTAACTACATGACATATGGACTTTTGCTTTCTGTATTGCATAAAGGGCAAGGACTTTTGCTTTTGGTATTGCATAAAGGACAATAAGTATTGCTTTATTTCTGAATGAATAATGGACTTTGAATGCTAGAAGTGTAGGGGTGTAGTGGTATTGGTTATTTTTGTTAGAACTGTTGAGTGATGCTTACATTTGAGTCTCTTGTGACTAGGTATTTTATTGTGAACCTTAACATACTATATAAGAGTATAAGACTTACATGGATCCCAATGGTAAGAAGGTGTTTCTTTGAAGGCCATGGCTATTTTTGTACAGCATGCACCCTTTAGGTCTTATTTTGGTGTTCATGGATGAGCAGTTTGGTTATACAATGAACTTGGTTGTTTCTATATATTTATAGCAGGGACTACAATTTTTCATATAATTGTTCACACCTGACTCACAGACACAGTGCAACAGGAAGTCAGGAAGGTCCCTCCAGCACCATGTCCATGTCCATTTTACTCTCTTTGTGCAATTTTCTTACTTGGGTTTATTGAAGATTGTTCAGTTTATAATATATTTATTATGTGTATTTTGCAGTTGATTTGTAATCATAATGTCATATAGCACAAGTGCACATTCAGTGGAACTGCGACATTGCCGCAAATGCCCCAACGGATTCCAACAGTTATTGACTTCTACTACATCACGGAATCCAAATCGAAAATTTTGGAAATGCAAGGATTGTCTGGCCTTTGACTGGTATGACGATGATCAATGGACGGAAGATCGGAAAGGCAATGACAGTAATAATGATTTTGTAATATGCCACAAACACCAACGATGTCGAGTAGTAGGAAAAAACAATCTCAATCGCCTTTTTCATTGCCTTGTCTTGGTCAGTAATGATTCCAATAGGTGCAGCATTGGACATGCAAGATAGCCATGTCCTAAATAACCATGTAAAAGTCTCAGTGTCCTCATGTGATATCAATCCACATCCTAATAATATAGAATGACCATGATGATTAACTCCCACAAATGGGGCAAATGGCATGTCATACTTATTTGTTAGATATGTGGTGTCAAATGTAACAACATCACCAAAAGATTTATAGGCTGCCCTACTCCTTGGATCAGCCCAAAAAACATTTTTCAATCGACCTTCATCATCCAAGTTGAAGCTAAAGTAAAACCGATCGTCTTCTGCTTGCATTTTCATCAAGTAGTTTTGTAAAGCAACTGCATCTCCTTCACCAAGCCGTAATCTTCTTTGTTTGTCAACATGATTTCTACAGTCTCTTGCTGTGAATGTAACATTTTCATGACCACCAGCTTCAATAACAAGAGAATTGCTACTTTGGGCAACTCTTATTCCAGCTCTATCATTTATCTCAAGTTTCCTTTTTGCATGAACATTGATGTTACGGTTACATCTGAAATACTTCGACTTCGATGGAGATAATAATTCATGGTTGTGCTCGAGAACTAAAGTTCGAACCCTCCATTTTCCAACTTCATCTACACATCCACACATTTTAGCATTACAACCCATTTTTGAATTAGGTCGGGGCCTTAAAATATTACTCGCTGTCGTTTTTGAAAAGCCGCTTCTCCCACAAGCAAATGTCACATACCTAACATTCCCATCACCCCCTTTTCTACTACTTCTCCGCATTACTGGAAACCCCTTTCGTTTACCATATTCTTTATAATAACTAAACATCTCATCAACATTATCAAAAATCATATCTGGCTTTGGATCATCATCTTGATTATCATCAATTTCATTAATGTGAACATCTACAACGTCATCTTGTTCGAATTCAGTTTCCAATTCTGAATTTTCCATTGTCACCCCTAAATTATAGATGAAACCTGTATGAAAAAAATACAAATGTTTTCACATATATTTCAACAAGATAATGAATTACAATTACAACATAATATAATATGAATTTATACTATGCTGCTTCTTTTTTTCTTCTACAAACCCAATCACAGAGCATTTCAATAAACAAAAATTGACAAATTGGAAACAAATGAATTCTTAACAGAATGTCCATCGAATTTAAAACACAAAACAAAAACCAAACAATAAACTAATTCAAAGAAAGTGCAAACTTATAGTAAGCTCACTTATAGTAATAACCTTCAACAATTTTCACAGATGACCTGCAGTGCAGACTCAACTAACTGAATGATCAGTAATCGCTACTATAATCAAACAAGTATAACTCATACAAAAGAATTAATCACTACCTGCGATCAGGAATGGGTTTTCGTTTGTCGATGTATCTATTCGGATCAAGAGCTGCAAGGGCCAAAGTTATCTGCTCGATCACTTGCTTCTCTGCTCGAGGGCTCTGGAACCAGCTCGACGGCGACGGTGGGGGGCACTTTGAAGAGAACGGCGACGGTGGAGAACGAAAGGGCTGCTGTTAGGAACGAATTTGATTGCCTGATTTGGGGATTTTGGACTTTGATATTGAAGTGGTGTTTGGCTGCCTGCTTAATATAATCCTTGTTTAATTTTTTTAATCCAAACGGCAGCATATGCTGCGTTCGGTGGGTTTGTGAGTATAATAGTAAGTTAGAGTATCATTTCTCTTTATAGACCGAAGAAAAGAAACAATTATTCTGCAAACAACACAAAATTTAAAACCAACTTAAAGATTAGAATATTACCATTACATGCATGAGTGGATCTCTAGATCTATAGATTTCGGTAACAAAAGGACAAAAAAATAGGGAGGGGGGGATCAGACATATAGTTTCTTGTTACGATTTTAATAATTTGTAATAGAGAAATTATCTCATTATCGTATTATATTAGGTGAAAGTCTAAAATATCATAGCATTTTTTAAATTATCATTTTTCCACCCAAAATTTTAAAAGTGTACAAACATTATTTTTTAAAAATGGAAAATGATAATTTTTTTGCAAAGTTTCCAGTAGAATATAATGCACTTTTTATAAATTCGGATGGAAAAATAAATAATTTTATAATATCATAGTGGGAAAAAGATCATTTAAAAAATATTATAATATTTTCAAAATTTGGCCTAACTTAACCTAGAAATGTGAGAAATTCCTTTGATAATAAATTTTTGGTTAAATTCATCTGTGCTTCGAACATTCAAAAAATGATGATAAAGTTGTGACTAATATTTGCAATATAAGCAAGAATTGAGTGGATGTATCATGTATGGACCTAGTGATAAGCGGAAAATATATCAATATTTATCGTCCATTTTATTTAATATTTTGTAAAGTTTCTTGAGTTTTGTGAATATTTTGATGTGTTTTGTGTATTTTGTAGATAAATAAGGTTTTAGGACTCACTAAAATCAAATCGGGGCCAAAATAGCAAAAAAGTGACAAAAAAGGCAAAATTGGAATTTCGCGTCACGACGCGTAGACGTAATCAGTCTGCCGACATGCGTCATCATGACGTCAGCCTCAATTACTATTTTGCCGACAGGCGTCTGATGGAGTTGGTGCTTGGAGTGTCAATCTGAATTGTACATTTTATTATTTATTAATAAAATAACTACATTTTTCATTTCATATTTTATAATGGTATTATCATTATGCGTATTAGACTGATGTATATATATGCTAAGAATGACATCGACCTTAGAATAGTCTTGACACTAGGTGTCAAACTATTCTTAACGTAAATATTCATAGTCGTTGGTTTTGGAATACAGTCGAATTCCTGTAACCTATAAGACTAGCACATGTCGTATATTGGAATTGGAGTTCCAATGGTTTAACCCGATGTATCATGAGTTTTGAAAACTCGTATATACATGTGGATATTCGTTGAAGCGAAAACTGAATGACTCACATGTGATTCCTAATAGCTGGAAGTACACACCACCGTCAATAGCAATCTCCTCGAGTCGAGTAACATATGTAATCCTTTGACTATAGGATAGCATTGATTTTGTGTGAGATCCTCCACACTTCGATGCCATGTACGTCAGAAATCTTTCATGGTCTGGCCTCTAGATGGTTGTTAGGTTGGACTGATGCATTCACTAATCAAGTGTGAAGCAAGATATGATCTGTTGGCCCGTATGTGTACCATAAGGGGTTTAGGTATCAATGTGAGTAAAGTCACGATTCTTAAAGACTTTGGCCAAAGTCGATCACCTAGGGTGGATCGCATCAGTTATAAAGAATCGTGGACATGTAGACATGAGATGTGCGCCTCGGAAACTTGACGGTATATTCTATGTTTCCTAAGCACAACTCGAATAGCCTACGACGGAGGGATTGTTAAACATATGTGATGACCTCGAATTGTATAGTTCAGAAAGGTCGTTCATGTTCTTCGCGAATTCGGAGGTGGCCGAATGGCGTACATATTAGCTAGGCTTAAATGACGAACGTGTCTGAACTTAGAGAGTCCCAATATGAAGTGTACTCGTTGAGCACTTGGGTAGCCGATTATTTTTTATAAAAGATAATATTCGATATTATAATTATCAACTAAGATAATCAAGTGTTATTAGATAACATTGATTATTTTCTTTGACCTAATTGGATTAATTGGATTAATTCAATAATTATACAAAGGGCTTAATTGTAAAATCATAATTATCTCTACCATTTGAGGATATTGTGGTAATTATAAGTATGTAATAATAGGTGGTTTTGGCTTGATTTAATTGGATTAAATCAAAGTGGCAAATATTGAACTAATCCATTTCCTAATGATTGGCTTGATTTAATTGGATTAAATCAAAGTGGGAGACAATGAAGATTAGTCACACCTAATTATACATATTTGGACAAATTGGATTAAGCCCACTTAAAAGTTGATTAGAACTTTTATTAATTAAAAATTGTCTAAGTTTTGGTATAAATAGCAAGCTTTAGAAAGGTTTTAATTACAAGTACAAGCATAAGCAAAAACTTGAGTAAGCTATACACAATTAATTCTTGAGAGATTAGCCTAAGTTAGAGAAGTGTTTAGATAAGCTTGTGAGGTCTCTAAAATATTTAATTAAGGAGAAATCAAGATTAGATCTTGAAGTGAAACTTGCTAGCATTGGAAATCAAGGTTGGATATTGAGGTCAAGCTTGCACACATTTGAGGTTCTCCAACAATTTCAACAATGGAGAAGTATATTGGATCTTGCATCAAGCTTACTAGGTAATGTTTGATATTCTCCTAAGCTATGTTTATTTGTGTATTAGATGCATGATCACATAGTTTAATATTGAAATAAGACTAATCAATTGTGTTAGGATACTTTAGAAGTATAAACACAACATGCTTATGTATTAGGTCAAAGATGTTCATGTTGGACATAAAACAATTAATAAGAGTTTGAAATTCTAGATTAACGTTTAGAGCTATGGCTATCATTCTAGATTCACTTGACCATCTTTAGGTGAACCAGAATTTTTCATGAGACATTTCTAATTGGGATTCTAAAATGGTTCGTAATTAGATTCGAACAAATACATATAAGTATTTAGAATACATGTATGCTAGTTGTAAAACATGTGTTGATGGTGGTTATGAAGTTAAAATTGGATTTTAAGTGTATTTGAAGTATTGGGAGAAAATTGGAAGTGTTTAATAATGTTTTGATATGAAGAATCACTCATTGCATGATCTGCATCGCGACATAAACCCTTTTACGTTGCGACACAAAGCTGTGCGTCGCGACACAAAGCTGCGCGTCGCAACACAAACCCTTTTGCGTCGTGACGCGTCGCCATTTTTCATAAACATGCTCTCGGCATTTTGGGTTGCATCCCGAAACAAACCCACTTGCCTCGCGACTCGGCTCCCAGACCTAAGTCATCCTAAAACTTATTTTTCTCTGTTCCGGAGCTTCCGGACTCTGATTGGGTCCCCGTTTTTTCCTACGGACTCGTATCATAATGTAGTTTTACATAAAAATATTTTAAAATACACATATCCTTAATATCCATGAGGCACCTATCTGACCCTAGGGGTTCCACAACTGCCTAACATCGTCATCACCACGTCATCATATGCGTCAGCACTTGCGTCATCGCCACATCATCATGACGTCAGCATAATAATTCACTCTGCCGACACACGTCATTGCTTACGTTAGCATGACGTCAACGTCGCGATGCGCAAGCCTTCACGCGTCGCGATGCCAAGCCAATAATTTTGCCGACAGCCACGTGTCATGATCTCAGCAAAACCGCGTACACGCGTCAAAGATAGACGGCGCATCACGATGTGTAGAGTTTCACGCGTCACGACGCGCAGACCAAATTTTGCCTATAAATTGAGGCCGAATTCATTTGAAATTTTCATACATTCTTTTGAGGATTTCCTTAAGAATACTAAGAAGATTGTATCTTGATTGTTTATTTACAGTTTTCTTGTATTTAATTTTTATTTTAAGCAATAGATCTTTCTTTATTTTACTTTTCAGTATGAGTAGGTAACTTCCCCCTGCTGAGGTGAAAGGTAAAACTTTTATTATTATAATTTAGAGTAATCTCCCTTCGTTATAATATATAATCTATTTTAAAACCTGACTTAATGGGATATTGCCTTTATGGTCGGTTGGACTTAATTAAATTGATTTTAACCTGACTTAATTGGATACCGTCTTTATGGTCGGTTGGAATTAATCAAAAATCTGACTTAATCATGATACCGCCTACATGGTCAGTTGGTAATGTCATGCAATTTATATATTATAATAAGTGAGATTTCTAAATTAGAAGTAATAAAAGTGGATCCTCTAACCCCCCCAACATTTTATTTTATTGTTTTATTTTATCTTTTTAATTTCCAAGTTTACTTTATGTCATTTTCTTTATTTAAGTATTTAATAGTCGTAGATATGTGTGGTAACTAAATCCTGTATCTAGGGTTGTGATGAATTCCATTATCACCGGTTTATAAGTTGATTATATTATGTCGTGGGTAATATATTGGTTTATTTATTGAGCCTTAGTCTTAATGCTTCTTGTTAACTGGTCATTAATAAGATTGATTTGGTAAACTTAAAATGAACATGGAAATGAGATTTTAGGTTTAGCCTTAGACTCAATAGCTCACGATCTCACCTTGGGGTGAATGTCTCTTAGGTAGATTTCCTTACAGGTTAAGAATATACCTGTCGGGCGGAGGTAGCCATAATTGGAACTTAATCTTAATAAATTCAGGTAACTTGGTTAACATATGAATATAGTTAATTGGGTTACTTTGGGTGTTTGCATCTGACCATCGGAAGAGGCTTTTACATATTTTTGTATTTCAGGTTAATAAACCGATATATTGCACAACATGAGATAATCACTTCATCTTTAAAAGATATTGGAAGGATTCACAACCCTAGATAGTTTTATAATATTGAATTTTCCTTAAATTTACTTTCGTACTGTTTTAATTACTTGTCTTTAGTTAAAGATCATCATCCAATCAACAATCAATCTATTAGATACTTGTAAACATTTAGCTTCATAAATTGATAGCCTAGGTATTAAGTCCTCGTGGGATCGATACATTTTATACAACTTGAGCGATACGTGCACTTGCGTAACCGATCACCTAGATAGAGGTGGCAAAAAGATCCAGAAAACTTGGATCTGTTAAAAAATTTCTAGACCCGAGTAGGATAAATCTGAATCCACTGGAAACTTGGATTCGGAAAATTCAATTTATTAATGTTGAAAAATAAAAATAAAAATAGATGTAAATAGGGGAAAAGTTAACAAATTTGGATTTCTAGACTCAAGTATACTAGCATCTAGATTTGGATATTTTTAAATTTTGTATACAAATAGGATGCACCAAATAATTTTCGATCAGGATATGATAGGGATGGCAATTATCCAATTGAATACACATAATTGACATTCATGTTTTAATCCATAAATATCTAAGATGAATAAATCCATATCCATATCCATATCCACTTTTAAATATTAGATATGAATGTGGATTTTATCCACACAGATATGGATATTCATATGTATATATATCCAAATTTTACCAATTACTTGAATACAAAAATATTATAATTGAATCACTTATTAATTATACTATTGTTAAATAATTTATTATTATAATAAAAATATTTTAACTAATAAAATAATTATTTTATAATTAATTAATCAGCGATTAAAAAAAATAATGCATTCAAGGATATTTCTTCTACTGAGTTTGTGCATGGAAAAGTACGAGTGGGGGTAAATCTAACATAAAAATGAATTAGGAAATCTATCATCGAGCCCGGTTAAACTAGGCACCGATCCCCGCCTGGTCCTGGCACCGAGCTAAGTCTGGTCCTCACACCAGTCAGTCCGAGTCTTAGAACCAAGCCTGGCAAGGCCCGACACAAGTCAGGTTATGAACCGAGCCCACCCTGACACAGAGCCCACCCTTATCCTAGGACCAAGTCTGACCCTATTCTCGACATTAGTCAGGATATGAACCCCGACCTCGATCCTGATATCGACATCAACCCCGGTCTTGGTACTGAGTCCAGATTCGGTCCCGGCATCTGACTAAACAAGGTCATGGCACCTGACCCATATCGGGGCACAACACAGGGCAGGATCGAGTCCCATCTAGCTCGGCTCGGGGCCTGCTGGACAGTGCGACGACTTGGGGCCTGTAGGACCAGGCCCCAACACCGAGCCCCGATTCGAGTGTTGGTACGACTGATTCCTGACACCGGGACAAGACGAGATCCTAACACTGGGCCCAGACAAGGACCAGGACCATGTCATGAAATTGAGCACGGGCATGGTCCCGATCGGCACCGAGCCTGGACCGGGTCCCGCCCAGATAAGAACCCATGCTAGTCTCGGCCATGAAGCAGTTTGGCCTAGGTCAAATATAGCAAAACATGAGCCCAACTCTATAAATTTCATCTCTGTTATTTTTCTATCATTGATGGCTATTTTATATTTTTTTCTCTTTGCACATGCTTCTCAGTGCTGATTAATTTGGAATTAGCATGTTCTGGGATCAAATCATCATATTTATTTTTTTTAATTAATTACACTTTTTATTTCTCTACTTTTAGTTGGATATTGAATAAATAATTAATATAGCCCCTTGATCCCCACAAGTGACTGTGCTTATTCTACACAAACTGGCTGATATCCCCAACCAGATATTAATACATATATATTATCAACCAATTATCTAGTTGGATATTTAAAAAATTATTTATTTTTATATCCAATAAATATTGAATAGATATTATTCAAATCTAATTAGTTGACTAGTTAGATATCGAATGGACATCAATATTATCCGGCCTACTACAACAAAAGAAGAATGGCATTGGGCCTAAGGGCTTAGCCTTTCATTGCATCAAAAGAGAAAAAGCCCAACATAATTCAATCTGTGTCCTTTGTCTCGGGCTCATTGGTTTAGTTATACAAATCTAAAACATATGGTCGCCATTATTCTGATAGAGCCCATGGGTTGAAGGTCTATCAAATGAGGTCAAGGCTGCTAAGCTGCCAAGTGGAAGCATCTATCAAAGGAAGTCAATGGCTGTTGATCTGCCAAGTGAAAGCATCAGAGAGGGGGAAGAGCTAGACCAATGGGAGAGAGGAGACGGTTAGAGCAGTAAAAAAGGGAGAAAAAAGACAGCAGCATGGGTGTCCAGTACAGAGAAAATATGGAGGTCATTTTGGGGGAATCGTCATGGGAGTTACCAAAAACGCAGCATATTATTACTGTAATAGCCAGTTTTAGTAGTATTTAGATTTATTGGTAATAGACATTTGGTGGAATGACATTTTGAGAAACAGTAGCCTATAGGTTATTTTATTAATGAAAAGTTGTTGTCTTACATTCATCTATATCACTCTTACATTGCTCAATCAATATAAATATTGCTCAAAATATACATCGCGTGAATAGCTTAAGTTCTTGTTAGCTGGAACTGTTGTTGGAGTAGTTGTGAGGAGATTTCTGGAGTTGCAGTAGTACGAACAAGGAATTGTAGGTCGAGGGCTGGGGTGTGTTCTACTGAACCTACACCAAAACATGGGAAGTTCCATCAATTGGTATCAGAGCAGAAGTTCATTGGATCTGTGGTGATTATTGTTGGTTAAGGGAAGAAGAAATCAGTGGAAAACAAAAGAAGAAAATCGATGCAGAAATGAGCAAAAAAAAAAAGAAAAAAAAAAAAAAATAGAAAACCCTAACCTTAACTTCCGCCGCCTACCACCACCTCCACAGTCACCATCTCCGTCGACCGTGAACCCCATTGGACTCAAAAGACGTTGGCGATCAGACTCACCATCGCTGACGCCTAAACCCCCAAAACCACCGCGACATACACGACAATGACGAATCACCGCCACCACTAAGCCCTAGCCGCCGGCGACCAAAGCCAGACCACCCTCGAAGCCAAAAGCTGCCGGAAAACACCAGAAAAGCCACCATCTACCGCTGTTTCTTCACGTAGATCTATCATTTACGACGAGATTCTGACGTCGCCGCCGCCACCAACGTGCTCAGTACATTCTCCTCTCTCAGATCCGACCACCCTTTTGCATTTCCGACCACCTGAAGATTATCTACACATTTACCCCTAAGGTTTTTGTTTTTTACAATTTAGCCCGGACAGTTTCAAAAAAAAAGTTAAAAAAATGAGGTGTATTGGGGTTTCATCTGAATTGGGTTACATACAGCAAGATGGTTCTCTCTATGGTTATATTGACAGGTTTGAGTGCTTAGCGAGCTCAGTATCATACACGATATTATTTACCTGGAATCTTCATCAATGGATTGCAGTATAAGTTGCAATATGAGGAACGAGACGGCTTAAAGTACTTGAATCGATCTTGAAGGGGTCAAAAAATTAGCCTTAGAAGTGGAAGAAAAACTAGCAGAATTAGATAAATTGACAGAAATCAGAAAGCGAAGAATGATCGGACCCTATAAATCTAAAGGATCCCGAGCCAATAATGGATCCATGTGCATGTCAAATGTCGGAGGATTGAATAGAGTTGAGGAGGATCCTTGGAAAAAGCTTGATTCAATGTTGGAGAAAATACAAGAGATGATAAATGGATCAAAAACTAATTTTGAGATTCATGTTGATGCCACCCTCTTACTTTAAGAGGCAAGTATTGGCCCGACACCTATTGTGGAAAGCAATGGGAAAAAATCCCAGAACCTTCCAAACGGCCGATCGAGAAAATTCAAGCAACTTTCTGCGGTTGATTTTCAGTTTCGGCGCGATAAAGGCCTTTGTTTCAAATGTGATGAGAGATTCCGCTCAAACCACATGTGTCAGAGTGAGAAGGTTGAGCATAATGGTACCATTCAGTCAATCTCAAGGGTGAAAGTATTGGGAAGAGTGGAACAGAGATTGATGAGAAGCGAAGTGAACAAGTTGGAGCCGTAGAGCCAGTGATCGTGGATGAGGATGATTCTACTTCCAATGTAATTGCATTTTCAGACCCACGTGAGCAAGTTGAGAGTGAAGAAGTGAGCATCAAAGCAGAGTGTAATGAGACGAAGAGTGCAGAGGTTGATATAATGGAATATGTAGCCATTGAGAATGATGATCGTGCCCATCAAGCGAATAAATTGGAGGTGCTAGTGGAGCATTTTTTAGGTTTTGTTGGTGGATCTGTTGTCTTCGAATCGGTTCTGCAAAGGATTATTCGGACTCTTATCAATCATGGTTATCTAGAGGAAGCTTAGGACTTCATTAGAACAATGTCGTTCAAGCCAGGAATATTTTTTGCTGCGATCGTCATATCCGCACTCCCACGTTGAGGATGACATGTTTTCAAAGGGGGGAGTAATGTTAGGACCCAATGGGGAAAATAGGAAATAAGAAAGGGTAAATGAGTCATTTTAGTTATTAAGGGTTTATATATAAATTATGATGCTTTGTTTTGTTTGGGGTATGTTATTATTGTTGTTGAATTTGGGAATTGGAGGAGAAAACTAGAGAGGTTGCCAACACCTTAATGTTGAGCAAGAGCTGGTGAATCTATTCACCTTCAACTTCAACTATCTTGTGATTTTAGTTAATTTTTCATGAATACAAGTATATTTTAGTTATGTTCTTGGTGTGATTTGTTGAGCCATTGTTGAGGGATTTGGAGGTTCCCATCACAATACTTACCCAAACCATAAATATGTAAAAAAATACACACACACTCACTTGGTACTCATTTAGGCTTGTGAAAAAATTACCTAATACCCATTTAGGAATTAAGAGATGACTTGAAAGGATATTCTTGCTAAAATGTTATATGAATACCTAAGATGATGTGTTTTGAAATTCAAAATTGAGGCACAGCAATTATAAGATGATGTGCAGATACGTTATCCTTGAAAAGCTTTACAATATAGCAGCGCATGAGTATGATGCACGTTGCTACAAGACACATTCTTCCAAAAATCAAAATTTCAAAACATATCAACTTTGACAACAGTTTGAAGATGAAACTTTTAGAATTTGCCATTCTTTAAACACCTAGTCCCCAAATACTGTTTCCAACAGGAGAACATTCTTATTGGATACTGTCATAATGATGGTCTAGGCATACAGATGATCAAGAAATATCTCAATTCATTCGACAGGGCCAGAAATTGTTTAAAAAGATTCAAATCTCACTAACATGCCGCAGTTGATAATTTAAAATTTCCATGAACTGGACTTACAAACACAAGCAGAGTCTGATATAATGCGCAAAATATGCTTGGATTCAGTATTTCACTCTAAGCTCTTCCTTCTCAATTGGATGTAAATTACTTGAAACTTCAATCACTAAGAACCACCAAATACCTACAAACAGAAGTGAGCTTTAGAAAATAGATTGTGATTAAATTACATTAAAGTTGTTGTCCATAAACAAAATGGAACTCACCCCAGCAAGGATGTCTTTTGATAGTCGAGGTTTGCTTGGTGCTGCCTTGTCTGCAAATGGTTGTTTCTGTGGGAATTGACGAATCACCTTCGCCGCCTGCTCACTACCAGGGATCTCAGAATGGGTTTGAGACTGTTGTTGCACCTTTTGCTTCTGTGAGAAAAGAAAAGGACAGAGCATGTGGAGTTATATGAATGCCTTTTAAAAAGATTATGCTTTTTCACAAGAGCAAAGATAAATAAAGTAAAATTACAATATCTGATCTTCACAGATACGATAGCATGACTGTCTTAATACATTAAAATAATAAATTATCTTGTTATATTGTCACTAAAATAAATTTATAAGCTCTAATTGGATTTTGAAGAAAATTGCTCCATTCAAAAATTCAAAAACAAAACTGAAAGTTGTTATTGAAGAGAAATGATTTAGTTATGTGACCTTGTGAGGTTTAAAGTTAGGACTTAGGAAGAGCCCAGAGATTCCAAGGGAGGTTCATATAAATCTCTCTATCGTCCTCCAAACTATAATTCTTTGACAACAAGAGAAGATAGAAACACTCAAGAAGCGACTTATCACAAGCATAAAAGCAGCATATATGGTGAAGATGCCACAGAAAAGAGATCTAAAACAGGGAGGCACACTAAACAAGAAATGAAATTAAGTTAAGAAAAAAAGAGGGACTAAAATGTACAAGTGGGATGGACTAGCTAATCTGGGTTAACTTTAAAGGATGCTTCACTGATTTTGGCTTTGCACATGAACATAATAATCAGGGTTACCATTTTACGAAGTTATCACTATCTAACATATTACATCCATACAGACTTGCTCAATACATGATTGCATGATGACATGAGCATCGACTGTTGGCAAGAAGTGCCATTAGCATCCCCAAGCAGGCTAGACCTCACCAGGCAAACTCATCAGTAGATTTGTAATCAATGCAATAGAACTCTTTCTCATTTATTATAAACTTTAAATTTGTGTGATATGGCAAACAAAGTTCCTCCAAAATCAGCACACATCTACAATCTAGGCTCTATAATTTCCTATGTATTCCTAGTATGTAACAAAAACGTTAAACCATGAGTTTTATGAATATTCGGTTAAGGATAAATAAATAAAAAGTAGAGAAACACAATAAAGGAACAAAGCCTCTATTGTCATGCCTGTGAGCACTTCATTTATCTCATTTAGTTCTTTATTTTCCCTCTCTAAGTTACAACCTTGATGTGCAAAGATACTCACACTCATAGATAGAGGACAAGCATCCAGTACAACTCCATCTTTTGTAAACAACTTTGAGTAACCCAATACATCATACCATAGTTTTGAAATGGTCAACCTCATTTCCTTTCATAAACCAGAAATATTCCACTAGGCTTAAAAGATTTTTTTTAAGATATCCATGCTAACAAGTGTACCAGTTAAATGCATCAATCCAATGCTTAAACCTCAAAAGCTATGACTGAAACTGAATCAATTTGATAGAAATCTAATAAACAAGGAAACCGGATTGTGGAAGAAGTATACACGTAGCTCACCTTCTTTAATCGTTCTTCTATAGAACTCAGTGCGCGGGACTTATCAACTTTAGAAAGATAGAAATCTCGCTCCCTCTTTGCAGCAGAAATTTCTAAAGCTAGTTTCTGCTCTCGAATAGCATTTTTGTACGCTGCAATGAGAAAATTTCAACTTAGACGTGATAGATTGCCGATTAGAATAAACGAAAAACACATCAACAAGCTCTTTACCAATTTCTGCAGTAAGATCATCCCATTTGAATTTACTCAGGTACTTGATATTCCAAAGATCGTAATAGAATGAAGACCTTTTCCTTCCACCTAGATATCAATAATAGTTAAATGCACTGAAGAAGAAGTTAATCACCTATTTAACTAAAGAATAAGAAGATTAATGTGAGACAAATACACAAGCCCAAACTAATGAATCCTCTAAAATTTAAAGTATGAAACAAGACATGGAGCTTAAGTGTGTAAATGGGAATGGGAAAAAAATGCAGAGAAGCGGGAAAACATGGTCCAAACAAAACCAAATAAAGCCTTTTCAATAATTCCAGTTAATGTATCCATACCAATTTGTTCGCCATTTAGCATATTAGCAATCCTCTTTGCAACACTTTTCTTGGTGAACTCAACCCACCTACACCATGAAAAAGGACAGTCATATGACTATGAGCAGGCTACAAAAACATAATGCATCTTTTATAAAGCCCACACAGAACCAAAGAAACAATTCAACAACAAGCACTGGCTGCTGATGGGAAAAGAAACTCGTATAACTATATGAATTGAATTCTTAAATATTAAGTTGCAGCAGTTAGACATAGACATACATACTAAAAGAAAATTGATTCAACACCACATACCCTTCTGAAAATCCTTGTTCTTGAAACCCGCCATCTCGCTTACGATTTTCTCGTTTACGAGGTACTCTGGTCGCAGGATCTGTATCATGAAATAGATCACCTCTAGTTAAACTTAATAAGCACAGGCAACACAACAGTCAATTTCACTCAACTCATGCTATACCAAAATTGTAGCATATGAAAATAACAACAATACCTTCAGGGGCAAGATAAATTCGTTGTATTTCTCCATACTGTGAGAGAATCTGACGAAGCTTCACAGGGTCCATATGGGGAGGAATCCGACTCAAGTAGCAAATCCCACGCTGAAAAGCTTTAGCAGCTTCCTCTAATAAATGCTGTTTCTTTTTACTTTTCCTATTGTCAGACTTTTCTTTATTTGATTTCTCCTGCTTCTCTTCCTCCAGAGGATTCATTAAATTCACCTCTTGTTCTTTCCCAATCCCATTAGCTTCCCTTTTTTTATCAACATTATATTTGATATCATCTTCTATTCTACTTGCTTGATCTTCATCAGTCTTCGAATTCGAAGTCTCCTCCTTTACCAATAATTTTTCTTTCTTCTTCCTCAGTTTTCTCGCACTTCTATCACATGATTTTCGATTGCTCTCTTCATCCATTCTGTTTATTTAATTGATAAAATTAACGAGTCTTTAAAGCGTATAGAGAAATACATATATAATAGTCTTATAATCAACCAAAGCTTGTTTTAGGGTTTAGGGTTTAGGGTTTATATGTATAAAGCGGCCACAGCGGTGAATACCTTTTGATGACAACCGTTAATCGGCGGCGCGGGAAGCAGCAGCACCAGAGGGGACAAGGGCGAGTGCGACGAGTTACGCGGGCAGCAGGAACACGAAGCGGCGGCGGAGCAGCTGATTCGAACAGCGACAGACAACAGCGGTGACGTTTGAAAACGCCGGCGGCGCGGTGGCTGTGTTAAATTGAGAGAGCGGGAGTAGAGTTTTTTCTTTGTGCGTTTTGGTAGAATGTAGTATCCGTTTTTACTTCTTTGTTTATGAGTTCTTACTCTTACCCCCGAAGAAAAACAAATATCACTTTAGTCCTATAATTTTGAAAATATAAATATAAATTTTTTATGTTTAATATTTTCAGTTAATTTTGAATCATATTTCATCCAATTAATGTTAAAAGATTTGAATACCATAAAAATTATCTAAATATGATAAAATTTTATTTCAAAATTAGATAAAAAAAAATGACTTAATTAATAATTTTTTTTTCACTAAAATGTATATTTTCTAAAATTATAAGGATTAAAACTTGTATTTTTAAAACATCATTGACCAAATATCGTTATGATAATGTATAGGATAGTTGAATGTAATTTTACCTAAAAATATAATTAAAAATTGATCCGAGTATCGAATTATATGATTGCCAGCGAAATCACACCATGCTCATCATAACTTAGTTGTTCAACTATCCTATAAAGAATAGAAATTTGAAAATTATTTTTCAATCATGCAATTATGCTGAGTTTGGCAGAAAATAATGCAATTAGAGTATAAATTGTGAAACAAATTATAGCGTATAAGTAAGCGTTAATGCTTACGATACAAAAATAATCTCATCTTCGTGTAGTTTAATTTTGTGAGTATATAACCTAACATTAACTATACATTTAAAATAACATTTAAACTATGGGTGAGCAAAATCAGTTTCGGTTTCCGTTCTGCGTAAACCGGAACCTACCCAAAAAATCGGTTCCTAACTAAATGGAACCGGAACTTATTCAATTAAATATGGTACCATATTAATGAGTTCCAATTTGGTTCCACAAGGAACCAAAACCTACCCAATTAAATATGATATCCTATTAATCGGTTCCAATTCGGTTCCGGTCCGATTTTGATTTACCCTATTGATTTATTATTGTCAAATTTTGAAAACATAATTATTTCTCACACTTGAATATTACATAATATTCTTGGCAATTGTCCATACAGAAATAAAATAATAAATAAAACTGCATATTGCATAATATTTTTGACTCAATACATAATAATCTTGTAGGAAGTGTCTGGGTTTAAATTGGGTTATAAATTGGGTTTAAATTGAGTTTTAATTTAGGTTATGAAATTGAGTTTAAATTGAGTTTTAAAACTGATTATGAAATTGAGTTTAAATTGGGCTTTAATTTAGATTATGAAATTGTGTTTAAATTGGGTTTTAATTTGATTCCGAAATTGGTTATAAATTTGGTTCACAAAACAGGTTCCGGTCCGGTTAAATGATTCGGTTTCGATTACATCCATGACAGAACCGAAACTGAACTGTATAAATTCGGTTCTTCCATTTTGGAACCTGAACCGGTCCGATTCCAACCGGTTCCTATTCCAAGCCAAAAAAACCGATCCGGTTCTAACCGATTTCGGGTAAAACCGAAATCGGTGCTCAACCCTAATTTAAATGCTAGCTTATAAATTTACCAAACAGATTTTTTTGGTCTTTTTATCAAATTGATATATCCTTCATTTTTCTTTCATTTTTTATTTTCCCATCTTCTTTTGAAGATACTATGCTTTATTTAAAATAATTATTAAAAATCTAAATTTTTATCGGGAAGCACTAGAGTACAAATGCTAGAGCTCTACTTACATTAGGAGCATGCGACGAGAGTAAATACAACCAAAATAAAAAAGCAGATCTCAACCAACCCGATCTAATTTATAATCAATTACTAAAAAGACATTAAAATTGAAACAACCAATCTAGTAATAAATAAATCAATTTTCATTTCCAAGCTGCATAATGTAGCTTTTACTGCAGCAAATAGCATGCTAAGTTAGAAACAAATTATCCAGAAAATAGAAAAAGGGATGGACAAATTGTTTACAATAATGTCAATCAGCTAATCACTTCCATTTCCTAAAGATCATCTCAAGCTGAATTCAGCAACCCTAACACCATTTTCATCTATGATGATCAATAATGAATTACAAAGAATTTTGGTTGTTGATGATGCGGATTAGTAGAGCTTAATTCGGGTCTGGATGGGGCTTCGACAAAAGGGACATAATTGAAGGTCTTTTCCACATTCACAACATGTCTGACAAGAAAGCAGCGCGTTGAGAAATTTATGACGTCAGTATTTTCCAGTAAACATATTTGCTTTTAAGAAGAATTTCAAAATCAGAGGTACAGAAAGCTATATACCTGATGCCCGCAACCAAAGGCCATATCCTTCGCATCGGTTAGGCAAATGGAGCAGAGCTGTTGAAAAACAACAGAAGAAATAATTCCAACAATTAATCAACCTAACACAATTAAAAAAGATAAATATGGCGTTTATTAACAAATATTGAGTAGTGGGGAGGGAAAAAGTTTGCAAGGTAACATGTAAGACATTTGACACTAGAAACTCCAAATACAAGTCAAATTTGAACATTTCTCGTGTCAATGATATGACGTGTGCACCATCAACCTGGAAAAACAACTGGAAATAGTGAAGAAGCCAACAGCCTCTCCAAAATAAAATGACAGAGATTAAATATGATAGGTTTAGTTATCTAACTGAATCCAGAGAACATTGTGTTGTCTTGCAAAGTATGGCCCAGTTGGCACTATTTCCAACTTCCTTCGTTCTCTGTAATAACTACCAAATCATTTCTACTTAAGTAATTCAGAGGAGTGACATCCATTGTGAAATAGGTGCAGATATTAAGCAGTACACCCCAAACTAGGAACGTGTTAGGCTAATATACATAAAAGAAAATTATAAAGCAATTTTTGATGGAAATGACTATATTCTTTTGATGGTAAAAAGAAACAGGGGATTATCATTATGCAGTTAAAAAAAAAAGCACCGATTAACAATGCCTTATAGTCTGCTTTATTGGAATAAGAATGCGTTATAGTCTGCTTCTTCCTATTAACATACATCAACTACATCTAATTCCTACTCTATGTTTACCATGCAAAACCAGCTAGTTAAAGAATTAGCTAAGAGAAACAAGAACTCAGATTATTCTCTCCAAAAGCCTATGTACCTGGTTTTCATACGTAGAACTTGTAGCAGGAGGAGCCGAACTAATAGCAGGAGGAGCTGAGCTGATAGGCCGACTGTCCTCTTGATAGGAAGGCGTGTTCGGCTTAAAACTGGTAGAATGGAAAGGTTTTGAGCCGCGGAAAGATGCCGCTGCACCATATACAGGTGGCGGGAGGGCAATCCTCTCGGGAACATTTCCCTTCCGGCGACTGCTCATATAATAAGATGACAGTAACAGAAAGACTTATGTCAGAAAACCAACAAGGAAAAAAATGTTCTTCATAGTAATTAAATGGGAGATTCACTCATTACCCCAGTATGCTAAGCTCTATCGTTGCCTTATACTGTAAAGGAATTTCCATCAAAGCAGCAAGAGAAAATTCTGTCTCCTTTCGATGTTGTTCATGATTCTTCGACATGATTTCGGTAAAATTCACAAACTAGGGAGCAGACAAACACATGCAATAGATGTCACGAACAAAATTTTTGCAGCTATCAACAAAGAAAAAGAAAATATTAGTGTGACACAAACAACTACCTGAAAATTATCAAAGGCTCGAGCAGGGATGTTATCATCAAATTCTTTCATCATGTCCCAGGGACCATCTCCTACCCCAACTAGCACAATTGACAAGGGAAGCTTGCTGCAATACAAAAACATAAGAAAAGCACTGTCAGACAAACAAACCATCACAAGCTAAAACCAGTTGATTCAAATTCACCTTGCTTCTACAATTGCATCAACTGTCTTCTGCTCCTGAGGACTTAAACAACCACGTTCCGTATCAACACTTCTAGTTACCTGCAAAAATAATCCATTTAGATATGATGAAAACCTTGTAGGAACAAATAATTACAACAAAAAAGTCCCAGTCCGTCATTATTGGTGACCTGCCATTTATACCACTCTTTTTATGCAATAAAAAGGGAACCAAAGTGTCATCAGACGTGCCACACGTCATTGCATAAAAGAATGGTAAAAATAGCAAGGTCGTCTCAGACTTTATCCATAATGAAATAAATTAAATTTTTTTATTATCTATTTTCTCATTTATCGCTAAGTTTAGCTAGTTGTATGAGTAATATCTTCCTCTAACTGCTGGACTAAGGTTATATTGATACAAGAAGCAAATACCTGCCCATCGGCAATTATTAATAATACATGGTACTGGCCACCACTCTGCTCAACGATAGTCATTGCCATTTCAATGACGGGGGCAAATGATGTTGGTCCTGGCACACACCAACAACAAAGATAAGCCACAGGATCCAAATGGCTGAATCTGAAGACATCCAAATCAGATACATAACACCAAAATAATATAATTCAAACCAGCAAGTTGTAGATGAGGCACAATTTCCCTATAACGGCTCAACACCTCCTCAAATCCATTACAAAACCTGTCATCTGGATAGAAACTGAAGACATCTTGATCATGTGTTGATGCTGCCAATGCAGAAATGATGCTTATCACCAACAAATTTTTAAAACTAACAATAACAATTCGTACAAAGAAGATAAAGTACAACATACCATCTCCAAATCCAAAACAGGGGATCAAATTATCCTCATCAAATGCAGCTAAAGTTTTCCCGATAATGAATATTGCTTGTTCATAGGGATTAAAACCATCTCCAATGTGATGCAAGCTTCGTTTGTCAAATGACTTTGAACCTATTTACCAACCCACATTCAGCATGCTCCATAAAGGTCATAAATAAAGTGTTAAGTGCTAAGAAAACCTCACCTGTCCACTCATTACTCTTAGTGAAATCAATACCAACAATGAGATTGGAAGATTCAAGGCCAGCACGAGCAAGAGCCTCAGTCACCTGCAAAGAAAGTTATTACTTGTTTGCCTCAAAACTATGAAATGGACATAATGCTAGGAGTCAATATCATGGAAAATATATTATTGAAGGTAAGAAATTCTCGACTTCCATAATGACATAACTACATTATATAACATTTGGCCTATGCCAAAAGAACCAGCAATAAAGGACAAAATACATATGGAACAGATGAAATTGTACATCAGCATAAGTGAAATGTTTAAAA
Source organism: Zanthoxylum bungeanum (assembly GCA_019454045.1). Classification (NCBI taxonomy): domain Eukaryota; kingdom Viridiplantae; phylum Streptophyta; class Magnoliopsida; order Sapindales; family Rutaceae; genus Zanthoxylum; species Zanthoxylum bungeanum. The sequence continues at coordinate 485,151 of SKCR01027644.1, forward strand.
TATTAGGAAAGGTCGGTTTACAAATACACTGGAAAGGCTAACATCCAGACGGCTGAAAAAGCCTCTTTTGACTCTCTCTCTCTATATATATATATGCATGTACGTGTGTATGTGTGTGTGTCTAATATATATATATAACCAGCTTCTGTATGTGTTGCTAAATTATTTAATTAATGGAAAGAGTTTTCTGGTGTCGATTTTTGTTGCTCAAATGTAACATCAAAACTTTACAGAATATGGTAACCAGTTAGGTAAGTTAGAGGCATCCCTTAGCTCTAGATAAACATATTTACAAGCAATATCAGCAATTTATCACCCTCGTTAACAGCGCAGAAAACTACAGAATACTTGCAAGAAGCGATTACATAACATATGGAATAATAAGAAACTTTTGAGCAATTAAAACATTTCCCATAAGAACAATCCAACCAAACTAGAATATATACCAACAGAAACCATCAAGTTCTTTATTCTGGATAGATAACCATGCAGAATATCAAAAGAACAGCTGAAAGTTGAAAGTTTGCAAAACCAAAGTTGCGAGAAAACAACAGAATTAAAAATTAAAGATTCCATATTCGAAAACACAATGCAAAACTAAATAAAATTTGGCTGTAATTTTCAAGACTTTTAAGCCTAAAGAATAAATTCAACCTAGATAGATCCAAAGGGTAACCCAGTTGGCTTAAATCTTCCAGTGATGTAATTATACAACACTTCCTCCTCCCGCAACCTCAAGAAAATTTAACGTGCATTTGGAAGGTTTAATAATTCAAGAAGATGAAAAAGGAACTATATAATTGTTTCCCACATGTGATCATACCTGGTTTAGGGACTTATAATCATCAGCAATTCTTGAATATCTCCTATCAAGCTTCCGTGTACTACTGCCGTTGCGTTCTTCAGAAGGGGGATAATACTGCTGTGTGGAATATGTTTGTGGGGGCGGATATGTCTGACTTTCTTGACCATAAGGTGACTGCGAATACCCAGTTTGAGGGCCCCAAGAAGATGAAGTTGATCGGAACGAAGAATCCTGCCTCCAACTCGCCTCCCTTGAGCTTCTGCCTCCCATCAACTCAACTATCTATAGCAATTCACTAATTCCTAACAAAACCCTCTGCTCTCCTTCACAACACGAGACACAAATCAATTAAACCAATCCAAGCCGATACCGACAAAGACCTCAAACAAAAAGGAAAAAAAAAAAAATTCTAATTGTATAAATCCTAAGATATAAATCTCAATTCCATCCACCAATCCAAATCAAGGCAAGGCCACCAAAAGCATTATCTACAAGTATCAACAGAGCAGACATTTTATAAGGGTGTTTGGCCAACAACCTGCAGTTTCCAGGAAGACTCTTGAATCTTGATTCCTCAACATAACACACACCGAATCAAGCTAAACAAATCGAATAAAAACAAATCTGAAAATACCTTAAACAACAATTTAATTGTAAATGCAATTGATGAATGAAGAGAGCTGCTTTTCCAAGAAGATTCTGAATTTGCTTTCCTATCCAAAGACCAAACAAAGTCGTTTCTTCAGATGCAAGAATTGTTCATATAACCGCTTAAGCAAAAAAAAAGGCTTCTAAGTTAAGTATCATCATAATCTTTCAAATCACGCCTTACATTATAAATAATAAATAATTACGCACTGCATTAATCACAAGACTCCAACTTTGTCAGGTTAAACAATGACATATTTATTTTTCTTTTTATTAATCCCATAAAACAAAAATAAATAAAAGACATCGTATTGTTCAAGATACAAACGTCAAGATGAAAATGAAACCTAGGTTCGTTTAAAAAATAAAAATAATAAATTAACGGCTATATTTCATGTTTTGAAATTCAAAAATGGAAATGTAAAACATACCTTTATGTGAAGAAGAAGATGATGATGATGAAGTGAGCTTCTGTGTTTCTCAGCGGTTTCGTTTTTCTTTTCTTGAAATAACGTTTTTTTTTTTTTTTTTTTCAAAAGTGATAAAAATGAATAAAAAGGACATAAGCTTTTGTTTGGATAAAAATGAATAAAAAGGACATAAGCTTTTGTTTGGATTTTATTATTATTTTTTGTGGTTAATCTAATTGATTTGTTGAGATGGCTCGCACGTGACATGATGCTGTTAGTTCTGCTTTTTGATAGTTGCTTCTCACTGGATATGCACCAACAGATAAAAGATGACACTTGAAAAAGGAGACACACTCACAGGATAAAATTTGTAATCCATAATTTGATACAATTAACGACCACAACACATATACAAAGTCCACAATTTAATTTTTATTTAAAATTTAATTTTCCCAAAATAAATTTATGTCTTAAAAATGTATTGGTATTTGTGTCTATCGTTGTTGTATAAGAGAAAAGAGGGGATACATTTTTTTTTTAAAAAAATGAAATAAATCTTAATATAAGTGTATGTTCGGTATGATTTCTCTACTATTTAAAAGTGTTTTTTTTTTAATCCAAAAAAAATCTTCTTAAATTTTTAGTGGTATTTAATTATATTTTGAGTATAATTTTTGGAATTACAAAAAAAAAAAAAAAACTCATTTTGCGTCTATTAGTAAAATTTCAAAATTTATGTTTTTTATAATAGAGATTATAAAGCTTTTTTAAATAAATAAACCATCTAAAATATCTTTCATAAAATTATTTCATTTTTTTCATTACACAACTTTAAAAGCATGAGGAAAATTTTAATTATATGTTTTATAATTATCAATTATGATGGTTACTATTATTTTGTTTGTATTGTTGCAATTGTTGAAAGTAGTTTTTTTATTTATATGTTTGCAAAGTATGCAAGAAACGGATATGCATTAAGGTTTAATATTTAATATCATAAAATTTAGTATTTAGTATTTTTTTTTATTTAATATCTATATAATAAAGGAGAATGGTGTTGGAGGAAAGAGAGTGTATCCAACGGCTCTCTTTATGTGGCTTAATTGACGGCCCATATCATTTCATTGGTAATTTGAGGAAAGATAGTGAATTGATTGATGAAAATAGTCAAAAATTTTCAAATTTTCAAATTAAAAAATAGAAAGTTAAAATAAAATCATTTAATTAAAAAATAAAATCATTTAATTCTGTAACACCGTGTCGTAGGCACGGGCAAATATTGTAACACCGTGCCGTAGGCACGGCCAAATACTGTAACACCGTGGCCAAATCCTGTAACACTGTGCCGTATTATTATTAAAATTATTGAAAGAATAATAGAGTATTATTATTAAAAAAAAAAAAAAAAAAAGAAAATCCCTCTTGCATCTACCCCCACTAGGTCATGGCTTTGATAGCTACTGGCTTCTGTTTATTTGATTTTGTTGCTTTAGTTTTACGCCCACCTTTTTCATGCTTAAAAGTTTTTTTTTTTTTTTTTTTTGAAACACATGCTTAAAAGTTAAAAGATAAAAAGTCCATTTTTATTCATTGAACATATAATAAAGCACTCACTAGCAATGATTCGAAATGTCTTATTAAAATTTTATTTTATGTAAGGCAATTTTAAGAAAGAGTTTTTAACTAATTTTTTTTTTTTTTTTTACATAAATCTAATTTATTAATATTATGCAATCTAATCAAGTAAAAAGAAAATTAGATGAGTTTTTAACATTAAATATATTTTTTAGTCTTATATTATTGAATTGTAGAAATTAAATAGATAACAGTGTTTGTCAAAATTCAAAAAAATTAAATAAATAAATAAATTAGCTTGAGCACGTGACAATTAAATAATTTACATTTGAGATATTATTGATATTTTGAAAAAAAAAATGTGGAATTATATAAAAGTTCATTTTTTTTTAATCAACAAGTACTAAAAAGAAATATAGATTCATAACTAATTTCCTATTAAGTCCTAGTTTTATAGATTTTATTATAGTTTAGTTCACAATTGATGTTGAACGGCATGGAGAGTGTGATGACTGAGGAGAGTAGATTTGCTTTTAATGAATAAAAAATTATTTTATTTAATATGTCATTGTATTTTTTTTCCTCTAATTTTAATTAAAAATAAATAAACATGTATTTGATCATAAAGACTATATATCATTTATTTATAAATCATATTTAGACAAAAGAGATGTCAAAAATACTCATTACCTTAATAAGAGCTTAGTCATTTTTTTGTGAACTCAGACACAATCACTTCACTGAGCTCAATCACACTTTGATACGTTAAGTCATATTTTTATGACTTCAGTCATAATTTAATAAATTCAGACATATTTTAGTGAAATCAATCACACTTTAATAAGTCCATTCAAATTTTAGTGAGCTCAATCGTATTTTAATAAACTCAAATATATTTTAGTGAACTGCAAACTCAATATAATCCACAACCACATACCTCTCCTGTTTTGTTTCCTAACTCTGTTTCCACGATTTATTGTTTTGGATATAACAAAAATACCTCCATATAAGATCGATTTACCCACACACCATTAAGTAATCAACCAAACTGTCACAAATGAACAATATATATAGAGAAGAAATTATGTGTTTTTATACCTTTTTTTGAAGGATACATTTATCAACTGATATCTTACATATAATAAACTTGAGCAATATTGAAGATACCTTCTCATCTTTTGAACATTGCCTTCCGTCATATTGATAAACTCTTTTGTTGATGATGGTTTTTCACTCTAAGAAAGTTTAAATATTGAGGAGAGGCAAAATGAGGTTTTTCACCCCAATGGCCTAAAGAGGTTGAACTCAGATAAAGAGGCCCGAGCCCACTATACAGAAGAGTTCTCTCGATGGCAGAACCTGCTGATAATGAAGCAAGTTAGGATACCAAAGAAGAAGTATTAGATTTGGCAGCATTTGAGTGTCTGTGAAAGCCAACCTGTATTGTTTGTGAACCCGACATGATTTGAGATATCAGGAAGTTTGACCAAACATCATTCACCTCGGTGTACCGACCTGAGAAATAGAGTTGGGATTACAAAATATACTTGAAGTCATGTGACGTATGCCTTAGTTGAAATGATAAGTTATGAAATGATAAGCTTCTAGAAGACTAATGATGATTGTTAGGAAAACAACGGTTCACATTGGAAGTAGCCCATGACAGCCGCTATAGGGCGGTACAGTGGCAAGGAAGGTAGAGAAGAGCTGTCATAGGCCAATGCAATGACAGTGAAGAAGAAGTATTCTGATTGGCTGGATTGTGGGTAGTTGATGAGTGTTGCGATGGCAATGATGACAAGGTGACATGGGCTGACATCATAGGCGGTGGAATAGTGAATTTGGAAGTTTATATAAAATGGTTAAGCTACAGATTCAAGGGATTACAATTTAGGCATCACACAACTTATAAAAGAGAGCTAAGAGCTTAAAAACTAGTGATGAAGAGAGAAAGTCGGTCAGTTCCCAATCACTTGAGAGATTTGTAACGGGAAAACTTAAGACCCGATGTGTTATACACCATTTGTAAGATCACCACATCACTTGTAGCTCAGGTCAATCTTGACACTGAGTAGTCATATAATTCCCTCATTTCTCCCGTGGACGTAGGTTGGAACCACTTAAATCTTTGTCTTTGTGATTTATCTATCTGTTTGTTAAGTTTGCTTTGTTCCCTACTAATTAAACAAATTCACTGTTGTGGGAGGTTTGTTCGAGGGGATGATTTCCCAAATTACCATTGGAACGAAAAACAGCTGTCAACAGTTGGCATCGTCTGTGCGGATAAAGTACAAAAAAATAAAAAACACACTAAGACAATGGCAGGAGACGGAAACTACAGGGCTTTGGAGACTTCAACGACGAAATGGATAGAAAATATGGGAGAAAACCTGCGGTTCGAAAAATGAAAGTGGACGAAAGGAACGAGAGGCAACCCGCGCCTTCATGAAAAATCATGATGGAAAAGATTGAGAAATTGGAAAAGAAAGCAGGAGAGTAGGGACATGCGGATACCAATAGAAGGCAAGAAGAGTAGTCAGTGGAAAAAAGGTAGCCGGTGTAGAGGGGGATCAAGAAACAAGAGAAGAAATGCTCATAAATAAGGTCAGTGGTTGTGGCTAGTGACGTACCTGTAGAAGAGCCTTGGGAGGAAGAAGACAATAATAGCTATTGTTTTGGGGAAAACGATTTAGGACTGTATCCAGGACGAAGGTGTAGGGCTCTAAGTGATAAGAGATACTATGCTCGGAGAAGCGAGAATGAGGAAGCCCTCAATTGAAGACAGAGAGCACTGAGAGCCAAATGGGGGATTTGTTTTGGAATGAGATGAGAAAGTGGGAGGAGAACATACGAGGAGGTGCCCAGGGGGACCAAGATATAGGAAACCAATTTCCCGCGCGGTGGAAGCTTGTTAGGCACCAGGATCGACCTTGAAATTTTCTTATGTCTTTGTCCCTTCTTAGCTGAAACTGTCCATCTCTTTTGGACTTGTTTTGATTCTGTTTTTGATGATTTTTCTAGCCCCGAACAACCCCCGAACAGCCTCGAACAACAGCTCAAAAATGGGATTGTTTTGCAAATCGAAAATATCTTTTACGCTTGCACAACTTTTTTTTTTTATACTGGATGTTCGCTGATTTTTCTGCCATTTTGGACCAAATAATGACTTCATAACAGTCCCAAAATATCCATAAAATATTCCTTTGTATTACTGAAAATTCTGGGCAAAATCACAACACAATCGTAGCACAAACAAGTGATTAAAGTGGCGGCAGTGAGCAGATTTTTCCGTTCAATGCCACGTGGTGCAAGAAGAGAAGTAAAAGGTTTTTGCATCAACACCAACCGATCTCTCGTGCTATGACTCGTTACCAACAAAAAGAAGTGTGGGCTTCACTCAAAATCTTGATCTCTAAACTTTTTAGAGAAAAGTTGTCACACAAAAATATTTTTTCTTTTCTTGTTCTTTCATTTTCTTTCAACTCTTGAGATAAAATTAGGAACAAGGGTGGCTAGGGTTTCTTAGAATGAGATTAGGGTAAAGAGGAAAACATTTTTCCTATTAATATGTAGGGTTTAGGTTGTCTAAAAAAAAAACCAAAATCATTCCTCTCCACCTTGCAAAATTCGGCAAATAGGCTTATTTTTTTACAAAAATATTTTATTTAATGTCTTCATTAAGACATAATCAAGTTGCCAAAATAATTCTTGTAACTTCCATCCTAATTAAGATATGAATTTAAAATCAAATTTAAAATCCATTTATTTCCAAGACTCAAATTATATACAATATATAATTTAATAATTACAAAATTTAAAATTATAAAATATTAAGTGATTATCTTATAATCATTAACATTAATTAAATATCTTATATTAAAATTAATATAAGTTCCATGTGCGACAAATATATTATTAATCATATTAATAATATACGTGAGTTTATAATTAGACTATCCAATTATACTTAATTTGCTACATTATATCGAGTTAGCGTGTGGACCAAATAGACATACAGTTCCGAGCTCCAATAATCTCGAAATATTAATTAAACTCTTTAATTAAATATTCTGAATTATTAACTTTAGTTTTTTCCACTAAAAATCGAAAGCTGCACTCTCGTTACCATATATATATTATATAAGTCGAACTGCGTCGGTATCCATCGATATTGTCATTACATACGGATTGGTCATTCATGAGTATCTCATAATTAGAGTCAGTTCATAAGGTCCGTTATATCTCTCTAATTATTTTTACCTTAAGTACCATTGATTTTCTAAGGAACGATTTATTCATAACCATTATGAATATTCATATTTCTATTCGCAATAGAAAGACTTGAGCGCTCTAATCGTTCAAGTACCGAATCAACCCTTAAGGACGATACTCATATACTTCTCGCAAGAAGGAGTAAACTTCATATCTATGTAAAACGTCCCTCGTTACACACCTAACCATGTCCCCAAAGTACGTAGCTATTGGTCGGGATTGCTACACTAACCTCACCTTTGTAAATCAAAGTCCATAGCCTGCCATGCAGGAGTTCGTAGTACACTCAAGACTCAAATCAATCTATATATGACTATCTAGTAGATTGAAATGAATTTCTTTATGTAACATATATTATAAGAAATTTATTTCTATCTAGTTTGAGTCCTATATGATCGCATCATACAAGGTGCATCCATTCTCATGTCACCACATGGACGATCCTGGAACAAGGTCGCCATACAATTATAGAATGGACCGCAGTTATAGATAATCCATAAATAAAGTAACCGCTTCATGAACTATTTTAGATTACTAACTCCATATCTATGTAAAACATCACCAGCTACACACCAAACCATGTCTACTGCGTCTAGGTGGCAGATCATTCTAATATACTTACATCTGATGCTCAGATATCGAAGATGCTATGATTCTGTCAACTATTGTTGACGATAGTGTGATGGTCGAACCAGTAAGTAACTCATCGAGTAAAACTTTACTTCAAGGTTTGAACTATATTATATAGTCCTCCTAAAGAAATGTAGCATTTTTTGACACAAACACTTTATTATCTTCCGGACTATAAAAGAACCCTCCCATAGTCTCCTTAGGACGGCCTACAAATAGGCACACCTGAGAACGTGGCTCCAACTTTGTAGTCTTATTCTTCAGCATATCTGCTGGACACCCACATATGGGGAAATGCTATAAACTAGCTTTAAGATCACTCCATAACTCTAAGGGAGTCTTAGGAATAGACTTAGAACTACATTAAGGATATACATAATTGTTTGAAATGCATATCCCTATAATGAACTAGGAAGTGAACTGTAACTAAACATAGATCTTATTAGGTCTAGTAGGGTCCGATTTCTCCACTCTATAACACCATTCCACTGTGGTGTTCCAGAATTTGTAAGCTAGGATATTATCCCATACTCTACCAAGAATCCATCGAAATCACTATCAATGTATTCTCCTCCACGATCCGATCGTAGAGTTTTGATCGTCTTTCCTAATTGGTTCTCAACCTCAGCACGATACTCTTTGAATTTTTCAAAGGAATATGACTTGTGCTGCATTAGATAAACGTACCCATATCTTGAATAATTGTCAACAAATATGACGAAGTATTCATAACCACCACATGCTCTTACATTCATCGGTCCGCAAACGTCCGAGTGTATTAGCTCAAGTGGTTGACTGACTGTTATACCTTTTTCCAGTAAAATGTCTCTTGGTCATCTTTCCTTCTAAACAAGATTTGCAGACTGGTAAAGTACCAAATTTTAACTGGTTTAAAGCTATGTTCTTTATCAACCTATCTATCAGGTCATTACTAATATGACTAAGTCTAAGATGCCACATATATGTTATCATCGTAAGAAATCTTTTTCCTCTTTGTTTTAGGTTTTTCAACCTTAAACATTTTAGTGTTGAGCAGTGAACTATGTGTTAACGGTCTTAACACATATAAATCATTCTTTGAGTTTTCTATGCATATAGTTAATATATTTCTAGCAATAATAACTAAATTATTATTTTTTTTAAATGGAAAAACCATCATGCAATAGTTTTGAAACAGAAATCAAATTTCTGTGACATAAAGAGGATAAACAACGCTTTGTTTAGATTCAAATAAATATTATTTGAAAATTTGAAAACTGGTAACTCTCACTGTTTTTACTGAAACAACATCCATTGTCCTAACTCTTATGGTAAAGTTACATTCAACAAGGTCTTTCCATGTATCAGGTAGTAGCACCCTTAGCCTTCCCAGTGTTTCTTTCTTTTCTTTGCAGATTTGAAAGATTATGCAACACTTGCCTCTCCACTAGGCTTATAAGGGTCCATCAGCATGGACTCCTAAAAGGTGAACTCATTTAGCAGTTATGTCAAAGTAAAAGTCAACTTGTTCACAACGTAGTTGCTTTTAAACTACAAGAAACTCTTCGAAAGAGTTTCCATGATAATTGTCACATGGCTATGCTCGTCAATACGAGCTCCATGAGTTTCGGCTGTATTGAGATAGGCCATAATCCTTATGGCGTGCTCTTAGATTGATGTCCATTCCTTAATCTGTGTGGTCATCGCTGAGACTATACCCTCATGATGTTGCAGCTCTGAAGGCTGTCCGAATATGCCCTACAATGACTCCATCATCAAAGATGATGTAGCCATTGGCTTATACTTTGCAGCAAGAACCTCGGACATCCATTCTAGCAAGTAGCAGCGGGCTTTCTCATTGGTCGCGACCTATTTTTTTGGTTAGCATCGCGCACAGCTTGGCCATAATTTTTGACTGGCTATGGAGGACATTCCTCCGTCAGGATAAACTTAAGGTCTTCACAGACCAAGGTGAGGTTCATGTTACTTTTCCATTTGACTAGCTTTCTCCCATTAATTTTTCATTAGAGAGAATTAATATGATATAAGAAACCAATGCTGAAAATAAAACAAACATGCATTTTAATATTAATTCATCACAAATCAAAATCATCAAACATTTATGCATATAATTAAACATGATGCATGTACCATGTACAATGAATTAGAAACCTAGAAACAATTACTATGCCACAGAAATCTATCATCCCACAAATAAGTGCCACCATAGGGAATGTCGAGGAATTGCATGATAGATCGAGACAGTCTCAATTAATTAATATATGCGAGAATAACTCTTATTCCTAAATTAACCAACCACTGTTTGATTTAATCAAGAAATTTTGATTAACATTTAATTATTCCTTTGTGAGGGTAACGTGTTGTTTCGGAACCCTTGTACTTAACTAGTGAAGTGCCACCATATGGTAGCTCAGTTCACCAAATACATCTAGAATTTCTATCCTCTCGGAATCCAAACTTGATATTGACCAAAAATGGACACCATTCATAGGGGGACGAAAATAAAATCGTCTCGAGGCGCCTTTTGAATCTCACATTTTCGGACTAACAACGAAGATCGCATGATATATTTTTATATATCCATTTCTCACTCACTATTTAAAAATTAAAGGTTTCTACTTAAAATATCTAATATTTTAATTCATTAATGTCTATAAGTTTATGCCTGGCTAAAACATAATTCAACTTTACAGTAGTGTAATATTAGTGATATATCCAATTTTAGCTCTTAAAATTTTATTCACTAATTCTTATTAGTATAAACTTATATTTTACTTAATTAATCTAATCTAATTTAATTAAGTTTTTTTTAGTGACCTAATTAATTTTAACTCTTAAAATTCTAGCCCACTAACAAGTTTAAAATTCAAAATTTGAAATTCAAATAAGAGACATAAATATTTTAATTAAACTATTTAATTAAAGTAAACGTATTATAAATTCCAATGGTACGTGGAATTGTATTATGAGTGCAGACCACACTACCGTCCATTCGGAATCGACTATGTAATTTACATCTGGATTTCCATCCCATATACCAAGAGAAAATGTAATGCACTTATTAAGCCCATATATTTATTTAATTCGAATTTCCAATTTTTAAACCTTTAAAACAATTAATCCAATTAATTTGTTTTCATGTATATCATATTCCAATTTAATCCTTTTCAAATTTCATAAAATCAAATTTTATGACTAGAATAACCATGCATCCATTACATGTTATGACATGTGAAAATACAAGAGTAGACACCCTAAGCTATATGACATGTTATTCAAACTTTTTGAATTAAACATACATATAACATAAAATAAAATTACGTTGACTGGACTCTTATTTTTCATATACTAATCTAATTAGTATAAAATTTTACCAAGGCATCCCTTGGTCTTCAAATCTCACTCCATGGAATGGTATTAAGTCATTGGCGGCATTGACTCCGCAATTACATGAAATTGATACAATAGATAAATATTTACAACACTTATAAAAAATGACCTTATGGCCTTACATTCCCAAAAAATAAAATAACACAAAAATAAGAGTCGGAAAAATTTACAACCATTGCAATACATTCATCACATGAACTTAAACATAAACATTCATCACATGAACATTAGATTTGTGCCTACTCATCACAACATGCAAAAAATAATTTAAATCACATATAAATAAATAAAAACATAAACTTTTTAATTTAAAAAAGGGTTAAGAACACTTTTCAATCTCGCTCTAGATGCCAATTGTAGGAAATCGTTTTCTCGCACGGCAAAAGCATGTTAAGCACCGGGATCGATCTTGAAATTTTTTTATGCCTTTGCCCTTTTTAGCCAAAACTGTCCAGCTCATTTGGACTTATTTTGTTTCTGTTTTTGATGATTTCTCTAGCCACAAACAGCTCTCGAATAGTCCCGAACAGCAACACAAAAACTAGACTGTTTTGCATACCGAAAATACCATTTACTCGCGCACAGCTCACTATTTTTGTGCTGGCTATTCACTGATTTTTCTGCCACTATTTTGGATAAAATAATGACTTCAGATTAGTCCCAAAAAATCCACAAAATAACATGTGATTAAAGTGGCGCCTGTGAGCATATTTTTCTGCTCACTACTAAGTGGAGAAAGAAGAGAAGTATTTTGCGTCAACACTAATTGATCTTATGTACTATGACTCGTTACCAACAAAATGAAGTGTGGGCGTCACTCACTATCTTGACCTCTAAACTCTTTAGAGAAAAGTTGTCACACAAAAATATTTTTTCTTTTTTTTCAACTCTTGAGAGAAAACTAGGAACAATGGTGGCTAGGGTTCTTGGAATGAGATTAGGGTAAAGACGAAAACAATTTTCCTATTTATATGTAGGGCTTAGGTTGTCTAAAAAAATAACCAAAACCCTTCCCCTTCACCTTGACAAATTCGGCCAATGGGCTTATTTTGTTACAAAAATATTTTATTTAATATCTTCATTAAGATATGAATTTAAAATCAAATTTTAAATCCATTTGTTTCCAAAAATCAAATTATATACAATACATAATTTAATAATTACAAGATTTAAAATTAGAAAATGTTAAGTGATTATCTTATAATCGTTAACATGAAATAAATATCTTATATTAAAATTAATATAAGTTCTATGTGCGACAAATATATTATTAATCATATTAATAATATACGTGAGTTTATAATTGAACTATCCAATTATATTTAATCTGCTACAGTATATCGAGCTAGCAGAGGGATAAAATGGACCTACAGTTACGAGCTTTAATAATCCCGTAATATTAATTAAACTCTTTAATTAAATATTCTGAATTATTAACTTTAGGTTTTTTCCACTAAAAATCGAAAGATGCACTCTTGTTGCCGTAGATATATTATATCAGCTGAACTACGTCGGTGTCTATCGATATAGACATTACATACGAATTGGCCCTTCACGAGTATCTCATAATTAGAGCCAGGTCATAATGTGTAATATCCCGAGTTTTTCGGAACACTGTTGGAAGATTTATGAATTAAAGTTAAGGATTTGGAACGGGATATTATTCGAAAATAAGATTTTATGTGTTGGAAAATAGGTCAGAACATTTTAGATTGAAGCTTCGTCACGTTGGAAAATGTGTGGTTTCGAGAATCAGTTACGCGATTTCTATTTATATCGTTATATGAGTAAAAGTTTCATGTTTCGGCTATAAAGGTAGCAAATGAACTCCGATTGAGCTAATTCTTAAACCATTATACTCATTTTTCCGAGCCGAACAACTTTTATATTGAAAATTTTTGAAAATTGACATCATAAGTGCTTCACAAATAATAATTTTTGAGAAAGCCCAATGACATGGACCTGGAAGTAATTTTACAGGGGTCAAAATGTAAATTTCCAGAACTTTTCTAAAAATACCTTAAGTTTCTCACAATTATAAAAAATGGCAAAAGAAACCTAGATTACCACACGACTCCCCCTCCCGTCCCTAAAACGCACTTAGAGCGCCCCTAGTCATGCCAGTAGCCAGCCAGTCAACTCTGGCCGGCGCGACGACAATGGTGGGTGCGCCGGCCACCCCTATGACTTGTGGTGACCGATGACAACCCAGGATGCCGGCAACGACGAGAGGATGAGGAGATTCACATGGGCTTGGGTTTTCTGATCCCTACTCGTCGCTTCATTTCACGGCCCGAGCCACCCGCCAAATTGAAGATGTCAGATAATATTACAAGTTGACGGTGATGAATTTTTCGTTTTATGCCCGGTTGTAAGTAAAATGAGGAAGAAAATGGTGGTAAATAGTGACTCCATGAATGAAAAGTAACTCCGATTGGAATTCCGTCGATTCCAACATGTTGGTTGGATCTTTTGGAGTCTATATATGCCCTCGAAATCTCGGTAAGACCTGCCGGTAAAAATCTGCTAATTTCTACTTTGCTGCTTGTTCGCATGTATCCAGTAGCTTCGTAGAATAGCATATTGATATAAATTAAATTGTTTGAGTATGAGTATATTGAATATATGTATTTGGCTGAATTCGAGTGAAAACGGAACGAGTTGGATCGATTCGAAAGAATATGTAAGTTTCCGATAAAAGTGGGTTTTCCGTGTATTGATGTGTTTTTTTTATCGTAATGTTAGATATAAGATATTTGTGATGATATGTTAATGTATAGATATATCCAGGCTGGTTCGGAGGGTTCGGGACCCTTCCGTAGTATTTACGAAAATATTTGCGGAAGATTTTCTAAAAATGTGTAAACCAAGGATTTAAGTTAACTAGTGACATGAATTAGTTTGTTATGGTGTTTTAATATTATCGATACTGAAATCATTGAAATTAGACTTGATTTGGTTATCGTGCAAAGATCCGGAATTTTTTCAAAGTTTAGTTGAGAATTCCGTAAAGTTGTGATTCTGACGGTGTTTCACCATTTGTTTTGGCAGACTTGACTAGGACCTGGAGTGCTCGCGAAGCCAAATAAGTAACTCATGTGATGAGTGCTTGAATGGTTGATTTATGTTTTAAATATATATATATATATATATATATATATATATATATATATATATATTTAAAACGAAGTGTTTAGGATAAGACGAGGATAATTAAGGGATATTCTTGAGAACACTGTTCGAGATTACGTATGGTTAGGATAATCGACCACCACATGTATGGATCTTTATTATTGATATGATATGGAGTGAGATATGAAATGAGCCTAATGTTTATTTGTATGTATGGATGGATGAAAGTGTAAGAATCGGTAATGATATGTATACATGTATGTAAATGTATGAGTATGTATAAGTATATGTGTAAAAGCACATGTATAAGTATACGAACATGTATTCGTATATACATATGATTTTAATATATGTATAGGTTGGGTATACAGAATCGGTAAATGGAACAAATCATGATTTCTGAATTGGTATAAGCCAAGCTCTTTTGAATGGGTAAAGTACATGTGCGAATGGATGTGTTTATTAATGTATATCTTAATTGATAAGTTTTTGTACATGGATGTTTCTGATAAGAATTCAGGAAACTAAGTGTATTTGATTAATAAGAAAAAGACATGAAGATTGTTAAAGGCTATGGTATCTGAATTCGAAGTAATATGTATAATCATATATTTGGTGTATATATGTATGTGTATGATTATTCTGATGATAAATCAGTGTTTTTCATGAATTTACTTGTGTATGAGAAATTATATGATGAGTTTGAGTTACGTTATATATGTGTATGTTTATTGGTTGATGATTTTGTTGTGTAGGAGTCGAGCTGGTTAGGAATCCGTTCGAACAAAATTCATCTCATACCTATTATAAAATAGGTAATGAGTCTCGTACGAATATTGTATATGCAAGCCAACGATATGTTTGCATTATTTGACGATGTGTTCTCTGATGTACTGATTGTTATATGTGCTTCGTTATCGGTTGTACGATTACTGTATGTATGTCTGCGTGTATGTATGTGTATGATTGAATTCGTAAGATGTTTGGACAGTGTATGGTTATGTGAAGTGAATGAATGATCTGAAAACTGATGTGAATATCAAATGTTATAAAGCGTGTTTATTAAGTTGTATTGGTATGTATGTATATGTGTAAAAACTCTGAAATTATATTTGCATGTATATAAGAGAAGTGTGCTACGGTATGTGCGAATGCATATGAATCCTATATGTTAAGCTATTGCAAGGTTACTATAATTAATGAAAGTTAATGGAGGTTTGTTTTGGTATTGAATAAAGTTTTTTTGGTTTATCGATTTGATGATATTTCAAATATGTGCATTCGTAAAAAAGTTTAAGAATGTGACTTGATGAGCGGAAAATATATCAATTTTTACCGCCCATTTTACTTAATATTTTGTTTAGTTTCTCGGGATTGATGAACGTTTTGATGTGTTTTAATTTATTGTTTAGATAAAATAATATTGGGACTCAATGAAATCATTCAGGACGAAATTTGGGTCAAATAAGGGCAAAATTGGACTTTGACATATTAATTTTGGAGATTGGAAACTTGAAAGGGCGTTCTAACAGAGTGCAGTTTTGGAAATTCTAATTTTGCGCAACTGTCGTATTTTAGGCATAACGTTTTACTCCGATATCGGATTGAGCTGATTCACATTCCACATTAAAGAAGACTCAAAGATATACAACTTTGAAGAACAACATAATTTCGAATTTTGAAGATTTCATGACCGAAATTGATGAAACATCTAGAAGTGTGTTATGCGTAATTATTAAAGTCATTTTCAAAGCAAAAAAAAAATTAAAAATTAAAAATAGTCAAGCTCCCACCAAACATGATAGCAATTAATAATGGATTTGGTGGAGCAATTAATGGAGTAATTAGTGGAGCAATTAGTGGAGCAATTAATAATGGATTTGGTGGATGATTTGATGGAGGCAAAATTTTGCCTATAAATACCAAGCCATTTCATTTGTAAATTCATACTTTCTTCTTTGAAATTCCTTAAGAATAACTAAAAGATTGTATCTTGTTTGTATATTTACAGCTTTCAGTAATTAATTTCCGCTTTTGCACTTTCATTTCTTTACTTTTCAGTCTTTACTTTCTGCAATTTACTTTTACGCACAGTACTTCCATTTCTTTACTTTTCAGTTTTTACTTTTTACGCAATGAGGAGGTAACTCCCCCTTGCTGGGGTAAACGGTAAAGCTTTTATTATTGCTATTTAGATTAATCTCCCTTAATTATAATATAATAACTATTTAAAACCTGACTTAACGAGGATACCACCATATTGGTCGGTTGGTAATTAATTATAAATTGGTTTTAACTTGACTAAGCATGGATACCGCTTGGTTGCTCGGTTGGTAATTAATTATTAATTTGACTTAATCAGGATACCGCCTATATGGCTGGTTGGTAATTATCACGCAAAGTTAATATATTATATTAAGGGAGATATCTAAAATAGTAGTAATAAAAGTGGATCCTCTAACCCCAGCATTTTCTTTTATTGTACTTTTACTTAATTTACTTTTCAGCAATTTACTTTTAGCAATTTACTTTTCAGCAATTTAATTTTAGCAATTTACTTTTCAGCAATTTACTTTTCAGTATTTAATTTCCAGCAATTTACTTTATGTCTTTTATTTTATTTAAGTTTTTTACCAGCCATAGTTATGTGTTGTAACTAAGTCAGTTATCTGGGGTTGTGATGAAGTCCAATATCACCGGTTTATAAGGGGTTAAATTACGGTTTGGGTAATATAAAGGTTTATTTATTGAGCCTTAGTCTTAATGCTTTCTATTAACTGGCTATTAATAAAATTGAACTGGTAAATTTAAAATGAACTTGGAAAAGAGATTTTTGGTTTAAGACCTTAGACTCAATAGCCCATGATATTCCTTGAGGATAAATAACCCTTTAATAGATTTCCTTACAGGATATGAATATACCTGTCGGGCGGAGGTAGCCATAATTGGAACTTAATCTTAATGAATTCAGATAACTTGGTTAACATAGGAATATAATTAATTGGGTTATACTGGGTATTCGTATTTGACCATCGGAATAGTCTTTTACATAATTTCGTGTTCCAGGTTAATAAACCAATATATTACACAAACGTAAAATAACCACTTCATCTTTTAAAAAGATATTGGAAGGATTCACAACCATTGATAGTTTTATAATTTGAATTTTCTTCAATCTACTTTCAAGCAATTTCATTTACTTGTTTTAAGTTTAAAGTCACCATCCAATCAAATAACCAATCCATTAGATACTTGTAAACATTTAACTTCATAAATTAATAGCTTAGGTATTAAGTCCTCGTGAGATCGATACTTTTATACTACTTGAACGATACGTGCGCTTGCATTATACGTGTGTGATTACGCCGGTCAAGTGTTTGGCGCCGTTGCCGGGGACTTATTTCTCTTTCACTATTAGTTTTGGGGTTTGGTACTTTACTTGTATCTAATTTATTTTTACATATTGTTTTTGTTTTCTTGTGTTTCAGGTTCTCGGACACTACATGAGACGAACCAGAAGCTTTGAACTCCGACCGCTTGACCCAGAGATTGAAAGAACCATCAGACAGTTGAGAAGGGAAAGGCGAGAAGGCCAAGAAGCAATTGTTAACATGGAACCTGAACCTTTGGAGGTTGCACCACCAATTCCCATTCGAGATAGAACCATTCATGTGGTTGATGGCCTCATTTCCTGTATTGTACTTCCTCCCTTACCAGAAAATGCGTGTGACTTCAAAACATACATTCAAATGATTCAACAGTCAGTGCAATTTTGGGGGAATGCAACTGAAGATCCTAATGCCCACATCAGCAACTTCCTGGAAGTTTGTGGTACTTTCAATTACAACAGAGTAGCTGAAGAAGCAATGAGACTGTGAGTTTTTCCATATTCCTTGAAGGACAGAGCCAAAGCTTGGCTACATTCACTACCAGCAGGTTCCATCACAACTTGGAATACTCTAGCCACAAAATTCCTTGCAAAGTACTTTCCACCAGTCAGAACTGCAAAGTTGAGGAATGACATTACATCCTTCATGCAACAAGATTCAGAATCCATCTGCGAAGCTTGTGAAAGATTCAAGATTTACTCCGGAAATGTCCTCACCATGAGATTGCAAAATAGCTACAAGTCCAAACCTTTTACAATGGACTTTCTGGAATAATGAGAACCTCAATTGATGCTGTTGTTGGAGGAGCTTTAATGGCAAAAGGAGAAGATCAAGTATGGGACTTAATTGAAGAAATGGCCAACAACAACTCCTTGTGGCCAACAGAAAGGAGCTTGATTCAACGAATTGCTAGAATTTATGAAGTTGGAGCCAACACTGCTGTAGGCATTGCATTTTTGCATATCAGCCCGATGATGAGTCTCGTATGGAGGCAACTACTTCTTTAGTCATGAAAGTCGCGGGAAACGGACGTTGGAAGGATAAAGTTGGAAAATAGAATTTTCGATGGATTTAATCTCGTTGTTTTCGCTTCGGTTGCTTATTATACCTCCGTTTCTAAGCTCACCTTAGGCCCAAAACTCCCATAGACCACATACCTAACCCAAACCAAGCCCAAATACCCAAGTCAACCCAAGTCAAACCAAGTCAAACCAAACCTATGCCCATTGGCCATGATTCACGCCCATTGCCCTTTATTTAGGTAATTGCACATTAATCACATGTTTAAATCTTGTTAAATCCTTACCTAAATAAAAGAAATCAAAAAAGTCATTACCAAATCAAATCCAATCCCAAATCCTAATTAGGAGATGCATTCCTTATTAGAAATCAATTAGGAGATTCATTCCTAATCTAATTAGGAAAGTCTTCTCTCTTTGCCTATAAAAAGAGGCCTTCACCCCCCATTCGAAGCCTGGCCTATACATCTCTCTCACACGCCTAAAGCACTCTCTCAAGCCTCCATTACACGCCCAACCATCCTCCTGAAAGCCTCCATTGCCGCACCTTCCCTCCATCATCAACACCCTTCACGCCCAAGCCCTAAACTTAACCCTCCATTTCCAAGTTCCAGCCCCCATTCACAGCCCTAAAACACCCTCAAATAAACCTTATTCACAGCCCTAAAGTCGCACTAAACACCCTCCAAACACAGCCCCATTCGCGGCCCCAAAATAGTCCCTGAAAACACCCCACTGCACCTATGAACTGCCGCAGTTCACCTTCTGTTCTGGTCAGTTTTTGTTGCGTCTTTAACCCATAAAACAGTCCTAAAATCACCTAAACACCATCCCAAAAACCTCCATAAAGTTTCCCTAAAAAATCCCCACAAACGCACCTCCCTAAGCCTTCAAAATCACCAAAAACAGTCCGCTAAACCATCAAGACAGTGACCTGAAACGTAGCAGCGAAGCAGACTTGAAACAGCAGCCCGAACAGCAAAACAGCGAGGAAAGACGTTGAGTTGGTGAACTAAAAGAGTAGCGGATCATTCACCCTTCCGACGGACGTGTAACGCCCTTTCTTAGACGACAAAAAAGGTTAGACCTGAGGGCACCTTTCTACTTATCTTCTTTATTGTTGTTTTATTTATTTTGATATATAATTGCATGAGAGTCGTTTGAAGCATGATGTGATTGTTGGATGAGCGGGAGTGTTCTCTTTTGGTGGTATATCGGATGGAAACCCGGATGTAAATTCCATAGCCGACTCCGAATGGACGGTAGTATGGTCTGCACTCGGGATACAATGCCACGTACCACTTAAGATGCATGCATCTCGTCTCATCCTAATTTGTATTTGAGCATGTTATAGTCTTTAGGTTATATGTTTATTATTTAAAGCATGGTTTAATTTAGTTTGTTATTCATTTGTTAAAGCATGTTTAGGTTGTTCATTAGGCATGTTCTTAGTTTATGATGCGTTTGGGTAATGATTTATACATGTTGATTTAATGGTTCAATATGATTGTTGTGTTACATTGCGTGGAATTATTTGGATGAAAGCATGTTAGATCTAAGTACCCCTTGAGCATGAATGATGAATAGATTCGGTTAGTTTATTGCACAAATTATATCATCACAAGTGACATAAGTAAGGGACCATTCCGAACCCAACGGTTTGAGGTCTTCCCTTGCGAGGGGTGAGTGCGGCCTTAAATCTTTGTCCCGGTTCACACCGGGTGGCGACTCCATGTTATTTCATACTTCCCAACTAGGCCGCGAGCCTAGAAAAGCGTCGCCCAGGTTCTGTTTTCTACAGTCTGGCGACTCCACTGGGGATATTAGAGAATTGGCCTCGAAATCATGTCTTGTGATGTGTATAATTTGTGCATTAGTTGACCATTTCTATAGTGGGTTGAGGGGGTTAATCAAAGGCTTTGTTGAAGCTAGGTGATGGTTGGGTGTCTTCCTTCACTCACTACCCTTCGGGGAAAAGCTGTGAAGGCACCTAGATAAATCATTACTTGTAGCTCGTTGTGACATACTAGTTTGGAGGACTCGTTGTTTATTCCTGACACCAAGCGATAAGAGCCTAAGGGGCTTGGGTACTTAAGAGAGCCTCGCTCCACCTTCCCTCTGGGGAATCTACAACGGGAAATCTATTCGACAGTTAGTCACACACCGTAACTCGTTGGCACGTACCGTAAGGTATAAAAAAGGGTGCACTCACTTGGTCGCTTGAACCCTTGAGTGGGGAGTCCTAGTTGTGGGTAATCCTTCGTCAAACGAGAGCCTTTGTCCGCGCCCCGTGTGAACCCACTTGTGAAACTTAGCCTTGAAAGAACCGGTAGTTATTTATTTTATGTTTGTGTGTTGGACCGCCGTCATTTGGATCCAGTTGGACCTTTTGTCAAAAGATGTGAACTTGTTGGGCCATTTAAACTGGGGCAAGTTTGTGTCCTTTGACAGTTGGGCCAAAAGCTTCTAAAATTCCGGTGGGCCACTTTGTGAATGGGCCTTTTATCATTTGAAGTCATTTAGCCATATCATTGTAAAGTGTAAACCTGTTGGGCCTTTTCAACTGGGACAAGTTTGCACCGCGCGATGGTGTGATTAAATACTTTAAAATGATAATGGGCCAAGTAGTTTAAAGTTTCTTTTATAATTTTATCTATTACATGCATCGCACATATATGCACTGACACGTAGCCTTAAGAGAGACAACATAGATTCCCGTTGGGTTAGAGAAGAGGGAAGATTAGTCAAATTCAGCGAATATGAGTGAATCTGTCAACGAAGGGTCTCGGATGGATCAGATTGAGGCAAATCTCGCCAAGATGACGGAACAGATGCAGACTCTGACTGCTGCCATGACTAATATGGTTGTGCCCCGCGCTGCGGGAGGATCTGAGAATGTGAGGCATGAGGGGCCTCCAAATGGTTTAAACGATGATGCTCCGGTGTTTGATGATGACTTGGCTGACTATGCAGCAGGGATGATAGCCGGAACTCAGGCTGAAATGCAAAGGCTCTGTGATCAGATGGAGTCTGTCACCCGTAAGCTAAGGGGGAAGCATGAGGATCTACTGGATTATGATTCAATGACCTTTGAGGAGCAGCTGCCCGCACAGTTCAAGATGCCTGACATCGCAAAGTTTAGTGGGAATGGGGACCCGAGGGTCCATTTGCGACAATATGTCTGTGATGAGTTCAGTTGGCCTATCTCAGCGCCAGTCCAGAAAATGTTCGAATGTCCCTCGAGGGTGCACCTGTGGTTTGGTATCAAAGCCTTGAGAAGAAGGTTAAAGAAGATTGGAGGGAGTTGGCTGATGCCTTCTTGAAGCAGTATGTAACTGACTTAGAGATCGACTTGTCGCTCCGCGACTTGGAGAATACTAAGCAGAAGCCTGAGGAGAGCTTTAAGGAGTATGTTGACCGCTGGAGAAGCCAGCTCTTGAAAATGCAGACCAGGCCTTCCGAGAAAGATCAGATCAAATGATCATCAATGGGACTAAACCCTCGATTTATGGTAAGCTCAGAAGGATGACATCGATGATTGCAGACTTCCGCCAGTTAAGGGAGACTGTAATGGATATTGAAGAGGAGGAGGCTGAGAACAGAAAGTTCTTTAGTTTGAGCAGGAGGACTGTCGGAGGATCCTCAGGTGCTAAGCCTGTTACTGCGGAGGTTGCGGCCATAAGGAACAGGCGTTTTTCTAACTTGGGCAGACATTTGTCCAAGGTATTGGAGAAGCTACTGAGGCAAGGGCTGTTAAAACCCCTAGAACCAAAACCACTCCCAAATCCTCCCCCGTCAAACCTAAACATGAGCCGTTTCTGCCATTTTCACCAACAGCCTGGCCATGACACCGACAACTGTGCCCGGCTTCGCCATGAAGTCCAAGACCTAATAGACTCCCAAAAGATCCCTGACCCTGAAAAAGAACAACCAAACACTCACCGCAATCCTCTACCCAATTATCACTCTGTTCCCCCACCTACTTACATGATCAACTCTGGCCTACCAGAAGACCTTGTCCTCCAAACCTTTGACCAAACAGCCTTTTGCCTCGGTATTTGGGACAATAATAGTGAAGATGAGGCGGAACAGAAGAAGGATTTCTGGGAAGACTTCTCAAGTGGTGGTGAGGAAGAATAAGTAAAAGGCATGACCCGGAGTGGGCACTTTTACAGTGATACTGTTGAGAAGGGGAAAAAAGTGCTAACAGACGGCCGAGAAGTGACTGAGAATACTGAGCCTGTCGAAGGAGATGTGGTGTTGAGGCAACTGAAGAAAACCCGAGCACACTTTAGCATCTGGGAGTTGTTATGTGCATCTGGAGAGCACGGGCGGGCCATGGTGGAGGCTCTGAGCAAAATAGTGGTACCCGAGGACGCTAATCCAGCAATGTTTGTGGGGTCAGTGCAGAAAGAGGCTCAACATATTACTTTCTCTGATGAAGAACTCCCGGCTGAAGGAAGAAACCACAACAAGCCTCTTTTTATCCGAGCTGAGGTAAAGGGCAAAAAGACTTCTTGTGTGATGGTGGATGATGGCTCTTCCATCAATGTGTGCCCATTGAAAATTCTGGCAAGGTTGGGTATTAAGCCAACTGAGTTGAGCCCTTCTAACATGACTATCAAAGCCTATGATGATAGTAAACGAGGAGTCGAAGGTACTTTTGTCGCAATGGTCAAGGTTGGCCCAGTAGAAGATGAAGTTGAATTTACAGTGCTGGACATCCCAGCCACATTTGCCTTACTATTGGGAAGGCCTTGGTTCCACGGGCTTGGAGGGGTTCCCTCTACTCTACATCAGATGATTAAATTCCCATATGGAGGGGAAATTGTCACCATACGAGCTGAAGTGGATAATGCTGTAGCCACCTTAGAAATACAACCTTTTACGAGGTTCCAAGTGTCAGCAACTTTTGAGGAGTTGGTGGATCCCAAGGTAGCCCGGATTATGGAGAAAATGAAATTTGAGCCAGGTCAAGGTTCGAAACTACCGGATTTCAAGGGGCAGAATACTCGGAAGGGCTTGGGATACCGTTCTGATGATGACAAGCCAAAAGCCAAGAAGAAGGGGCTGAAGTTGATGGAATGCTTCGTCAAAGCATCGGGGTATCAAGGAGAGCCTGAACCTGTAGAAGTGAACGGGATTGTTGTGCCAGGGTTCGAGATCTTCCAGGACATGTTGGGAGAAAATCCGCTGGTTGAAGAAGTGAAGAAAGAAGAGTGGGAAGAAGAACTTATAAAGTTGGAGACTCTGACTCTCGAAGAAGACAAGAAATTTGAGAAGGACCCTGTTGTAGAGGGAGAAATATCTGTAGAGGATGAAGATATTTTCCTTCCAGATTTGTTTGAGTGTACTCCTTCTATTATTGGCAATAAAGACAATAATTTTGCTTACTTGACTGAGTCTCCACTTTCTAACTTGCATGACTTAAGCATATTCGATATCAACTCCGTCAAAACAAATACATTCAACCTTGGTACGCTTGAGAGCCCCAAGGAAATCTTGATTGCGAGTGAAGTTACCGCCGAAGAGCGGAAGAAATTAGAAGAGATATTGATTAAATATGCCAAAGTATTTGCTTGGTCTTACGAAGACATGCCTGGGGTCGATCGAAGTATTGCCCAGCATGCGATACCAACATATCCGAATATGAAGCCTGTGAAACAAAAGCTCCGACGGATGAGACCCGAATGGGCCGAGAAGGTCAGAGAGGAATGTAGACAACAGAATCTGGGCAACGCTGTTTCTAGGCTCGCGCCTATTTGAGAATACGAATAACATGGAGTCCGCCACCCGGTGTGAACCGGGACAAGATTTAAGGCCGCACTCACCCCTCGCAAGGGAAGACCTCAAACCGTTGGGTTCGGAATGGTCCCTTACTTATGTCACTTTGATGATATGATTTGTGCAATTAATCAACCGAGTCTACTCAATAATCATGCTCAATGGTACTTAGATCTAACATGCTTTCATCCAACAATTCCATCTCCACTCAATATAACACAACGAGCATATTGAACCATTAAACCAAATAACCAAATAACTAATTAGACATAAATATAAACTAAACGAAACATCATGCATAAAGAATGAAGAAACAACATGCCTAAATAACACAACCATGCTTTGAAAATTAAATAACAAGACTAAATTAAATCATGCTTAAAATAATAAATAAACAACCTATAAACTATAACATGCTCAAATACAAATTTTGGATGAGACGAGATATGTGTATCTTAAGCGGTACGTGGCGTTGTATCCCGAGTGCAGACCATACTACCGTCCATTCGGAATCGGCTATGGAATTTATGTCCGGGTTTCCATCCGATATACCACAAAAGGGAACACATATCCCGCTCATCCAACAATCACATCATGCCTCAAACAACTCTCATGGAATTATATATCAAAATAAATAAAACAAAAATAAAGAAGATAATTAAAAAGGGTGCCCTCAGGTCTAACCTCTTTTGTCGTCTCAAGAAAGGGCGTTACACGTCCGTTGGAAGGGTTGATGTTCCGCAACTTTCCTGGTTCACTAATCCAATATTTTCCCTCGCTGTCTCGCTGTTTGGGCTGCTGTCTTCACTCCGTTTCGCTGCTGTTTCCTCGCGGTTTTCTGGTCACTGTTTTGGTGTATTAACGGACTGTTTTGTGCAGTTTCGGGGTACTGTTTCGAGTAGTTTTGGGGCTGGTTTCGGGGGTGTTTTAAGGGTGATTTATGGTAGTTTTCTGGAGGGCAGAGGGCTTATTCTCGGCAGTGAGTTGGCTGAGTTTGCAAGGGTATTTGCGACAGTGAGCAAAGGGTATGTGCTACGTGTGGGGGCTTGTAAGCAAATGGGGCAGGCGTGGAGCAAAGGGTATGTGCTACGTGTGGGTTTATTGGTTGTGTGTTGGTGAGTGTAGATAGCGTGAGTGTTGGAAGGTGGCGTGAACGTGGGGCTAGGGTGCATGAGCTGGCTGAGGACTGCTTGGACACGTGAAGGTGTGAATGGTCGGTGAGTGCGTTGTGGGTTAGTTGAGGTAGTGGAGATTGGCGTGCAGCTGGTTAGTACGTTGAACGTGAGAAGGCTGATTTGGGTGAAGGGCTCTAGGTGGCGTGAAGGATCTAGTGCATGAGAGGGGCAAGTCTGCGTCAGGTGAGGGCAAGGTGTGAGGACGTGAGCATGTTGAGGCTGGGCAGTGAATGGGTGAAGGGGCTGGCGTTGAAGGGCTGATGGAGAGGGTTCGAGTGAGTTTATGCAATTTGTGCGTGGCTCGGCAGGCTGAATGAAGTTAGGGTTGCTCGGCAATTTTAGTGGAGTGGGCTTGGAATATTTAGGGTTGATTTTGTGATAATGAGCCGGCCAGCCAGCCAGGGGTTTGAGTGTGTGGGTTAAGGGTTCTTTTTATAGGCTAAGGGAGGGGATTTACCTTGTTGGGGAAGGAATAGGATTTGTGTATTAATTGGGGATATCTTTTAATTTAGTTTAAGTTTAATTTTAATTGGTTTTAATTATTTAATTTGTGAGATGTGTTTTAAATATTTTAATTATTTAATTTGTGAGATGTGTTTTAATGGGTTTAGTGTGTTTTAAAACAGAGGTCCAACAAGCGAACCCGAAGCAAAACAAGCGAGTTAAATCTGACAAAATACTAATTCCCAACTTTACCCTTCCAACGTCCGTTTCCCGCGGCTTTCACAACTAAAGAGGTAGTGTCTCCATACGAGACTCATCATCGGGCTGATATGCAAAAATGTAATGCCTACAAGGAAGTTAAGAAGCAAATAGATGTGGGATTCCTGGAAGTAGTGAAATACCCCGAGTGGTTGGCCAACATCGTGCCGGTGCCGAAGAAAGATGGCAAAGTCAGAATGTGTGTTGACTATAGAGATCTTAACAAGGCATGCCCGAAGGATGACTTTCCTCTGCCACATATAGATGTGCTTGTAGATAGTGCGGCATTATCTTCCATGTACTCATTTGCAGATGGGTTCTCAGGATACAATCAAGTGCTCATGGCCGAAGAAGATAAGCACAAGACCGCCTTTGTTACAGAATGGGGTACTTAGTGCTATAAGGTGATGCCATTTGGGCTTAAGAATGCTGGAGCCACTTATCAAAGGATGGCCACTACTTTGTTTCATGACTTAATGCATAAGGTGATTGAAGTATATGTAGATGACATGATGGTCAAGTCAGGGACAAGAGATGGGCATGTAGAAGCGTTGGAAAAGTTCCTTGAACGAGTGGACAAGTACAACTTGCGGTTGAATCCTAAGAAGTGTGTATTCGGAGTAACGTCAGGTAAATTACTCGGCCACACAGTGGGAATGGGTGGAATAGAAGTGGATCCTGAAAAGATCAAGGCTATTACATAAATGCCGGCACCAAAGACAGAGAGAGAAGTCAGAGCTTTTCTAGGAAAAATCCAGTATATCAGTCGGTTCATTGCCAAGCTGACGTCAGTATGCGAGCCCATATTCAAGTTGTTGAGGAAAGATCAGCCGGTAAAGTGGAACGAACAGTGTCATGAAGCATTTGACAGAATAAGGGAATATTTGGTGAAACCTCCCGTCCTGAGACCTCCGAAACAGGGCAGACCTTTGGTGCTTTATTTGGCTATTGAACCCGAAGCGCTGGGGGCGATGATAGTACAAGCCGATGAGACAGGAGTAGAGCACGCCATCTACTACCTCAGTAAGAAGCTGCTTCCGTACGAAGCCCACTATCAGGAAGTAGAGAAGATTTGTCTAGCAGTAGTATGGGTGTCCAGGAAATTACGCCACTATTTCCAGTCTTACAAGGTCCAAGTAGTCGCAAAGGAGAATCCTTTGAAGTATCTACATTCGATGCCTTCACTAGTTGGAAAGCTGGGCAGATGGTTAGTACTGTTGACTGAATTTGACATCGAGTACCTCACTTCAAAGGTAATCAAAGGGCGAGCCGTGGCAGAATTCCTAGCCTTACAACCTGTTGAAAGGGATCAGTACAAGTTTGAATTCCCCGACGAAGAAATCCAAGCTATAGCAGTCCAAGGATGGAAGATGTATTTTGACGAAGCAGTGAACTGCAAAGGAGCCGGAATCGGTATTGTAATAGTAACCCCTGGGGGAGAGACTTTGCCTATGGCCAATAGGTTGACGTTCAGGGTAACTAACAATATGGCTGAGTATGAAGCATGTGCATTCGGCTTGACTGCATTAATAACCTTGAGAGCTACGAACGTGGATGTTTACGGAGATTCAATGTTGGTGATCCGACAGATGCAAGGAGAATGGGAGTTAAAAGAAGAACGGTTAAAGCCGTACTTATTCCACCTCAGAAACCTAGCACATGCTATCCCTAACTGCAAATTTCAGCACTTGCCTCGGGAAGAAAATCAGATGGCAGATGCATTGGCAACGCTAGCCGCAACCTGGGAGAATCCAGAGAAATTGGTGATGAGACCACTTGTGTTGACAACGGCCAGCAAACCGGTTTATGAGATAGAGAGGATCTTGGGAGTAGAGGTCGATGACGGAAGACTGTGGTATTATGACATCTAGAGGTACCTGGAACATGGGGAATACCCAGAGGAAGCGAGCAGAAAAGACAGAATCGTCATTCAGAAGTTGGCTGCTCAATATGTGAGTCTGAAAGGAGAACTCTACAAAAGGCAAGCGAACGGTGTTCAGCTGAAATGCTTGAGAAATGAAGAAGCTCAGAAGATAATGGATGAAGTGCATGCTGGCATCTGTGGACCGCATATGAACGGATTGAACTTGTCCCGCAAGATTGTGAGACAAGGCTTTTACTGGTCAACCATGGAAGCCGACTGCGCGAAGCTGGTAAGGCACTGTCATGATTGTCAAGTGCACGGGAATTTGAATCATTTGCCGCATACAGAATTGCACGGGTTGTCAGAACCGTGGCCTTTCTCAGCATGGGGAATTGATATGATCGGAGAGATTCGGCCGAATGCGTCAAATGGACATCGCTTTATAGTGGTAGCAGTGGACTACTTCTCGAAATAGGTAGGAGCCGAGTCATTCCGTAATGTCACGGCAAAACAAATGGCTAAGTTCATAGCCCGGAATCTCATATGCCGGTACGGTATGCCGCATCACGTGGTTACAGACAATGGAGTCCAGTTTCAGGGAGAGACCAAGGCGATGTTACAGAGGTATGGGATAGGTCATCATAAGTCTTCACCATACAGACCGCAGGCTAATGGAGCAGTTGAGGCAGCCAACAAGACAATAAAGACGATTCTGGCGAAGATGACGGAGAATTACAAAGACTGGGCTGATAAGCTGTCGTATGCCTTGTGGGATACAGAACTTCTGTAAGGACAGCAACTGGAGCTACGCCTTACTCTTTAGTCTACGGAATGGAAGCGGTACTGCCGGTGGAAGTTGAGATACAGTCCATGCGGGTGTTAGCAGAAGCAGAATTGCCTGAACGAGAATGGACCTCACAGAGGTTTGAGCAGTTAGCATTGATGGATGAGAAGAGGATGAAGTTCTTGCATCACATGCAGATATATCAGAGGGGTTGGTATGGGAACACAGAAAATCTGGGGCGACGCATGCTGTCCTAGGCTCGCGGCCTTGTTGGGAGTACGGAGTAGCCACGGGGGACTAAACCAGAGAATAATGGAGTCGCCACCCGGTGTGAACCGGGAAAATGAGATTTAAGGCCGCACTCACCCCTCGCAAGGGAAGACCTCAAACTGTTGGGTTCGGAACGGTCCCTTACTTATGTCACTTGTAATAAAAGGATTTATGTAATAATTTAACCAGGCTTAAATAACATTTATTTCCAAAAATATCATGCTTCTAAATTCATATGCATACATCAACACGTTCATCACAACATGCAACATCACATGGCAATCTCATGAACATATTTCAATCCTATGATACGGAAAAACTAAGAACAACATAATCATGCTTGAGTACTATCTCATGAACCTATTAACCAAATAACATGCTAACAGCCTAATCATGCTTGAATACAATCCCAAGGACACATAGAATGGATAAATGCAGGAATACAAATAATACGGTTGGTTATATAGCACAAGAAAGATCAACCAAGAGGCAATTATGCATGAATATGATAAGACAGACTCAGTTCAGTGTTGTGCGCGTTCGTGTAGCGTTCGTAAACGCGTTCGAACGAAATAAAACAGAATGCTCACTTTTTCGAGTAGCGTTCGTAAACGCGTTCGAACGGAAAGAAAACAGAATGCTCGCGTTCGTATGGTGTTTGATAGCGCGTTCGAACGGAAATGAAACAGAATGCTCACGTTGGAGTAGCGTTCGTAAACGCGTTCGAACAGAAAATAACAACAGAATGCTCGCGTTCGTTATGGCGTTTGATAGCGCGTTCGAACGGAAATGAAACAGAATGCTCACGTTCGTATGGCGTTTGCAAACGCGTTCGAACGAAAATGAGACCTGATGCATGATAAGGCAAAAATGCATTACGGTTCGAGTTGCGTTCGTAAACGCGTTCGAACGGGAACAGACCTGATGCATGAAATGGAACGCAATAAATAAACAACAAAATAAAGGGGCGCAGGGGCGAAAGTACTGCCGTAAAGGTGGCCTTTTGAGGGCTCTTGATCTCTCAAAAGAGGGACCTTAGACCAACATACTTGTTGGTTTCTATAATATGTCCCAAACAAAGATTAAGCATATGAAATACTATATTTGAATATATATAAAAGACTTGAAGCATGGCGGAATCATACTTACAAGCTATGGATGAAGAAGATGATCAAATGGTGGAAGCTCCAAGTGTTGGAAGATTCGGCCAAGAGGAGGAAGAAGACTTGAAGCTCCAAGCTTTTGTATTCCAAGCTCTTTGATGGTTTCCCTATCACCTCTTTTGATCCCTTGCTTGTGCTAGCAAAAATGGAGAATAGAAGATCAAATCTTCCTTGCCCTTGTCAATGGTGATTCACGGCAATTGTAAGAAATTTTTGAGAGAGAAAGAGTTTTGTGTAATTGATTTTGTTTTACCAAAAATCAATTTATATTTATGCCATAATTTATTAAATTAATAATAAATCTATGACACAACCATGCAATGGCTTAGAGTGTCAAACACTCAAACTCCATGCAAAACATTTGAGTGTAATGCACACTATCACCATGCAATGCTTTTTGAGTGTTATGCACCTTCACCATGCAATGCCTTATCAATTAAATAATGCATATATGACAAGTGTCATGTGGGCCCCACACGTTTCCCAATGAAAGTGGGCCCACGTCCACTCACGCGTTCGGGTTCGATATTTCCGAAATACCGAGCTTACGTCGCGACGTTAATTAAACCGAATTTAAATAAATAATTGCGCCTGGCGAAATTATTATTTACGTCGCTAACGAATTAATTCTAAATTAACTCGTATGCCCGAATTAAAATCTAATTTTAATTTCGCGTCGAAATCGAATTTCGATTATTATATCGAATACAATAATTTTATCGATTAATTCCAAATTAATCGTTCTCTCTCTAAATTAGGCACTTTATCCAAGATAAAGTTTCTTCGCAATTAATCCAAGATTAATTAAGTCCGAATCAAATATCATAGGTGAATCTTCAGGAAGCGACCCAAGAGATCTCCGGATATGGCAGTAAATACGGTCGTCGGATAATCCGAACACGTACGTACCTCGTACTACGTCTTTACCGATTTACAAGACAAGGTTGGCTTCTAGCAAAGCGCCATGCCTACCCAATTCTCCAGAAATATTCTTATAGGAATATAAGATCTGTATCAAGCGTAGTATACCGTAGTATTGCATACATCGATCCAGTATCGGATGATCACATGCTAGGCCTGGGGCTGGAGATGTGTCTGCCCCGTACGAAACATATATCGGACATCAAGCAACTAGTCTCTTTAAATCGGACAATCCTGACCTGGTCATATTGTCCCGACGGTTGCAACCTTTTATAGAGTACTAGTTCTGTGCCCTGCGTGATCATCACCTCCATATGTCTGAAGCGATACTTCCATCTCGACATCACATCCAGTACACTACGATTCTTGATAAACCCAGAAGAGGTGTACACAGAACCGGTTAAGGTCCCCAACCACCAAAACCAAAGTTTACCGATTGTCGCAAGTACTAGCGATGTAAGTCTCAGGTTAAGACCATATACACCTACCCTGATGCGGCCTCCCATAGACACGCAGACATACGACCAATGGGATTCCGCGGGGTCTATCCAGAGCGAAGCTGTTTTCCGTACCATCGGTAAAACACAACCTCCTATCGCACTTGCATAAGTATCCAATACTTAAATATATGAGAACTATGTCGTTGTGCCCTCACAACGTGCACAAGCGCAATACTAGTCTATTCCGCATTATCGATGTCCGATCTCGATAATACTACGACTAGGGATATTTAATGATTAAACCTTTATGGATTGATACTGTCTCATATCATCTCAATCCGGTACTAATCATATGGACTTTCGCCATTTATATATCAAAGTAAATAACATTACAAAACGGCAAAAGGCAATTTCATTATCACATAGTTAATTTTGTACAATAATACAATATCATTTACAAACAGTGACGCTATGGGACATAATGTCTAACAATCTCCCACTTGGCCTATAGCCAGTCACTCAAGCATCTAATGCCCGAACTATGTATGTGTCGTTCAAAAACTTGCTGAAGAACAGCCTTCGTCAGCGGATCTGCAATGTTATCATCTGATGTGACCTTCTCGACCTTACATCGCCACGATGTATAATCTCCCGAATCAGATGGTAACGTCGAAGAACATTGCTTGGACCGTTGATGAGACCTTGGTTCCTTAGCCTGCGCTATAGCCCCGTTATTGTCACAATACAATGGAACGGGCTCTGCTGCTAACGGAACTACTCCTAATCCGATTAGGAACTTTCTGATCCAAACTGCCTCCTTTGCTGCTTCAGATGCAGCGATGTACTCCGCTTCTGTTGTTGAATCGGCAACAGTATCTTGCTTGGAAGATTTCCAGCTCACTGCTCCGTTATTCAAACAAAAAATGTACCCGGATTGTGACCTGTAGTCATCCTTGTCGGTTTGGAAACTTGCATCGGTATACCCAGATACCGCAAGTTCTCCACCTCCATAATTAAGAAAGCATCCTTAGTTCGTTTAAGATACTTAAGGATATTCTTAACTGCTATCCAGTGACCTTCACCTGGATCGGCCTGATAGCGACTACACATGCTCAAAGCATATGAGACATCAGGTCGTGTATATATCATGGCATACATGATCGATCCGACTGCCGAGGCGAACGGTATCCGACTCATGTTGTCTCTCTCTTCCTGAGTCTTAGGACACATGTCCTTAGACAGAGAGGTACCACGTACCATTGGAACCAATCCCCTCTTAGATTGTTCCATGTTGAATCGCTTCAACACTTTATCAATGTATGTACTCTGGGAGAGTCCAAGCAGCTTCCTAGATCTATCCCGGTAGATCTTTATTCCAAGAATAAAGGCTGCTTCTCCCAGATCTTTCATGGAGAATTTTAATGAAAGCCAAGCTTTCACCGACGTTAGCATGGGAATGTCATTGCCTATAAGCAATACGTCGTCGACATAAAGGACAATAAAAGTAAGTGCTCTCCCACTAACCTTCTTGTATACACAAGGGTCATCTGCGTTTTGCACGAAATCATATTCTTTTATGATCTCATCAAAACGCTGATTCCATGACCGTGATGCTTGCTTCAATCCATAAATGGATCGATTTAACTTACAAACCTTGTTTGCAAGTCTTGGCACGATAAAACCGTCAGGCTGTTGCATATAAACATCCTCCAAAAGGTTTCCGTTAAGGAAAGCGGTCTTAACGTCCATCTGCCATATCTCGAAGTCGAAATATGCAGCTATTGCAAGCATTATCCGAATGGATTTAATCATGGCAACGGGTGAGAAGGTTTCGTCATAATCAATACCGTATTGTTGACGATACCCCTTCGCTACAAGCCTAGCTTTGTACGTTTGAACGTTGCCATCCATGTCGGTCTTCTTCTTGAAGATCCATCTGCATCCAATAGGCTTTACGCCTTCTGGTGCATCAACCAGTGTCCAAACTTGGTTGGCGTACATGGAATCCATCTCGGACTTCATGGCTTCTTGCCATAAAGCGGAATCGATATTTCGTATCGCTTCCTCATACGTAGCCGGCTCATTGTCCTCAATAAGATTAATATCTACATGAGGTGAGATCAGGAACCCATACCTCTCAGGTACTGTTCTGACTCTCTCCGACCTACGCGGTCCTTGTGTATGTGAAGTTTGTGGTACAGACTCATCCCGGACGGTCTGTTCTTGTTCCGTCGATGATTCATTGCCAGGAACAGTATCACTTCGATCTTCATCGAGTTCTACTTTCCTCCCACTTACCACTGCATTTATAAAATCCTTCTCAAGGAAAAATGCATGTAGAGCAACAAATACTTGTGTTCTCTGCGGGTGATAGAAGTAATATCCTTTGGTTTCCCTAGGATATCCTACGAAAAGGCATTTATCAGATTTGGGTTCAAGTTTGGTACCTTCCAAACGTTTAACATATGCCCAGCATCCCCAAATCTTCAGGAAAGAGAAACCTGGTTTCCTTCCTGTCCATATCTCATATAGAGTCTGTTCAACAGACTTCGACGGTACCTTATTCAAAATAAGTATAGCACTGTTTAATGCGTATCCCCAGAAGGATATTGGTAGCTCAGTGCGACTCATCATTGACCTTACCATGTCCAACAAGGTGCGGTTTCTCCGTTCGGACACACCATTTAATTGCGGTGTTCCAGGAGGAGTCCACTGCGAAAGAATACCATATTCTTTCAAGTAATCTTGAAACTCATAACTTAAGTATTCCCCACTACGGTCTGACCGTAATGTCTTAATACTCTTCCCTGTTGTTTTTCTCCACTTCGTGTCGAAACTCTTTGAATTTCTCAAAAGTTTCCGACTTGTGTCTCATAAGATACACATAACCGTAACGAGATGCATCATCTGTAAAGGTTACGAAGTAGTGAAATCCACCTCTAGCCTGGCTAGACATGGGCCCGCATATGTCAGTATGAACGAGAGCCAACAGTTCTGTGGCACGTTCACCTTTACCGCTAAAAGGTGATTTAGGCATTTTGCCTAAAAGACAAGATTCGCAGACGTCATATGAATTGGGATCAAATTCGTCCAAGTACCCACTCTTTGAAAGTGTGGATATGCGAGTCTTGTTGATGTGTCCTAGACGACAATGCCACATGTAAGCTTCATCTTTTAGATTACTTCTTTTGAGCCTTTTGTTTGTCATTTTAGGAGATTCATTTATATTCAAAATATAAAGACCGTTATTTGCAACAGCTGTGCAAATTTCTGCATCACTTTTATATAAATAACACCCGGTGTTTGAATACAAAAGTGTAACCCTGCTGGGTTAACAAGGATACAGATATAATATTCCTAGTTAAACTAGGTACAAAATAACAGTTCAAAAGTTTAAGTACATGCCCTGAGGGCAGTTCTAAAACAAAAGTCCCTACGGCCAAAACAGCAACTGGTGTTCCGTTTTCGACCCGTAGATCCATCTCCCCCGATGCCAGCACCCTGCTATCATGCAGATCCTGCACATCAGTACAAATATGAGCACCACAACCAGAATCAAAAATCCATTTTTAAAACTAGAAGTATTCATATTTATCTCAATGACAAACATACCAGAGGCGATAGCCTTGCTAGCTTGATATCCTCCCTCTGCCCATTGCTCATTCGGCAGTCACGTTTCCAGTGACCCCTCTTGCCGCAGTTGAGGCAGATGTCGCGAGATTTGTCCTTTGGCTTCCTAGAAGCCACTGTCAACTTGCCTTTGCCCTTCTTCTTGAACTTCTTCTTCCTCGCACCTCCAATTGCCTTGGGCCCAGCCCTTGGCGCATGAGAGGTCGATGCAAAATGCGCCTCGCGCTTGCTCCCCTTTAGGAGTTCCCTTTCGGACTCCTTCAGCACGGACAACAACTCTCCGAGAGTGTCGTCAGTATCCATCAACTTATAGTTGACGATGATTTGTTTCCAAGTATCGGGCAGCGATTGTAATATCATATCAATCGTCAGCTCTGCCTCCAAGACAATGCCCATATTGGCTAACTCATCTATGTCAGCGATCATTTGAGTCCCGTGGGCCTCAACTGATGCGCCGTCTGTCATCCGAGAGCGGAAGAGTTTCCTTACTAGCTCGTACCTCTTCATCCGCTTGTTAGTGCGGTGAAGATCACGCAATCTTGCCATCATGTTATAGGGATCCAAGTCCCTGTTTTGGCGTCTGAAATGCTGGGTCATTGCAGCTAGCATAACTGACTGAGCTTGGTCACAATCGTCACTATGAGTCTTCCATAACTCTAGCTCCAGTGGCTCAGTGGGTTTAGGCGGGAGAGGCCTCTGAATAGTATACAGTACCCTCTCAGCCCCAAGCACTATCTTGAGGTTCATTTCCCAGTCGGCAAAGTTTGTCCCTTTGAAGACATTATCGCCCATGATTATGTCGCGGATATTACCTTTGCCAGTCATCTTGACAACTATAGTCCAACTATAAAGTCAACGATGTTATGGGTACAGTCAAACTGTTACAAGTAAAATAACAATATATTAGTCCAACTAATTATTAAAATATTGACGAAATAATTTTGAAAGACGAGTAAGGCTAATTATCTGAACGAAATTGCAAATTCAATAATAGCCTCCCACTATTTTCTTCAAGTCTCTAACCCTCTGTAGAGGACTCGGGAAATCGAACTTCCTAGTGGGCTAGGATCCCATTAAATAACACACAACCTTGACTTTGGCCAATAAAAATTGTATGCTATTTAACTTAGGTAGATCTCCATGATCAATTGGATCTCATCCAATTCCTAGATCCGGTTAGGTGGACATCCAAGTCCGAAACATACGTATAATGTCAATGTATCCAATACATTTCCTAACCCTATCCTCCGAATCATCTAGGCCTTGGCTTTGGCCAAAAACAAACCTAATGATTCCAGTTAAGCGGGACCCATTGACGAGGAAAGTTTCGTAATCAATGTCATTGGACAAAAAGTGACCTTGACTTTGGCCAATAAAAATCACGATTTGGACAAGACACCGATATGCAACAAAACTCTCATGATTCAAGTACATCCTTGATTGACAAAGGTCTTGACTTTGGTCAAAAACAAACCAATGCCAACTTCGGATCTTGAACAAGAACCATTCAATGGAAGGATATTCGCTTAATATAAATTGAGGGATTTTTGCG
The DNA here is from genome assembly GCA_019454045.1 of Zanthoxylum bungeanum. Classification (NCBI taxonomy): domain Eukaryota; kingdom Viridiplantae; phylum Streptophyta; class Magnoliopsida; order Sapindales; family Rutaceae; genus Zanthoxylum; species Zanthoxylum bungeanum. The sequence continues at coordinate 522,706 of SKCR01027644.1, forward strand.
TAATTGGCAACCAATTTATTTATCTTTGTTAGGTCTCATCATCATACACCCTTAAGCATGCTTCTAAAACATCATAAAGCGCGTAAAGTAGATTAATAGTGATATGCGGATGGATATATAAACAACTTGTTCCTAGAACAAATCACTCCCTTTCCTCTCCCCGCTAGCACTATTCTACTACTACCCAATTACATAATACAATAAGAGAAACCTCATTTACATTGAGGGGAATTAGGTGAGAAGAGAATACAAAGAGATAAAGAGATAAGGCTGGACACGCAAGTCCAATTTATAAATTCCAAATTTACAACAATTTCTAAAATTACCCTTTCCCTTCTAATATCCATCCGATATACACTATTCATTCATCACATACATATATATTCAAACAAGACATGCTTCTACAACCAATCTAATCCAATTAATTAGTCTTTGTTTAAGTGATCATCCAATGTTCAAACAACGGTTTGATTTTGCGCGAGTCCTACTCGATTGAGAATAAGTACATAAGGTACGAATTCGCGAATTATATCGAACTACTAATTGAATCTGATTTAATTCGTATTCAATACTAATTCAATTATTTAATTCCAAATTAAATGTTTACACTTTTAATGTGCTTTAAAGACTTAGATTCTAAATCTAATTCTATTGGGTCTCAAAGCCCAACTAACATCCAATGTTTAATTTAATTCAAGTCAAATGAGCTTTGAATTGATTTATTAAGGCTTGGGCTTTGGTCAATGTGGGTCAAACCCAATTACCAAGCCCAAATAAGGAATCACCCTTAAAAGCCATAAAACCAATTTTAAGCCCATAAGGCCCAATTAAATTATTAAAGCCCATTATATTATATTTGGACTTAATGGAGTGATTTAGGCCCAAATTGGATCCAATCCTTTTGGCCCAAATCTACTTGGTCCAACCAAGCCCATTATGCCCAAATACAATATTAAAAGCCCAATGCACCAATTAAGCCCATTAATTAAATTTTAATATTCCAAACATTAAAGTCCAATTAATTAAAGTGTAATACCAAGATTAATACATTAAACCAAATATTTCAAAAATACCCATTTAATTTATTAATCATGTATTTTGCAAAATAAATGTCCAACATTAATTTTATCAAAAAATCAACTCCATTTCATGTCCTTGTAGATTCGGCCAAGGTAAGTTTTTTTTGTGTCGATTTGTTTTTCAATCCGATTGAATTACTAATCTACGTCCCGTATACGTTCTAAGTCATCCAATGATCTTAAACACAAAAAATTCCAATACATCAAATGTAACATACCATTCGGCCAAGGTCAAATTTTTGGGGAAAAATCATCCAATGCATTTTTCATAAAATTGATTTCATATAATGTCATTTAACATACATATAAGCATACTCATTCATCAAATTTCACAAGAACATGCTTCAATCAATTTTACCCAAATTTTAACCTAAAGTATTTCATGCTTAAACCTAGCTCTGATACCATTGTTGGTTTCTATAATATGTCCCAAACAAAGATTAAGCATATGAAATACTATATTTGAATATATATAAAAGACTTGAAGCATGGCGGAATCATACTTACAAGCTATGTGATGAAGAAGATGATCAAATGGTGGAAGCTCCAAGTGTTGGAAGATTCGGCCAAGAGGAGGAAGAAGACTTGAAGCTCCAAGCTTTTGTATTCCAAGCTCTTTGATGGTTCCCTATCACCTCTTTTGATCCCTTGCTTGTGCTAGCAAAAATGGAGAATAGAAGATCAAATCTTCCTTGCCTTGTCAATGGTGATTCACGGCAATTGTAAGAAATTTGAGAGAGAAAGAGTTTTGTGTAATTGATTTTGTTTTACCAAAAATCAATTTATATTTATGCCATAATTTATTAAATTAATAATAAATCTATGACACAAACCATGCAATGGCTTAGAGTGTCAAACACTCAAACTCCATGCAAAACATTTGAGTGTAATGCACACTATCACCATGCAATGCCTTGAGTGTTATCACACTATCACCATGCAATGCCTTATCAATTAAATAATGCATATAATGACAAGTGTCATGTGGGCCCCACACGTTTCCCAATGAAAGTGGGCCCACGTCCACTCACGCGTTCGGGTTCGATATTTCCGAAATACCGAGCTTACGTCGCGACGTTAATTAAACCGAATTTAAATAAATAATTGCGCCTGGCGAAATTATTATACGTCGCTAACGAATTAATTCTATTAATTAAACTCGTATGCCCGAATTAAAATCTAATTTTAATTTCGCGTCGAAATCGAATTTCGATTATTATATCGAATACAATAATTTTATCGATTAATTCCAAATTAATCGTTCTCTCTCTAAATTAGGCACTTTATCCAAGATAAAGTTTCTTCGCAATTAATCCAAGATTAATTAAGTCCGAATCAAATATCATAGGTGAATCTTCAGGAAGCGACCCAAGAGATCTCCGGATAATCCGAACACGTACGTACCTCGTACTACGTCTTTACCGATTTACAAGACAAGGTTGGCTTCTAGCAAAGCGCCATGCCTACCCAATTCTCCAGAAATATTCTTATAGGAATATAAGATCTGTATCAAGCGTAGTATACCGTAGTATTGCGTACATCGATCCAGTATCGGATGATCACATGCTAGGCCTGGGGCTGGAGATGTGTCTGCCCCGTACGAAACATATATCGGACATCAAGCAACTAGTCTCTTTAAATCGGACAATCCTGACCTGGTCATATTGTCCCGACGGTTGCAACCTTTTATAGAGTACTAGTTCTGTGCCCTGCGTGATCATCACCTCCATATGTCTGAAGCGATACTTCCATCTCGACATCACATCCAGTACACTACGATTCTTGATAAACCCAGAAGAGGTGTACACAGAACGGGTAAGGTCCCCAACCACCAAAACAAAGTTTACCGATTGTCGCAAGTACTAGCGATGTAAGTCTCAGGTTAAGACCATATACACCTACCCTGATGCGGCCTCCCATAGACACGCAGACATACGACCAATGGGATTCCGCGGGGTCTATCCAGAGCGAAGCTGTTTTCCGTACCATCGGTAAAACACAACCTCCTATCGCACTTGCATAAGTATCCAATACTTAAATATATGAGAACTATGCCGTTGTGCCCTCACAACGTGCACAAGCGCAATACTAGTCTATTCCGCATTATCGATGTCCGATCTCGATAATACTACGACTAGGGATATTTAATGATTAAACCTTTATGGATTGATACTGTCTCATATCATCTCAATCCGGTACTAATCATATGGACTTTCGCCATTTATATATCAAAGTAAATAACATTACAAAACGGCAAAAGGCAATTTCATTATCACATAGTTAATTTTGTACAATAATACAATATCATTTACAAACAGTGACTCTATGGGACATAATGTCTAACAATACTAAGCCCATGCGCGTCACATCACATCATGCATACAAACATAAAGACAATCATACTATTTTAAGTATGTCCGATTGAACTTGTCTTGCATCCAACCGAACACACATCAACCGGCGCGGCAAAGCATCGTGGTAAAGGGCTTTAGCCCCTCCCCATAGGGGATCTCACATCGCACTTACTAAACCCATGCGCTCGGTTGAATCATGCATACGAAAATAAAGACAATCATATCAAACTAGGTATGCTCGATTGAACGTATCTCGCATTCAACCGAACACACATCAATCGGTGTGGCAAAGCGTCGTGGTGAAGGATTTTAACCCCTCCAATTAGGGAACCTTTCATCGCACTTACTAAGCCCATGCACTCGATCATATCATACGGGAATAAGCAACATACAGGATTTAAATGACAAGAAATAAATAAACCAAAGCATCGCCACACAAGAGAAGGTGCCGTTTACTCAAGTGGTACGTGTAGTTGTGTCCCATGTACAGACCGCACTACCGTCCATTCGGATTCGGCTACGGAATTTACGTCTGGGTTTCCATCCTATATACGACAAGAGACGACACTCTTCCATTTCATTCAAGCCACAACATGCTTCCATAAACGACTCTCATGCGAATAGAATTCAATAATAATAATAAAAAAAATGAATATAAACTAATGAAAAGGTACCCTCAGGTCTAACCTTTTAAATCATCTCTCGGATGTACGGTACACGATCGTCGGAAGGGTGGATGCTCCGCAACTCTCCCGATTCACTGGTTCACTGTTCTCGTTCGTTGTCTTACTGTTTTGAGTCGTCGTTCTCCGTCTTTTGCTATTGTTTCCTTGTGGTTTCCGTGCCATTTCCTCTTTATCTTTTGCTTACTGTTTTTGGGTGTGTTCCTCCTGTAATTTCTTGTGTGTTGTGTATGAGTTAGGGGCTAGCTAGCTAGGGTTGAGAAGGTGGTGAAGGGTTGTTTATATAGAGAAGGGCTAGGCTTGACAAGGAAAGGGATTTGGCTAATTAAAGAGGGATTTGATTTGGTGTTGGACAAGGAAAGCAAGGGATTTGATTTGGTTTGGTTAAGGGAAGTCAAAGATTGAGGGGGGGACAAATCTTGTCTAGATAGGAAGGTTGAATATTTGATTGGCTTGGTTTAGGAATACAATATTTTAAGTTTGGGAATAATCTTATTAGATTGGGAATATAGTTGGTTGATTGATTTTAATTAGGCATGATTATATTTTGATTTAGTATGTGATTTGTTTAATTTAGGCATGATTTTAGTTTAAGTTGGTAATTGTTTATTTTATGTTTGGTATATGTTTTATTTAATTATTTAAATAATTTAATTATTATCTCATTTAGTTAATGTTTTAATTAATGTTATTTATTTAAATTGGGACGTGTTTTATGGGCTTTGGGGGGCTAATTGGGCTGGATGAGAGGCTAGCAGCAAAACCAGAATTACCGACACTATTCGAACGCTTCCTCGAACGCGGCACAAACGCCCGCAATCCATTTGACGTTCGAACGTAAACACGAACGCAGCACGAACGAAAACAGTGAACCTCGTTTATTCTGAATTTCCCATTCCGATGTCCGTTTCCCGTGACCTCCGTGACTTAAAAGGTAGTGTCTCCAAAATGAGAGTCATCATAGGGACTTATGTGTAAAAATACAGTGCCTACAGTCGCCCCCACTTTGATGGGACTTGTGTAATGTGCAACAGTGACAATCCTATCAAAGTTATGCAATGCATTTCTACTTACCCGGCTTGCCAGCTGCCACTTGACTCACCATGTGTTGAGTTGATTTGGGTGGTGAGGTGCTGCGACCCCTGGTTCATTCCTGAACTGTGCTGTGATGTGGTCCATTCCCGAACCGTGTCCATTCCCGAACTGTTACTGTAAGTTGGTCCATTCCCGAACCGTGCTTCCATTCTTGGAGTGCCATTCCCGGCTTTTTCATTCTTGAACTCTGCTCCAATCTTGGATTGCCATTCCCGGCTTGTTCATTCTCGAACTGTGTTGAGATGAGGCTTTATTCCTCCCGAGCTTTATTCCCGAACTGTTGAGATGAAGCTTTATTCCTCCGAGCTTTGTTCTCGAACTGTGTTGGGATGAGGCTTTATTCCTCCCGAGCTTTATTCCCGAACTATTGAGATGAGGCTTTATTCCTCCAGAGCTTTATTCCCGAACTGTACCGACATGAGGCTTTCTTCCTCTTTAGCTTTGTTCTCAAACTTACACTGATATGAGGCTTTTATTCCCCTTGAGCTTTGTTCTCAAACTATACTGACATGAGGCTTTCTTCCTCTTGAGCTTTGTTCTCAAACTATACTGACATGAGGCTTTTATTCCCCTGGGCTTTGTTCCCTGACTGTGTTAACTGTGGGCTTTGTCCTCGAACTGTACTGAATGTGGGCTTTATTCCCGAGTTTGTAGGCTTTCTTCCTGAACTGTACTGAATGTGGGCTTTATTCCCGAGTTTGTAGGCTTTCTTCCTGAACTGTACTGACATGAGGCTTTCTTCCCCTTGAGCTTTGTTCTCAAACTTATACTGATATGAGGCTTTCTTCCTCTTGAGCTTTGTTCTCAAACTATACTGACATGAGGCTTTCTTCCTCTTGAGCTTTGTTCTCAAACTATACTGACATGAGGCTTTTATTCCCCTGGGCTTTGTTCCCTGACTGTGTTAATTGTGGGCTTTGTCCCCGAACTGTACTGAATGTGGGCTTTATTCCCGAGTTTGTAGGCTTTCTTCCTAAACTGTACTGAATGTGGGCTTTATTCCCGTACTGAGCTGAATGCAGGCTTTCTTCCTGAACCGTTACTATAAGGTGGTTCATTCCCGAACCGTTACTGTGAGGTGGTTCATTCCCGAACCGTGCTTCTATTCTTGGAGTGCCATTCTCGGCTTGTTCATTCTTGAACTGCCCATTCCCGGACTATATCTCCATTCTCGGAGTGCCATTCTCGGCAGAACTGATCTGATGTAATATAGGCCTCGCCCCCAGAATGCTATACCCGGCAATGCTGATACTGATGTAATGTGGGCCTCGACCCTGGGACTCATTCCCAAACTGTGTTTGATGTGGGCCTCGACCATGGGGATTCATCCCAAAATTCTGCTGATGTGGGCCTCGGCCCTGGGATTCATTCCAAATTCAGACGACGTGGGCCTCGGCCCCAACTGCTACTGACATGGGCCTCGCCCCCAGATTGATGCTGATGTGGGCCTCGACCCTCGGGATTCATCCCGAACTGTGTTTGATGTGGGCCTCGACCCTGAGACTCATCCCCAAAACTGATTGCTGAAGTGGGCCTCGGCCCCAAATGCTACTGACATGGGCCTCGCACCCAGATTGATGCTGATGTGGGCCTCGACCTTCGGGATTCATCCCGAACTGTGTTTGATGTGGGCCTCGACCCTGGGACTCATCCCCAAAACTGATTGCTGAAGTGGGCCTCAGCCCCAACTGCTACTGACATGGGCCTCGCCCCCAGATTGATGCTGATATGGGCCTCGCCCCAAACTGATACTGATATGGGCCTCGCCCCCAGCTGATACTGATGTGGGCCTCGCCCCCAACTGATACTGATGTGGGCCTCGCCCCCAACTGATACTGATATGGGCCTCGCCCCCAGACTGATACTGATATGGGCCTCGCCCCAAGACTGATACTGCTGATATGGGCCTCGCCCCCAGACTGATGCTGATATGGGCCTCGCCCCCAACTGATACTGATATGGGCCTCGCCCCCAGACTGATACTGATATGGGCCTCGCCCCAAGACTGATACTGATGATATGGGCCTCGCCCCCAGACTGATGCTGATATGGGCCTCGCCCCAAACTGATACTGATATGGGCCTCGCCCCCAGCTGATACTGATATGGGCCTCGCCTCCAACTGATACTGATGTGGGCCTCGCCCCCAACTGATACTGATATGGGCCTCGCCCCCAGACTGATACTGATATGGGCCTCGCCCCAAGACTGATACTGCTGATATGGGCCTCGCCCCCAGACTGATACTGATATGGGCCTCGCCCCAAGACTGATACTGCTGATATGGGCCTCGCCCCCAGACTGATACTGATGTGGGCCTCACCCCCAACTGATACTGATATGGGCCTCGCCCCCAGATTGATACTGCTGATATAGGCCTCGCCCCCAGACTGATACTGCTGATATGGGCCTCACCCCCAGACTGATACTGATATGGGCCTCGCCCCCAGACTGGTACTGATATGGGCCTCACCCTTGTGATTCATTCCTGAAGACTGCTGACATTGTACTGTTGCTGCTTCTGGTTGGCTTGCATTTGACGCTTTCTCTTTTTCTCCTTGAAACCTGTTATTACAAAACAGAATAAACACAAAAAGGATGCAAATATGTTACATGTATGCATGCATGCATGCATGATTGAGTTCCCTATCCCGTTGGGCTAGGTCTTCTGCCAGTACTCTTGGTGGCTGCTCGGTCTTTTGACAAGTCTGTCCTCTTCCCTAACCAACGGGTATCTATGATGGCTTTCAAGACAAAATGGGGTTAACATGGTGTATGTATGCATGGGGTGCGTGAGATGCATATGATACAAGGAATATATCAACTCATTAAAATTCTCACACAAATCGGCCCATCATCATTTTAGAAGTTTTTGGGCCAACTGTCATAGGAGTGAACTCGTCCCAGTTTAAATGGCCCAACGAGTTCACATCTCATGGCAAGAAGCCCAACTAAATCCGAATGGTAACGTTCCGAACACAATCGCAAAGTGGCCCATCAATCATTTAGAAGCCTTTGGCCCAATAGTCATGAAATACGTTCTTGTCCCAGTTTAAATGGCCCAACAAGCCCATATCCCATGACAAATGGTCCAACTGGATCCAAACGACGATGTTCCCAAACACAGGCATAGAAGAAAGATGATGCAAACATGACATAACAATTTTTACAAAGTGGCCCACCGACATTTCAGAAGCTTTGGGCCTAATATTCATAAGGTACGAACTTGCCCCAGTTTAAATGGCCCAACAAGCCCGCATTTCTGACAATAGTCCAACTGCATCCAAATGAGGATGGTCCACAAGCACATACTCAAGGAAATAATTGTTACTTTAACCATACAAACCGGTCTATGGGTGGGTTAGCAAGAGTATAGACAAAGGCTCTCACCGGCGAAGGATGACCCACAACTAGGTCTCCCCACTCAAGGGTTCGAGCGACCAAGTGAGCGCACCCCTCTTTATACACTAAGGTACGTGCCAATGAGCTATGGTGTGTGACGGACTGTCAAATGGATTTCCCGTTATAGATCCCCCAGAGGGAAGGTGGAGCGAGGCTCACTTAAATACCCAAGCCTCTTAGGCTCTTATCGCTTGTTGTCAGGAATAAACAACGAGTCCTCCAAATTAGTCCATCACAATAGGCTACAAGTAGATGGCTATCTAGGTGCCTTCACAGCTTTTCCTTCTAGAAAGGTAGTGAATGAAGGAAGACACCAAACCATTACCTAACCTTAAAATGCCTTTGATTAAACCCTCATTTTATCCACTATAGACACGGTCAATTAAAACATAAATCCAAACATCACAAGACAATATTTCGGGGCCGATTCTCTATCCCCAGTGGAGTCGCCAGACTATTGGAACACAGATAATCTGGGGCGACGCATGCTGTCCTAGGCTCGCGGCCTAGTTGGGAGTACGGAGTAGCCACGGGGGACTAAACCGGAGAATAATGGAGTCGCCACCCGGTGTGAACAGGGAAAATGAGATTTAAGGCCGCACTCACCCCTCGCAAGGGAAGACCTCAAACCGTTGGGTTCGGAACGGTCCCTTACTTATGTCACTTGTAATAAAAGGATTTATGTAATAATTTAACCAGGCTTAAATAACTTTTATTTCCAAAAATATCATGCTTCTAAATTCATATGCATACATCAACACGTTCATCACAACATGCAACATCACATGGCAATCTCATGAACATATTTCAATCCTATGATACAGAAAACTAAGAACAACATAATCATGCTTGAGTACTATCTCATGAACCTATTAACCAAATAACATGCTAACAGCCTAATCATGCTTGAATACAATCCCAAGGACACATAGAATGGATAAATGCAGGAATACAAATAATACGGTTGGTTATATAGCACAAGAAAGATCAACCAAGAGGCAATTATGCATGAATATGATAAGACAGACTCAGTTCAGTGTGCGCGCGTTCGTGTAGCATTCGTAAACGCGTTCGAATGAAAATGAAACAGAATGCTCACGTTCGAGTAGCATTCGTAAACGCGTTCGAACGGAAATGAACAGAATGCTCGCGTTCGTATGGCGTTTGATAGCGCGTTCGAACGGAAATGAAAAGAATGCTCACGTTCGAGTAGCGTTCGTAAACACGTTTGAACGGAAATGAAACAGAATGCTCGAGTTTGTATGGCGTTTGATAGCGCTTTAAACGGAAATGAAACAGAATGCTCACGTTCGTATGGCGTTTGCAAACGCGTTCGAACGGAAATGAGACTTGATGCATGATAAGGCAAAAATGCATGCGCGTTCGAGTTGCGTTCGTAAACGCGTTCAAACGGGAACAGACCTGATGCATGAAATGGGACGCAATACATAAACAACAAAATAAAGGGGCGCGGCGAAGTACTGCCGTAAATGTGGCCTTTTGAGGGCTCTTGATCTCTCAAAGAGAGGACCTTTAGACCAACATACTAAGCCCATGCGCGTCACATCACATCATGCATACAAACATAAAGACAATCATACTATTCTAAGTATGTCCGATTGAACGTGTCTTGCATCCAACCGAACATACATCAACCGGCGCGGCAAAGCATCGTGGCAAAGGGCTTTAGCCCCTCCCCATAGGGGATCTCACATCGCACTTACTAAACCCATGCGCTCGGTTGAATCATGCATACGAAAATAAAGACAATCATATCAAACTAGGTATGCTTGATTGAACGTATCTCGCATTCAGCCGAACACACATCAATCGGTGCGGCAAAGCGTCGTGGTGAAGGATTTTAACCCCTCCAATTAGGAACCTTTCATCGCACTTACTAAGCCCATGCACTCGATCATATCATACGGGAATAAGCAACATACAAGATTTAAATGACAAGAAATAAATAAACCAAAGCATCGCCACACAAGAGAAGGTGCCGTTTACTCAAGTGGTACGTGTAGTTGTGTCCCATGTACAGACCGCACTACCGTCCATTCGGATTCGGCTACGGAATTTACGTCTGAATTTCCATCCTATATACCACAAGAGACGACACTCTTCCATTTCATTCAAGCCACAACATGCTTCCATAAACGACTCTCATGCGAATAGAATTCAATAATAATAATAATAAAAACGAATATAAACTAATGAAAAAGTACCCTCAGGTCTAACCTTTTAAATCATCTCTCGGATGTACGGTACACGATCGTCGGAAGGGTGGATGCTCCGCAACTCTCCCGGTTCACTGGTTCACTGTTCTCGTTCGTTGTCTTATGTTTTGAGTCGTCGTTCTCCGTCTTTTGCTATTGTTTCCTTGTGGTTTCCCTGCCGTTTCCTCTTTATCTTTTGCTTACTGTTTTTGGGTGTGTTCCTCCTGTAATTTTCTTGTGTGTTGTGTATGAGTTAGGGGCTAGCTAGCTAGGGTTGAGAAGGTTGGTGAAGGGTTGTTTATATAGAGAAGGGCTAGGCTTGACAAGGAAAGGGATTTGGCTAATTAAAGAGGGATTTGATTTGGTGTTGGACAAGGAAAGCAAGGGATTTGATTTGGTTTGGTTAAGGGAAGTCAAAGATTGAGGGGGGGACAAATCTTGGCTAGATAGGGAAGGTTGAATATTTGATTGGCTTGGTTTAGGAATACAATATTTTAAGTTTGGGAATAATCTTATTAGATTGGGAATATAGTTGGTTGATTGATTTTAATTAGGCATGATTATATTTTGATTTAGTATGTGATTTGTTTAATTTAGGCATGATTTTAGTTTAAGTTGGTAATTGTTTATTTTATGTTTGGTATATGTTTTATTTAATTATTTAATTAATTTAATTATTATCTCATTTAGTTAATGTTTTAATTAATGTTTATTTATTTAAATTGGGATGTGTTTTATGGGCTTTGGGGGGCTAATTGGGCTGGATGAGAGGCTAGCAGCAAAACCAGAATTACCGACACCGTTTGAACGCTTCCTCGAACGCTGCACGAACGCCCGCAATCCGTTTGACGTTCGAACGTAAACACGAACGCAGCACGAACGAAAACAGTGAACCTCGTTTATTCTGAATTTCCCCTTCCGATGTCCGTTTCCCGTGACCTCCGTGACTTAAAAGGTAGTGTCTCCAAAATGAGACTCATCATAGGGACTTATGTGTAAAAATGCAGTGCCTACAGTTGGCCCGAGCATTTAATAAGAAGGTGCGTCCTACCAAGATCAAGAAAGGTGATCTGGTACTTAAGCAGTCGAAGCCGTCGACGACAGACCCAAGAGGGATGTTCAGACCAAATTGGGAAGGACCATACATTGTTCAGAAGGTAATGGGAAATGGAGCAGTGAGACTGTCGGACTTGGAAGGGAATGAGTTCACCGAGCCGATCAATGTTGATAGATTGAAGTTTTATTTTGCCTGAGGGACAGAAGACTGAATAGTCATCCGCAGAAGACCTAACCCAACGGGATAAAGAGAACTCATGCATGCATGCACACATATAACCCATTATTGCATTCCTTTTTTTTGCTTGTTTTTTGTTTTTTGTTTTATATTCACAGGTATCGAAGAATAAAAGAGAAAACGGCAAAGACAAGCTAATCAGAAACAGCGAAAGCACTGTATTGAATTTGGGAAGAAATCCTAAGGCTGAGGTCCACATCGGTGTTAAGATTCAGATGGTAATCTGAGGGTTAAGGCCCATTTTGAGTTTGAAATTCGGATATGGATCCCGGGGGCGAAGCCCACATGGTCAGCAATAAAGAGGAATAATTCCTTTGATTGAGTGAGTGAGTGAGTAAAAAAAAAAAAAAAAAGCGAGAGAGAAGTCTTTGATGGTTAAACATATGTCCGGTGATGACATTATGTGCTGTAGGGAGAAGCCTTAGAAGCGAGAAGCGCGAGAAGCGCGAGATGCGCTCTTATCCGGTATTCTGAATGGATTGATCTCGGCTGGACTCATGAAGCACTTGATAAAGGTATCTCAATAGTAGAAGCCTGAGCGGTTGATGAGATGACTAGTTGAAGAGATGGTGGATCGGTGAATGACCGTTTGCCTGGATGTCCACACTGATTTGCCTTTGCTACGATACATGATATGGTTGGAAAATAAAGAAAGAAAAGTCTCTGCAATGAAAAGAAAAGAAATAGACCGCCTATAACCGATAAGCGTGAAGCTACCCATGGGCGAGTATTAGGACCACCATGAGGAGAAATGCTACCTTAAAGGGTAGGTGAGTCAGAAAAAGAAAAAGAGAAAAGAAAAGAAAAAAAAAAGAAAAAAATGAAGGAAAAAAATGAAAAGAAAGAGACTATGCAATAAAAGAAGACCATATCATGTTGAGTATGCTACAGTAATCACAGAATGTGACCCAGACATCCAGGTTGGTTAGACCCACTGATCCGATTCTCCGAAGCGAAATCATCGAGTTGGCTGACTTAAGGAATAAGCTGCGAAGGAACCTTAGCACACACACACACTAGGAGTCTGGTTCAGATAACCCATTCAGAGGATTGGGTTTGAGTATGTCGAGTACTTTGAAGATTCTTTGGCTTTGACGTGAAGCATCCGTTGAGGACAAAAATATGTTTAGCTATCAAGATTATCTCGAAGAGAGGCACTACAGTATGTAAAATAGAGAATCAGCATCAGTACTAGACTTTCCAGGTATGGCATTCAGAGGGCGAGGCCCACATTAGATCAACATCAGTAACGGACTTGCCAGGTATGGCACTCAGGGGGCGAGGCCCACATTAGGTTCAGCATCAGATCTGCCGAGTATGGCATTCTGTGGGCGAGGCCCACATTGGTTCAAATCAGTTTCAGCCAGGTACAGCACTCCGGGTATGGAGATATCAGATTAGCCAGGTACGGCACTCCGGATATGGAGATATCATTTCAGCCAGGTACGACACTCCGGGTATGGAGATATCAGTTCAGCAAGGTACTGCACTCCGGGTATGGAGATATCAGATCAGTTTTGCCAGGTACGGCACTCCGGGTATGGAGATATCAGTTCAGCCGGGTACGGCACTCCGGGTATGGAGATATCAGATCAGTTCAGCCAGGTACGGCACTCCGAGCATGGAGATATCATAGCGGCGACACCCTAGGTACGGGGTTAGCACTCAGACATTTGTGGCTCTCTAGGTACGGAGACGTCACCGCAACACCCTAGGTACGGGGTTAGCACTCAGACATTTGTGGCACTCTAGGTACGGAGGCGTCACTGCGACACCCTAGGTACGGGGTTAGCATTCAGACATTTGTGGCTCTCTAGGTACGGAGACGTCACCGTGACACCCTAGGTACGGGGTTAGCACTCAGACATTTGTGGCACTCTAGGTACGGAGGCGTCACTGCGACACCCTAGGTACGGGGTTAGCACTCAGACATTGGTGGCTCTCTAGGTACGGAGACGTCACCGCGACACCCTAGGTACGGGGTTAGCATTCAGACATTTGTGGCACTCTAGGTACGGAGGCGTCACTGCGACACCCTAGGTACGGGGTTAGCAATCAGACATTTGTGGCTCTCTAGGTACGGAGACGTCACTGCGACACCCTAGGTACGGGGTTAGCATTCAGACCACAGCGACGCCCTAGGTACGGGGTTAGCACGCCAGGTACGGCATGTGGACTATTCAGACATTTGTGGCTCTCTAGGTACGGAGACGTCACCGCGACACCCTAGGTACGGGGTTAGCATTCAGACCACAGCGACGCCCTAGGTACGGGGTTAGCACGCCAGGTACGGCATGTGGACTATTCAGACATTTGTGGCTCTCTAGGTACGGAGACGTCACCGCGACACCCTAGGTACGGGGTTAGCATTCAGACCACAGCGACGCCCTAGGTACTGGGTTAGCACGCCAGGTACGGCATATGGATTATTCAGACATTTGTGGCACTCTAGGTAAGGAGGCGTCACTGCGACACCCTAGGTATGGGGTTAGCACTCAGACAACCAACATCATCACTGCGGCACTCTAGGTATGGAGACGCAACCGCGACGCCCTAGGTACGGGGTTTAGCATTATCAACTCAGCACAGCAGGCAGACCAGGTGACAGCTGGCGAGCCAGGTAAGTAAAAATGCATTGCACGTACTTTGATAGGATTGTCATTGTCACACACTGCACAAGTCCCATCAAAGTGGGGGTGACTGTAGGTATTGCATTTGCATATCAGCCCGATGATGAGTCTCGTATGGAGGCAACTACTTCTTTAGTCATGAAAGTCACGGGAAACGGACGTTGGAAGGGTAAAGTTGGAAAATAGAATTTTCGATGGATTAATCTCGTTGTTTTCGCTTCGGTTGCTTGTTATACCTCCGTTTCTAAGCTCACCTTAGGCCCAAAACTCCCATAGACCACTGATGAGTGGTATTTCTATCACTATTTCCCACTCATTTAACTTAATATTTTGTATAGTTTCTTGAGTTTTGTGAATATTTTGATGTGTTTTGTGTTATTTTGTAGATAAATAAAGTTTCAGGACATTCTGGAGGTGTTTTGGGGCAAATTGGACAAAATTGGACAAAAAGGGCAAAATCGTCATTTCAGCGTCGCGCCGCCCAGACCTTCAGCGTCGCGACGCCCAGTG
Source organism: Zanthoxylum bungeanum (assembly GCA_019454045.1). NCBI lineage: Eukaryota > Viridiplantae > Streptophyta > Magnoliopsida > Sapindales > Rutaceae > Zanthoxylum > Zanthoxylum bungeanum. The sequence goes on from SKCR01027644.1 coordinate 537,968, forward strand.
TGCGCCGAATCTGCTAACATGCGCCTGGTCAACAAATCAGAATTTGAGAAGTTTGACTTTGCTAAAGTACGCCGTGACACGTGTCACCATCACAACGGAGATGCTAAAATGCGCCGTGCCACGTGTCGAAATCTCATTGCTTGGACGGCCACCGCCCCACGTGTCATCCTACGTGTCGCCACATCATCGTCCAAATCAGCAGCCACGTCAGCAAGTCAACCGAGTCAACATGCCACATCACCATCAGCCAATCACAGCGCGACACGTGTCAACCTCTCATTCGTCTGACGGCCACCGCCCCACGTGTCGCCACGTCGCCTTCCACATCATCAAAGTGACGCAAGCAATGACGTCATGAACAGTTGACACGTCACAGTGACGCAAGCAATGACGTCATGAACAGTGCCACGTCATCGGATAAGATTCTGAGCCGACCAACCAGCGCGTGACACGTGTCTTACTGTAGCCAGCGTCGCGACGCTAGTGCAATTTGGGCGTCGCGACGCTGGAGCCTTATCCGAGCCTATAAATAGAGATCAAATTTTCATAATTCAGTGTACCATTTTCTCTCACTTCTTAGTTCTAAATTGAGAGTTTCTCTCTCTAGTTCTTTAAATTCAAGTTTTGTAATTACTTTTTAATAGTAATAATAATTTACTTTCTTTATTTTACAGTTTATACTACTCATAATGAGGAGTAACGTCCCTTTGTTAGGGTAAAAGGTAATTCTTTTACTTTTACTTCTTAGATTATTCTCCCATAATTATAATATATTCAAGTTTTAAATTGACTTAATCAAGATACCGCCAGATTGGTCGGTGGGTAATAAAATTCATATTCCGCCTTTATGGCTGGTTGTTTTCATATTCCGCCTTTATGGCTGGTTATTTTCACTCCGCCTATATGGCTGGTTTATATTAATGATTCCGCCTTTATGGCTGGTTGTTTTCATATTCCGCCTTTATGGCTGGTTGTTTTTAACTGATTAAATCAATATACCGCCTATATGGCTGGTTAATAATATTTTGCAAAGCTTATATTATATTATGGGAGAAATCTAATTAGTATTAGTAGAAGTAATTCCTTTTATCTTAGCAATTTTATTTTATTTCACTTTCAGCATTTATTTTACCGCATTCACTTTATGCAATTTTATTATAACTCTTTTAAAAGTTTTAAGTCCTAGTTATGTGTCTTAACTAAGTTAGTATCTAGGGTTGTGATGAAATTCAATATCACGGGTTTATAAGGGTTAGATTATAATTTGGGTAATATAAAGAAATATTTATTGAGTCTTAATCTTAATGCTCTTTAATTAACTGGCCATTAATTAAATTGATTAGGTAAACTTAAAATGAACTAGACATAGGGATTTTAAGTTTAAGACCTTAGACTCAATAGCCCACGATCTTCCTTAAGGATAGATAACCCTTTTAATAGATTTCCTTACAGGATAGGAATATACCTGTCGGGCGAGGGTAGCCATAATTGGAATTTAATCTTATGAATCTAGGTAATTTGGTTGACATAGACATATGGTTCAATTGGATTATACTAGGTATTTGTAATTGACCATCGGAAGAGGCTTTTACATAAATTAGTGTTCTAGGTTAATAAATCAATATTTTACCCAACTATAAGATAACTACTTCATCTTTAAATAATATTGGAATAAATCACAACCCTAGATAGTTTTTAATATTGAATTTTCTTAAAATCTACCTTCAAACAATTTCATTTACTTGTCATTAAATTTAGAATCGTCGCTATTTCAAATCAAATTAAACAAACTGTTAGATACTAGTAATCATTTAACCTCTTAAAATTAATAACTTAGGTATTAAGTCCTCGTGGGATCGATACTTTTTATACTACTTGAACGATACGTACGCTTGCGTTATACGTGTGTGTTTACGCCGGTCAACCACATACCTAACCCAAACCAAGCCCAAATACCCAAGTCAACCCAAGTCAAACCAAGTCAAACCAAACCTATGCCCATTGGCCATGATTCACGCCCATTGCCCTTATTTAGGTAATTGCACATTAATCACATGTTTAAATCTTGTTAAATCCTTACCTAAATAAAAGAAATCAAATAAAGTCATTACCAAATCAAATCCAATCCCAAATCCTATTAGGAGATGCATTCCTTATTAGAAATCAATTAGGAGATTCCTTCCTAATCTAATTAGGAAAGTCTTCTCTCTTTGCCTATAAAAAGAGGCCTCACCCCCCATTCGAAGCCTGGCCTATACATCTCTCTCACACGCCTAAAGCACTCTTTCAAACCTCCATTACACGCCCAAGCATCCTCCTGAAAGCCTCCATTGCCGCACCTTCCCTCCATCATCAACACCCTTCACGCCCAAGCCCTAAACTTAACCCTCCATTGCCGAGTTCTAGCCCCCATTCACAGCCCTAAAACACCCTCAAATAAACCTTATTCACAGCCCTAAAGTCGCACTAAACACCCTCCAAACACAGCCCCATTCGCGGCCCCAAAACAGTCCCTGAAAACACCCCACTGCACCTGTGAACTGCCGCAGTTCACCTTCTGTTTTGGTCAGTTTTTGTTGCGTCTTTAACCCATAAAACAGTCCTAAAATCACCTAAACACCATCCCAAAAACCTCCATAAAGTTTCCCTAAAAAATCCCCACAAACGCACCTCCCTAAGCCTTCAAAATCACCCAAAACAGTCCGCTAAACCATCAAGACAGTGACCTGAAACGTAGCAGCGAAGCAGCAGCGAAACGACTTGAAACAGCGGCCCGAACAGCAAAACAGCGAGGAAAGACGTTGAGTTGGTGAACTAAAAGAGTAGCGGATCATTCACCCTTCCGACGGACGTGTAACGCCCTTTCTTAGACGACAAAAGAGGTTAGACCTGAGGGCACCTTTCTACTTATCTTCTTTATTGTTGTTTATTTATTTTGATATATAATTGCATGAGAGTCGTTTGAAGCATGATGTGATTGTTGGATGAGCGGGATATGTGTTCTCTTTTGTGGTATATCGGATTGAAACCCAGACGTAAATTCCATAGCCGACTCCGAATGGACAGTAGTATGGTCTGCACTCGGGATACAATGCCACGTACCACTTAAGATGCATGCATCTCGTCTCATCCTAATTGTATTTGAGCATGTTATAGTCTTTAGGTTATATGTTTATTATTTAAAGCATGGTTTAATTTAGTTTGTTATTCATTTGTTAAAGCATGTTTAGGTTGTTCATTAGGCATGTTCTTAGTTTATGATGCGTTGGGTAATGATTTATACATGTTGATTTAATGGTTCAATATGATTGTTGTGTTACATTGTGGAATTATTTGGATGAAAGCATGTTAGATCTAAGTACCCCTTGAGCATGAATGATGAATAGATTCGGTTAGTTTATTGCACAAATTATATCATCACAAGTGACATAAGTAAGGGACCATTCCGAACCCAACGGTTTGAGGTCTTCCCTTGCGAGGGGTGAGTGCGGCCTTAAATCTTTGTCCCGGTTCACACCGGGTGGCGACTCCATGTTATTTCATACTTCCCAACTAGGCCGCGAGCCTAGAAAAGCGTCGCCCAGGTTCTGTTGTCTACAACTGCAGTGAATGCCAAGCTGGATCATATATGCAAATTCATGGAAACTCTCAGCATGCAAGGTAAAACTGGATCCACAAGTTCACCATATGGAGAAGCATAAGAGACAAACCGACTTGAAGAAATGGTGAATTATGTCAACAATTTCAACAGACAGGGAAATAACACATATTCCAACACCTACAACACAGGGTGGAGGAATCATCCCAATTTTTCATGGAGCAACAATTCAGGGCCAATGAACTATCCACCACCCGGATTCCAACAACAACAGAACAAAGTCTAGGAGCATGAAAAAGAACCAGGAATTGCAGAAGTGCTGGCTCAGTTAAAAAAATACGATGCTATGATTCAGAGACAATCTGCTTCTATCAAAGCATTGGAGAATCAAATTGGACAACTGGCCAATGCTCAGAGTTACATACCTCCAGGAAATCTTCCCAGTAACACAGAGCCAAATCCAAGAAACCGAGGGAATGAGCAATGTCAAGCCATTACCTTGAAAAGTGTCACTGAAATCAACAAAGATGTTGGAATCAAGGCAACCATTGAAAAAGTTCTAAAAGATGCAGTTCCATAGATGGAGGAAAAAGAAGCAAATGAAAAAGATCAAGAAAGAATCACTTTACCTCCACCTTTTCCTCAACGACTCCAGAAAAACAAATTGGATAAACAGTTTGCTCGATTCTTGGAGGTGTTCAAAAAACTGCATATCAACATTCCATTTGCAGAAACCTTGGAAGAAATGCCCAGCTATGTCAAATTCATGAATGACATTCTTTCACGAAAACGGAGATTGGGAGATTACGAGACAGTAGCATTGACAGAGGAATGCAGCACCATCATTCAGAGGAAACTTCCCCCGAAGTTGAAAGATCCTGGCAGTTTCACAGTTCCTTGCACCATTGGAGAACTTTATATCAGTAAGGCTTTATGTGATTTAGGTGCAAGTGTTAATTTGATGCCTTTTTATATTTACAAGAAACTACAAATTGGAGAAGCAATGCCTACCTCAGTCTCTCTACAACTTGTTGATCGAACGCTCGCATTTCCGAGAGGTGTAGTTGAAGACGTGCTGGTCAAAGTTGACAAACTCATTCTCCCAGCAGATTTCATTATCCTTGACATGGAAGAAGACAAAGATGTTCCTATCATCCTTGGGAGACCATTCTTGGCTACAGGTCGAACTGTGATTGATGTGCAAAAAGGAGAACTGACCATGAAAGTGCAGGACCAAGAAGTTACCTTCAATGTTTTCAAAGCAATGAAATTCCCGAGTGAAGAAAATGAAGAGGAATGTTTCAGAATTGATGTTGTTGATAGTATAATCCAGGATACTGATACAATTCCCATGGATAAACTTGAAGCTTGCATCACCAACATGACTGACAACGAGCTAAATGCTGAAATTCTAGAATGTATCAACTATCTTGACAAGCCATTCCAATTCAAATCGACACCACCAGTAGAAAGTCTGGAACTTCCGAAGAAAGATCGAATCAAGCACTCAATTGAAGAACCACCACAGCTGGAGCTGAAGTTATTGCTGAGTCATCTCAAGTATGCATTTCTTGGAAACTCATATGGATTACCAGTTATTATTTCTTCTTCGCTAACATTGGAGCAGGAAGAAAAGTTGCTGAGAGTTTTACGAGAACACAAGAAAGTCATTGGCTGGACTATAGCAGACATTCGAGGCATTAGTCCATCATTTTGCATGCACAAGATTCTTATGAATGACGAGTACAAACCCACAGTGGAGCATCAACAGAGATTAAATCCAATCATGAAGGAGGTCGTGAAGAAAGAAATCATCAAATGGTTGGATGCTGGCATCATCTACCCCATCTCAGACAGCACTTGGGTGAGTCATATGTAGCGTGTACCAAAGAAATGAGGAATTACTGTTGTCACAAATGAAAAGAACGAGTTGATTCCAACAAGAACGGTGACTAGATGGAGAGTATGCATGGACTACCGGAAACTGAACAAAGCAACAAGGAAAGACCATTTTCTGCTACCATTCATTGACCAGATGCTAAACAGACTGGCGGGACATGAGTTCTATTGCTTTCTGGATGGATACTCGGGGTACAATCAGATTGCCATCGCCTCAGAAGATCAGGAGAAAACCACATTTACATGTCCGTATGGTACTTTTGCTTTCGTAGAATGATATTTGGACTATGTAATGCTCCTGCCACATTCCAACGTTGCATGATGGCCATTTACTCAAACATGCTAGAACAGAGTATGGCGGTTTTTATGGATGACTTCTCTGTGTTTGGAGATGTTGGACAATTATGACCCATAGCGCCACTATTTGTACAGATCATGGTGTTGTTGTACAAATTAACTATGTGACAAATGAGATTGCACTCTTATCATTTGTGATTAGATCACCTAGATATATAAATGATAGGAGGTCCCTATGATTTGTTCCTGGACTGAGAATGATATGAGTATCAGTCCACGAAGCATAAATCATTAAATATCCCTAGTCAGAGTATTATCGAGATTGGACATCGATAAATACGTAAAAGACTAGTATTACACTTGTGCACGTTGTGAGGGAACAACAACATAGTTCTCATATATTTGGGTATATGATACTCATGCAAGTGTGATAGGAGGTTGTGTTTTACCGATGGTATGGGAAACAGCTTCGCTCTTGATAGACCCCATCAGAATTCCATTGGTAGTATGACTATGTGTCTATGGAAGTCCGAAATCAGGGTAGGTGTATTTGGTCTTAACCTGAGACTTGCACCGCTAATACTTGCGACAATCAATATACTTTGGTTGAGGTCGTCCAGGGCTTTAACAGGTTCTGTGTACGCCAATGCTGGGTATATTGAGAATCGTAGTGTATTAGGTGTGATGTTAAGACGGAAGTATCACTCCAGTCATATGGAGATGATGGTCACATATGATATGGAACTCGTTGTCTTAAATGCTCGAGCTATCGGGATATTATGACTAGGTCATGTATATCCGATTATAGAGACTAGTTACCAAACATCCGATATGTGCTTCGTACGGGGCAGACACAATTCCAGCCCTAGGCCTAGCACGTGAACATCCGATACTGGATCGAAATATGCAATACTACGGTATACTACGCTTGATATAGATCACATATTCCTATAAGGATATTTCTGGAGAATTGGGTAGGCATGGCGCTTTGCTAGAAGCCAACCTTGTCTTGTAAATCGGAATAAATGTAGTACGAGGTACTTACGTGTTCGGATAGTCCGACGACCGTATTTACTGCCAACATATCCGGGGATCTCATGGGTCGCTTCCTAAAGATTCACCGATGACGTATGACTCGCACTTTAATTAATCTGGGATTAATTAGAAGAGAGAGAAAATTAATCCTGGATTAATTGCGGAGATATTTTATCTGGGATAAAATAATAAATAAAGAGAGAGAACGATTAATTTAGAATTAATCGATAAAAAAATATATTTGATATATTGTACGAAATTTGATTTCGACGCGGAATTAAAATTAGATTTTAATTCGGGCGAACGAATTAATTTAGAATTAATTCGTTAGCGACGTGAATAGTGATTTCGCTAGGCGTAATCGTTTAATTACGTCACGACGAAAAATTCGTTAATTTAGAATTAGCAAACCCGAGCCTGGGATTGTTTGCGAGCGCATTCATATTTTGAATTCGAGTGCGACACGCAAGTCACATCAAGCGTAAAATCACATGTCACTTTGAGTGATGTGACAATTTGATTGATTGATTTGAGTGATTGATGTGGTAGTTGAAAAACATTAATAGCTTTTGCTTTTTGACTTTTTGGTAAATGGAAATTAAAAAGGTGGTAAATAGTTTAATTTATTTTGGAAAATATAAAACCAAACACTTTTTATTTCTTTTTACTTCTCTCTCCACTCTCACGTTTTTCTCATTTTCCCTCCTTCTCTTTCACGGCTTGGAGCCAATTCTTTCCTTCTTTTTCTGGTTCTGCCGAGAAGCAAAGAGAAGCAAGAGAAATGATTTTGTTGCAAAATCAAAGTGCTAGCACACCTTGAGTCTTCCTAAGGTGATAGGGAAACGAACATATGAGCATGGAATCGTTTTTGGAGCTTGAAGCTTGGAGCTTCAATGAAGGTCTCCCATGGCCGATTCTTGGAGGAGCCAAACCAGTCAAAACCGAGCAGTCCATTGCAAGGAGGAGCCACTGCCGAGCCATCTTGGAGGAAGAAAAGGCTTGTGTTCATCGCGTTGCAAGAACCGATCATTGTGAGTATGTCTCCACCATTCTCCTTTGTGTATTCATGCGTTTTTCATGCTTGTTTGATGATTCTTGGGACCTAATTAGAAACCAACAATGGTATCTTGAGCTTACATCAAGCATGAAAATTTTAGGGTTTAAAATTGGGCAAAATCGATTTGAGCATCAATTGGTTAAATTGTTTGATTTAGTATGCTTGAATGAGGTTGAATTGAAGTTGTGCATGATCAATTTCAAGAAAATTGGATTGGATCAATTTTCCCCCAAATTGAAGGCTTGGCCGAAAATTAATAAGCCCTAATGTCTTGGTAATTTTTGTTTATTTGATCATTGGATGACTTAAAACAATTGGGTAAAGTTGATTTGAAGTTTAATTGGATTGAATTGGACAAATTTTTCCCCAAATTGTGGCTTGGCCGAATTCTTAGAGAAATAAAATTCGTGGTGATTTTTGTTGTTTAATTCATTGTATGAGTTGAATTGATTTGGGAAATGATGATTGTGGATTCAATTGGATTGAAAACCGAATCGGATTGAAAAAACCCATAATTGCCGAGAATAAAGAAGCATGTATTGGGTTTGATTTTGATTCAATTGTGTTGGACACTATTTGATGTTAAAGTGCATGATTAATTAGGCTAATTGATGTTTTAGAAATGTTAATTGGATAATTAATTGTGTATTACACTTAGGTTAATTAATTGTGGAATTTGGAATTTTATAAGTTAATTAATTGGGCTTGAAATTGGATTTGGGCCTTATAGGTTGTAATTGGGCTTTTGGGCTTTGTTGTACCAAGTTAGGTTTAGGCCAATTTGGTTGGATCCAATTGGGCCCAAAACCGCATCCATAAAGTCCAATTATGACTTAATGGACCTTAATTATTTAATTGGGCCTAATGGGCCAAAATTGATTTCTGGGCTTATGGGGTAAATCCCGGATGGACTTTGGTTATCGGTTTGACCTGAGTTGACCAAAAGTCCACGCCTTAAAGAAATTAATTAAAAGCCCAATGGACTTTAATTAAATAAACATTGGATGTTAATCGGGCTTTGAGACCCGTAACGATTAAATTTGTAATTTAAGTCGTAAAATGTTTATTAATAAAGTGTAGTATTTAATTTGGAATTAAATAAATGAGTTAGTATTAAATACATATTAAATTGGATTTAATTATGTAGTTTAATTTAATTCAAGAATTCGTACTTTGAGTACTTATTCGCAAAATGAGTTTGACTCGAGCAAAATCAAATCGTTGTTTGAACATTGGATGATCACTAATTATCAGATTAATTAATTGGATTAGATTGATTGATAACATGCTTGTGTGAATACATGGTTGCGATGCATGAATAATGTATATCGGATGGATATTAGATGGGTGGGGCAATTTTATTTTAGAAATTGTAATAAATTTGATTTATTAATTGGACCTGCGTGTCCAGCCTTATCACCTCCATACTCTTTGTATTCTCTTCTCACCTATTCCCTTCAATGTAAATGAGGTTTCTTTAGAAGTGTAGTGTAACGGGTAGAGTAGAAGAAATAGTTGTGCTAGCGGGGAGAGAGAAAGAGAGATTTGATCTAGATGATCAATGTGTAAATATCCATCCACATATCATTATTATTTTCATATGCGCTTTATTATGTGTTTAGAATGCATGCTTAAGGGTGTATGATGATGAGACCTTAACAAAGATAATAAATTGGTTGCCAATTTGCACGTGAAAATCCATCGCTCAATATTAAGCGTTTTTCCTTCCATTTAGTGATCCTTACTCAAGATCCAAGACTGGCATTGGCTTGTTGACCAAAGTCAAGGCCTTTGTTCGTCGAGGCTGTGTTTGAATCACGAAGGCTTTGTTCCATATTGGTATCTTGTCCAAGTTGTGGTTTGTTGGCCAAATTCAAGACCAATTCTTGTCCATCGACATTGATTACGAAGCTTTCCATGGTCAATGGGTCACGCTTAATTGGGATCACTAAGTTTGTTGTGCCAAAGCCAATGCTTAGTTGATTCAGAGGAAAAAGGTTAGGCAATACTTGGATGTATTGGCATATATAAGATATATGTTTCGGACTTGGATGTCCCCCTACCGGATCTAGGAATTGGATTTGATCCAATCGATCTTAGAGATCTACCTAGTTAATTATCATACAATTTGTTGGCCAAAGTCAAGATGTGTGATATTTAATGGGATCCTAGCCCACTAGGAAACACGGTTTCCCGAGTGCTCGACAGAGGGTTAGAGGTTCGCCGAAAAATAGTGGGAGGCAAGAATTGAATTTGCAATATTCGTTTAATTACTTGCCATACGCGCTCATTCAAATTATTTCGTCGTTAAATTAAATGTTAGTGGACTAATATTTAAATTGTTCTTTTATAAACAGTTGGACTGTATTATAGTTGATTATATAATTGGATTATAGTAATCAATATATTTGAATTAATTAATTCAATTTATAGTTGATTTTATAGTTGGACTATAGTAATCAATATAACTGAGGTTAATTAATTTAAATTATATTGATTATATAGTTGGACTATAATAATCAATATAATACATAGTACCACAAATCGTTGATTAAATAGTTGGATTATTAGAATCAAGATAAAATTGAAAGATTGACATTTAAAACATAATCCTAGGGAAAATGTGTTTAAATGGTTTAATTTTTCAAATTGGGAATAATTTCAGGATGGTCCTGGAAACTAATAAGTTACTTTATTTGATAAATATACATATCAGGCCTAAGCCTGGAGTTAAGCAAATAAGTGGAACATGATATTTGGAATATTCATGTAATGATAACTTTAGTGCTTAATCCATTATACTTGTCATAGACTCCTTAATTTCTTTATCAGAACTAAGGATTAGATCCCTAAAATATGATAATGAAATTAAAGGATTTTCAAAGATTAGATCTTAGAAGTACTTTTATTGCAATAGTAAACTCTTGGAGAGTTACTGACTATTCTCAAGGAGACAAAGTCAAATTTTGCAATTAGGCAAGTAGCGCAAGACGCACCTTACTTTGATATTCCAAAAGGCCAAGGCTTGGCCAAAGGCTTCTGGAATGTTGAAAAGGGCAAAGGTAAAATCATTATAATCTTCTAGGAAGATAAAAGGACATATCCCAAGAAGGAATTGAAGACGAACAAGGATCTGACTTCAAATATGTTTGTCATAAATATGTTCACAACTAGTATTAAAATTGGATTTTAGATATTTAGTGTGGTACATAATATATGTATTGATGTTCAGAATCTGTTTTGAACAGGTTACTGACTTCAATAGAGATTAATCTGTGAATTGAAAACGGGACGAAAGTCGCTGTTTTAACCGTAGATACCTAAGTTTAGGAACTACCCTTTGGGTATGTACGTAAATTAGGAAACTGTTATAATGTAACTAGTTTGACTAGATAACATTATCTCTATATCAGTGTATAATCCGTTGCGGATATACCTTTATATTCTAGAACACTAAGTGTTTTATTATATAAAGATGATATTGAGATAACCACATTAGATGTGAATAACAGTATTTATATTTAGAATATAAATAAATCTCACACGTAAAACATGACAAACTAATAGCTCAAAACTGATCTAATCAGGTTGAAACTTGAATGTGGCATTGTTGTCTAGGACACAATTAAACAAGACTCGTATATCCACACTTTTGAAGAGTGGGTACTAGGACTGATTTGATTTTATTCAAATAAAGTCTACGAATCTAGTTTATTGGGCAAAGTGCCTAAAACACTATTTACTTGGTAAAAGTGCAAGTGCCATCGATCTGTTAGCAAGTGGGCCCATGTCTAGCTAGGCTAGATGTGGATATGAATATTTCATGACCTTTACGGATGTGGCATCGTGTATGGTTATGAATTTCTTTTGAAACACAAATCGGAAACTGTTAAAGTCTCGACACGAAATAGACAAACAGATCGGCTAAAGTATTGAACCATCACAGTTTGACCATGATGAAAATACTTAAGCAATAAGTTTCTCATATACTTGAAAGAGTATAGTATTCTTTCAATGAGGACACCTCCCGGAACACGTCAGTTTGACGGTGTGTTCGAACAGGATTAACCGAATTTTGTTAGACATGATAAGGTTAATCACGAGTCGCTCTGAGCTACCATTTCCTTCAACGGATACGCTAAACAGTGCAGAACTTATTTAGAATAAGGTTCCATAATAACCTGTTTGACAGATAACATATTAGATATGAACGGAAAGAAACCAGGTTTCTCATTCCTGTTAGATTTGGGTATGCTAGACATATGTTTAGATGATACCAAACTAAAACCCAAATTGGATAAGTGCCGAATGTATTTATCCTAGGGATACCATAAATATTGTACTTATACAACTCACGAGAGAATAATTAGATTGTTGCTCGCCATTCGTTTTCCTAAGAGGATATACCGATATGTAGTGGTAAGTGGGGATAGTAAAACTCGATGAAAATCAGAGTAATACTATTCCCGCACCGAGTCCTAATGAAAACAAATAGTTCATCAAGGATGAAACTATTCCAATAATCTTCGAATACACAAGAACCACGTATGTCGGAGAGAATCAAAAACAACATGGGGTATAGGTTTCTGATCTCACCTTATAAAGATGTCTATCTTATTGATATACCAACTGACTACGTATGAGGAAGTGATACAAGGTATCGACTCCCTATTATGGAAAAGTGCCATAAAGTCCGAAGTGGATTCCATGTATACCAACTATGTTTAGACACTAGTTGATGTACCGCAAGGCATTGTGCCTATTGGTACCATATAAGTCTTCAAGGAAGACATACATGGATGGCAACATACCAGCGTACTAAGCTAGGCTTGTAGCGAAAAGGTAGAGTTATCAATATTGTGTTGATTACGACGAAACCTTTTACCTGTTGCCATGGTAAATCCATTTCGACAATGCTTGCTGATGCTGCATGTTTCATTTATGAAATATAGCAGCTGAATGCCAAAACCGCTTTCCTTAACGGAAACCTTTCGGAGGATGTTTACAACATCCTGACGGTTTTGTCGAACCATAACAAGCAAACTAGGTTTTCAGGTTATTCGATCCATTTTTGGATTGAAGCAAGCATTAGGTTCTTGGAATTGTCGTTTTGATGTAATCATAATATTGTATGATTTAATTCAAAACGAAAATAATTCTTGTGTGTATAAGGAGGTTTGTGGGAGCGCACTGACAGTGAATGTCCTGAGTAATGATGATATATCATTTCTTGGAAATGATATTCCCATAATATAATCGTGAAAGCTTGGCTTTCATGAAAAATGACTATAAGTCATAACAAAGTACTATACAATAGTATAACGAAACAGTGAACTGGAAATCTTCCAAGCAAGATACTGTTACCAAATAAACAACAAATGCGGGTTATTGCTGCAGCTGAGGCAGCAATAGAAGCCATCTGGATCAATAACAAATCTAATTAGATTAGATATAGTTCTGTTAGCAGCTGAGCTAGGCGTCAGCACAGGCTAAAGAATTAATAGTCTCATCAACGATCCAGATGAATACTTCGATATTCATCTTATTCGTTCAGATCATACATCGTGGCGATGTGATGATCGAATAAATCGTATCAGATGATAATCATGTAAATCCGTTGACGAAAACATTTTATCAGTAGTTTGAGCCAACCGTACATGGTTCGGGTGTCAGACACTCGAGTGACTGGCTATAGGCCAAGTGGGAGATTGTTGGACAATTATGACCAATAGCGTCACTATTTGTACAGATCACGGTGTTTGTTGTAACAAATTAACTATGTGACAAATGAGATTGCACTCTTATCATTTGTGATTAGATCACCTAGATATATAAATGATATGAGGTCCCTATGATTTGTTCCTGGACTGAGAATGATATGAGACAGTATCAGTCCACGAATGATAAATCATTAAATATCCATAGTCAGAGTATTATTGAGATTGGACATCGATATATACGTAAAAGACTAGTATTACACTTGTGCACGTTGTGAGGGCACAACACATAGTTCTCATATATTTGGGTATAAGATACTTATGCAAGTGTGATAGGAGGTTGTGTTTTACCGATGGTACGGGAAACAGCTTCGCTCTGGATAGACCCCCTCGGAATTCCATTGGTAGTATGACTATGTGTCTATGGAAGTCCGAAATCAGGGTAGGTGTATTTGGTCTTAACCTGAGACTTGCACCGCTAATACTTGCGACAATCAATATAATTTGGTTGAGGTCGTCCAGGGCTTTAACAGGTTCTGTGTACGCCAATGCTGGGTATATTTAGAATCGTAGTGTATTAGGTGTGATGTTAAGACGGAAGTATCACTCCAGTCATATGGAGATTATGGTCACATATGATATGGAACTCGTTGTCTTAAATGCTCGAGCTATCGGGATATTATGACTAGGTCATGTATATCCAATTATAGAGACTAGTTACCAGACATCCGATATGTGCTTCGTACGGGGCAGACACAATTCCAGCCCTAGGCCTAGCACGTGAACATCCGATACTGGATCGAAATACGCAATACTACGGTATACTACGCTTGATATAGATTACATATTCCTATAAGGATATTTCTGGAGAATTGGGTAGGCATGACGCTTTGCTAGAAGCCAACCTTGACTTGTAAATCGGAATAAATGTAGTACGAGGTACTTACGTGTTCGGATAGTCCGACGACCGTATTTACTGCCAACATATCTGAGGATCTCATGGGTCGCTTCCTGAAGATTCACCGATGACGTATGACTCGCTCTTTAATTAATCTGGGATTAATTAGAAGAGGGAGAAAATTAATCTGGGATTAATTGCGGAGATATTTTATCTGGGATAAAATATTAATTAAAGAGAGAGAACGATTAATTTAGAATTAATTGATAAAATAATACATTTGATATATTGTACGAAATTGGATTTCGACGCGGAATTAAAATTAGATTTTAATTCGGGCGAACGAATTAATTTAGAATTAATTCGTTAGCGACGTGAATAGTGATTTCGCTAGGCGTAATCGTTTAATTGCGTCGCGATGAAAAATTCGTTAATTTGGAATTAGCGAACCCGAACTCGGGATTATTTACGAGCGCATTCGCATTTTGAATTCGAGTGTGGCACGCAAGTCACATCAAGCGTCAAATCACATATCACTTTGAGTGATGTGACAATTTGATTGATTGATTTGAGTGATTGATGTGGTAGTTGAAAAGCATTAATAGCTTTTGCTTTTTGACTTTTTGGTAAATGGAAATTAAAAAGGTGGTAAATGGTTTAATTTATTTTGGAAAATATAAAACCAAACACTTTTTATTTCTTTTTACTTCTCTCTCCACTCTCATGTTTTTCTCCTTTTCCCTCCTTCTCTTTCACGGCTTGGAGCCGATTCTTTCCTTCTTTTTCTGGTTCTGCCGAGAAGCAAAGAGAAGCAAGAGAAATGATTTTGTTGCAAAATCAAAGTGCTAGCACACCTTGAGTCTTCCTAAGGTGATAGGGAAACGAACACATGAGCATGGAATCATTTTTGGCTTGAAGCTTGGAGCTTCAATGGAGGTCTCCCATGGCCGATTCTTGGAGGCGCCAAACCAGTCAAAACCGAGTAGTCCATTGTAAGGAGGAGCCACTGCCGAGCCATCTTGGATGAAGAAAAGACTTGTGTTCATCGCGTTGCAAGAACCGATCATTGTGAGTATGTTTCCGCCATTCTCCTTTGTGTATTCATGCGTTTTTCATGCTTGTTTGATGATTCTTGGGACCTAATTAGAAACCAACATGAGATTCTTTCGAAAACTGCTTGCAAAATTTAGAACAGATGTTACAAATATGCGAAGATACCAACCTGGTACTCAACTTGGAAAAATGCCATTTCATGGTACAAGAAGGCATCGTTCTGGGACACCGGATCTCACAAAATGGAATTGAGGTAGACAAATCAAAGATCGAAAAAATTGAAAAACTACCTTCACCCACTTCTATCAAAGGGATTCGGAGTTTTCTCGGACATGCTGGCTTTTACAGGAGATTGCTTATGTTTTAGAAAACCAAGTGGCAGATCATTTATCGAGGCTCGAGAATGGAGAAACAGCTTGCAAAAAACTGACAATCAAAGAAACTTTTCCAAATGAACAGTTATTTGCCATGAAACAACACGATGTTCCTTGGTATACTGACTATGTAAAGATGCTTATCTATTTGCTCTTCAATGTGATAGGTGCCAAAGTCCTAATAAAAGGTTTGTTTTGGCCCACTCTTTTTAAAGATGCTTATCTATTTGCTCTTCAATGTGATAGGTGCCAGAGAGCGGGAAATATTTCCAGGAGAAATGAAGGACCTCTCAAAATATTCTGGAAGTGGAGATATTCGATGTGTGGGGTATTGATTTTATGGGACCATTTGTTCCATCATTTGGAAACATGTACATACTGGTTGCATTGACTACATCTCCAAATGGGTTGAAGCGATTGCACTGTCATCCAATGATTCAAAAGTAGTGATCAAATTCCTTAAAAAGAATATTTTCACTCGCTTTGGAACACCTCGGGCGATTATTAGTGATGGTGACTCACATTTCTGCAACATATACTTCAATGTACTCCTATCCAAATATGGAGTTACTCATAAAGTTGCCACAGCTTACCATCCACAGTCAAATGGGCAAGTTGAAGTTTCAAATAGGGAGATCAAAAAAATCTTGGAGAGAACCGTTGGATCAACAAGGAAGGACTAGTATGAAAAACTAGATGACACATTATGGGCCTACCAGACAGCTTCCAAGACACCTATTGGTATGTCCCCATATCAAATGATGTTCGGGAAAGCATACCATCTACCAGTTGAGCTTGAACACAAGGCGTACTGAGCACTGAAGAATTTGAATCTTGATCCACAAGCTGCAGGAGAGAAAAGACTTCACCAACTCAATGAGTTAGAGGAATTTCGCCTACAGGCTTAGGAAAATGCCAGATTATACAAATAGAAAACCAATTGAACATTAAAGGTTCATTAGTCTTATTAATCATATTCAATTCATTATCATATGTCAAACACACTAAATGAAAAATCAAACCCATTTACATGCTTTCATGCTCTCGGCCAAGGAGGGATTTTGTGTCCGATTTGGTTTCGATCCAATCGAACCTACAATCGACATCAAATCACCATCCAATTTGATTTCCAATACATCCAATGTTCAAAAATCAAAATTTACCAAGACATTAGGGTATTAGTCACATTCGGCCAACTCAAAGATTTTGGGTTTTCGTCCAATTCGAAATCCAATCCAATTCGATTCAATTAACATCAACCTAAATGATTCTAACTCATCAAATGAATCAAAAATCAAAAAATCCAAGTCCCAAAAATCCTACACACATTCGGCCAAGGTGAATAAATTGGGGAAAATTATTCCAATCAATTTTCAACAAATTGGTCCAACCAAAATGCAATAAACATGTTATAAGCATACTCAAACAATCAATTTATTTAAATCATGTGCTCAAATCACATTTACCCAAATTTTAAATCCTTAAAATTTCATGCTTGCAACATTAGCTCTTGATGCCATTGCTGAGTTTTTCTAAGGTCCCAAGATCAAACAAGACATGAAAACATGCGTGAATACATCAACGAGGTAGCGGAATACTCACATTGATCGTTTGTCGAATTGAAGAAGACGAATCGAAGCCAAAAAACGCACTGCCTTTGTAAGCCCACTGCAGCAGCCCATGCTCACTGTCTTGGCAGTTTCGGGTCTCAAAACGAAGCTCCAAACTCCGTCGATGAGTCCCGCCTCATGGGTGAACCTCCCTACCACCTTCGCAAGACTCGTAGTGTGCTAGCACTTGCGGTTTTCACCATGAAAACCCAACCCTTGCTCCCCTAACGCCCAAACCAGTCAAAAACAGTCCACACTTTGTGTGTTTGGCGTGAGGAGAAGAGAGAGTTTGAGAGAGATTTTTCTATCATTTTTTGTTACAAAAAAAATATATTTATGCCATATATATATTTATTAAATTAATAATAAACTTGACACAAATGCAGGCAATGTAGAGCGGGTGTCAAACACTCAATTTCATGCAAAACCATTGAGTGCATTGTACACTATCTCCATCAATGCATTAGAATTAAATAATGCATAATATAGACAGTGTCATGTGGGCCCCACACGTTTCCAAATGAAAGGTGGGCCCTGCACTCACGCGTTCGGGTTCGATATTTCCGAAATACAGAACTTACGTCGCGACGTTTAATTAAATCGAATTTAAATAAATAATTGCGCCTAGCGAAATTATTATTTACGTCGCTAACGAATTAATTCTAAATTAACTCGTTTGCCCGAATTAAAATCTAATTTTAATTTCGCGTCGAAATCGAATTTCGATTATTATATCGAATATAATAATTTTACAATTAATTCTAAATAATCGTTCTCTCTATACGATATTTTATCCTAAATTAAAATATCTCCGTAATTAATCCTAGATTAATTTTCTCTCTCTTCTGTATAATCCCAGATTATTCAAGAGTGCGAGTTGTGCGTCATCGGTGGATTATCGGGAAGCGACCCATGAGATCCCCGATAAGTTGACAGTAAATACGGTCGTCGGAGTATCCGAATCACGTACGTACCAAGTACTACGTTCTACCGATTTACGAGACAAGGTCGACTCCTAGCAAAGCACCAAGTCTACTCAATTCTCCAGACATATCCATTAAGAATATCAAAGATCTGTATCAAGCGTAGTATACAATTGTATTGTGCATATCGGCCCAGTATCGGATAATCACGTGCTAGGGCTGGGGCTGGATAAGTGTCTGCCCCGTCCGAAACACATATCGGATGTCTGGTAACTAGTCTCTATAATCGGATATTCATGACCTGGTCATAATATCACCGATTGGATGCGCATCACTTAAGAGCACTAATACCGTATCCTGCGTGACATCATCTCCACTATGACTGGAGTGACACTTCTGTCTCGACATCACATCCAATACACTACGACGTTCCTGATAACCCAGAAGAGGTGAACACAGAAACCATTAAGATCCCCCACCACCAAAACCAAAGTTTACCGATTGTCGTAAGTATGCGAGCAAGTCTCAGGTTAAGACTATACACACTACCTTGATTTCGGCCTCCCATAGACACCTAGTCATAATACCAATGGGATTCCGAAGGGTCTATCCAGAGCGAAGCTGTTTCCCGTACCATCGGTGAAACACGACCTCTTATCTCACTTGCACAAGTATCCAATACTTATATATATGATAGAACTATGGGTGTGTGCCCTCACACGCGCACAATGTGCTATAGCGCCTATTCCGCATTATCGATGTCCAGTCTCATATACTAGACGGCTAGGGGATTTAATGATAAATCCTTCGTGGACTGATACTGTCTCATATCATCTCAATCCAGGAACTAATCATAGGGACCTCTCTTCATTTGATATATCTATGGTGATCTAATCACAAATGACGAGAGTGTAATTTCCTTGTTACATAGTTAATTTGCTACAGCAACACAATGTTCTGTGCAAATAGTGACGCTATGGGTCATATTATCCAACAGATGAGACTATTGATGATCAAAGGTATGCCTATTGACATTCGTTGGATTATTGAAGCATGGGTCTGACTGGCAGGTGAGTCCCCTGACTCTTTTATTTCACATCTGTCTGGTTTAGGAAGAATCACATATGCTAAAAAGAGAAGAGCCAAAAGAATGTGTGTTTGTTATAAATATGCTCGTATGTTTTGTGATACTCGTTGTCGTTATTTAGGAATGGTGTCTGATAATTGTGAAGATAAGATTAATTTAATTAGGGATGGCTTGAGTAAGGAGTCTTTGGATGACATATCTAAGACTCTTGAGACGCATCCCAGCGGAATGTGTATCACGAAATTCGCATGTTATATACACAATTCCAAAAAAAAAAGACAACAGTTAAGTCTCGGGAATCTGACTAAAAAAGACCATGTTTGCCAATTTATAAGAAAATTGGATGGGAAGCTTGTCCCTGACGCATAGAAGTTATTCAAGCCGTTACATTATTGTAAATATTATATCTCTTTGTCTTTTCCTAATAATTGTGATTTGTTTTGTTATTTTCTCCGACAGATCCAGGCTACTTTTTGACCTTTCACGATTTACGATTTTGCTACTAATCGTCATTTGGAAGATACTTGTGCTATTATTACTCACCCTTTTCAGGTTCTATAAATTCAACTCAGAATTGCACATTTGAAGGCATCCAGATAAAAATGGAAGCTACTTCAAGAAGATGGGTTGAAACATATGTGTGTTTTACGGTACCAGTATTGGTGTAAACCAGAATACGTAACAGTGGTACAGGAATTGGGTCGAGTCATTGCTGCAAGGAATATGCACTTAGTATATGGCGGTGGCAATCTTGGACTAATGGGGATCGTTTCAAAGGCTGTACAAGATAGAGGCAGTCAAGTCTTGGGAATCATCCCAAAACCCTTGGCGGAGGCGAATCTTATTGGATCATCAAACGACGAGGAACTAATCGTGCCAGTTATGTCTGAACGACTGGTAGAGATGATTAACCGTGCTGATGCTTTTATTGCTTTGCTAGGAGGCTTGGGCACGATGGAGGAAATTTTTACAGTACTATATTGGGAAAACTTAAACATACACCAGAAATCGCTTGGACTGTACAATGTTGATGGATTTTATGATTTTCTTTGTGTGTTTCTTGATGATGCCCGGAGAAATGGGTTCGTGTCAAAGCCTGTTAAATAACTCCTCTTTACTGCTAGAATTGCCCCAGATTTAATTGACCAAATCTTAGCCTTTGAACCTCAAATTGACCCCATTCTTTCTAAGATAAACCGGTCCGATAATGATCGTGGTAAGAGGCGTTGGATAAATCTGGATCTTAACCTTTAACTTTTCATTTAGATGTAGAATTTCAGCTAACCAGGTACGATTTTCTAAACTCTTCTTCTACTGTTTAAGACATTGAGGACAATGTCTCATTTAGGTTTGGGGGAGGAGAATAGTTAAATTGTATCTTATTTTTAGTCAAAATTTTTCGAAAAAGCAAAAAAAAATTGAAAAATTTAACAAAAACCAATTTTTTTTTGTATTTTTGTGTTTTTATTTGATTAATTAGGTGAAATTGGTGTGAGATAGTTGTGTAAGGAATTTCCATTCCTGAGACGTATCTCAACCTATTTCGGAACAAGTTAATTTTTGTTTATTTCCTTTTAAATTATTTAATTTGTGAATTCTCCATAATACTGACTAAAATGAATCTTTATATGCTCAGTTGACAGGTATTATCAGCATACATGGTAACATACAAACATGAGCTGTAATTGAAAAGTTTGTAATATTCAGTGCTCTAGTTTAATTGGAGGAATCATCTATAAAAAGCGATGGAGTAAAAAAAAAAAGTATGAGATCCGAGTTATTAAGTCTGTATGGGTGTTTTAACACCTAGTGCCCTAAAACCAACTGGTTTGGGAGTTACTGGCCCAAAGCTCGCTACATGGATCAAAGATGTTGCAAATATATATATATATATATCTGAAGTCTGAGTAATTAAGTCCGTAGGGGTATCTTAACATCTAGTGCCCTAAAACTAACTGGTTTGGGAGTCACTGGCCGAAAGCTCACTACATAGATGGAAGATATTGTATATAAATAAATAAAAATAAAAATAAAATCAAGAAAAAAAAAATTTATTCCATTGCTTAAAAAATGTGTGAATTCTGATAAAACTTTATGACACAAATATTACTCTCTTCTCAACTACACTCGTGACTATTGTGGGCAAAATGAGTTGATTAATATTTTGTTGACTATGTATATGCAGAATGGTAAAAATAATCAAAGAATTTACTTATTCGGTAATTAAGAAAGAAACAAACAACTATTGACTTGGATTAGAAGTTTCACATGTTTAGTCACTAACTTCTTTATTCTCTTTTCTCTTGTCTTTTTGTTTTTGTGTGCATTAATTTTATTATCTTTTTACTTTTGTAAAACGTTTGTGGGTATCGTTGAAGTAAGCCCTCACGAGACTACAACTCGTCCACTATGGACACCTAGGGGTTTAAAGGCTTGTTGCATACGCTAAATGCAACTGTGATCCCTACGAAAGCGGCTTAGTTTAATTTTAATTGTTTCTTGTATTTTATTTTATTGTTTTGCTTGAGGACTAGCAAAATTTTAGGTTTGGGGGTGTGATGAGCGGAAAATATATCAATATTTACCGCCCATTTTACTTAATATTTTGTTTAGTTTCTCGGGTTTGATGAACGTTTTGATGTGTTTTAGTTTATTTTACAGATAAAATAATATTGGGACTCAATGAAATCATTTAGGATGAAATTTGGGTCAAATAAGGGCAAATATTGGACTTGACATATTAATTTTGGAGATTGGAAACTTGAAAGGGAGTTCTAACGAAGTGCAGTTTCGGAATTTCCAATTTTATGCAACTGTCATATTTTGGGTATAACCTTTTACTCCGATATCTGATTGAGCTGATTCAAGTTCCAAATTAAAGAAGACTCAAAGATCTACAACTTTGAAGAACAAAATAATTTCGAATTCTGAAGATGTCATGACCGAAATTGATGAAAAATACAGAAGTGTGTTATGCGTAATTATTAAAGTCATTTTCAAAGCAAAATAAAAAATAAAAAAAATAGTTAAGCTCCCACCAAACATGATAGAAATTAATAATGGATTTGGTGGAGCAATTAGTGGAGCAATTAATAATGGATTTGGTGGATGATTTGATGGAGGTAAATTTTTTCCTATAAATACCAAGCCATTTCATTTGTACATTCATACTTTCATCTTTGAAATTCCTTAAGAATAACTAAAAAGATTGTATCTTGTTTGTTTATTTACAACTTTCATTAATTAATTTCCGCTTTCGTACTTTCTTTTCTTTACTTTTCAGTCTTTACTTTCTGGAATTTACTTTTACGCACAATACTTTCCTTTCTTTATTTTTTATTTTTTACTTTTTACTCAATGAGGAGGTAACTCCCCCTTATTGGGGTAAAAGGTAAAGCTTTTATTATTGCTATTTAGATTAATCTCCCTTAATTATAATATAATAACTATTTAAAACCTGACTTAACGAGGATACCGCCATATTGGTCGGTTGGTAATTAATTATAAATTTATTTTAACCTGACTAAGCATGGATACCGCCTGGTTGGTCGGTTGGTAATTAATTATTAATTTGACTTAATCAGGATACCGCCTATATGGCTGGTTGGTAATTATCACGCAAAGTTAATATATTATATTAAGGGAGATATCTAAAATAGTAGTAATAAAAGTGGATCCTCTAACCCCAGCATTTTCTTTTATTGTACTTTTACTTAATTTACTTTTCAGTAATTTACTTTCAGCAATTTACTTTTCAGCAATTTAATTTTAGCAATTTACTTTTCAGCAATTTACTTTTCAGTATTTAATTTCCAGCAATTTACTTTATGTCTTTTATTTTATTTAAGTTTTTATCAGCCCTAGTTATGTGTTGTAACTAAGTTAGTTATCTGGGGTTGTGATGAAGTCCAATATCACCGGTTTATAATGAGTTAAATTACGGTTTGGGTAATATAAGGGTTTATTTATTGAGCCTTAGTCTTAATGCTTTCTATTAACCGGCCATTAATAAATTGAACTGGTAAATTAAAAATGAACTTGGAAAAGAGATTTTTGGTTTAAGACCTTAGACTCAATAGCCCATGATCTTCCTTGAGGATAGATAACCTTTTAATAGATTTCCTTACAGGATAGGAATATACCTGTCGGGCGGGGGTAGCCATAATTGGAACTTAATCTTAATGAATTCAGATAACTTGGTTAACACATGAATATGATTAATTGGGTTATACTGGGTATTTGTATTTGACCATCAGAAGAGGCTTTTACATAATTTCGTGTTCCAGGTTAATAAATCAATATATTACACAAACGTAAAATAACTACTTCATCTTTTAAAAAGATATTGGAAGGATTCACAACCCTGTATAGTTTTATAAATTTGAATTTTCTTCAATCTACTTTCAAGCAATTTCATTTACTTGTTTTAAGTTTAAAGTCACCATCCAATCAAATAACCAATCCATTATATACTTGTAAATATTTAACTTCATTAATTAATAGTTTAGGTATTAAGTCCTCTGGTATCGATACTTTTATACTACTTGAACGATACGTGCGCTTGCGTTATACGTGTGTGATTACGCCGGTCATGACTTCATGTTTCTTGTGATTGAAATGGTTTTGATGTAAAATGCCACATTCTGTGATATTCATACTGATGTCTTGTGTGATTTGGATGTTTGGTTAATATATTGGTGTATATGTGAACATATAGACATGGGAATTTGACATTGGTAAAGTATAAAAGATACTAACAAGTTAATAAATCCGATCTTATAACAATTTAGTAATTCTGATAAACTGCTGATATGTTTGACTTGTTTGTTTGTAGTACTAGTACGGTTACATACTGAATTTTATAGCTCACACCAAATCAGTTTGCTAGTTTTGCAGGTTGGCTTCCAGATTAGTCAACCACTTCAGCTTTGGGAGTCATGCTCGAGATACGGAGCGCCTAAGTTGCAATCACCCTCATAAGTGTCCTGGGAGAAGTCCTAGAGGTTTAGGTTCTTTTGTTATTATGTTGTTGACGTGCTGAGCACGCTGGTTTGTATTAATAGGTTAAAGATTGGATTGGCATTGGTGTTGTGGGGACGAAGTCCTTAAGTATTGTTTGATGTTGTGGGCACAGAGCCCTTAAGTGTTGATATTGATATGTTCTTTGTAGACTTGAGGTCCTTTTGATTGTTTGATGTTTTTCAAAGATTCTTTTTTGATGCCAGACTGTGATCTAGGTTGTCCAGTTTTAGGATACATCATACCCGACTCTCTGTAAATTTGGAGGCTTATGGAAATGGGTTAATCCTGTCTCATTTCGGTAGCATCCTGATTCTAGCAGGGTGATACATAATGTCTGTTATATCCCTCTAAATATTTCTACCTTAAGTACTATTGTTTCTCTAATGAACAATTTATTCATAACTATTCTGAATATTCATCTTTCTATTCGCAATAGAAAGACTTGGGTGTTTTAATCGTTCAAGTATCGAATCAACCCTTAAGGAAGATACTCATCTACATCTCACAAGAATGAGTGAACTTCATATCTATGTAAAGTGTCCCTAGCTACACACTAAACCATGTCCCCAAAGTACGTAGCTATTGGTCGGGATTGCTACACCAACCTCATCTTTGTAAGTCAAATGACATAGCATGTCATGCATGAGTTCGTAGTACACTAATGATTTAGATCAATCCATATATGACCATCTAGTAGATTTAAATAAATTCTTTATTTAACGGATATTATAAGAAATTCATTTCTATCTGGTTCCAGTCCTATAAGATAACATCATACAAGGTGCCTCCATTCTCATGTCACCACATGGACGATCCCAGATCAAGGTCGCCATACAATTTTAGAATAGACCGCAGTTATAGATAAACCATAAATAAAGTATTCGTTTTATTTGCTCTCTATGGATTATTTTAAATTACTAACTCCAGACTTAAATCATCTTATGTATAACACCCATACACTAAGTCTGAAAGCACATAAGTAATCACTGGTAAACTGAATAATTTTCAATATGCGATTTAAATAAAAAAATTGATAAATGGACAATGCATCTTTTATTTATAATGAATAATTATGTTTACATATTACATGAAGCTCTAAGATATATATCACAACACAAGATATGGAGACAACAACCCCTTTCACCAAGGAAGTATTGAGAGTGGATTTCCCAATGAGGTTCACCATGCCCATGATGGACATCTATAAGGGTAACACGGACCCTACATCCCAGGTCGAATGATTTGTCTTGCTAATGGAGATCCAAGGCATGGTTGGAGAGGTGGTCTGCAAGGTATTACCACTGACCTTGAGGGGGGTTGGCCAGTTTTTGGTTCAGAAATCTAACCCATGTAGCATTAGCAATTTTTGGCAGCTAATGAAGTCATTTATGCGCCATTTCAAAGGTGCCTGCACACCAAGGAAGACGCTCAGATCACTGATAATGATGAAACAGTGAGATAACGAGCCACTGAAGAGCTTTATCGATAGGTACCGCATCCTGGTACTGGAGGTCAGGGCGTATGAGTCCTCGGAGGCACTAGAAAGCTTTAAATGAACTTTGAGGGTTAAGAGGTTCCCATCTCATGATCCAGGAAGTGCCAGACTATGCTGTGGCCTTGGAGCATGCGACGAGATTCATATTATTGGAAGAAGATGAGAAGATAACCCAGGGGATGCAGCTCGGGTACAGAATGAGCCGAGGCAGGATATTCATCGAGATACTAGTAGTAGATGGAAAATACCAGGCCCAAGGCAACAGGGAGTTTAGGTCAATCACGCAAGGCAACCCTGCACTTGAGAGGAGGCCTCTGATCATGGTTGCACATGTTTCAGGGGGTAAGACGTATACTGCCATCAATAGGCCTTTGGCACAAATAGCTCATAAAATACAAGACAATGACCTGCTGAATTAGCCCGACTCGAGTAGGTTTCCAGTTGAGAAGTGAGATCACATGGCTTATTATATACATCATAATGCCAGGGGACATGGCACCGATGACTGCAGACACTTGTAGGAACAAGTTGAGAACCTAGTTAGGAATGGCTAGGTCCTTTTCGTATTATTGGAGGAAGAAGAGAAGATAGCCTAGGGGTAGACCTCGGGTAAAGAAAGAGCTTCGTCGGGATACTAGTAGTAAATGGAAAGGACCAGGCCTCAGGTAATGGGGAGTTTAGGCCAATCACCCAAGGCAACCCCGCACCTGAGAGGAGGCCTCTGATCAAGGTCGCGTATGTTTCGGGGGTTACAACATACACTGCCTTCAACAGGCCTTTGACACAAATAGCTCGGGAGATACAAGATAATGGCCTACAGACTGAGCTCGAGCCTAGGAGGTTTCTAGTTGAGAAGAAGGATCACATGGCTTGTTATGTACATCACAATGCCATGGGATATGGTATCGAGGATTGCAGAGACCTGCAGGAACAAGTTGAGGACCTAGTCAGGAATGGTTACCTGAAGGATCGCATTAATTACGAGGCCATGAGGGTTAGGCAGCGAAGGGATCATATGCATGTGTTAACTACAGCAGGCGGAAGGACATTGGCTGATGATTCAAATTGGGCAAGGAAAATTTACTATCGGATCAATATCTATGAGGTAATTACTACAGAAAGGGCCCGAGAATTCAAAAAACCAGGTCGGTGCTAATAATGTTTACCGAGGAAGATGCTCAGGGTGTGAGCTACCTTCACGATGACTCACTGATAATCAAGGCCAATATTGGCGGGTCGAAAATAGACAAGATATTAGTGGACCTCGGGAGTGTGGTGGACATCATATCTAGGGAAGCATTGAATGAGTTGGGAATGAATTTCACCACATTGATTCAGGAAGCAATCCCACAGTATGGGTTTGGGGGATCTACTACCATCCCACTTGGTCGGGTACAACTGACAATGATCATTGGGACGAGCCCCCATACTCATATTACTATGATGGATTTCATCGTAGTAGATTACTTGAGTAGCTACCAGGTGATTTTGGAAAGACCCTTCATGATGAAGTCAGAGGCATCTTTGTCAAGCTACTATCTGAAACTGAAGTTCCCGATCAGAGATGGGGTCGGGATAGTTTGTGGGAGTCAGAAAGTGGAGATGAGTTGTGTTACCGCCACATTGAAGGATACCTTGTGTATCGATGATCTTGCAAGGAAAATATAATATCCAGAAATTCGAGAACTCTTCCGGAAGGATTTTATATTGCAGATCGGGTCTCGGAATGAGAGTATATTGGAGAATAAGAGTTTAAGTGTTGAAATATAGCTCGAAATATTTTAAAATAGAGATTTGATGCATTGTAAATCGCGTGACATTAAAGAACCACTTATGCGATTTATGTATATTCATAATGTAATTTTTAGATACTTTCTTATAAATACCCCTAGTTTTCAGAAATTACAAGAATGAAAAAACTTCTCAATCTCTCAAACTCGACCCCCACCCCCAAAATCGCTACATCGATTTCTGGTTACGCAGGTCACACCTCGGCCACCGCCGGCCGCCGCACCACCCTAGAAAGATGTGCCGGAGCTCCTTATCCTCCATCTGTAGCCAACCGGGCAAGGGACGCTGGAATCCGATGATATGACATGAAGAAGACGCACACATGGTTATTCTGATCCCAGCTCCTCGCTTCGTTTCACGACCCGAGCCACCCGCCAAATCAAAGCTCTTGGAGAGTACTACAAGTTGGCGGTGATGGATTTTCCGTTCCGTGCACGGTTGCATGCAAATCAGAGAGAATATGTGATTATAAATAGTAACATCGAATGAACATTAGCTCCAATCAGAACTTTTTCGATTCCCATGCATTCGTGGGATCGTTTGGAGTCCGTATATGCCCTCGTAATCTTGGTAAGACCTCATGGTCAAAATTCATTAATTTCAAGTTTTCCGTTAAATGTTCGGATGTTTTCAGTAGCTTCCTATATTAACATAATGATATAAATTGAATTGTTTGAGTATTAGTATATTGAATATGTGTAATTTGGTAGAATCCGAGAGAAATCAGAACGAATTTGATCGATCCGATAAGTAAAGTGAGTTTCCGATAAAATCAGGTTTCACACGCATTTTTTCTTTGACAAACATATTTAATGATATAAATTAATTATGATGATACGATTTTATTTGAGTAATTCCAGAGAGGTTTGGTGTGCTTAGGCTCTTTCCGCAGCTTTTTCAGAAACTTTTCGGAAGATTTTTCGGAAATGTATAATTTGTATATTTGAACTACTGGATTGACATAGAATAACGTTTAATGATGTAATATGGGTATTGGATGTATTATGAGTAATGAAACTGAAAACATATTTAACTTGGGTTTTCCCGGAAAGTTAGGGAGTTTATGTTCTCAATAAATTTTCCATGATTAACGACCTTAACTGTCCATATTTTATGTTATAGATGGGGAAAGAGAAAAGATAGCATGGACCCCAGGTAAGTACCTCACTGTGAACTCATCGTAGGTAGACAAGGTATAATGGCTGATTGTGTGTTTAGATATGTGTATAAAGTGAAGGCTCATAAAAATAAGTAATAGTAGTTATGAAGTTTTAGAAAGTATGAATGAGAGTTTCGAGAGGTACAGACAATGAGTTTTGTAAATAGCACGTATAGAAATAGATTTTTTGAAAGTTTGCATAGCGTCGAGTTTCTAGATAGCAAGCTAGTAACAACATGAAAAGTTTAGTACTGGTTGTCGTTACATTTTCATAGTTAAGCATATATTCAAGTAGAACATGTTTTCACTAATCAAGATGTAAAAGTTTTGTAAAGAGTTTTAGCGAAGTTTTACAGACTTCAGTTTAGTTTTGGTCTGAGTGTGGATCCAGTTGTATGAAATGTGTTGATATGTTTGATGACACATGTAAGCATTTTTCATATAGATGCATTTGTTGAAATGGGGTACGAGCCCACTTTGCATGTATTGGGCGAGTGAGATGTCACCAGCTCGTAATTGATTGTGGTTGACTTTGCTGTTGTGTATATCGATAAAAGAATTGCATTACATTGCATTGATCACATGACTTACATGATCATATGGTTGTTATGATGATGCATATGTATTTTTGCATACCCGGAAGGAGACACAGTGCACATGGACAGATACAGATCTAAAACCAATAGGACAACGATACATAAA
Source organism: Zanthoxylum bungeanum (assembly GCA_019454045.1). Lineage (NCBI taxonomy): Eukaryota > Viridiplantae > Streptophyta > Magnoliopsida > Sapindales > Rutaceae > Zanthoxylum > Zanthoxylum bungeanum. The sequence continues at coordinate 567,685 of SKCR01027644.1, forward strand.
TCCCTTGGATCCTAGTTATATTGAGTGGACCTTTCTTTTCAAAGTCGATTTCACTTAATTGATTTGATTCAAGACTTACTTTTTAGCACATAGGACGTTAGCCAAATTTATATCCAGTTTTTTTTATAAATAAGGACGATTTGAGAAATATTTTAGAAAGTTGTGACTTTTAAAGCATGATTTTATGGTTTTTTAGAGGCATGAGGGGAAAACCCACCTCAGTTGTTATACGGGTCAAATTTGGACCCAAGGGTAAAACTGTCTTTTCACTTCAGACCCAACACCAACAAAGCCCAAAGACAGTGGCCCGGCCCATAAAATTTAGTATTATTATACTATAATTAAACCAATTGCTTCAAGACAATCCTATCTAATTATATTCCAACTACTTCCCTCTTTTTCCTAACACCAAGCATAATCCCACATTCCGATGATCTTTCATCAAATACAAGAGCATGTTGTGGGGCTCATGCCAACTAACGAAGTCATCTTTCTTACCTATAAAATAGCAACGCATTTCAAAGGAGAGGCATTCAAGTCTGAGCTCTCCAACTTGAGTTCTCAGAGCCTCCTACCATCTAAACACCGACCCACCGCCCTCATGGCAGTCAACAGAAGTCAAGATAACTTTCGACATTGTTCTTCCATTATTTACAGCTAGTCTTCATATTGACTTGAACGTCGGAGTGCCTACGGGACCCACCACACCGGTGGGCAGTACTCCCGCTCACTATGCCTTTGTTTTACAGGATCGCTAGTGCCCCCAACCTACAAATTCTTGATTGTGGACCTCGGGCAAAAACCAACATCCACAATTCGGCGCCCACCGTGGGGCCTTAGCGATTCATAGCACTCAAAGATCTTTCAGTCTACGGTTCCTAAAGCACCATCACTCATGGCTTCTAGCTGCGAGCAGACACAGACCCAGTGGCAACACAATTAGCCACGCTCCAAGAACGTTTATAAACTTTGGAGTATGAGAACCTAACTATGCGAAACCCCAATTTAAACCTCCAAAAATAGTTGGAATTCGATTCATCTCAAACGATTCAACCGGTAACACAAAATTACTCTTTGTCAAAGCCACTCGACCAGTGATTATAACTTGGCAATGTGGCAAATATCATGTTATCTTGTTAAGCAATTTATTTGCGTTTTGAAACTCATGCGACAAAACAAACAAGAAAACTTAGGAATTGACCAAAAAAGTAAACACTTTCATTCAAGTTTTAAAGTTTCCATTACATAAACAAAAAAAAAAGAGTAAATAACAAATTACATAATTCATTATGCGGATTGTTCGGTTGCCGGAACTTCAGTAGAAGGTTGAACATCCACAGATGGAACCTCAGGAGTTTGAGCAAGTGAAGTAGAAATTGGGTCAACTTCAAGCAATCCACGGTCTTCAAAAGCTTCAGCATATTTCTCTGTAAGAACCCCTTCTTTTTCAGCCTCTCCAGTGACCACTTGCTTTTCAACTACGTCATTCGAAAGCATTTCTTCCCCCTTCTCTTCTCATTCTTCACCTTCGCTCGTAAGGGATAGCCCAGATATCAGCCTCTCATATTCTCGGATCCATTTCTTTGGCTTCCAGGCGACATTCTGACTAGCTAGATACTCCTCCATTAGATTTCTCATCTCTTTCATCATCGATTCAAACGCAACCACTTCAAGTTGCTCAATAAATTCAGCTTTCTCCTTCGTCAAACTCTCCACACTTTCTTTGTACGCTTCATTGGTAGCCTTGGACACCTCCTTCTCCAATTTCAGTGTTGCCTGAGTCTCCTTCAATTCCTTCTCAACTTCCTTTCAGAAGCATCAAAATTCATTTTTAGTTCAGCAAAGTCTTTTCTGACAGATGTGTTGTCTTTCTCTAAATCCATCATCCTCATTTGGCTCAACTCAGCATACTCTTGCATAAAAAGGCCACAATCAATGACCGGAAACAAACTTCACTTATTGTCTCTCATTCGACATATAAAAAATATATATGTACAATTATTCTTTATAAGTACCTGATAACTCAGAGTAGTAATCTTTTTACAGTTTCTGTTGGACCAAGCTCGGTCAACCGTTGCTCGTCTTCTTCAAGGAGGAGACGTTTAATAAATTTGGAAAGGCTAGAGGGATCCGAAATTGCAGTGGACCCGTGATGAATTCTCACTATAACACTTTCTGCATCTTCCTCCACTTCGACTATAGCTTTCCTCTTTTTTGAAACAAAGGCCTTCTCAATCGGCTGTATCATTGAGGCAGGAACATCAGCCAAAAAGACTTCTGTTGGTTTGGGGACTTCCACTTCGGTGGCTTCAGGCTCATTCCCTTTGACTTTCTTTGTCCTCATCCGGTTTCTCATTTCATCGAGTTTTGGCACCTTAAATGGACTTGACATAATTTCAGCTGCGCATAAAAACTCTTCAGGGGTCAGGGGTTTTAAAAACAGCAGCCCCCTAAATGTAACTTCAATCGCCCAAGTATACAATATCACGGCCAAGATATGCTTACTCAAAGCCAAATGGATACCTTATGAATCAAAGACTTCCTTCCACAACGGGGTTAACCTCAGTCTCCTCTCTTCTAAAGCGGCTCAACAATTCCTCTTTGAATCGGGCAAGCTGAGAATGAACTTTGTGTTTGATACGACTTGACTGGTAGTATCAAATTTTCTATTCAACTGAAGACATGGAAAGAGAAAAGCATGGAAATTTCAGTCATACAAATAATAAGTATACAACTACAGAGGTAAGGTTAAAAACACTCACTCGACGAGTTCCAATATTCTGGTATATCTCCACTCTCATTCGACCCAAATACGATCTCCCCTCTCACAAAGAAATAACTTTTCTGCCAATCCCCATTGTCATTCGTTGTAAGCCCCAACACCAAATGCTCATTCTTTTGGCGGAGATACAAGTAATACCTCCATTTTTCTCTCAGATGCTCCTTCATATAGTATGTATACAATAGATCTTTCACCCCCAAACTCAATCCCCTATTCAAAAGCCATACATTCAATCGACAGTAAAATCCTCCAAGTGTTTGGCATTAGCTGAGAAGGAGCCAACTGGTAATGATTCAACACTTCCCATACTAACTTCGGAATGAGGAATCTGAATCCATCAATGAATGGGTGTTTGTAAAACCCAATCCACCCAGGAATTTTGTAATCAATCCTTTCAGTCGACTATGTTAACCTTACCTCTATTGATTGAGGAAACCTATACTTCAATCTCATCTCTCTCATTGATTTTTCGGTCACTCTACTGGCTGGATTCTTAGTTAGGATATTTGTTGGTTCACTCGTGCTGGGAACCCCACTCGACTCTCCAATGGTAGGTAATGATCTCAAAGGTGTCGTATCGGTGGGTACTCCTAACGGTGGTTCAGCTATTGTTACAAGTCCAGCCTCAATAAAATCTTCATACGACCAATCCCTACAAGTCTCTTCATCACTTGAATCATCCACAGGTAGTTCAATATACTTGTCAATTTGCACACCTAAACTACCCAAACATTCCTCACTCGACATTTTTCAAGCGACAAGTTACAAACACTAGTTCCCTACATGTTATATTCATTAAAAGATTAAAACCATCCCAAACCTCAAACAAAATCCAGAAGTTTCATTATATCTATCAAGATCAAATAACCTATTCGACTAAGAACAATTCGAATCTACACGAAGAACAATTGAAGATATTGAAGAATATGAAGAAAAGATATGAAAGGTACCTTGAAGATCAGGAGAGCTTTCCTAAACTTGCCAACCGAAAGGAATTCTTGTGTGAGACAAAATGATCTACAAAACTCTTACTTATACTCATCATTTTGGCGCTTCAATTTCCCTCCAAAAGACACATAGAAAATCCCATTAGGGTTTTAATAAATGAAGTTGGGCTCAAGACATCCTTAGGCTCATCTTCCCTTTCAATCTACCAAGAGTAATTTACAACGAGGTCAGTTAAAAAAGACAATAAGGTGACATCTGTCAATTAACATTTTATGGAGAAAGCTCATCCCCTTTTATGAAATCACTTCCATACTAGAGTGAAGCCTTGACATGGATGTCTCATTCGACACAGCACATAAGATGACATTCCAATCAGCATGTATATATAAAGTATTTGAATATTTCAGTCGACATCCATGTATGGAGTGTTTGATGGTTTATTTCATTCGACATCATTATATGAAGTGTTTGTAGGTTTATTTCATAAGACATCATTATATGGAGTGTTCGCAAGTATACTTCAGTCGACATACTTGTATGAGGTAATTGTAGTCTATATCTTTACGAAGATTATTTCAGTCAACATTTTAATCCCGGTACATTTCAGTCCACATGCATATATGGAGCCTTGTATATGTATCCCAGTCAACATCTTCTTATGAAATGTTTGCATGTATATTCCAGTCAACTTCAATATTTTCATCTTTGCAAGATTATTCCAGTCGACTTGCATGTATGAAGTGTTTACAGTGTTCATATGATTACTTTAGTCGACATGCATGTACGAGACTCTTTGTGGGGATATTCCAGTCGAAATTGCATGATACAAAGATGACTTGCATGTATGGAGCTTTGTATGAATACTCTAGTCGACATTCGTATGAGAAATTTTTGTAGAAAGATTTTAGTCGATATACATGAAAACCCAGATTGAAGAGGATATTCCAGTTGATATTACACGTATGAAGTATTGGTGTGAAGACAGTCCACTCGACACTGTATGGGAACTTGGCGTGTACATCCTAGCCGACATTATCAGGTATGACTTACACTTTTAATATCCCAGTCGACATTACTAAGGCATAGGACTTGTTGGGGTATCTCACTTGACACTCGTATGTTGTCTGGCATTAATTAAAGATGTCCAGGTTGATATTCCAATGAGTGGCTTGGGACTTGTTATGGATGTCCCAGTCGACATCAATATGAAGCTTGGGATAGATGTCCCAATTGACAATATAATTTTTGGGACTTATTATGAGTATCTCAGTCGACATTACTATATATAGCTTGATAATTGTTATGGATGTCTCGGTTAGCATCTACATGTATGTAGGTTGGGAATTGTCATAGATACTACTACACTTGCATGATTTGAGAGATGATATTAATCCCAGTCGACATCATCTAGCATGTAGCTTGGGAATTGTTATTGTTACTACACATGCATGTCTTGAGATGTGATATGAATCCCAATCGACATCATCTAGTACGTAGCTTGGGAATTGTTATAGTTACTGCACTTGCATGTCTTGAGACATGATATGAATCCCATTCGACATCATCTAATATGTAGCTTGAGAATTCTCATAGATACTACTACACTTGCATGTCTTAAGATATGATATGAATCCCAGTCGACATCATCTAATATGTAGCTTGGAATTATCATAGATACTACTACACATGTATGACTTGAGACTTGATGTACATCCCAATCGACATCTACACGCCCAAAGCTTGGAACTTGTAGATGATCCCATTCTTGGACAATTATGACCCATATCATCACTATTTGTACAGATCATGGTGTTGTTGTACAAATTAACTATGTGACAAAGGAGATTGCACTCTTATCATTTGTGATTAGATCACCTAGATGTATAAATGATAGGAGGTCCCTATGATTTGTTCCTGGATTGAGAATGATATGAGACAGTATCAGTCCACGAAGGATAAATCATTAAATATCCCTAGTCAGAGTATTATCGAGATTAGACATCGATAAATACGTAAAAGACTAGTATTACACTTGTGCGCGTTGTGAGGGCACAACAGCATAGTTCTCATATATTTGGGTATATGATACTCATGCAAGTGTAATAGGAGGTTGTGTTTTACCGATGGTACGGGAAACAGCTTCGCTCTGGATAGACCCCCTCGGAATTCCATTGGTAGTATGACTATGTGTCTATGGAAGTCTGAAATCAGGTTAGGTGTATTTGGTATTAACCTGAGACTTGCACCGCTAATACTTATGACAATTAATATACTTTGGTTTTGGTCGTCCAGGGCTTTAACTGTTTTCTGTGTACGCCTCTTCTGGGTATATCGAGAATCGTAGTGTGTTGGGTGTGATGTCAAGACGGAAGTGTCACTCCAATCATATGGAGATGATGATCGCGTAGGGATACAGAACTGGTCTCTAAAAAGGTTGCAACCGTCGGGATAATATGACTTGGTCATGATTATCCGATAATAAAGAGACTACTTGCTCATAATCCGATATATTCTTCGTACGGGGCAGACACTGTACCAGCCCCAGGCCTTGCATGTGATCATCTGATACTGGATCGAAATACGCAATGCTACGTATACTACGCCTGATATAGATCTTATTCCTTTAAAGATATTTCTGGAGAATTGGGTAGGCATGACGCTTTTCTAGAAGCCAACCTTGTCTTGTAAATCGGTATAAATGTAGTACTAGGTACTTACGTGTTCGGATAGTCCGACGACCGAATTTACTGCCAACATATCCGGGGATCTCATGGGTCGCTTCCCGAAGATTCACCGATGACGTATGACTCGCACTTTTAATTAATCTGGGATTAATTAGATGAGAGAGAAAATTAATCTGGGATTAATTGCGGAGATATTTTATCCAGGATAAAATATCAATTAAAGAGAGATAACAGTTAATTTGGAATTAATCGATTAATTAATATATTCGATATATTAAACGAAATTGGATTTCGACGCGGAATTAAAATTAGATTTTAATTCGGGCGAATGAATTAATTTAGAATTAATTCGTTAGCGACGTGAATAGTGATTTTGCTAAGCATAATCATTTAATTACGACGCAATGGAGAATTCATTAATTTGGAATTAGCGAACCCGAGCCCGGGGTTGTTTGCGAGCGCATTCGTATTTTGAATTCGAGTGCGGCACGCAAGTCAAATCAAGCGTCAAATCACTTGTCACTTTGAGTGATGTGACTTGACAACTTGATTGAAAGATGTGACTTGATGGGAGTTGTTGAAAAGCTTTTGAAAGCTTGATTGACATTTAATATATTAAATGTTTTTGTATATGTTGAATTGATTTTAGAAATCAATTAACCTTTACACTTTTTCAACTCTCTCTTCTCTCTTCTCCACTTCTCTCTCACGCCCATGGAGGGCCATTTTCTTCTTGTTTTGCCGAGAGGATGGGTCGGTTAGTAAAATCCGCTAAGACCAGTACATGTCGTATATCGTGACTTGGTCCGATGGTTTATCACAATGAACCATGAGTCTCGGGAGACTCGTATAGACATGTTGGTGTTTATTTGATAAATACTGAATGACTCACTGAAGATTTCCTAATATATTGTACACCAACGTCAATAGGAAAATTCTCGAGTTGAGCGAGCATAGTAGTCCTTCGACTTGAGATACCACTGTGGATATATGAGTTATCCTCCACACTTTGATGGCAGTAACGTCACCGATCTATTTAGATCAGACCTTTGCCTGTTCGTTGGGTGTGTACTGATGCTAATGATATCATGTGCATATCAAGATAGAATCTGTCATTCGTGTGTACAGGACATAGGTATCATACACATGTTTGTGATCTAGTAAATCCATGGCTGTGGTATAACTTCAGAAATTAGTGTCGAGTGTTATTTAGAGATCGTAAATTAGTCGACTACCGTATGGATTTGACGTTCTTATCTATATCCTAGGTATAATATGGATAGCATGTGACGGAGGGATTATACGTATGCAATGACCTCGACTTGCATAGTTTAGCGAGATTATCCGTGGTCGTCATAATTCATGATTGGGTGAATTATGGACACGAAATTGGATTTCGAGACGGATAAACCTAAACTTAGAGAGTCCCACAATATGAAGTGTACTCGTTGAGCACTTGGGCAACACGTTATTCATAATACTTCACCGGATTAAATGAGTTAATTCGAATCGTTTAAACGGTTAAACGAAAACACATGCATAAGGGCATTTTTGGTCAATCGTAATTATTGTGTATTTATATTTGATACATAATTTGATTAGATACACATTAATTAAGTGTCAAATGGGACTTTGACACATGCCATTAATATATGTATTTGTTATTTAATGTAAATAAAAATACATATATATAATAATTATATTAATTAATTATTTAGATATTTAAATATTAAATATTTGAAAAATTAAATAATATCCATTTTTCATAATTGTTATGATAAATCTTTAATTATTATTGGTTACATGTGGCATGTTTTAAATTAAGCTTAATGTGTGCAAATTTGATTTGCTAACATAAAGCTTACTTTAATTTAATTAGATTAAATTTAGAAAATGACCATTTTACCCTTGTTAAGTCGGCAATGCTTGTTTAAGTTAGAAAATTTTGTTTTCTTTCTCATTCAAGCATCCATGGCCGAAAATAAGTCTTCCAAAAACCTTTCAAATTCTACTTGATGATTCAAGAAGGAAAATGAAGAAAATCAAGGAAAACGTTTAAGGAATTAGGAGGATTAAAGGTAATTTTTTATATCCCTATGCTTAGAAAGCATGTTTCTTGTTTCTTAATGATCTAGATGGATTCTAGGGTTTATTCTTTTTCTTAGAATTTGGGGTTTTTGATTTGGAGGATGAATTGGAAGGCTTTGTGCATGTGTGAAGTGATATTGAATGATATTATTGTAATAATTGTTCAATTTGATCATTTGATGATAAGTTTCCATTCTAGAGTGTTATGACCACTCTTGTAATGCCTAGAATTGTTCTTGGGTGCTTAATTGGTGATGACTTGAATTGGTGGTTTTGATTAATATGATTAATGTTGAAAAAGTTGGATTACAGCATGAAAAAATGATTATTTTTATTGCAAAATCAGATCTGGAAAAACTGGGTTGATTGTGATGAAAATGACGTTATTTGAATGTATTGGATTTGTTTTGGGTGTTGGAATAATTGCCGGAAATTATTTCGGAGTTGAAATAAGCGAAAACGGTGAAAAATGGTGTTACCGAATGACTTTTGAGCCAACCGGGTGACGGCTACCCAAACAGTGAATTTGTCACTGTTCGGGCAGCCCATGAACTGCCCTAGCACTATTGGGGCTGACCTGGGTAGCCCTCATGTGCATTGAGTAGTCGATTCGGTCAAAAATGTGTTTTATGCCATTTTGTGAAAAAATATTTCCGTAAAAGTTTTGCGACATTTCTTAACTATTTATGTCGTTATTTGATATCGAATAAATATTTTTAGGTGAAATATGAATAAATTATTCATATTGGATATTGAATAATTTATTCGGTAATTTAAAAAGTTTTAAAATTACGATTTTGCCCGAACCGCGAGCTTCCGCTGCTCCCGCGCCAAAGCCCCAACAAAAATGTTATCAGAGCATGTCTGATCCTTCATCCATTACATTAATCATGCTTGATATATGATATATAATCCAATTTGATGTTTGCACATGCACGTAATATATATGTTTCTTGACTTTTCGGTTCTACGCTAACGGGAAACGTAACGGAAATTTAATGGTAAGATTAAGTTATGTTTTCTAAGGTAGAATTGAATTGTTTAGAAATTGATCTAGATTAATTTCTGCATTTGATGTAGAGCAAAGCTTTCTTGAGGAATATCCCCGCTTAAAAAAGGCAGTAAAGTGACATGTATTGGATGCATGTTTCTTGGTCCGTCTTGTCAATACAGTTTATGAGTATCTTTCTATGGCTGCATTCGAGATCGTGCCAAAGCAGTGAGGGTGTAGTTGATAGAATTTTATCCATTCCGGATGTATATTTGATACTACACAAATTCAAGTGAAAGTGGAAATCCTGAACATGCCAAAGCTGTCAGGACTACATCGGTAGCTTGAGTTTGTCATTGGCAAGTGTAGCCTTGATACGTCTCCTTGTGAACGTGCCAAAGCTGTCATAATGAGAAACGGTTAGGACCAAAATTAGGAGTCACTGATGAGTTATTGACAATGAGTTATCTACCTAATGAATATATGTAGGCGAGATCGTGCCAAAGCTGTGAGTCGAAATATATTCATATGATCCTACTCTCACTATGGAATTCGATTTAATTATTAAATTCCCATTCTCCGTTGGGGATTACGGCATTACGTAAAGTAGTGGGAGACACTGCTGTGTTAAAAATCCATAACTAAGGCAGTGCGTAATTTTATGGAAATTGATGTTGTTGTTTTCCTTTATTCTATATTGTTAATAGATTTATGCTTCTAATCCACTGCATGCATATTATTTGAATATGTTTTCTGACTTCCCTTATGGTTGCGTATTTCTAGAATATGTTCTAGAATGTAAGTTGACTTGGATATTGTTAGATTAGTTAAAACCATCGGGAACTGTTGTTCCGATTTTGTTGAAAATCAAGATGGTTAGTGACTTAGTTACTAAGTCACATTAGGTAATCTAAATAGATATATATTTTAGGATATAATTGTCTAGAAAGAATAGTTTCTTGTGTAGTAAGAATTGACACGAATCAGTTCATGTCTCGAGATTCTAGACTGGCATTAAGAAAACTCAATTAGGTATTTTGTTTATCTTATAATGACGTTTCTTGGCTTTAGCGACTTTAGAAGTCACGTGTTTGACACATTTTGCTAATCAATTATTTGTAATTGTTGTGAATAATTGAAGGCAAATTATAAAGCTAAAGAAATGAGATGCGTATAGTTGTGTATAGAGAATATTGATTCTCACAATACGACAACTACAGGTATTGGATACCAGATCTCTCATCTAGTTATTTAAAATAATTTTTAATGATTGTTTTGATATTTGATATCAGAACTTGCGACTATTGGATAGTTACTTGTTCTTAATAAACAATTGTTACATATTTTAATATGACTAGTAGTGTCATTGATGAAAAGATGAACATTAAGAAAGATATTCGGTTAACTAAATAACTTAGAACAGTACTTTATGAGATTTTATCTCATAAGCATTAGATGCTTATTCCGTATGGTAAAGGATGGTCTGATTGTTGGTTTCTAAAGTTGTCCCAAGATCATTCAAGCATAAAAAAATGTGAATATAATAAAGAAGTATGGCGGAATCATACTTAGAATGAGCGGATTATGGAAGTGTTGATAACAAAACTTTTGTTCTTTGAGAAGTCTCCAAGCTCCACTTTGAATTTTGATCTCCAAGCTCCAAGCTTCAATGGTGATTCCAAGCTCTTAGATTGGTTTCCTTATCACCTTGGATGATTCTATGATGTGCTAGCAACTTAGGAAACTTGCAAAAAATTTCCTTATTTCTTCCTTGTGTATTCGGCCAAAAAGAAAAATATTGAGAGAAAAATGCCCAATACCGTGAGCAATAGAGAGGAAATAGATGAAGTGAAAATGTTGACTTATTTGTTTTGATTTCAAAAACAAAACATATACCAAATCCTAATATTTGGTAAAAGTCTTTCAAAACATCAAATTGAGTGTAGGAAAAGCAACCATCATTCCATCACCTAAAACCATCACCAAAAAGTAAAAGGTTGACAAGTGATGTGACATGATGTGACTTGTGGGCCCCATTTGATTCAAAATGTGAGTGGGCCCGCAAACACTCCCCGGCTCGGGTTCGCTAATTCCGAATTAATGAACTTATTCGTTACGACGTAATCAAATCAAATTTAATTAAATAATTATGCCAAGTAAAATTACTATTCACGTCGCTAGCGAATTAATTCTAAATTAATTCGTTTGCCCGAATTAAGATATAATTTTAATTCCGCGTCGAAATCTAATTTCGTTTAATATATCGAATGTATTATTTTATCGATTAATTCTGAATTAATCGTTCTCTCTCTTCTAATAATATTTTATCCTATATAAAATCTCTCAGTAATTAATCCCAGATTAATTATGCTTGAATCATACGTCATCGGTGAATCTTCGGGAAGCGACCCAAGAGATCCCTGGATATGTTGGCAGTAAATCTGGTCATCGGACTATCCGAACACGTACGTACCTCGTACTACGTTTTTACCGATTTACGAGACATGGTTGGCTTCTAGCAAAACACTGTGCATACCCAATTCTCCAGAAATATTCTTAATGGAATATATAATCTATATCAGGCGTAGTATACGTAGTATTGCGTATTGTGATCTAGTATCGGATGTCACATGCAAGGCCTGGGGCTGGAATAGTGTCTGCCCCGTATGAAGCATATATCGGATTACAAGCAACTAGTCTCTTTAATCGGATAATCATGACCTTGTCATATTATCCCGATGGTTGCAACCATTTAGAGTACAAGTTCTGTATCCATGCGTGATCATCATCTCCATATGACTGAAGTGATACTTCCATCTTGACATCACACCCAATACACTACGATTCTCAATAAAACCAGAAGAGGCGTACACAGAACCTGTTAAAGTCCTGGACGACCAAAACCAAAGCGTATTAATTGTCGCAAGTACTAGCGATGTAAGTCTCAGGTTAAGACCAAATACACCTACCCTGATGCGAACTCCCATAGACACATAGTCATACTACCAATGGGATTCCGCGGGGTCTATCCAGAGCGAAACTGTTACCGTACCATCGGTAAACACAACCTCATATCACACTTGCATAAGTATCCAGTATTTAAATATATGAGAACTATGCCGTTACGCTTCCATAACACGCACACGTGCAATACTAGTCTATTCCACATTATCGATGTCCAGTCTCGATAATACTACGACTAGTGATATTTAATGATTAAACCTTTATGGATTGATACTGTCTCATATCTTATAATCCGGAACTAATCATAAGGACTTTTATCATTTATATATCTAAGTAATCAAATTATAAAATGATAAAATGCAATTTCCATTGCTACATAATTAATTTGTACAAAAACCACAATGTCTTTTACAAATAGTGACGCTATGGGTCATAATTGTCTAACTATCTCCCACTTGGCCTATAGGCAGTCACTCAAGCATCTAATACATGAACTATGTACATGTCGCTCAAACTTTTGCTGAGGAATAACTTTCGTCAGCGGATCTGCAATGTTGTCATCTGATGCGATCTTCTCGATCTTCACATCGCCACGATGTATGATCTCACGAATCAGATGGAAACGTCGAAGAACATGCTTGGATCGTTGATGAGACCGCGGTTCCTTAGCCTACACTATAGCCCCATTATTGTCACAATACAATGGAACGGGCTCAGCTGCTAACGGAAATACTCCTAATCCAATTAGGAATTTACGGATCCAAATTGCCTCTTTTGCTGCTTCAGTTGCAGCAATGTACTCCGCTTCTGTTGTTGAATCGGCAACAATCTCTTGCTTGGAAGATTTCCAGCTTACTGCTCCGTTATTCAAACAAAATACGTAAAAGACTAGTATTACACTTGTGCACGTTGTGAGGGCACAACAGCATAGTTCTCATATATTTGGGTATAGGATACTCATGCAAGTGTAATAGGAGGTTGTGTTTTACTGACGGTACGGGAAACAGCTTCGCTCTGGATAGACCCATGCGGAATCCTATTGGTATTATGACTATGTGTCTATGGGAGTCCGCAATCAGGGTAGGTGTATTTGGTCTTAACCTGAGACTTGCACCGCTAATACTTGCGACAATCAATATACTTTGGTTGAGGTTGTCCAGGGCTTTAACCGGTTCTGTGTACGCCAATACTGGGTATATTGAGAATCGTAGTGTGTTGGGTGTGATGTTAAGACGGAAGTATCACTCCAGTCATATGGAGATGATGGTCACATAGGATACGGAACTCGTTCTCTTAAATGCTCGAGCTATCGGGATATTATGACTAGGTCATGTATATCCGATTATAGAGACTAGTTGCCAGACATCTGATATGTGCTTCGTACGGGGCAGACACAATTCCAGCCTCAAGCCTAGGACGTGAACATCCGATACTGGATCGACATACACAATACTACAGTATACTACGCTTGATATAGATCGTTTATTCCTGTAAGCATGTTTCTGGAGAATTGGGTAGGCATGGCGCTTTGCTAGAAGCCAACCTTGTCTTGTAAATCGGTACAAATGTAGTACGAGGTACTTACGTGTTCGGATAGTCCGACGACCGTATTTACTGCCAACATATCTGGGGATCTCATGGGTCGCTTCCCGAAGATTCACCGATGATGTATGACTCGCACTTTAATCAATATGGGATTAATTAGAAGAGAGAGAAAATTAATCTGGGATTAATTACGACGATATTTTATCTGGGATAAATATTAATTAAAGAGAGAGAACGATTAATTTGGAATTAATCGATAAAATAATATATTCGATATATTATGCGAAATTGGATTTTGACGCGGAATTAAAATTAGATTTTAATTCGGCGAACGAATTAATTTAGAATTAATTCGTTAGGGACGTGAATAGTGATTTCGCTAGCCGTAATCGTTTAATTGCGTCGCAACGGAAAATTCGTTAATTTAGAATTAGCGAACCCGAGCTCGAGATTATTTGCGAGCGCATTCGCATTTCGAATTCGAGTGCGGCACGCAAGTCAAATCGAGCGTCAAATCGCAAGTCACATCAAGCGTCAAATCACATGTCACTTTGAGTGATGTGACAATTTGATTGATTGATTTGAGTGATTGATGTGGTTGTTGAAAAGCATAATTGCTTTTTGCTTTTGATTTTTTTTTTATAAATGGAAAATTGTTTTTTTGTATTTGTTTTGTTTTTGGAAAATAAATAATATAAAAACAAAAGCATTTTCTTTCTCTCTCACCCACTCACGGTTTCTTTCTTCTTTTTCCCTCCTCTCTCTCTCGGCTTGGAGCCTTTCTTTTCTTCTTCGATTTTTTCTGGTTCTGCCGAATGAAAAAGAGAAGCAAGAAGAGTATTTTCTGGCAAAATACAAAGTGCTAGCACACACTTGAGTCTTCCTAAGGTGATAGGGCAGTGAACCTTTGAGCTTGGAATCCATTTTTGGAGCTTGAAGCTTGGAGCTTCAATGGAGGTCTCCCATGGCCGATTTTGGAGGAGCCAAAATCGAGTAGTCCCTGCAGTTCTAAGAGGCCACTGCCGCGAGTTTGAGAAGATTAAAGACTCGTGTTCATCGCGTTGCAAGATCCGGTCAATGTGAGTATGTATTCCGCCTTACTCCTTTGTGTATTCATGCGAATTTCTTGCTTGATTTGATGAATCTTGGGACCTAATTAGAAACCAACATGGTATCTATGAGCTTTGATCAAGCATGAAAAAGTTAGGGTTAAAATTGGGTAAACTCGATTTGAGCATGAATTGGTTGAATTGTTTGATTAAGTATGCTTGAATGAGGTTGAATTGATGTTTGCATGATCAATTTCAAGAAATTTGGTTGGATCAAATTTTCCCCAAAATTGGAGGCATGGCCGAATTGAAGAACCCTAACCTTTCTTGTGATTTTTTGTTTTTTGATCATTGGATGACTTAAAACAAGTGGGTAATGTTATTTTGAAGTTCAATTGGATTGAATTTTGATTTGGAACAATTGTCCCCAAATTAAAGGGCTTGGCCGAAAACTATATGTATTTGAAATTCATGTGTTTTTTTTTATTTTAATTCATTGGATGAGTTGAATTGATTTGGGAAATGATGATTGTGGATTTAATTGGATTGAAACCGAATCGGATTGGAAAAACCCCTAATTGCCGAGAATAAAGAAGCATGTAAAATGGGTTTGATTTTGATAAATTGTGTTGGACACTATTTGTTATTAAAGTGTATGATTAATTATGCTAATTGATGTTTTAGAATATTAATTGGGTGGTTAATTGTGGATTACACTTAGGTTAATTAATTATGGAATTTGGAATTTTATAAGTTAATTAATTGGGCTTGTTTGGAAATTGGGCCTTAAAGATTGTAATTGGGCTTTGGGCTTGGTTGTACTAAGTTAGGTTTAGGCCAATTTGGTTGGATCCAATTGGTCCTAAAACTGCATCCATAAAGTCCAATTATGACATAATGGACCTTAATTATTTAATTGGGCCTAATGGGCCAAAATTAATTTAAAGTCTTATGGGGTAAATCCCGGATTGGACTTTGGTTATCGGTTTCACCCGAGTTGACCAAAAGTCCACGCCTTAAAGAATTAATTAAAAGCCCATTGGACTTTAATTAAATAAACATTAGATGTTAATCGGGATTAGAGACCCGTTGCGATTAAATTTGGAATTGAAGTCGTAAAGGTTCGTTAATAAAAGTGTAATATTTAATTTGGAATTAAATAGTGAATTAGTATTAAATACAATTGAATTGGATTAATTTTATAGTTTAATTTAATTCAAGAATTTGTACTTTGAGTACTTATTCGCAAAACGAGTTTGACTCGAGCAAAAATCAAATCGTTGTTTGAACATTGGATGATCACTAATTATCAGATTAATTAATTGGATTAGATTGATTGATAACATGTTGTATGAATACATGGTTGCGATGCATGAATAATGTATATCGGATGGATATTAGTCGAGTGGGATAATTTTGGAAATTGTAATAAATTTGATTTATTAATTAGACCTGCGTGTCCAGCCTTATCACCTCTATACTCTTTGTATTCTCTTCTCACTTATTCCCCTCAATGTAAATGAGGTTTCTTTAGAAGTGTAGTGTAACGGGTAGAAGTAAATACATGTGCTAGCTGGAGAGAGAAAGAGAGATTTGATCTAGGATCAATGTAAAGTATCCATCCGCATATCATTATTATTTTATCATATGCGCTTTATTATGTGTTTAGAATGCATGTTTAAGGGTGTATGATGATGAAACCTTAACAAAGATAATAAATAGGTTGCCAATTTGCACGCGAAAAACCCTCGCTCAATATTAAGCGCCTTTCCTTCCATTGAGTGATTCTCACTCAAGATCCGAGACGGCATTGGTTTGTTGGCCAAAGTCAAGGCCTTTGTCTGTCGAAGATGTGTTTGAATCACGAAGGCTTTGTTCCATATCAGTGTCTTGTCCAAGTTGTGGTTTGTTGGCCAAAGTCAAGACCACTCTTGTCCATCGACATTGATTACGAAGCTTTCCATGGTCAATGGGTCGCGCTTGACTGGGATCACTAAGTTTGTTGTGCCAAAACCAAGGCTTAGTTGATTCAGAGGAAAAAGGTTAGGTAATACATTGGATGCATTGGCATATATAAGATATATGTTTCGGATTTGGATATCCCCTACCGGATCTAGGAATGGATTGGATCCAATTGATCTTAGAGATCTACCTAGTTAATTATCATACAATTTGTTGGCCAAAGTCAGATTGTGTGATATTTAACGGATCCTAGCCCACTAGGAAACACGGTTTCTCGAGTACTCGACAGAGGTTAGAGGCTCGCCGAAAAATAGTGGGAGGCAAGAATTGAATTTGCAATATTCGTTCAATTACTCGCCATACGCACTCAATCATAAATTATTTTGTCGTTTGATTAAATGTTAGTTGGACTAATATTTAAATTGTTGTTTTTAATTAACAGTTGGACTGTATTATAGTTGATTATATAATTGGATTATAGTAATCAATATATTTGAATTAATTAATTTCGATTTACAGTTGATTTTATAATTGGATTATAGTAATCAATGTAATTGAGGTTAATTAATTTAAATTATATTTGATTGTATAGTTGGACTATAATAATCAATATAATACAAGTACCACAAATCGTTGATTAAATAGTTGGACTATTAGAATCAAGATAAATTGAAAGATTGACATTTAAAACATAATCCTGGGGAAATGTGTTTAAATGGTTTAATTTTTAAATTGGGAATAATTTCAGGATGGTCCTGGAAAAATAATAAGTTAGTTTATTTGATAAAATAACGTATTAAGCCTAAGCCCGAGTTAAGCAAATAGTAGAGTATAATCTTGGAAGATTTATGTAATGATAACTTAAGTGCTTAATCCATTATGCTTGTCGCAGTAGACTCCTTAATTTCTGAATCAGAACTAAGGATTAGATCCTTAAAGTATGATAAATGAAATTGAAGGATTTTCATGGATCCATTATAGATCTTTGAAATACTAAATTGCAATAAATAATTCTTTGAGAATTAATGACTATTCTCAAGGAGACAAAGTCAAAGTTTGCAATTAGGCAAATAGTGCAAGGCGCACCTTACTTCGATATTCTAGAAACCCGAGGCTTGGCTGAAGGCTACTGAATGTTGAAAAGGGCAAAGGCAAAATCATTATAATCTTCTAGGAAGATAAAAGGACATATTCTAAGAAGGAATTGATGACGAGCAAGGCTCTGACTTCAAAAATGATTGTCATAATTATGTTCACAGCTAGTATTAAAATTAAATTTTAGATACTTAGTGTGGTACATAAAATATATATATTGATGTTCAGAATCTGTTTTGAACGGGATACTGACTTCAATTGAGATAAATCTGCGAATTGGAAACGGGACAAAAGTCGTTGTTTTAACCACAGATACCTAAGTTTAGGAACTACCCTCGGGTGTGTACCTAAATTAGGAAACTGTTATAATGTAACTTGTTTGACTAGAAATATTATCTCTATATCGAGTATAACACGCTGCGGGTGTACCTTTATATTCTAGAACACTAAAGTGTTTTATTATATAAAGATGATATTGAGATAAACACATTAGATGTGAATAACAGCATTTATATTTGAATATAAATAATATCTCAAATATATAACATGACAAATAAATAGCTCAAACTGATTTGATCAATTAAGAAACTAATTGTGGCATAGTTATTAGGGACACTATTAAACAAGAATCGTATATCCACACTTTCGAAGAGTGGGTACTAGGACTGATTTGATTCTATTCAAATAAAGTCTACGAATCTAGTTTATTGGGCAAAGTGCCTAAAACACTATTTACTTGGTAAGAGTGTCAGTGCCACTGATTTGTTAGCCCTAGTTCATAGTGAAGCTAAAGGGCCCATGTCTAGCTAGGCTAGATGTGGATATGAATATTTCGTGACCTTTACGGATGTGACATCGCGTTATGGTTATGTGTTTCTTTTGAAGAACACAAATCGGAAACTTTTAGAGTTTCGACACGAAATAGACAAACAGATCGGCTAAAGTATTAAACCATCACGGTTTGACCATGATGAAAATACTTAAGCAATAAGTTTCTCATATACTTGAAAGAGTATAGTATTCTTTCAATGATGACTCCTCCCGGAACATGTCAGTTTGACGGTGTGTCCGAAATGAGAGACCGAATTTTGCTACCATTTCCTTCAACGGATACGCAAAACAGTGCAGAACTTATTTTGAATAAGGTTCCATAAATATATGTTTGACAGATATCATATTAGATATGAACGGAAAGAAACCAGGTTTCTCATTCCTGAATATTTGGGTATACTAGGCATACTTTTGGATGATACCAAACTAAAACCCAAATTGGATAAGTGCCAATTGTAGGTTATCCTAGGATACCATAAGTATTGTACTTATACAACTCATGAGAGAACAATTAGATTGTTGTTAACCATGCGGTTTTCCTGAGAGGAATACCGATATGCAGTGGTAAGTGGGAGGATAGTAAAACTCGATGAAAATGGGGTAATACTATTCAAGGCACCGATTCCTAATGGAACCAAATAGTTCCTCAATGATGAAACTATTCCAATAATCTTCGAATACACAAGAACCACGTAAGTCAGAGAGAATCAGAAAAACACCTGGGGTAGGGTTTCTGATCTCATCTCATAAAGATGTCTATCTTATTGAGGTATACCAACTGACTACGTATGAGGAAGTGATACAAGGTATCGATTCCCTATTATGGCAAAGTGCCATAAAGTCTGAAGTGGATTCCATGTATACCAACTATGTTTAGATACTAGTTGATGTACCGCAAGGCATTGTGCCTATTGGTACTATAAGTCTTCAAGGAAGACATACATGGATGGCAACATACCATCGTACTAAGCTAGGCTTGTAGCGAAAAGGTAGAGTTATCAACATTGTGTTGATTACGATGAAACCTTTTACCTGTTGCCACGACAAATCCATTTCGACAATGCTTGCTGATGCTGCATGTTTCATTTATGAAATGTGGCAGCTGAATGCCAAAACTGCTTTTCTTAACGGAAACCTTTCGGAGGATGTTTACAAAATCCTGACGGTTTTGTTGAACCATAACAAGCAAACTAGGTTTGCAGGTTATTCGATCCATGTATGGATTGAAGCACGCATTAGGTTCTTGGAATTGTCGTTTTGATGTAATCATAATAGTTTATGATTTAATTCAAAACGAAAATAATTCTTGTGTATATAAGGAGGTTAGTGGGAGCGCACTGACAGTGAATGTCCTGAGTAATGATGATATATCATTTCTTGGAAATGATATTCCCATAATAAAATCGGTGAAAGCTTGGCTTTCATGATAACGACTATAAGTCGTAACAAAGGTACTATACAATAGTATAACGGAACAGTGAGCTGAAAATCTTCCAAGCAAGAAACTGTTACCGAATAAACAACAAATGCGGGTTATTGCTGCAATAGAAGCCATTTGGGTCGATAATAAATCTAATTAGATTAGATATAGTTCTGTTAGCAGCTGAGTTTGGCGTCAGCACATGCTAAAGAATTAATGGTCTTATCGACGATCCAGATACTTACTTTGATAATCATCTGATTCGTTCGGATCATACATCGTGGCGATGTGATGATCGAATAAATCGCATCAGACGATAATCATGAAAATCCGCTGACGAAAACATTTCTCAGCAATTTGAGCCAACAGTAGATAGTTCGGGTGTCAGAGACTCGAGTGATTGGCTATAGGCCAAGTGGAAGATTGTTGGACAATTATGACCCATAGCGTCACTATTTGTACAGATCATGGTGTTGTTGTACAAATTAACTATGTGACAAAGGAGATTGCACTCTTATCATTTGTGATTAGATCACCTAGATGTATAAATAATGAGAGGTCCCTATGATTTGTTCCTGGACAGAGAATGATATGAGACAGTATCAGTCCATGAAGGATAAATATTTAAATATCCCTAGTCAGAGTATTATCGAGATTGGACATCGATAAATATGTAAAAGACTAGTATTACACTTGTGCACGTTGTGAGGGCACAACAACATAGTTCTCATATATTTGGGTATAGGATACTCATGCAAGTGTAATAGGAGGTTGTGTTTTATTGACGGTACGGGAAACAGCTTCGCTCTAGATAGACCCATGCGGAATCCCATTGGTAGTATAATTATGTGTCTATGGGAGTCCGCAATCAGGGTAGGTGTATTTGGTTTTAACCTGAGACTTGCACCGCTAATACTTGCGACAATCAATATACTTTGGTTGAGGTCATCCAGGGCTTAAACGGTTCTGTGTACGCCAATGCTGGGTATATTGAGAATCGTAGTGTGTTGGGTGTGATGTTAAGACGGAAGTATCACTCCAGTCATATGGAGATGATGGTCACATAGGATACGGAACTCGTTCTCTTAAATGCTCGAGCTATCGGGATATTATGACTAGGTCATGTATATCCGATTATAGAGACTAGTTGCCAGACATCCGATATGTGCTTCGTACGGGGCAAACACAATTCCAGCCCCAAGCCTAGCACGTGAACATCTGATACTGGATCGACATACACAATACTACGGTATACTACGCTTGATATAGATCGCTTATTCCTGTAAGCATGTTTCTGGATAATTGGGTAGGCATGGCGCTTTGCTAGAAGCCAACCTTGTCTTGTAAATCGGTACAAATGTAGTACGAGGTACTTACGTGTTCGGATAGTCCGACGACCGTATTTACTGCCAACATATCTGGGGATCTCATGGGTCGCTTCCCGAAGATTCACCGATGATGTATGACTCGCACTTTAATTAATCTGGGATTATTAGAAGAGAGAGAAAATTAATCTGGGATTAATTACGAAGATATTTTATCTGGGATTAAAATATTAATTAAAGAGAGAGAACGATTAATTTGGAATTAATCGATAAAATAATATATTCGATATATTATGCGAAATTGGATTTCGACGCGGAATTAAAATTAGATTTTAATTCGGACGAACGACTTAATTTAGAATTAATTCGTTAGCGATGTGAATAGTGATTTCGCTAGCCGTAATCGTTTAATTGCGTCGCAACGGAAAATTCGTTAATTTAGAATTAGCGAACCCGAACCCGAGATTATTTGCGAGCGCATTCGCATTTCGAATTCGAGTGCGGCACGCAAGTCAAATCGAGCGTCAAATCGCAAGTCACATCATCCTCAAATCACATGTCACTTTGAGTGATGTGAAAATTGATTGATTGATTTGAGTGATTGATGTGGTAGTTGAAAAGAAATAATTGCTTTTTGCTTTTTGATTTTTTTGATAAATAGAAAATTTTTTTTGTGTATTTGTTTTGTTTTTGGAAAATAAAATAAATATAAAAACAAAAGCATTTTCTTTCTCTCTCACCCACTCACGGTTTCTTCTTTTTCCCTCCTCTCTCTCTCAGCTTGGAGCCTTTCTTTTCTTCTTCGATTTTTTCTGGTTCTGCCGAATGAAGAAGAGAAGCAAGAGAGTATTTTTGTGGCAAAATACAAAGTGCTAGCACACACTTGAGTCTTCCTAAGGTGATAGGGCAGCGAACCTTTGAGCTTGGAATCCATTTTTGGAGCTTGAAGCTTGTAGCTTCAATGGAGGTCTCCCATGGCCGATTTTGGAGGAGCCAAAATAGAACAAAACCGAGCAGTCCCTGCAGTTCTAGGAGGCCACTGCCGCGAGTTTGAGAAGCTTGAAGACTCGTGTTCATCGCGTTGCAAGATCCGGTCAATGTGAGTATGTATTCCGCCTTACTCCTTTGTGTATTCATACGAATTTCTTGCTTGATTTGATGAATCTTGGGACCTAATTAGAAACCAACACATCCTCGTTTTGAACGAAATCATGTTCTTTTATGATCTCATCAAAACGTTGGTTCCAAGAACGCGATGCTTGCTTCAATCCATAAATGGATCGATTTAACTTACTAACCTTGTTTGCAAGTCTTGGTACGACAAAACCGTCAGGCTGTTGCATATAAACATCCTCCAAAAGGTTTCTGTTAAGGAAAGCGGTTTTGACGTCCATCTGCCATATCTCGTAATCGAAATATGCAGCAATAGCAAGCATTATCCGAATGGATTTAATCATGGCAACGGGTGAAAAAGTTTCGACGTAATCGACACCATGTCGTTGACGATACCCTTTCGCTACAAGCCTAGCTTTGTACGTTTGTACGTTGCATCCATGTCAGTCTTCCTCTTGAAGACCCATTTGTAACCAATAGGCTTTACGCCTTCTGGTGCATCAACCAGTGTCCAAACTTAGTTGGTGTACATGGAATCCATTTCAGAATTCATGGCATCTTGCCATAAACCGGAGTCGATACCTTGTATCGCTTCCTCATACGTAGCCGGCTCATCTTCCTCAATAAGATTAATATCCACATGAGGTGAGATCATAAACCCATACCTCTTAGGTTGTTTTCTGACTTTCTCCGACCTACGCGGACCTTGTGTATTCAAAGATTGTGGTACAGTCTCATCCCTGATGGACTGTTCATGTTCTGTTAAGGATTCTATGTCAGGAACAGTATCACTCCGATTTTCATTGAGTTCTACTTTCCTCCCACTTATCACTGTATTTAGGAATTCCTTCTCAAGGAAAACCGCATGTAGAGCAACAAATACTTTGTTCTCTTGTGGGTGATAGAAGTAATATCCTTTGGTTTCCCTAGGATATCCTACAAATAGGCATTTATCCGATTTGGGTTCAAGTTTGGTACCTTCCAAACGTTTAACGTATGCCCAGCAGCCCCAAATCTTCAGGAATGAGAAAACCGGTTTCTTTCCTGTCCATATTTCATATGGAGTCTGTTGAACAGACTTTGACGGAACCTTATTCAAAATAAGTATTGCACTGTTCAATGCATATCCCCAGAAGGAAATAAGTAGCTATGTGCGACTCATCATAGACCTTACCATGTCTAACAAAGTTTGGTTTCTCCGTTCGGACACACCGTTTAATTACGGTGTTCCTGGAGGAGTCCACTGTGAAAGAATACCATATTCTTTCAAGTAATCAAGAAACTCATTGCTCAAGTATTCGCCACCACGGTCCGACCATAATGTCTTAATACTTTTACCGGTCTGTTTTTCTACTTCGTGTCGAAACTCTTTGAATTTCTCAAAGGTTTCCGACTTGTGTCTCATAAGATACACATAACCATAACACGATGCATCATCCGTAAAAGTTACGAAGTATTCATATCCACCTCTAGCCTGGCTAGACATGGGCCCACAAACGTCAATATGAACAAGGGCTAACAGTTCGGTGGCACGTGCACCGTTTTCGCTAAAAGGTGATTTAGGCATTTTGCCTAATAAACAAGATTCACAGACGTCATATGAATTTGGATCAAATCCGTCCAAGTACCCACTCTTCGAAAGTGTGGATATGCGTGTCTTGTTTATGTATCCTAGACGACAATGCCACATATAAGTTTCATCTTTGTTACTTACTTTAAGCCTTTTGTTTGTTACATTATATGTTTGAGATTGATTTATATTCAAAATATAAAGACCATTATTTGCATCAGCTGTGCAAATTTCTATATTATTTTTATATATAAAACACCCAGTGTTTCTAAATACAAAAGTATACCCGCATTGGGTTAACATAGATACAGAAATAATATTCCTAGTCAAACTAGGTACAAAATAACAGTTTATAAGTTCAAGTACATGCCCCGAGGGCAGTTCCAAAACATAAATGCCCACTGCCAAAACGGCAACTCGAGTCTCATTTCCAACACGGAGGTCAATCTCTCCTGAGTCCAGTCTCCTGCTAATCCGCAGATCCTGTACATCAGTACATATGTGAGTACCACAACCAGAATCAAAAATCCAATTTTTAAAACTAGAAGTAGACATGTTTATTTCTATAACAAACATACATGAAGCCGGTGTCTTGCCCGCTTTAATTTCCTTCATGTGTACCTTGTACTCGCGGCAGTCATGCTTCCAGTGACCCTGCTTCCTGCACTGCAAGCATACATCTTGGGATTTGTCCTTGGGTTTCCTAGAACCCTTTGACGATTTGGCCTTGCCCTTCTTCTTATGCTTTTTCTTCTTAACACCGCCAGTCGCCTTGGGCCAATCCCTTGGAGTCTGAGATGTTGAAGCAGTGCGCCTCGCGCTTCTTGCCCTTAAGGAGATTCTTTTCTGCTTCACGCAGAGTGGACATCAACTCTTCAAGAGTTTGGTCTTGGTTCAACATGTTGTAGTTCATGATGAACCCACTCCAAGTGTCGGGGAGAGACTGTAGGATCAAATCTACTGAAGTCTCAGCCTCGAAGACTATGCCCATCTGTCCTAGCTGCTCAATGTCAGCAATCATCTGTGAGACATGGTGCTTAAAGGACGTACCCTCAGACATGCGAGCCCGGAAGAGCTTCTTCTGTAACTAATATCTTTACGATCTAAGATTAGATCGGTGGAGATCGTGCAACTTTGCCATCATCTCATAGGGATCCAACCCCTTATTTTGACGACGGAATTACGGAGTCATGGCGGCAAGCATTACCGATTGAGCAGTCGCATTATCATCGCTATGAGTCTTCCAAAGCTCTAGCTCAAGCAACTGATCAGGTCGGGGCTTAGGCCCAAGAGGTCGCTCTATAGTATAGAGTAACTTCTCGGATCCCAGAACAATTCTGAGATTCATATCCCAGTCCTGAAAGTTTGTGCCATTAAAGACGTTGTCGACCATGACAATATCCCTAATGCTTAACTTTCCTGTCATCTTAACCGCAATAGTCCAACTATTCGATTAACGATGTATGGGTACAGTCTAACTGTTACAAGAAAAATAATAATATATTAGTCCAACTAATAAAATAATTGACGAAATAATTTGAAAGCGCGTAAACCTAAGTATTTGAAGGAAATTGCAAATTCAATACAAGCCTCCCTCTATTGAGTACTCAGGAAACCTAGTTTCCTAGTGGGCTAGGATCCCGTTAAATAACACACAACCTTGACTTTGGCCAACAAGCTGTATGATATTTAACTAGGTAGATCTCTAAGATCAATTGGATCTCATCCAATTCTTAGATCCAGTAGGTGGACATCCAAGTCCGAAACATATATACAATATATATGCCAATAAATCCAATATAACCAATATATTTTCCTAAACCTTTTCCTCTAAATCAACTAAGCCTTGGCTTTGGCACAATAAGCTTAATGATTCCAGTTAAGCGGAACCCATTGACTTTGGAAAGCTTCGTAATCGATGTCGATGGACAAGAAATGATCTTGAATTTGGCCAAAAAATCACAACTTGGACAAGACACACGATATAGAACAAAGCCTTCATGATTCAAACACATCCGCGATGGACAAAGGTCTTGACTTTGGCCAACAAACCAGTGCCAATCTTGGATCTTGAGTAAGAATCATTCAATGGAAGGAAAACACTTAATATTTTGTTGAGGGTTTTTTTGCGTAATTTGGAAACCAATTTATTATCTTTGTTAGGTCTCATCATACACCCTTAAGCATGCATTCTAAAAGCATAATAAGGCGCAAAGATAAATTAATAATGATATGCGGATGAATATTTCACAGATTGTTCCTAGAACAAATCACTCTCTTTCCTCTCCCCGGCTAGCACTATTCTTACTTCTACCCAATTACATAATACAATTAAAGAAACCTCATTAACATTGATGGGAATTATGTGAGAAGAGAAATACAAAGAATCAAGAGAGAGATAAGGCTGGACACGCAGGTCCAATTTAATAAATACTAAATTTACAACAATTTCCAAAATTGTCATTTCCCTTCTAATATCCATCTGATACACATTATTCATTCAACACATCCATGTATTCACACAAAGCATGTTATTCAATCAATCTAATCAATAAATTAATCTTGAATAAAGTGATCATCCAATGTTCAAACAACGATTTGATTTTGCACGCAAGTCCAACTCGTTTGAGAATAAGTACTCAAAGTACGAATTCTTGAATTATATCCAACTAAAATTTAAATCTAATTTAATTCGTATTCAATACTAATTCTATATTAAATTCCAATTTAAATAACTACACTTTTTAATGGCTAAACACTTTCTAATTTTCCAAAATTCATAATTTAATAAATCAAAGTGTTTAGCCATGATTATCTTCTAAATTAATATTTCCAAAATACTAATCTAATCCATTAATCATGCTTTTTCATCATCAACACATGTCCAACATAATTGATTCAAAAAATCATCTCATTTCATGCTATATCACTCACGGCATTGGTGGGTTTATTAATTCGATTTCGTTTTCAATCCGATTGGATTACAAATCAACATTTCCCAAGTCTTTAAACTCATCCAATGATCAAAAGAACAAAAAATATCATGAGTTAGGGCAACATAAGCATTCGGCCAAGCCAACATTTTGGGCAAAAATTGATCATAAATAACTCCAAGTTATCCATATACAAGCATGCTCAAACAAACAATTTGGTTAAATAATGCTCAAATCCAATTTACCCAAATTTTACCCTAATATTTTTCATGCTCAAATTAGGCCCCATGATACCATTGTTGGTTTCTAAAGTTGTCCCAAGATCATTCAAGCATAAAAAAAATGTGAATACAATAAAGAAGTATGGCGGAATCATACTTACAATAAGCGGATTATGGAAGTGTTGATAACAAAACTTTTGTTCTTTGAGAAGTCTCCAAGCTCCACTTTGAATTTTGATCTCCAAGCTCCAAGCTTCAATGGTGATTCCAAGCTCTTAGATTGGTTTCCCTATCACCTTGGATGATTCTATGATGTGCTAGCAACTTAGGAAACTTGCAATAAATTTCCTTATTTCTTCCTTGTGTATTCGGCCAAAGAAGAAAAATATTGAGAGAAAAATGCCCAATGCCGTGAGCAATAGAGAGGAAATAGATGAAGTGAAAATGTTGACTTATTTGTTTTGATTTCAAAAACAAAACATATACCAAATCCTAATATTTGGTAAAAGTCTTTCAAAACATCAAATTGAGTGTAGGAAAAGCAACCATCATTCCATCACCTAAAACCATCACCAAAAAGTAAAAGCTTGACAAGTGATGTGACATGATGTGACTTATGGGCCCCACTTGATTCAAAATGCGAGTGGGCCCGCAAACACTCCCCGGCTCGGGTTCGCTAATTCCGAATTAACGAACTTATCTGTTGCGACATATTAAATCAAATTTAATTAAATAATTATGCCAAGCAAAATTACTTTTCACGTCGCTAGCGAATTAATTCTAAATTAATTCATTTGCCCGAATTAAAATCTAATTATAATTCCGCGTCGAAATCTAATTTCGTTTAATATATCGAATATATTATTTTATCGATTAATTCTGAATTAATCGTTCTCTCTTTTCTAATAATATTTTATCCTAGATAAAATCTCTCCGTAGTTAATCCCAGATTAATTATGCTTGAATCATACGTCATCGGTGAATCTTCGGGAAGCGACCCAAGAGATCCCTTGATATGTTGGCAGTAAATCCCGTCATCGGACTATCCGAACACGTACGTACCTCGTACTACGTTTTTACCGATTTATGAGACATGGTTGGCTTCTAGCAAAGCACCGTGCCTACCCAATTCTCCAGAAATATTCTTAATGGAATATATAATCTATATCAGGAGTAGTATACGTAGTATTGCGTATTGCGATCCAGTATCGGATGTCACATGCAAGGCCTGGGGCTGGAATAGTGTCTGCCCCGTATGAAGCATATATCGGATTACAAGCAAGTAGTCTCTTTAATCAGATAATCATGACCTTGTCATATTATCCCGATGGTTGCAACCATTTAGAGTACCAGTTCTGTATCTTTGCGTGATCATCATCTCTATATGACTGAAGTGATACTTCCATCTTGACATCACACCCAATACACTACGATTCTCAATAAACCCAGAAGAGGCGTACACAGAACCTGTTAAAGTCCTGGACGACCAAAACCAAAGCGTATTGATTTTCGCAAGTACTAGCGATGTAAGTCTCAGGTTAAGACCAAATACATCTACCCTAATGCGGACTCTCATAGACACATAGTCATACTACCAATGGGATTCCGCGGGGTCTATCCAGAGCGAAGCTGTTTCCGTACCATCGGTAAACACAACCTCCTATCATACTTGGATAAGTATCCAATACTTAAATATATGAGAACTATGCCGTTACGCTTCAATAACACGCACAAGTGCAATACTAGTTTATTCCGCATTATCGATGTCCAGTCTCGATAATACTACGACTATGGATATTTAATGATTAAACCTTTATGGATTGATAATGTCTCATATCTTATAATCCGGAACTAATCATAAAGACTTTTATCATTTATATATCTAAGTAATCAAATTAATAAATGATAAAATGCAATTTCCATTGCTACATAATTAATTTGTACAAAAACCACAATGTCTTTTACAAATAGTGACGCTATGGGTCATAATTGTCTAACACTAATACGAGATCACACCCCATATCCTTATCCATTTAATGAATATTGTATTCAGGATGTGATTAAATCTCATTTAACCAATGATCATCATTGGACCATAAATTTATTAAACTAATACATTGGATGTATGTAGTTTTATGAATTATAAATTACCTTGAATTGTTTTCTTTACTTTGTAACTTAGTTAATGAATTGTAATGACTTAGACGTGTTTCTTAAAGAATATATATTGAAAGTCTTGAATGGTTCGAGTACTTTTAATATGTTTCTAATGAAACACAGATAGAATATTTGAATGGTTCAAAGATATTCTATTTGAAGTTTTGAAAACTATAATTTTAAAATTCATCGCGTGTCTTTGAATTGTTCAAGGATGTTTGATATGATCAAACATATGAATTTATGGAAATTAGTTCTAAGATTATTTAATGAATGCGATTCTTGCTCAATATTAATCTTCTACGATTCCATCGTGATGGAATTGGTCAGTGAGAGAAATCGAATCTTATATGTTTTGATTCGTTTGATATTGAGTGTTACCGAATTAGTTTCAATACTCTCGGGGATATGCTCCAGTAACACTAATTCATCCTTTTAATTAATGTTCCATTATTTTCTACAGTTATATATATGATATGTATAAGTATAAAATTCGAATCTTGAAAAGTTTGAGATTTGAGTCTTTCTTTTTTATAATGGTTATATAATTAAAAGTACTTGCGCCTCAGAGGTACAAGTAAGAGTTTATCATTTATTCTATTTAATAGAATATTATATTCTATTTGATAGAATATCTTTTCTATAATCCCATGTAATGAAATTATTTTATTACTTTATGTGTAACATTGGATATTGACGATTGTAGAAAAGACTTGACTTATTGAAGTCAAATGTGAGAGTGATATACTATAAATGGAACTACATAATTAATAAGATGAAAAGACCCTTAGACAACAGTAGGCACTGCATTTTTGCACATAAGTCCCTATGATGAATCTCATTTAGAGGCACCACCTTTTATGTCACAGAAGCCGCGGGAAACGGACGTCGGAAGGGGAAATTCAGAATAAGTATGTCATCAAGTTCATTTCACAAGTTCACTGTTTTCGTTCGTACTGCGTTCGTTACCACGTTCGAACGTCAAACAGATTGCGGGCGTTCGTGTAGCGTTCGAAGAGGCGTTCCAACGGTGTCGGTATTTCTGGTTTTACTGCTAGCCTCACACCCAAGCCCAATTAGCCCACCAAAGCCCATTAAAATATTAATTAAATCATATACCAAATTAAATCAAATATTAATTAAATCATATACCAAACTAAATAAAACATTAAATAAAATCATGCCTAATTAAAATCAATCAACCAATTATATTCCCAATCAAATATATCTTATTCCTAACTTAACAAATATTATGCCTAAACAACAGAAATTAAATATATTAACAACCTAATTAGCCAAATTTTGTCCCCCCTCAAATCTTAGGATTTCCTTGTTTGACACCAAATCATATCTCACCTTTAATGGAAAATCCTTTCCATGTCAAGCAAGATTTAACCCTAGCCCTTTGCCTATAAAAAGAACCCAATTCCAACCCTTGAACCCACCTAGCTCATTCACACAAGAAAAGACCCTAATTGATTCACACAAGAAATACCCAAGCTCATTGACACAACCAAACTCACATACACAACCCTCATAAATCAAACACACAGCCGAGACACATAAACACCAGCCACCGAAATCACACTCAAAACAGCCCATAATCACCAACAAAACACCAAAAACAGTAACCCCATAAAACCCTTAACACCATCTAAATAGCACCCCTTTAACAGTAAAAATAGTGCCAAAACCGAGACCAAACAGTGACCAGAAAATGTCACCGAAAGAGCAGTGAGAAACAGCAGCAAATCGGAGTCAAAACAGTAGCTTGAGCAGAAGAATAGCGAGGAAAGGCGTGAACCTGTGAACTGGAGGAATTGCGGAGCATCCCCCATTTTCCGACGACCGTGCACCGTACTTCCGAGAGTCGAAATAAAAGGTTAGACCTGAGGGAAAATTTTTATTAGTTTATATTTGTCTTTTAATTGTTTATTGAATTCTATTCGCATGCGAGTCATTTGTGGATGCATGTTGTGGCTTTGAATAAAATGGAAAATGTGTCGCCTCTTGTGGTATATAGGATGGAAACCCGGACATAAATTTCATAGCCGATTTCGAATGGACGGTAGTATGATCTGTACTCGGGATACAACTCCATGTACCACTTGAGTAAACGACGCATATTTCGTTTTCTGTTGTTTTGAGGTGTTTATTATTCGTTATTTAATTTCTGCATGTTATTCGTTTGCGTAATGATGCGATCGAGCGCATGGGCTTTGTAAGTCGGATTAAAGGTCCCCTATTTTGAGGGGTTAAAACCCTTTACCACGATACTTTGCCGCACCGGTTGATGTATATTCGGTTGAATGTAAGATGTGTTCAATCAGGTATACGAAGTCAGATATTGTTTCTTTTATTTCTTATATGCATTGTGAGATAAAGCGCATGGGTTTAGTAAGTGCGGTTAAAGGTCCTCTATTTTGAGAGGTTAAAATCCTTTACCACGATTCTTTGCCACGCCGGATAATGTATATTCGATTGGATGTGAGATATGTTCAATCGGATACACGAAGTCCGATATCGTTGTCTTCACTTTTTTATATATGTATTATGTTGTTTGCGCATGGGCTTAGTAAGTGCGATTAAAGGTCCTCTATTTTGAGAGGTTAAAATCATTTACCACGATGCTTTGCCACGCCGGATAGTGTATGTTCGATTGGATACGAGATGAGTTCAATCGGATACGTAAGGTCATACATTGTGGATTTGTTTATTTATGTATGTGTTGTATGCATCAGGTATGGTTCCGTTCGAACGCATTCTAGAACGCTATACGAACGCGAACCTTCTGTTTACCATTCGAACGTGTTCTCGAATGCTACGCGAATGCACACACATTTTCTTAGATTCATCATGCATCAGGTCTGGTTCCGTTCGAACACGTTCTCAAACGCTATACGAACGCGAACCTTCTATTTACCGTTCGAACGCGTTCTCGAATGCTACACGAACGCGCACGTGAACGCGCACGCGCACGCACTTTCTTTGTTTTATCATGCATCGGGTTTGGTTCCGTTCGAACGCGTTCTCGAACGCTACATGAACGTGAACCTTCTATTTACCGTTCGAACGCGTTTACGAACCCTACACGAATGCGCACCCACTGCACTGAGTCATTTTCATCACATCACGACAAGTCTATTTTAGCATATAGTTGTCTCTTTTTTTACCTTATGCATTTGTAGTACCGCTTTAGGTATCTATTTATGTCATGCGCTTAATTGTCTTTCCTTAATATGCATGCTTGTATGAATGTTATTTGTCCGCGCTTCTGTGTCTACCAATGTGAAATTGTATGCTTTCCGTATGTCAATTTATCTGTATGCAAATTGAGACATAGATTACATACAAATAGGCTGTATGCAAATTCGGATATGTGTAGCATGTAAATTTAGATGAATTTGTTGATGTATGCATACTAAATTAGGGATAAATCATCCTTGGAAATATGTTGCTTAGGCTTGGTTAGATTATTGCACAAATCATTTTATTACAAGTGGCATAAGTAAGGGACCATTCTGAACCCAACGGTTTGAGGTATTCCCTTGCGAGGGGTAAGTGCGGCCTTAAATCTCATTTTCCCAGTTCACACCGGGTGGCGACTCCATTATTCTCCGGTTTAGTCCCCCGCGGGCTACTACGTACTCCCAACTAGGCCGCGAGCCTAGAACAGCATGCGTCTCCCAGTTTTGTGTTCCCATAGTCTAGCGACTCCACTAGGGATAGAGAATCGGCCCCGAAATAATGTCTTGTAATATTATGATTTGTGCTTTAATTAACTGTGTCTACTGTGAGTTAAAAGGGGTTTAATCAAAGGCATATTGTTTAGGCTGGGTAATGGTTTGGTGTCTTCCTTCACTCACTACCTTTCTAGAAGGAAAAGATGTGAAGGCACCTAGATAATCATCTACTTGTAGCCTATTGTGACAGACTAATTTGGAGGACTCGTTGTTTATTCCTGTCAATAAGCGATAAGAGCCTAAGAGGCTATGGTACTTAAGAGAGCCTCGCTCCACCCTCCCTCTGGGGAATCTACAACGGGAAATCCATCTGACAGTCAGTCACACACCATAACTCATTGGCACGTACTGTAAGGTATAAAAAAGGTGCGCTCACTTGGTCGCTCGAACCCTTGAGTGGGGAGACCTAGTTGTGGGTAATCATTCGCCAGCGAGAGTCTTTGTCTACACTCCCGCAAACCCACACGTAGACCGGTATTGTATGGCCTATAGCAACTATTTCCTTGTGCTTGTGGACCATCCTCATTTGGATGCAGTTGGGCTTCTTGTCAGAAATGCGATCTTGTTGGGCCATTTAAACTGGGACGAGTTCGTATCCTATGACAATTGGGCCAAAAGATTCTGAAATGTTGATGGGCCACTATGTAGAAATTATTTTTGTATGCTTGTGTTTGGGAACATTTCCATTTGGATCCATTCAGACCTTTTGTCATGAGGTATGGGCTTGTTGGGCCATTTAAACTGGGACAAGAACGTATCTTACGATGATCGAGCCAAAAGCTTCTAAAACGCCAATAGGTCATTATATGTTTGTGTGTAGGAACATTATCATTTGGATACGGTTAGGCTTCTTGCCATGAGGTGTGAACTTGTTGGGCCATTTAAACTGGGACGAGTTCACTCCTATGACAGTTGGCCCAAAAGCTTCTAAATGATTATGGGCCAATTTGTGTGAAAATTTTAATAAGTTGATATATTTCTTGTATCACATGCATCTCATTCATTTCATGCATACACGCATCATGTTAATCCTTGTGTCTATAAGCCATCATAGATTCCTGTTGGGTTGGGGAAGAGTGAAGACTCACTAAAAGACCGGTAAAAAGATATGAGTACATCCGATAACGAGGTATCCCGGATAGATCAGTTGGAAAACAGTTTCGCCAAGATTACCGAACAGTTGCAAGCCTTGACTACCGCCATGGCAAATATGGCTATACCCCGTGCTGGGGGAAATTCTAAGAATGTGAGGGGCGATGAGCCTCTGAATGGGTTGGGGGATGATATCCCCACTTTTGATGATGACATGGCAGAGTATGCAACAGGCAGAGTGATTAGGTCTCGGCAGAATTTCAGAAGCTCCGGGATCAGGTTGAAACAGTTACCCGCAAAATGAGGGGTAAACATGAAGAGTTGTTAGATTATGAGGCAATGACCTTCGGAGAACAGCTGCCAGCTCAGTTTAAAATGCCCGACATGGCCAAGTTTAATAGGAATGGAGACCCGAGAGTCCATCTGCATCAATATGTCTCAGTCATGAGTTCAGTGGGCCTATCACAGCGCCAGGTCCTAAAGATGTTTGGGATGTCACTCGAGAGGGCACCTGTGGTTTGGTATCATAGCCTTGAGAAGAAGGTTAAAGAAGATTGGAGAGAACTAGCTAATGCTTTTCTAAAGCAATATGTTACAGACTTAGAGATTGACTTGTCACTCCGTGATTTAGAGAACACTAAACAGAAGCCAGAGGAAAGTTTCAAAGAGTATGAGGATCGCTGGAGAAGCCAGCTTTTGAAAATGCAGACTCGGCCTTCATAGAAAGACCAAATTAAGATGATTATCAAGGGCACCAAGCCCTCTATTTATGGTAAGCTGAGGAGGATGACCTCCATGATTACTGATTTCCGACAGTTGAGAGAGACTGTTATGGATATTGAAGAAGAGGAGGCTAAAAACCGGAAGTTCTATGGCCAGAATAGAAGAACTTTTGGGGGGCCTTCTGAGACCAAGCCCACTACTGCCGAGGTCGCTACCGTCAAGAACAGGCGATTCTCCAACCTTGGTAGACCTTTGTCAAAGGTGCTTGAAAAGTTGGAGGGACAAGGGCTCTTAAAACCCTTAGAGCCTAAACCACTTCCAGATCCTATACCACCCAACCTTGACCTAAGCCTGTATTGTCACTTCCATCAGAGGAGAGGCCATGAAACTGACAGCTGCTCCCGCCTTAGGCATGAAATCCAAAACCTCATCGATGCCCATAAAATACCTGATCCTGAGAAAGAACAACCCAACACACATCGGAACCCCCTACTAAATTACCACTCCATTCCACCACCCACTTACATGATCAACTGCGGCCTGCCCGATACCTTTGTCCTCCAAACTCTCAACCACCAGGCTTCTTGCATTGAGATAAAGGATAACAATGAAGAACCATAGGACAAGGAATAAGGCAATGTTGCGAATGATGAAGTTATCCCTCCTAGTTTATTTGATTCTGCATTTTTAATACAGACATTGACTTAGTCTACATGTTCGAATCATTTTCTTAAATGATAATAAAGACGTTCATTTAGCTGAATCTCTTCTGCAATATGAGTATATTTGAGAAAAACATTCAACCTTGGTACTATGAAATTCAATGATGTTTAGAACACGGGGAATATTCGGAAGCAACAACAGTAGAGTCAGTTTCAGAAATGAATTAGTATCAGCTTGGGGGCGAGGCCCACATTAGCATCAGTATAAGGGCTGAGGCCCACATCAGTTACAGTTTGGGGATGAGTCCCAGGGCCGAGGCCCACATCAGCATCAGTTTGGGGATGAGTCCCAGGGCCGAGGCCCACATCAGTATCAGCTTGGGGGCGATACCCATATTATCAGCATCAGTTTAGGGGCTGAGGCCCACATCAATTTCAGTCTTGGGGATGAGTCACAGGGCCGAGGCCCACATCAGTTACAGTTTGGGGATGAGTCCCAAGGCCGAGGCCCACATCAGTATCAGCTTGGGTGCGAGGCCCACATCAGCAGTATCAGTTTAGGGGCTAAGGCCCACATCAGTTTCAGTTTTGGGGATGAGTCCTAGGGCCGAGGCCCACATCAGTTTCAGTTTGGGGACGACTCCCAGGGGCGAGCCCACATCAGCATCAGTTTGGCCGAGTATGGCACTCCGAAAGTGGAGCATGGTTCGAAAATGGACTACTATCACATCTCGCCGAAAATGGCACTCCGAAAGTGGAGCATGGTTCGAAAATGGACTACTTTCACATCTCACCGAAAATGGCACTCCAAAAATGGAGCACGGTGCGGAAATGGACCAAGGTAGGCCTAACCCATCGGAATAGGATACATATCCATTCATACATGCATACATATCACATACATGCAATGTTTGTTTTGTGTTCGCAGGTTTGTAGCGGCAAAGACCATCTCATCAAATAACGGTTCAAAAATGAGCCACATTCTCGCACAGCACGGTTCGGAAATGGACCGCTACCACAAAAGATGCCGAAAATGGCACCCCAAAATGAAGCACACATAGCAGACGCCGAAAATGGCACTCCAAAATGGAGCACCCACAATAGATGCCGAAAATGGCGTTCCAAAATGGAGTACACACAGCAAAGTCCGAAAATGGCGTTCCAAAGTGGAACACACACAGCAAATGCCGGAAATGGCGTTCCAAAATGGAGCACACAAACAACAGATGCCGAAAATGGATGCCGAAAATGGTGCTCCAAAATGGAGCACACACAGCAAAGGCCGAAAATGGCGTTCCAAAGTGGAGCACACACAGCAAATGTCGAAAATGGCGTTCCAAAATGGAGCACACACAACAAATTTCGAAAATGGCGTTCCAAAATGGAGCACACACAGCAAATGCCGGAAATGGCGTTCCAAAATGGAGCACACACACAACAGATGCCGAAAATGGATGCCGAAAATGGCGCTCCAAAATGGAGCACACACACAAAAGATGCCAAAAATGGCGCTCTAAAAATGGAGCACGGTTCAGGAATGAACCAGGGGTCGCAGCACCTCACCACCAAATCAACTCAACTCAACACATGGTAAGTCAAGTGGCAGCTGGCGAGCCAGGTAAGTGAAAATGCATTGCATAACTTTGATAGGATTGTCACTGTTGCACATTACACAAGTCCCATCAAAGTGAGGGCGACTGTAGACACTGCATTTTTGCACATAAGTCCCTATGATGAGTCTCATTTAGAGGCACCACCTTTTATGTCACGGAAGCCGCGGGAAACGGATGTCGGAAGGGGAAATTCAGAATAAGTATGTCATCAAGTTCATTTCACAAGTTCACTGTTTTCGTTCGTGCTGCGTTCGTTACCACGTTCGAACGTCAAACAGATTGCGGGCGTTCGTGTAGCGTTCCAAGAGGCGTTCGAACGGTGTCGGTATTTCTGGTTTTGCTGCTAGCCTCACACCCAAGCCCAATTAGCCCACCAAAGCCCATTAAAATATTAATTAAATCATATACCAAATTAAATGAAATATTAATTAAATCATATACCAAATTAAATGAAATAAATTAAATCATATACAAATTAAATAAAACATTAAATAAAATCATGCCTAATTAAAATCAATCAAAAAATTATATTCCCAATCAAATATATCTTATTCCTAACTTAACAAATATTATGCCTAAACAACACAAATTAAATATATTAACTTCCTAATTAGCCAAATTTTGTCCCCCCTCAAATCTTAGGATTTCCTTGTTTGACACCAAATCATATCTCACCTTTAATGCCAAATCCTTTCCATGTCAAGCAAGATTAAACCCTAGCCCTTTGCCTATAAAAATAAAACAATTCCAACCCTTTAACCCTCCTAGCTCATTCACACAAGAAAAGACCCTAATTGATTCACACAAGAAATACCCAAGCTCATTGACACAACCAAACTCACATACACAACCCTCACAAATCAAACACACAGCCGAGACACATAAACACCAGCCACCGAAATCACACTCAAAACAGCCCATAATCACCAACAAAACACCAAAAACAGTAACCCATACAACCCTTAACACCATCTAAACAGCACCACTTTAACCGCAAAAACAGTGCAAAAACCGAGTCCAAAACAGTGACCAGAAAACATCACCGAAAGAGCAGCGAGAAACAGCAGCGAATCGGAGTCAAAATAGTAGCTTGAGCAGTGGAACAACGAGGAAAGGCGTGAACCTGTGAACCGGAGGAATTGCGGAGCATCCCCCCTTTTCCGACGACCGTGCACCGAACTTCCGAGAGTCGACATAAAAGGTTAGACCTGAGGGCACCTTTTTATTAGTTTATATTCGTCTTTTAATTGTTTATTGAATTCTATTAGCATGAGAGTCATTTGTGGATGCATGTTGTGGCTTTGAATAAAATGGAAAATGTGTCGCCTCTTGTGGTATATGGGATGGAAACCCGGACATAAATTTCATAGCCAATTCCGAATGGATGGTAGTATGATCTGTACTCGGGATACAACTCCACGTACCACTTGAGTAAACAACGTATATTTCATTTTCGGTTGTTTTGAGGTGTTATTATTCGTTATTTAATTTCTGCATGTTATTCATTTGCGTAATGATGTGATCGAGCGCATAGGCTTAGTAAGTCGGATTAAAGGTCCCCTATTTTGAGGGGTTAAAACCCTTTACCACAATGCTTTACCGCGCCGGTTGATGTATATTAGGTTGAATGTAAGATGTGTTCAATCGGGTATACGAAGTCAGATATTGTTTCTTTTATTTCTTATATGCATTGTGAGATAAAACGCATGGGCTTAGTAAGTGCGATTAAAGGTCCTCTATTTTGAGAGGTTAAAATCCTTTACCACGATGCTTTACCGCACCGGATAATGTATATTCGATTAGATGTGAGATATGTTCAATCGGATACACGAAGTCCGATATCGTTGTCTTCACTTCTTTATATATGTATTGTGTTGTTTGCGCATGGGCTTAGTAAGTGCGATTAATGGTCCTCCATTTTGAGAGGTTAAAATCATTTACCACGATGATTTACCGCGCCAGATAGTGTATGTTCGATTGGATGCGAGATGAGTTCAATCGGATACGTGAGGTCCTACATTGTGGATTTGTTTGTTTATGTATGTGTTGTATGCATCAGGTCTGGTTCCGTTCGAACGCGTTCTCGAACGCTATACGAACGCGAACCTTCTATTTACCGTTCGAACGCGTTCTCGAACGCTACGCGAACGCACACATATTTTATTGTTTCATCATGTATCAGGTCTGGTTCCGTTCGAACGCGTTCTCGAACACTATACGAACGCGAACCTTCTGTTTACCATTCGACCGCGTTCTCGAACGCTACGCGAACACGCACGCACTTTCTTTGTTTTATCATGCATCGGGTTTGGTTCCATTCGAACGCATTCTCGAACGCTATATGAAAGCGAACCTTCTGTTTATCGTTCGAACGCGTTTACGAACGCGCACCCACTGCACTGAGTCCTTTTCATCACATCACGACATGTCTATTTTAGCATATAGTTGTCTCTTTTTTTACCTTATGCATTTGTAGTACCGCTTTAGGTATCTATTTCCGTCATGCGCTTAATTGTCTTTCCTTATTATGCATGCTTGTATGAATGTTATTTGTCCGCGCTTCTGTATCTACCAATGTGAAATTGTATGATTTCCGTATTTTAATTTATCTGTATGCAAATTGAGACATAGATTACATGCAAATAGGCTGTATGCAAATTCGGATATGTGTAGCATGTAAATTTAGATGAATTTGTTGATGTATGCATGCGAACTTAGGGATAAATCATCCTTGGAAATATGTTGCTTAGGCTTGGTTAGATTATTGTACAAATCATTTTATTACAAGTGGCATAAGTAAGGGACCATTCTGAACCCAACGGTTTAATGTCTTCCCTTGCGAGGGGTAAGTGCGGCCTTAAATCTCATTTTCCCGGTTCACACCGAGTGGCGACTCCATTATTCTCTGGTTTAGTCCCCCGCGGGCTACTACGTACTCTCAACTAGGCCGCGAGCCTAGAACAGCATACGTCGCCCAGTTTCTGTGTCCCACAACAACTTCCGTATAAATTTAATAGGATGTCGGAATCATTTACAAAGCATTTGATACTTATTGGTTCTGTTGTTTTCTTATTGAAGAAAATTATCCTATAATTTATAGTGGGAGCGATATTTGATATCGATTTCGGAAGTTAGCATTGAACCATAGATCTAAGATTGTTCATAGCTTACTACAATCAAGTTTTGAACTTGATTGAGCTTTCGTTATGAATCGTTCATAAAATGTGCAAATTGTTTGCGCATAAAAAGTAAATTGAGCCTATTAAAGGTTTGACCTTTATAGTATGACAGTGAGAAATGTTATACTCAGCAATCTATTGTAGATCCTGAGAAAAATTGTCTCTAGTCGCACTAATTGAATAATTAAATATATGTTGGTTAATTTTGATATTAAACTATGTATTTTGGCTAAAGAATGCAGAGTGGCGTTCATGAATGGTTTCTTCGAATGAGAGATCCTTTGTGGTTTCTTTATTTGAAAAGTTCATTCTAGAATGGCCCTCGAGTTTGTATTCTGATAAGATCATTGTTTGATATATTGGCTTATAGAGCCTATTATAGACTCAGATAAGCTTTCCAATAATCTGTGTTCTCTAATTTTGAAACAGTCAGATTGTCTGATTTTATCAAAGCACGGAGAATACATATGTGATAGTAGGGTCAGTGGGAGCATACAAGTTTCTTTCTAGTGTTATATATCCTAACGACATTATCATTATTAATGTAATAATGAGATTTTTATAAGGTAAAAGATTTACCTAAGTCTACTTTTCTCCGTGAAAGCAGTGTGAGTAGTCTCTGTTATATTTGATATAAAGTTTTATATATGATATAAAACTAAGAGACTTGTGAGATACTCCAATTAGTCGCGCATTAGATATGATATAATAAATGACACATTAAAACTATCTGTATGACAATTAGTATAACTGTTTGACAGTTAGTGTGTCTCTTGTATATAGTATTAATCTTTAGTAAATGATGATTCCTTTGTCGAAAGAGAAATTGATTAGAATGTCTAGTCAATCTTATGCATCATATGATGATGGCATAATAAATACTATATTATGTGCGATTAAAGATATCAATTTAATTATAATTGTTACGAGTTATTTTGATATGTTGCAGACCATAGGATGTGTCTTGAAACATGTTCTTTCTTATCTTTGAGATATTAAGAACGAGTTTCTTATTCATAGAGAATATAATCCGCAACCATTAGGGTCAGATTAGTTTTGAGACTAATTATGACGTTGGATGGTCTACGTCATATAAAGTCAGAAAAAATACAGTAAGAGTGTCACGGTTGATTCCACTGTATTAGTCGAATCTGTTGCAACTTATGAAGTATTGACTTATGAAGTTGCATAGTGACCTTATAGATTAGAAGTTTTGATATTAGTGTTATGCTTGCGGATGTCTTAAAGTATTTTGGATTTGATCTCTAAATACATAGACACAACTTAATAACTATATCACAATATTGATATCGCATCTGAGTCATATTGATGTAGAACTTGGGTTCTACAAAATATGAAGATGGTTTGTTGGACAAACTCAATTTATTAAAGCGGGCTTACTTGTTGTTGCCTACCTCTTAAGTGCTAGCTGAGCTCTTGAGGGCCATGAGTATGTGATATACATTGAGATGTGTATATGATACCGTGGATTGGAACTAGAGCAAGTGGGAGAAATTGTTAGGGTTAGTGCTCTGAGTGCCAATCCGGATCATATTTATGACCGATTCATAAATATGAACAATTCATTTTTCCATAATATTACTTATTTAATGGTAGCACCTCTTGTCTTTTATACACATATTTGATCTAATTGCGATTAGATATCTAATTATGATTAGATTGAAACTAAATCTGATT
The DNA here is from genome assembly GCA_019454045.1 of Zanthoxylum bungeanum. NCBI lineage: Eukaryota > Viridiplantae > Streptophyta > Magnoliopsida > Sapindales > Rutaceae > Zanthoxylum > Zanthoxylum bungeanum. The sequence goes on from SKCR01027644.1 coordinate 610,073, forward strand.
TAGTGATACTTGTATATTAGACAAAGACCCTAGGATTTACAACGTAGTGCGCAGTTACAACGTAGTTTGTAATTGACATTGGGAAGCGTCATTATAAGTTGTATATCCTTAAATAAAGTTCCTGGTCAAGATTTACTAACACGGTTCGGTTAGTAAAATTCGCTGAGACCAGTACATGTCGTATATCATGACTTGGTCTGATGGTTTATCCCAATGAACCATGAGTCTCGGGAGACTCATATAGACATGTAGGTGTTTATTTGATAAATACTGAACGAGTCACTGAAGATTTCCTAATAGATGGTACACCAACGTCAATAGGAATCTTCTCGAGTTGAGCGAGCATAGTGGTCATTCGACTTGAGATACCATTGTGGATATATGAGTTATCTTCCACACTTTGATGGCAGTCACGTCACCGATCTATTTAGATCGGACCTCCGCCTGTTTGTTGGGTGTGGACTGATGCTCATGATATCCTGTGCATATCAAGATAGAATCTGTCAGTCTTATGTACAGGGCATAGGCATCCTACATGTATTTGCCATCTAGTAAATCCATGGCTATGGTATAACTTCAGAAATTAGTTTCGAGTGTTATTTAGAGATTGTAAATTAGTTAACTATATTATACCGTACGGATTTGGCGTTCTTATCTATATCCCATTGTAGGCACTGCATTTTTGCATATAAGTCCCGATGATGAGCCTCGTACGGAGGCACTACCCTTTAAGTTGCGGAAGCCGCGGGAAACGGACGTCGGAAGGGAAATTTAGAAATCAATACCTTGTTGGACTCAATTCGTTTGCTTAGCTTCGGGTTTGCTCGTTGAACCTCTGTTTTAGAACTTATCCTTGGACCAAACCCTCCGCAATCCACACCAAGCCCACCAAAACAACCAACCACACGCCCAAGCCTTCCAACCATATGCCCATAAAGCCTCCAAGCCCATTAAATCACATCCAAAAATATTCAAACACAGTAAACACATGTTAAAATCTAAACAAATCACCTTCCCAAATTAAAAGATTCAAATCAAATATCATCAATCACCTTCCTAATTAAATTAAATCACATGCCTAAACTAAATCAAATCAAATCTAATCAAATCAAATTACCTTCCTAAATTGAAGAGATCATTTCCTTATGACACACAAATTAAATATTCCCCCATAATTACACAATCTCCGTTTTCCTACCCATATAAGGTAAACCCCAACCCTCTCCTATAAAAAGAAGCATAAACCCAACCTTAGAACCCCTAGCTCATTCACGCCCCTCCCCTCTCTCCCTAGCATTCACGCCCAACACACTAGAAAGAAGCCATCCATTGCCGCAAAACACAAGAAGGAACCAACCCCTTAACCACCGAAATAGCCCCCCAACCAGCTCCTTAACACACACCCAAGCCCTCAACCAGCAGCTCCTTAACCACCGAAATAACCCCCAACCAGCAGCCCCTCAAAACCACCGAAATAGCCCCTGACCTGCACCCTAAACCGCACCATCACAGTCTCGCAAATAGCCTCAATACATCACAAAAACAGCCCTAAAAATCCCTTCCAAATACCGCAGAAACAGCTCTAAAAATCCCCTCCAATTACCAAAAAAACTGCACCCTTGAAACCCCTCCAAAACCTGCAAATTGCACACCATAAACCCGCCAAACAGCCCCAAAAACTGCACTAAAAAAACCATAAAAAACTGTTTAGAAAACTACCCAGTAAACCCCCAAAAAAAACTGCAGCCCCAACACACCTAAACCACCGCAAACAGCAAGCTAAAACATTCCACAATTACCGTAAAAACATTAACCAAAAACAACATCAAAACAGAGGAAACAGCAGCCCAAAACAGCGAGGCAACGAAGGAAAACAACGAACCAGTAAATCGGAAAAGTTGCGGAGCATCAACCAGTCCGACAACCGCGTAACGCACTTCCAAGAAGCGACTTAAGAGGTTAAACCTGAGGGCACCCTTTTATTTATTCACGCTCTTTTTCTGTTATTTGTTATTATTTCTTCGCATGCGTATTGTTGATTCATGTATGTTGTGGCCATGTGATGAATGATTTCGTGCTATCTCTCGTGGTATATTGGATGGAAACCCGGACGTAAATTCCGTAGCCGAATCCGAATGGATGGTAGTGCGGTCTGAACTCGGGATACAATTCCACGTACCACTTGAGAAACGCACATATTTCATTTCATCCAATCTTGTGTTTATTCGTTGTTTATTAGAAATAGTATGTTACTTTTATGCATGATTAGGTTGTTTAGTATGTTATTTTTATGCATGATGTAGTTGATTATTTCCAAGCATGATTTAGTTATTTCCTTTGCATTAGGAACTTAATTATATCACTTCTACGTTTATGTTTAGATTATTATTTATTTACATTGCCATGCTTATCGATTTAATGTATTCATGAGATTGTGTGTTTGCCGTTATTCCGACTTACTTTTATGCATGCAAACTTAGATATAGGTTAGATGCAAACTTAGATATAGGTTGTATGCGAACTTATATGTAGGTTATTCTTGCGCAGACTCGGTTATATTATTACACAAATCCATTCATTACAAGTGGCATAAGTAATGGACCATTCCGAACCCAACGGTTTGAGGTCTTCCCTTGCGAGGGGTGAGTGCGGCCTTAAATCATTTTCCCAGTTCACACTGGGTGGCGACTCCATTTTATTTCTTCGGTTTAGTCCCCGCGGGCTACTTCGTACTCTCGACCGGGCCGCGAGCTTGGAACAGCGTCGCCGATTTCTGTGTCCTACAGTCTGGCGACTCCACTGGGGATAGAGAATCGGCCCCGAAATAATGTCTTGTAATGTTTGTGATTTGTGCTTTAATTAACCGTGTCTACCGTGGGTTGAAGGGGTTTAATCAAAGGCACTATTAGAGCTAGGTAAGGGTTTGGTGTCTTCCTTCATTCACTACCTTTCTAAGGAAAAGCTGTGAAGGCACTTAAATAGTCATTTACTCGAAGCTTACCGTGATGGACTAATTTGGAGGACCTATTGGTTATTCATGTCACCAAGGCCATAAGAGCCTAAGAGGCTTGGGTATTTAAGAGAGTTCGCTCCACCCTCCCTCTGGGGAATCTTCAATAGAAATCCATTTGACAGTCATTCATGTATCATCACTCGTTGGCACCTACCTTAGCGTATAAAAAAAGGGTGCGCTCACTTGGTCGCCCGAACCCTTGAGTGAGGAGACCTAGTTGTGGGCAACCCTTCGCCGGCGGGAGCCTTTATCCATACCCTTGTAAAACTGCATGAGAACCATAGTTATATGACCTATAGAAGCCACCTTTTATACTTGTGTTTGGGACCATCATCATTTGGATTCAGTTGGACTTCTTGTCGTGAGATGTGAACTTGTTGGGTCACTTAAATTGGGACGAGTTTGTGTCTTATAACAATTGGGCCAAAAGCTTCTAAAATGCTGATGGGCCACTTTGTGTTTGGGCCCCCTATCATTTGAAGTTGTTTAGCCACGTTATGGCAAAAGTGTAAACCTGTTGAGCCTTTTGCAACTGGGACAAGTTTGCACCTCGCAATAATGTGATTGAATACTTTAAAATGGTAATGGGCCAACTTGTATGAAAACCTTGATGGGCTTAGAAGATCCAAACATGATCCAAATATGTCAGAAGCATGAATCTGATATCTGTTTTGATAACCACTTGCATCTCATGCATACATGCATCATGCTAACCCCATGTCTTAAAAGCCATCATAGATATCCGTTGGGTTAGAAAAGAAAGACTTGTCAAGAAGAGTTTAGCAAACCTGGATGTCGAAGAAAAAGAAACCGAGAAATAGAAAACTTTATGGAAATGATAGAAAGACCATTGAGGGGCCTTTCCCAAAAAAAATAGAGAAAAAAAATTTTGTTCTTAGTCCTTAATAGTTAGGCATAAGTCCAATGATGAAATCGTTTGCTTTAGGGAGAAATCTTAGAAACGATAAACTTTTGATGTGCTTTTATCTGATACTTTGAGTAATTGATCTATGTTAGACTCGTAAACACTTGATTATGGTTCTTAGCAGTGAAAACCTGAGTAGTTAGCAAAGTGACTAGTTGAAGAAATTGTAGGTCGGTGAATGACCGTTTGCCTAAATGTCTATCATGATTTGCTTATATTCTGATGTGTGGTATGGTTGAAAATGAAAGAAAAGTCTCTAAAGAAAATAATTGAACCACCTATAACCGATAAGCGTGAAGCTACCCATGGGCGAGTATTAGGACCACCATGAGGAGAAATGCTACCTTAAAGGGTAGGTATGTTGAAAAAAAAAGAGAAAGAAAGAAAGAAAAAAAAATTCAAAATGAAAAGAGACAAAAAAGAAAGAAAACCATACCACATTGAGCACAGAAAAGCAACTGCAGGCATAATTGAGACATCTAGGTTGGTTTGACCCATCAATCCCATTTTTTTTGACGAAACCATTGAGTTGGCTTACCTGGGGATGAATCTGCAAAGGAACCTTTGCACACACACACTTTGAGTCTGGCTTAGATCATTTATTCAAAGACTTGGATTTGAGTTGTCGGTTTGATTTCCAATGAGTCTTCCGTGCTATGTCTCGCTACCAACAAAACGAAGCGTGAACTTTGCTCACCAGTTAGATCCTAAACTCTTTTAGAGAAAATAAGATTTGTCAAACTCAAACTTTTTTCTTTTGTTCTTCTTCTTTTTCTTTCAACTCTTGAGAGAAAAATAAGAACAAGGGTGGCTTAGGTTTTTTAATTGAGAGTTGTGTCAAGAAAAATATTTTCCTTTTCTTTTTATACTTAGAATTTTTGTTGTCTAAAATTAAACAAAACCCTAAGCCGTTTTCTCACCATATTCGGCCAGCCCTAGGAAATTATGTCACCAAAATTCTTTTCATAAATGTCATCATAATGACATTAAAAATATTACTAAATGAAAAGATATAACTTCCATTCCGAACCAAGAGTTTCCAAAATGTCTTTTTGGAAATTCATTAATTCAAATACTTATTAAAATATACAATATAATTTAATAAAATAAATAATTATCATATAATTATTTATTTTGAAAACCATTTATTAAAATTAATATGTAGTTTAAAGTGTGACAAAAAATATTATTAATCATAATATATATATATATATATATGAGTATATAATTGGACTATCCAATTATATTTAATTTACTACAGTATATCGAGCTAGCACGAGGACCAAATGGATCTACAATTTCTAGCTCCAATAATCCCAGAATATTAATTAAACTCTTTAATTAAATATTCTGAATTATAAACTTCAGGTTATTCCACTAAAAACCCGAAGCTGCACTCTCGTTGCCGTTAAAAAATAATATAAGCCGAACTACGTCAGTGTCCATCGATTTTTACCTTACATACGGATTAATCCTTCACGAGTATCCTATTATTAAAGTCGGGTCATAATGTCTGTTATACCCCTCTAATTATTTTTACCTCAAGATATTCTTATACTTCTCGCAAGAATGAGTGAACTCCATATCGATGTAAAACTTCCTCAGCTACACACCAAACAATGTCCCCAAAGTACGTAGCTATTGGTCGAGATTTCTACATCAACCTCAACTTTATAAATCAAATGACATGGCCCACCATGCAGTAGTTCGTAGTACACTCATGATTCAGATCAATCCATATATGACCATCTAGTAGATTGAAATGAATTAATTTATTTAACGTATTTTATAACAAATCCATTTCTAACTTGGTCCTAATCTTATATGATCACATTATATAAGATGTCTACATTCTCATGTCACCACATGGACGATCCCGGATCAAAGTCGTCATATATTTATAGAATGGATCGTAGCTATAGTTAAACCAAAAAAAAAGTATCCGCTTGTTTTCTCTCTATGGACTATTTTAGATTACTAACTTCAGACTTAAATCATCTTATGTATGACACTCATACACTAAGTCTAAAGACATATAAGTAATCAAGGGTAAACAAGATAATTTATAATATACTATTTAAATGAAAATAATTTGATAAATGAACAATGCATCTTTTATTTCATAACAAATAATTTCATTTATATTAAATTAAGCTCATGGGCATATATCCCAACAAAATGTTCCTAAACTTAATAGATATGGTTTTTTAATAATATGTGATGAGAAATTATTTTTTTTAATAAGTTTCTATTAAAATTTTAAAAAAATAACAATTAGATACTGCAAATTTAGAATATTATTTTATTACTAAAGTGATGGTAAAAATAATATTTGACAATTTTTCTATTAAAATATTAGTTGACCGTTATATTTTAATACTAACAGAAAAATAATAAAATTTTAGATTTTGTATAATTTGAATAGTAAAATATTATTATAGTATAAATTTAATAATAAAATATAATATTTTAAAATTCACCATATTTAATTATTATTTTATCATAATTTTTGTAATAAAAATATGTGATAAAATAGAATAAATTGGTAAGTGGAAAGATGATGGTGAATGAGCAAAACCTTCCCCACCAATTACGGAAAAAACAGAAAAGTGTCGGTCCACAATCCCACATACAGAGCATATCACACCGACTTGTCTTTTAAAAGAAATTTAATTACAGCCATCAGATCATCATCAAACGGTGTCCAGCATCCTTGTCATCGCAGTTGATCCATGATTACCTTTTTCATTTATTATCTATAACAGTAACACGGCCCATTCTTTGACCACCTCCCTCTGCCTTTCTGGCAACAATTCCAATAATTCCAATTTGGGGGTAACGATACTATCATAGAATATGATACAGATTTTTTGTATTTGAGTGGATAAAAATTTATATGATTAATAAACATATCGCGGAATATCAATATGTTTATTAATCATGTATTTATTTTACATTAACATAAAATTAATTAATTTATTGATTGTGTTAATTGTATAATTATGTTTTAATTATTTCAAAAATGAAATTAACTTATTTATTAATCGTGTTGACATATTTATTAATCATATCATATTTATATTTGATAATTTTAACATAATTATTAAACAAGTCGTATTTATATTTGTTTAAATTTAATACGACACAATTACACAACTTGCGACATCTAAATTTATGTGTACTAATAATCCATGGCAATTTTTTTAAATATTTACAAGTAAAGAAAATTACTCCTCCCCCGACAAACCCCCTTGTCTCTTTGTGATTTTCAAAAATACCCCTCCATAATCAAAAATTCTCCCCAATATATATACCATAATTTGCCAAAAATTCTATATATATATATATATATATATATATATATATATATATATATATTAATTTAAAAATAATATATATATATTATTTATTTCATTTTATTAATTTTTTTTTTTTATAATTTTTTTTTTGTTAAATTTAAATTTTTTTGCTATTTATAAATATATATTATTTTTTATTTGTTTAATAAATATTACACATTTCGTATTTATTCATTTAATTTTTTTGATTCATTTTTAATTTAATTACAATACTTATGTATTATAAAAATATTCTCATGTATATTAGAAAAATATATATTTTTAGGATTCGTAATGTGATGGTTAAAACATTTATCGTACGAAGCTAAAGAATGTGTCACTCGTTATACGATTCGTAATCAATTATGGTATTATTTTTTAAATATTTTTAAGTGTAATTTTCTTATAATACATAAGTAGTGTTATATAAATTAAAAAATAATCACAAAAATTAAATGAATAAATGAACACAAAATAAATAATAATAATTATGAAATTGTAATATTTATTAAACAAATAAAATATATATATATTATATTAAAGAGAAAAAAAATATAAATTTTAAAAAATAAAAAAATTTTAAATAAAAAAATTTAATTAACTTATATATATATATGGTTTATTCATTACTGAGTGAGGAAATTTTTGTAAAATAGAGGGGTAAATTCGAAAATATACAACAGGTACAAAGGAGGGCTTCTGTCATGGGAGGGGAAGCGTAGCCCTCGAAGTAAATTAGGTATGAATCAATACAGAAGATATTTTGGATGAAGACTAAATGGAACCTTGTCCGAGATTAGAATAACAAACCCATAATCTAACATTATGCAAAATATGACAGACAAGATAGTGGATTAGGGCAAAAGTGTGAACACAATCTAACTGTTAAGATTTGAGACGGATCAAACATAAGGCCCAAGGCTATGAGGAAATCTTCTATGCAACAGTGGTACCACGTCACCCATGCAACAAGCCAATCATCAACTGCCACGCGTGTTAAAAATTAAAAAACAACTAAAAAATAGGTGAAAAAACTTCACATGTTGTTGATGGTGTTTTCAAGACCTATATTATTTAAGGAGTACGACAGGGGTAAAAAGGGTAATTCCCTTCTCGGTCGAAATCATTAATGCCGACCCGAGCATATGAATGTTATAAAGCCAACAGGTAGAGACCGAACACTTGATGATAGATGACCGACCACTTTGGTTCAGATGACCGACCATTATCAGATCGGTAGCAGCATTCTCAGCTCAAATGACCATCATGACTGACCTCATGAAGACCGAGTATATGACGAGACGTGCTCCAGAAGATAAAACATCCTATTTTTACGGACAAGATAATAAGTTATCATACTTTCATGGGGTAAACTAGTAAGTCAGTGTCCTAGTAGGATAAAGGAAGTGAATGTAGTTTTTGACTAGGAATCCTTATGGGAAAGAGAAATTGTTTCAACTAGGAAATTCTTGTAGGAGAAGGAATCTGATTTCTACACTATTATAAATAGAAGGGTAGAGTGTGCGTAAGAGGCATCAAAAAGAATATTAAGATCAAGAGGAAGAATCAATATCAAGATCATTACGATCAGACTTGTAAACACAAAAGATATCAGAGTAACATATCTCAGTAATAAAAGTATCATTCGTTTTGTGCCCGTGGACGTAGGCTGGATCTGATCAGCCGAACCACGTTAAATCTCCTTGTTGATTGGTGTATTTATCTGTCTTTTGCTAAATTTGCTTTTGGTTCCCCCTTAACCGAACGAATTCACTATTGAGGGAGGATCGTCTCGGGAGTAATATTCACATATTGCCCTGAGACCAAAATCAGATGTCAACAATTGGCGCCGTCTGTGGGGAATCCAACAAAAAGCGGCTCGCGTATTAAGAAGATGGCAGAAGGTGGAAATCATCAGTCGTCGGGGAGTTCAACAGCAGAATGGATGGAGAAAATAGAGGAAAATATGTTCCCGTATGATTTTTCTGACCAATGGATCTGTGAGATGCATAGCACCAGGAGTGATGATACCCTCGTGGCGTTTGCTTGCTCCAGTGTTACCGAGTATAAGGAGGAACATTCCCTTAATGCTTCAGACACTCTTTGATCCCTACCTATTTGGTCATCTGGATCCGTGAGATGCATAGCACGAGGATGGATGATACCCTCGTGGCGTTTGCTTGCTCCAGTGTTACTGAACATAAGGAGGAAAATGCCCTTAATGTCTCAGACACTCTTTGATCCCTATTTCCTTGATCATTCGGATCCGTGGGAAGCATAGCACGAGGAGGGATGATACCCCGTGGTGATTGCTTGCTCCAGTGTTACCGAACATAAGGAGGAAAATGCCCTTAATGTCTCGGACACTCTTTGATCCCTATTTCTTTGATTATTTGGATCCAAGAGAAGTATAGCACGGGAAGAGATTGTGCCCTCGTAGCGTATGCTTGCTCCAGCGTTGTAAGAAGGAGCCCTCGAACAGTACACAAGCTCCATGGAGACCTTAAGTATAGAAGATGTGCCCTTACCATTTTAAACGCTCTTTGATCCAAATCCTGGTTCGCCGGGACTCTGAATTGAAAGGTTCAGAATTGTGTTTTGGAGACCTCAAACAGGACGCTGTTTTGAGGCATCCTTGCTGTTGTTTTTGGATAAGTGTTAAATCACCCCCGCGTTTTGATTTTATTTTCCAAGGTTTTGTTTTCGTCTTCATCAGGTTTGACAATGGGACGCCCATGCCAAAACTGATAGGGCTTCAAAAGATGATCCACTTCCCTTCTGAATAAAACCCAGAAGATTAACCGGCTCGGGGCTGGATTCGTTCCGCCGAGACCGATGTTTCTTTCCGGCTCGGGTCTGCTCTTGTACCGCCGAGACCGATGTCTCTTTCCGGCTCGGGTCTGCTCTTGTACCGCCGAGACCGATGTCTCTTTCTGGCTCGGGTCTGCTATTGTACCTCCGAGACCGATGTTTCTTTCCGGCTCGGGTCTGCTCTTGTACCGCCGAGATCGATGTTTTTTCGGCTCGGGGCTGGATTTTGTTCCGCCGAGGCCGCTTGGTTATTCGGCTCGGGGTTGGATTTCGTTCCGTCGATGCCTTATGGTTTATTCAGCTCGGGGTCGGGTACGTCCCACCGAGTCGGCTTCTTTGGACTGGGGAGTAACATTCCCCCAGAGCCAAGTCTTTTCAGCTCGGGGTCGGGTTACGTCCCACCGAGTCGGCTTCTTTGGACTGGGGACGTAACATTCCCCCATAGCCAAGTCTTTCTTTCAGCTCGGGGTCGGTTTACGTCCACCGAGTCGGCTTCTTTGGACTGGGGATGTAATATTCCCCCAGAGCCAAGTCTTTCTTCAGCTCGGGGTCAGGATACGTCCCACCGAGAGACTTATCATCGGCATGGGATCAGAGCATCTCCCCCATGGTCGGCCCTTTATTGGTCTGGGGAGGTGACATTCCCCTAGAGCCTAATGTTCTTCTCAACTCCAGGTTACGTCCCACCGAGTCGATCGTCATCAGCATAAGGGCAAAGCATTTTCTCCACGGGTAGGTTCTTCTCATCTCCAGGTTATGTCCCACCGAGTCGATCGTCATCAGCATAAGGGCAAAGCATTTTCTCCACGGGTAGATATCGGGATCCTCGTTGACTGAGCACATGAAGGTGGCAGGAAGGACCAGATTTGCAGCCAAGACATTTTTCTCTGCGGTTCCTGGAAGTGACCACCGACGGATTCATCGGCACACCATCTTTTTTATAGTTCCCGGCATCAACTCGCAAACTCGTTGTTACCGAGAACTAGGGGACATATGTTGATGGTGTTTTCAGGACCTATGTTATTTAAGGAGTACAGCAGGGGTAAAAAGGGTAATTCCTTTCTCGGTCGAAATCATTAATGCCGACCAGAGCATATGAGTGTTATAAAGCCAACAGGTAGAGACCGAACACTTGATGATAGATGACCGACCACTTTGGTTCAGATGACCGACCATTATCAGATCGGTAGCAGCATTCTCAGCTCAAATGACCATCATGACCGACCTCATGAAGACCGAGCATATGACGAGACGTGCTCCAGAAGATAAGGCATCCTATTTTTACGGACAAGATAATAAGTTATCCTACTTTCATGGGGTAAACTAGTAAGTCAGTGTCCTAGTAGGATAAAGAAAGTTAATGTAGTTTTTGACTAGGAATCCTTATGGGAAAGAGAAATTGTTTCAACTAGGAAATTCTTGTAGGAGAATGAATCTGATTTCTACACTATTATAAATAGAAGGGTAGAGTGTGCGTAAGAGGCATCAAAAAGAATATTAAGATCAAGAGGAAGAATCAATATCAAGATCATTACGATCAGACTTGTAAACACAAAAGATATCAGAGTAGCATATCTCAGTAATAAAAGTATCATTCGTTTTGTGCCCGTGGACGTAGGCTGGATTTGATCAGCCGAACCACGTTAAATCTCCTTATTAATTGGTGTATTTATCTGTCTTTTGCTAAATTTGCTTTTGGTTCCCCCTTAACCGAACAGATTCACTATTGAGGGAGGATCGTCTCGGGAGTAATATTCCCACTGAGACCAAAATCAGTCGTCAACCCATGTCATTTTTTAATTGGCTTGTGGTACCACGTCATTCATACTACTGTTGCACCAAAGAATCTCTCCAAGGCTATACATGAGTCTCATGAATATCTGAGTTGTCTCCGCGTAAAAATGTATTAAATTTCAATCAAAAATATAAAAATATAAAATTTTTATTTATCTAAATTTGATACACTTTAAATGATTAACTTAACCGAGTATAGGATTGTCCTCTTAATTTTTTTTTTTACATATTAGTGATTTAATAACGAATTTCTAATGTTTAAAAAACACAACAAAAAGTAAGTCCTCCTGTCACAGGCTCTCGATTTATATATGGAAAATGATATTGGTAGAAAAGAAATAAAAAGCTGACAAAATTAATAATAAAATACCATATGTTTTCTGATTAAATTATATATTATATATCTATATTATAAATCACAATGGTGTGAGAGGAAGGAGAATGCAACCAATGGTTAGGATTAAAAGACATAATGTATCCAAATACTATCTTTATGCGGCTTAATTGGCGGCTCATATCATTTCATTATAATGGCCACTGAGGGTCATGGCCCAGTGGTAACACATGTTCTCCCATTTGGGGGGGGGGGAGAACATGTGTTTGAGTCTTGTCTTCAATTCCAAAAATAGGGATTTAGGAGTATATTTCTCCCCGATTATTTGAGTGGGAGTGGATATTTCCGGTTATATTTTCGGTTATGGCTCGTCTCTTAGTAGACGTATATGTATGGGTGTGCGATAATTGTATGTATTGAATATCCCAGTAGATTTCTGATTGTAATTCTGTAGAATTGTAATTCAAAAAAAAAAGATCATTTCATTATAATCTAATTGCTGATAAAGAATCATTCCATTATAAAATTTCTATAAAAATGAAAAATGAAAACTACCAAATAAATTAAAGAATATAATCATTTAATTAAAAAATAAAATCATTTAATGATAGAATATCTCTAAAAATTAACAAATAAATTAAATAACATAATCTTAATCTCTCCGTAAATTCTGTAACAACGTGCCGGAGGCGATATATATATATATGTACAAGGTTCCAGAATCAGCAACGTTTGAACATGTTGTGTTGGAGAGCTTTGGTTACTGGGTTTTTATTATTCACATGGTGGTTGAGTGTGACACTGAGTGGTGGTACAAATTTGCCACCGTGTGAGTTCCCTGCAATTTACAATTTTGGTGACTCAAATTCGGATACCGGTGGCATTTCAGCTGCATTTGAACCAATTCAAGCGCCATATGGAGAAGGGTTCTTTCACAAGCCAGCTGGTAGAGATTCTGATGGCCGTCTCATCGTAGACTTCATAGGTAACATTAACAATTTTTTTTTTTTTTTTTTTTTTTGGGGTAGTAAATTTTTCAGCATTATTTTTGAAAAATATGAATTCCCATTTTGTAAATTTCATCCATTTTTGCAGCTGAGAGCCTGAAATTGCCATACTTGAGTGCATATTTGAATTCACTAGGAACAAATTTTAGACATGGTGCAAATTTTGCTACTGGAGGATCAACCATTAGAAAGCCGAATGAGACTATATATGAGTATGGTATTAGTCCTTTCTTTCTTGGTATGCAGATTAAGCAATTCAACCAATTCAAAGAACGAACTAAAGACCTTTACAATGAAGGTTAATTTACAATTTTTGTTAGAAAAATATTTCCCCATTTTGATTTTAATCAAATTTTTTTTTTTTGTGTGTGTGGAATATGACATGCTTTGTGAATTGTGATGCTCAGTGAAGATTGCCTCGGATCGAGACAAGCTGCCCAGACAGGAAGACTTTGCAAAGGCTCTTTACACTTTTGATATTGGACAAAATGATCTATCTGTTGGATTTAGAAAGATGAGTTTGGATCAACTCCGTGCTGCATTCCCTGATATTGTTAATCAGTTAGCTTCAGCTGTTCAAGTAAGTTGCAGTCTTTTATGGCAATTGTCTAAACTCACAAATTTATAACTTGGTCATAGTTGTATCAGTTAGCACAACTGCCAAGTCGTCTGAGCTGAAAAGTATAGCTTTCACTCCAAAAACTGTCTCACGAGCTTTTCTGTTAGGATCAGTAAAGTTTAAGATAGTAAAATTGACAGATTTGGCAGGAAGCCAGAAAACAGCAGTGGTGCTAAATAGTGATATTAGTTATATTGAAGCAAAAGAACAAATCAACCAACATAAACGGCGTGCATCAACAAAATAAAGGAATACAGGAATAAATATTGGCCACTGCCAACATACACTCTACCCCTCTTCCCATACAAGGTTTCTCTCACCCCTTAACAAAATATAAAATCCTAACTAACTCCCCAATAAGAATATCCTCCCCTCTATATACTCTGATGACTGCTAAGGCCTCATGGTTGCCTTTTCCCCTATTATCTCCACGTCAGCCTTCAAATTGAATGTGGTCCCCTGGCAGTAACTAAGCTCACCCTTGTTGCCTCTCCCTTTCTTTCTTGAATAAACGTGTTGCAGGGGAGGTCTCTCTTGATAATGGGTTGTGGCCCTGTTGTTGTTTGCCAGCTCTCTCTTCCCCTTAAGCCCTTCAGCTGCTCTTCCCCACTCCGGCCCATTTGCTACTGGATTTGGGGCCCTATCAATACCCCCC